>OX451736.1:1602874320-1603474320 GCA_948472305.1 Vicia faba
ATTTATTCGACACCCCATTACAAGTAATCTTACATTCGTTTGTTAAAATGTTCTAAAATATAATTAGATATTCGTTTTGGATAGTGAGTGTATTGGAACCGTTATTTTCTTTTATTGTTATTTGACAATGGTTGTAATTTATGCTCGTAAAATTTCCACTTTTATACCGGTTTTTTCCAACAACGCCTAAGATACATCTTGATAGGAGGATACTATAGATTTCATAGGAAAGAAGTCCAAAAATAAAAGAAATACAACAATCTAAAACAAGTGAACCAAGAAAAAGCTTTTGCAAAAAAAGTGAACAGAAAAATTCTGAACAGCATTCTATCAGCTCAAGGGGAAGCATAAGTACATTTTATTAGACACTTGTCATTGATCAAAACAAGTTTATTAAAGACTTGTTAGATTCCTACAAATCAACAGACACTTCAAATTTGTCCCAAAATGGTCTCAGCTCCAGAAACTTTGACATCAGATGGAGATTCTTCAACATTAAGAGCCTTCACTTTTCCATCTACTACATATGCTGACCATCTACACCAAAACAACAGCTACTCTTATGAGAATTGAAATCTGAATTAACTATATCGAAAGATAAAACACATGTTTTGTGTTCTAATCATTAACTATTTGGTGTTTCCACTGACACCTATAGGATAGGCGTGTCGTAGTGTTCGACACTCGTACGACACGTATCGGAAAGTAAGATAAATGTCTCAAAGAAAAGGTTTTTTCTTTACTTCGACACTTTTTGTATCAATGTCCAACAGCCATATGACACTCATACAACATGCGCGTGTGTGTGAGCTCTATCTTAGCTCAAGGAGGGTATATAACATACCTTTCAGATCGAATTCCAAGCAAACCAGCAGATAGATCAGTAGTTAATTCCAAACTTTTGTTAAAGCTCCCATCAAAGTCTCCATAGAACTCAATCTGGAAAAAGAAAAAAAAGGAAACAGAATCACTCAATCAGTTCCCTTTGAAATAAAAAAAAAAAACATTACATCGCCACACGGAAGAGTGGTTTTGAAATGTGAGATTGCACGATGCTACGCGGTGACTCACAATCTTACATACACTGCTCTTTTCAACATTCCTACTCTTAAAGTAGTAGAAGAAGAGCGCTGAATGTGTTTAAAAGAGTGTGTTTATCTATCGGTGAAGGCTTAAGACTTAAGAGTGTGCTGTTGTCAAGGTCTGTTGATCTCCTGGATTAGTTGGTCCTATGGCTGGATACCGAGTTTCCAAAAGGAAAAAAAAACAACATATCCAACTAAATTGGAAATGAGTTTACAGTTTGAAATGATCTTATAACTGAACAAATTGCATTTCAACAGCCACACCAGTTCGACTACAAAGCTAAGAAAAACTAATCATAAATGCCAACACGAATGAAGGAGGAAAAATCAATAAAAAAAACATATAAAGCCATCAAGAATAGTCAGAAAGAAGCAAGAGAAAAAAGTTACAGCATCTTTGGCTTGAATGTTCTCAGCCCCAAGCATTGACAGTATATGGATCATTAACAGCCACACAAATAACAGAATCAATCCCTTTAGCTTTAAACTTGTCAATATTATCCCTTATAAGGAGGAACATGTTTGCTTGAACAAACTCCAGTGTATGCACCCTAAAACAACCAAAACATAAAATAAAAATCACTACATTAAAAAAATTATTATGCTTATAACAAAATTGTCAATTTAACTTACTGGGAGACCAAAGATCACAACTTTTTTATCCTGCAACATCAAATTAAAGAAAAAACAGCAACCATTAGTGATTGAACAAAAAGGGTTATTGAAAATTGGAATGAAATAGAGGAAGAAGAAAAGTGGTGAGAGAGAACCTTGAAGATTTCCTTGACAGGGGTAGTGGAGAATTTGGATTCAACACCTTGGTCCCAAGTGCGAGCTTTCTGTAGAGAAACATTGGATGTGGCAGAAAGTATATCAGTTCCAGTTGCAACTTTTGCGTAGGACCTGATCCCGTGAAGAACTGAAGACAGTGATTTTGTGGTTGGTGAAGAACGAAGTCGGTTGATTACAGAGGTTGCCATATCGGTAAATTGTCAGAGGTTGTGGTGAGTGTGCGATGTGATGGATCCAACCAGATCTGTTGCATTTCAAAACATTCGGTTATGTTTTATAATAAAGGTACAAAATTGATGTGGTTGAACGTGAGTTAACACTTGTTAGAAGCAAAACTTTAGATTTTTAAGCTATTAAATTCTTCAAACTTAAAATATGTT
Source organism: Vicia faba (assembly GCA_948472305.1). Classification (NCBI taxonomy): domain Eukaryota; kingdom Viridiplantae; phylum Streptophyta; class Magnoliopsida; order Fabales; family Fabaceae; genus Vicia; species Vicia faba. Next base: position 1,602,876,578 of record OX451736.1, read on the forward strand.
AAAAACAATAGCCTCTTGGATTAAAAAAAAAAAAAAAAGCCAATGCAATTCCGCTTCATTAAAAAAATAATTTTTATTCCATGGTATGTCACATCATCAATCGTTAGTTCAATTTAATGTTAGGGATGAATCTTATGGATGAAAAATTTTGTAAAGATTATTTATTGAAGAAAATGTTCAGAGAAATTAAAATTGAAAACAGTTATATTTAGAGGGATCAAAAATATATTTAACCCATATAATAATATCATTAGATTTATTTATATACTCATAACGAAAAGCTCTCGTTTATTGTTACATATTTTTTTGTTTAAAAGATTTTATCATCCACAAAATTATTTATGGTAAATTAAGTATTCTCTTGGTAAGTTCTTAAGAGAATTTCTCTTTATATTTAGTAGTTGTGAAAATCACCACTGAAAATTCAAAAATATCATTCAAAAATGTATATTTGAACGCACCTATCAATATATTTCGGATGTGCATCTCTGAAGACACCATTTTTCCACGTTTTAATGTTTAAACGTTGGATTTCAAATTCTTGAGGTAGTTTCGGATATGTACATCTGAAACATGCTGATAGGTGAGTTCGGATGGTGCATATTGGAAACACCCTTTCTATATTAGAATGCTACATGGTCACCTATTCCAACTATTTCATTCATTTTTTATTCCTCCATAACCAAAACTCTCATAAACCTTCAATCATTTTCAATGGATCTTTCGTCTCCAAATCAAGTTTCAAGTGTTTAACTATAACAAAGAGAGCATATAAAGCTACAATTTGAGGTAAACTTCCATTATTTCATCTTACATTTCCTGCATTGAAGCTGATTTGTTCAAAAAGAAAACATCGTCACTTCGGATATCCACTTTTGAATTCAACCTACCATAATTCGGAAGTGCATATCTGAAAAAATGTCTGTTACAAAACAAGAATTCTGTTTTAACATAATTCATGTTTTTTTTAACATGTTAGGTGTAACACTCTATTTCCCCCACTGTAATTTTGATAAAAACCAGAGTAAAATAAAACTCAAAGAATAGGTTGTCACATCATTCAACATATTCAAACTTTGATCAATTATAATTAAACGGATACGTAAAACATAAGAAGAGCAACCTCTTCTAGACTCCACAGCTTCACACTACTCCTGGTTATCTGCACGTTACCCACGTAGAGGCAACATTCAAACAGTAAAGTTGAGATATCATGACAATATAATATGTCATATAATCATGAGTAAACAACAGTTATATCATGCAAGATTTCAAGTTCAACAATCATCAGTTATAGTTCATAACAATTACACAAATACATAATTAATTATCATCACCATCATACAACATGAATCAAACATACAACTCAACTTCATCATATATCAACAATTCAACAGATGCAATGCGACTGACACCGATACAAGATGCATGTGGTACCATCAGGGCATAAGCCTTCTCCAAAATTTCCATATAAGGCCAGAGCATAAGCCCTCAACAAGTTGCCAATACAGGCCATAGCATAAGCCCTCAACAAGTTTCTAATAAAGGCCAGAGCATAAGCCCTTAAAATCTCACAATCTCGAGGATCCACATGTTTTTCACATTTGAATCTCATTCCAATCGCAATCTCAATGATACCATCCCCACATCCCAGTCGGTGATAGAAACTCCTAAATCCTCTTTAACAAATGTTGATACTTTGACATCATAAATATGATTCAAATTCCTCTTGAATTTATTTTTCCTCTAGCATTATTCCTCTCAAAAGCCATCGCCATTCTAATCATTCTTAATTAGCATAAGTTGCATTTATATGCACTTATCTAATCCATTCACATCCTTCCTAAAATATCATTCCCCTAACTCATTCATTCACAATATATTTCACTTGACCTCGTCTCAAACCCACTACAATAATAACCAGTTAAGCTCAACAAGCTCCTACTCTCTATAACCGACTTCAGAGCCTCTCAACGTAGGCCTCTATTTACTTTGGATAGATCCCACAAATACTTTCATTCAAAATAGTATGTTTAAGAAATTTACCTTTCCAAAACATGATTTACGTCTTGACATCCTAAAATACATTTTCTTCCCTTTCGACACCGCAATTCGAATCACGAACTTCAACGTTTCCTTTTTCTGACTCAGACTAAATCAAAATGTCCTTAATAACTTCAGAGTTCTAAAAGTCATCCTCTAATCATCCTCATCTCTCCTCTGAATCTGAAAGTAACTCAATCCTTAATTCGATTATACTGAAGGCATAATCGTCTACCAGTTGATTCATCAAACCATCATTCTTTCGAAGTAGACGTTTAATTTTGATCATCACCTTAGCAGCTTCTGGTAATCTACACACAAGCTTGTACTACCTTCTTTCCTCCAAACTAATAACATTGGAGCTTCTGAAGTGATACACTTTATCTCACAAATTCCTTTCAACAAACCTTCTAATCATCTCTTCAACTCTGCTAATTCTGACGCTGACATCTTGTATGGTGCCATAGAAACAATTCTGATACGGAAGACAAGATCAAAAGTAAAACTCCACCTCCCATTCCACATCACCACGTGACAAATAAATCACTTCTATTTTTTGGAACCATTTTTCAAATAAATTTCATTACGTTAGCTTTTTAACGCTTCGAACAAATTTCGAATCGGACTTCCGAAACTCAAGTTATGAATTTTTGAAGTTTTTGCTGATTTTCATCCCAAGGTACTCGGGTACCCATATATGGTAACCGGGTATCGGCTAAACAGAAGCAGTTTTTTGTCATTTTCTGTGTACAAAAATCATTCCAACATATATTCGAAACCTCATTCTTCTTATAACTCGAGAGACGCATTACTTTCTTCAAAAATCCAGTTTTCAAAAATACCAAAACTCCAATTCTTTCCACAAAACTACCCAAAACGTCATTCTTCTTATAACTCAAAACACATATTACATTGCCAAAACCTCAATTTTTAAAACATCAAAACTCTGATTCTTCTCACAAGACTACCAGTATCTTTGAGTTCTGACTCTGACTTGCAATTCACAATCACCCAAAAGCATCAACAACACCCGACAATTATTTACCTGACTCCAACAACAACATTTACAGTACATCATCACTATATCACCATTCAAAACACCGACATCATACACAATGGTAACTCAATACTGACAACTTCACGATCAACTGACATTTGCTGAAACATCGCAATCATCTAAGCTTCATCTTCCAAGATCTATCTCACTTGCTTAGCTAATGTCCTCAAGGGATCATCAAGAAATTACACACCTCTTGTATATCACTATTCGTTATATTGCTCTATATCCTCTGAGAAGCAACCTTTAATAATTCTCTTTTTCCTTCGGAGGCTACTCTACTTGACCAACAAATAAGAACCTTGAATCCGTACAACTTTCAGGCATGAGAATTTGCATCGACTCGCCAAAACACTTCATAATCACTTGGTTTAATTCCAGATAGTTAACCCTAAGGCTACCATCAAGTTAATCCAACATTTTGATCTAACGACAAGTTGAAATTATCCCCCGGGAAAACATCAAGACTCACCCACAACTGGCACATCATTAGCCATAACATCGCCATCCACTTCTTAAGATGCAAACAAAACGAGTACCTGATCATTCCCGCTCAAGTACACTTCGACCTGACCGCTGGGCATAAATCTCGAATCCGTACTCTCTTCAAAATTGAAAAAACAACACAGTTTCATCAACCTTTGCACTTATGCAATAGACCAACTGTTCACACCTGAACCATCTCATAGATCACAAGCTTCTTCCCCCACTTGTTTCAATCTCACTCCTGCAAATAAGTGATTAAAAAAGCAAGAGAGCACCGACACTGTTTCATACACATGTCGCGTACTAAGGAAAAACACATCGACAATACTCAACTATCACACTACAGACTCAACAACTTGGCGAGACAGACCAACATGCTCTGATACCAATTGTAACACCCTATTTCCCCCATGATAATTTTAATAAAAATCAGAATAAAATAAAACTCCAAGAATAGGATGTCACATCATTCAACATATTCAAACTTTGCTTAATTATAATTAAACGGACACATAACACATATTTCGGATGAATCGACAATATTTCAACATAGTCTTCAAACTTCAACTTTATTAATGCAGCGGAAAGAAATTCATAAATTGTTTTCAACATCTTCAAATCATCACAAAACAACATTTTTAATCAAATAAAATAGAGTCTAAAGTACTCCTACAATACTCCAAAATAAAAACATCAATTAAATAAAATAAGCAAACTTTCATCCCCTCAGTGTTATATATAAGAGTAATGACACCAACTCAAAATAAGAAGAGCAACCTCTTCTAGACTCCACAACTTCACACTACTCCTGGTTATCTGCATGTTACCCACGTAGAGGCAACATTCAAACAATAAGGTTGAGATATCATGATAATATAATATGTCATATAATCATGAGTAAACAACAGTTATATCATGCAAGATTCCAGGTTCAACAATCATCAATTATAGTTCATAACAATTACACAGATACATACTTAATTATCATCACCCATCATACAACATGAATCAAACATACAACTCAACTTCATCGTATATCAATAATTTAACAGATACAATACGACTGACACTGATACAAGATGCATGTGGTACCATCAGGGTATAAGCCTTCTCCAAAATTTCCATATAAGCCCTCAATAATTGCCAACACAGGCCAGAGCATAAGCCCTCAACAAGTTGCCAATACAAGCCAGAGCATAAGCCCTCAACAAGTTGCCAATACTGGCCAGTGCATAAGCCCTCAACAAGTTACCAATACAGGCCAGTGCATAAGCCCTCAACAAGCTGCCAATACAGGCCAATGCATAATCCCTCAACAAGTTGCCAATACAGGCTAGAGCACAAGCCCTCAACAAGTTTCCAATACAGGCCATAACATAAGCCCCCAACGATGCATGAAATGCGATATGCCATAACCAAAATTATGCAATCACAAGCATAACCATCAACATCATGACAATTCCAGGCCAATAACAACATCTTTGCCATTTTGTAATATACTATGCAATCCATTCATACATCATTCGTACAACACAATCACGTTCAATCGCAACAATATGCATCACACGTCATACAACATTAGCACACAATGCATAATCCTTCACCAAGGTAATCATCATAAGATAGAAAATATCACCTCACATTAACACCAAAATCCTCATGATTAATTTCACGACGACAACAATTCATCATTAAAATAGGACAATCCCAATTAATCTACTATACAAAGCATTTTCCTATATTCCACCAAAACGACATAACTTGATAGTACGAAACACCTGCACGCACATGAAATAGTTGGAATTATGGTACTGAAAATATTTTTAAGAGAAAGTACGTTAACCTAGTATTTCAATGATCTAAACTACGCGTTAATCGGATACCCGACACTTGAGTTATGAATTTTTGAAGTTTTGCAAAATTTACCAATAATAACAACCTACAACAACTGACACTAACATCCAAGGTATAAGCCTACAACAACTGACACTAACATCCAAGGTATAAGCCTACAACAACTGACACTAACATCCAAGGTATAAGCCTCCAACCCAAAAATAATTCACCTACTGTTATCAAAATTATTATCACATTGTAGAAAATGTTTTTAACTTTTCAACACTCCAAACGGTGCGTCAAACAAACACCTGAGGCAAAACTTATGATTTTTCAAAGTTTCCGAAAATTCTGCCAGCTTCAGCGGTAACCGGTTACCCAGTTATGGTAACCTGTTACTGTGTAATACATTAGCTTATTTTTCCAAAATTGTGGTAACCGATTACCATAACTGGGTACCCGGGTACCCAACTCTGACAGCTCAAAAAACTGCAATTTTCTGCTACGAAATTCCATTCTTTTCATCTAAAAACCACTTTTGAGACATACCCAAACACATCAATTGTTTGTAATCATCAACACACATTATATGGCACAATTCTAATATAAACATCACATCAATTTCATCAATTATAACCAGTTATAACAATCAATCTAATAATTAATCTACACCCAAAACCTAACATTCAAACCTTCCTCTTCCCACAATTATACCACCTATTAGAGAGTCAGAACCTCGCCTTACCATGAATTTGGTGATTCTAAACTTTCTACCGGAAAATCCTCGTCTTAGCTTGTACGCTCTTATCTTCTCTTTGTTCTTCTCCTTTTTTCTGGTTTCTACGATTGATTGAGAATAATGATTCTCTCTTCTCTCTTTAGACCCCTAATACCAATATACCAACTTTGCCCCTCCTCTTATTACTAGTTTTATTCTAATTATTTAATTATTAATATTATAATTACTATTTATCTCATATAATAACAATAGTAAATATAATAATAATAATAATAATCATAATAATAATAATAACAACGATACTAATATTCTCCATTCACCCCCCATGTCTCTACACTTTTAGCCACACACCACTACACCTTAACTTCTACAATTCTCATTACTTCTAATCTTCCAATAATCCCATAAAAACACATCTTAAAATTCATCAACATATATAAACACATCATATCATCTAATTATTTTAAATAAAATAATTCTAATTAAATCGGGGTGTTACATTAGGTATGGTGCACCCCGATAATATTGTCAAAGCTCTCGTAAAGGTTTTGGACAATGTCAATGAAGATGATAAGCCGATTGAGGTGAAGGACGTTGATAAAACTAATGATGTTGTGATAAATTATAGACAACAATTCCAAAATGATAAAAGTTTCACCTCTCATCAACATATGCTTGAATGAGTTCGAATGGAAGCTATCAAACTTGGGTTTGGCGTTATGATTGAAAGGTTCGACAATGGGACTAGCCAAAGGCAACCATTTGTTGTGATAACATGCGAGAGAAGTGGGAAATATGTTCCAAAAATTCGGAAGATATAACATAATGACACGGAATCGAGGAAATGTGAGTGTTTGTTAAATTGTGCGGTTATTTTAGGGTGGATGGTTTATGGCGGTATAATGTCATGTCTGGTATGCATAATCATACGTTGGACACCAAGATACATGGGCATCCAATTGTATGTCGAATTAAGACGATAGAGAAGGAATTTATTTCAGAATCATCATTGATCAAAGTTGCACCGAGAAACATACTTGCCAATTTGAAATGGAATAAACTGGAATGTGTTTCAAATATCAAGTCAGTTTACAATCATCATTATAAACAACACATTGCACAAAGAGGTCTGAGGTCCGAAATGCAACATTTATTGAAATGTTTGGACGATAACCACTATGTTTCCATGTACAAAGTTTGTGAGGACAACGTCAGTATTTGTGACATTTTTTGGACTCATCCAGAAAGTATCAATTTGTTTAATACATTTCTAGCTGTCCTTATGATTGATCTGACGTACGAGACCAACAAGTACAGGCTTCCGCTTCTAGAAATTATCGGTGTCACCTCTATGGACAAGACATTTTCGGTCGGATTTGGTTTTTTGTAATGTGATAAAGAAGACAACATCACTTGGGTGTTAGGTATATGCAAGACTTTGTTAAAGGTTCCACAAAATATGCCTAAGGTCATTGTTATCAGCCGAGATAACACCCTTATGACTGCGGTTGGCATTGTGTTTCCTTTGTCAACCGCATTACTTTGTCGGTATCATATAACAAAAAATATGAGAGTATGACTCAAATCCGCAGTTGGAACCAAAGAAAAAAAGGCTGAAGCCGAAAATATGTGTCATACCCCAAATTTATCTCTTATTGATATTTAATTTCTAGTGTTATCATTTTCTTTATAATATATTGTTGTCAAATTCATATATGGAGTTTAAGTTTATAAAGGGGTGTGTATTATTTCAAAATGGACCATCAAAATCTAATGGCCTATTAAGTTTTCCTTACAATTAAAAAGGGGGTGTATTTGTTATTGAGATTCCAGCCCATTTAAGGTTTGTTTAATAAAGAAGGGTGTGTTGGTCACAAAGAGGGGTATGCGTGCAAAACATCAATGACCCATTTACATTTAGAAAGGGGGTGTATTAGTAGGGCTGGAGGTTCTTGTTTTTCCAGATAAGCCCATATCACCTTCCGAGGGCCCATTTGCTGTTTTTGTGTGTTTTTGAAGATTTATTAGAAAATTGTTGGCCAATTTTTCTTCTTGACATTAGAGCCCATAGCTTTTATGTGGAATTATAATTGTTATTATTATTTGATTATTATAATTATAATTTAATATATCAAATAATTATAAAAATTAGATATTACTTTATCTTTTACGCGTTGACTGAAGTCAACCAAATCCAAGGTAGGATTTCTAACCCTAATCCAAACGGCAACCTCGCTCTTTCTTCACTAAGTAACCCAAGCCCAGAAACCCAAAATGACTATTGTGCAGATCTAAAATCCATACAAACCGAATCAAATGAAACATTTACAAATTATTTGAAACAAATCTTAAGATTGGATTGGAAAAACATTTTATTTTGGATTTACATAAGATAACGTCGAGATACATTCAAATATGCAAACTCTAAAACAATTTTACAAATCAAATTCGCAATTACAATCAAAATATCCCTAATTTACAAATCAACTAATCTCTAATTAAAATCTAATTTCTCAATCATAGAGTATAGCGAAAATCATACAATAACTTCCTAATCTCTACAATTATATAAAAAACTATACAAAGAACCCTAAAACTAATTAAAAAAGAGGAAGAGAAAATCTTGGAAGAAGAATATTATAACAAAGAAGAAGCAATCCGCGAGCCAACCATATTCTTTGAGACTTAGGTTTCAATTTCTAAAACCCTAGATATATGTTGAACCTCCATCGCCTTCAAATCTCTGTTGCGCCATCATCATACACATCTACAATCAAAAAAGGGGGAAAATATTAGACAGAGGGAGAAAGAGCCAGAAGAAGATTTATAAGAAGAATCATTACAGGGGAGGTAAGTTGATTCACTTAGCTTAGGGTTTTGTTTGAATATGTGATTTATGTTTGGTTTTGAAATTCTGGATTTCTAAGGGTTAGGGTTCATTAGGGTTCATGTTTAGGGTTAAGGTTCATCAAGTTTAGGGTTAGGGTTCTAACAGTTATATGTTCTAGGTTTTGGTTCGATTAGGGTTCTTCACGAACCCTTAGGGTTCAATGAACCTATACAGTGGTTCAGTTTGAAGATGGTGGCGCCTTGGCGCAGCTGTCGAGAAAAGCAATTTATGGCCGGTGGCGTCCAAGGAAGAGGCGATTTCTGGCGACGAAAATCTAGAGAGAAGTTGGAGCTTCTCTCTCTAGCCTCCAACGACCGTGTAGTTGTTTTGATGAAGAGAGAGGGAAAGAAGAGAAAAAATGGGCCCTCATCCCAGAAACGTGTTTTTTATAATGCCTTGTGTTCCCATGCGCTACTCTTACCATACGCCTTCAGTCCATGCCCTTGGATCTTCATCATACATTCATAAACCGCGTATCCACCATAACTCCCAGAACTCGCCCACACCCTGTCCAGTGGATCAGACATTTGTTTTGGGCTTAGCCCATTACTGAATGCACCATCAAATTACTTCGCCAACACAAAAAATCGTACCCCCTTATGCTATTGGGCCCAGTTTGATATCTGAACTTGGGCCCTTGCTGAACCAACCCCCCAATTTTACTATTATGTACAAATTTACACACCATGCATTTTGGGCCCGAATTCAATATCTGAATTTAGGGTCTTACTCTTCACACCCCTAACCTTTTACTAATAAACTGAAAATACACCCCATGCGTTTAAATTAATTAATTAATTAATTTTATTTATATTTTTTCTATTTTTATTTTATTAATATTTTTATAATAAATTCTAAATTTATTTATTTATTAATTCAAATATTTTTTTACTAACCCATGCAAATATCTATTTCTAATTGCATAAAAATCATTTTTCCTCATGCATTAAAAATATTTTTTTTATATATCAATATATTTAAAAAATATTTAACCAACCAAATTATTCACTATTTTCACTAACCTAATTCAAATCTTATATCGATTTTCAAAAAGGATTATGGAGATATTTCTCATTAACTGTGAACTTCGTCTAAACACTCCGCTATTCTCAACCCAAACTTGGTTCAAGGATTAATACATGATATTTCTGTAATCCATAAAATACACCAACCAACAACTGCAAACTACGAATTGAGACTTTGATTCCTCATAAGAGGATATGTAGGCATACGACTAAAATCGTGGCGAGTTCCCCTAATAAAAACTAAAACCCTATTTCCTAAATCATAAATCTAAATCCTAGTATACTTGTGAACAAGGTAGATGAGGGGTTCCTAACACCTTTCCTTAATCTAAAAACGAGTCAACAACTTAGAATCTCTGATCAAATTAGGGTTATTTCGTTATATTCTCTTCCCTAGGATAAAAATTAATGGTGGCGACTCTCATTTTAAAACTGATTATTACAAGTGGAGACTCTGCTAGGGAGTCAACCCTAGGGTTTAGAAGCCTTTCCTTTTGGTTTTAGGGTTTTTTAGGTGTTTTTATTTTATTTTTGGCATTTTTATCTATTCGCTTTATTTATTTATTATATTTTTGTCTTTTATCATTTATTGGCGGGATTTTTATTTTTTTAAAAAATCATTTTCAAAAAAACCTTAGAAAGAAGGTTCGTCTATTGGCCAAGGGGATACATCATCCCTATGAGTTTTTGTGACGACTTCGCTTAGATTCGGTTGAATTCCAAAAAATAAATATGTCTCAAGAGGTATCCTCTTGGAGGGTAGGACTTTGGAATGAAATCTATGACTTTTTGTATAACCCTTAAACTAAAGACTCATGGTGAGACCTTTTACGACCTTAGAAACAAAAGTTTCGGTCTGTAAAGAGGCATCACTTAAGGGAGGCCTTGTGCCTTTCCCTCTAGTGTTATCCATGATACCTTTAAGGAAACCACCTTTTTGGGGAGGGTATAATATAAGTAAGCCAAAACTAGAAGCCTACTAACTAAGGATACCTTTCATGAAATCTTGTTACCATGCCACACAATCATGAATTCATACATTTTGCATTTCACATAATTATTACACTTCATTCTTTTTTGTTTGTCTTATTCACTGGATTAAAAGATATATATAATCAATGGTTTTTGGTAAAGTGTCTTAAAAATGAATGCCAGAGGGAAACAACTTGTCCATGTTAATGTCGTCACGCCAGATATGACGAAGATCAAGACCATCAGAGGGAAATTGTCTGAAAGAGCTTTGAAGATGTTTACTCACCGTTTTGGGGATACCCTTGAGTTGAAAAAAGTGGATGTACAATTAGATGTTATTTTTGCCTTGGTTTAGTTCTACGACCCTCCATTGAGGTGCTTTACCTTTCAAGACTTTCAGCTAGCGCTGACTTTGGAAAAATTTGATAGAATCTTGAATTTCTATAAGGGAAAAGCTTATGTGGGAATCAGGAAGACTATTGACGTTAAGTACTTAGAAAATGGTTTAGGGATCCTTTATCTTGATTTTTCACTTAATTAAAAAAAATAAGGTGATGTACAAGGGATTAAGAGATACTATTTGGAAGCTAAGGCCCTTTATTTTGCCGATAACAAAGAATGTGAGTCTTGTGCTGATTGCTTAGGGATATTTGTATTTGGTGTAATCTTGTTTGTGGACTTTGGACTATATTGAACCTGTAACTATTAGTGTATTTTGGGGCGTGAAAGCTTTGAATGCGGACCCAACTCCTGTTTTACTTGTTGATATTTATTATGCACTTCACACTCGGTATGAAAAAGGGAGGGGTACACTAAAATGTTGTATCCCGCTCTTATATTCTTGGTTTATGACTCACGTCTATAAAGAAGACTACATGGTCCCTAACCTGACAAGATACGAGTGGCCTCAAAAGTTAAGGTCTCTTACTGCTAATTCTATATTGTGGTATGCAAGGAAGCTAGAAATTGGAAATATCATTTATATTTACGGAGACTTTCCGAATGTTGCATTGATTGGATCACGTGGTTGCATCAATTACAACCATGCTTTGGCCTTGCGACAACTAGGGTACCCTTTGGAGGATAAACACTCTGATGAACAACTTCAATAATTAATCATTCATGATATGGGCAAAAACGATCGAGAGTTTCTCAACAAGATCATCTAAGCTTGGAATAAGTTTAACAAGAGAAAAGCTTAAAGGAAGAATGTTGTGGCGAAAGAACCTTACACTCTATGGGTTTTGGATATGGTACAAGTTGTTAGTTATCACTTGACATTGATCCTGAGTATAAGCCAGATGTCCCAGATCCTCTACCTGTGTCCTTAGAAGAAATAGACAACTTGAATAAAGCTTTGAATCAAGCTCAAAAGGAGAAAGAAGAATTTGAGCTTATCCTTCATACCTTAGCTAAGGAGAAAAGACAAATGCAATGCGAGCTGGAGTCCAAAGACCAACAGATTTAGAAAGACCATAAAGCATTTGAAAAGGAGAGTATTAAGTGAAAATGTTCGACTGAAGGGTTGTTGAGTGCTACCTTTAAATTGGATTCCCACAACCAACACTTGGAGGATGCTGCTAGTGAAATCAGGAAACTACGTAGGTGGTACAAAAAGGCAATGCAAGACAAAAAGGAGATAGAAGAAAATTTGAGGGCTCAAATTCAAAGTTTGGCACAAGCTTCTTTGGATCAAGAAGATAAAATGAAGTATCTTACCAAGAGACTCCAAGATAGACAAGAATCGAATGTAGGGGAACGCCTCAAGAGGATGAGGGCATAAAGATTTCTCGCCCAAAAGACTAATGAATACGAGCAACTGTGCCATGAGATAGAAGACCTTCGAAAGAATTTTCTCATACAAAGGAAAATCTATACAGAGATGAGGGCTGAAAAATTATATTAGGAAGAGCAGTACACAAAGATCGCCAAAGCAAGAGAGGTTAATCATAAGATAATTCTGGACCTCTACCAAGAATATCAATTCTACAAAGACAAGCATGCAAAATTCGCATTCTTAGCCATTAATCTTATTGGTGACATCCCTAGAAGTTTGAGAGACGCGGAAAAAGTGATGGTCCCTCTCCTGAAATACGTTGAAGACTTCCTCAAGCTTTGGTGGACAATGGTGGATGGCTTCAGAGAAAAAATCCGCAGGCACACTTAGAAGATTTTTTGTTTCCCTTTGTTATTTCTTTCAACAAGTTTTAATGTTTGGTTTGAATATTTTTCACTATCTGAATTGTATTCCCCTTTTTTAAGACAATTGTTATTTCAATGAAAGTATTTTGTGTCCATATCTCGATTGCGTATTTATATTTAGATGTCCACCAATAAAAAGTGAAACCTAAAAAATATATATACAATATATATATATATATATATATATATATATATATATATATATATATATATATATATATATATATATATATATATATATATATATATATATATATATATATATATATATATATATATATATATATATATATATATATATATATATATATATATATATATATATGGAAAATCCAAGTGAATAAGACATTCGAAAAGGAAAAAATCTTAGCATATTCATACGCATCCATGCATTCACAAGCATTATATGATTTCATATTTCATAACAAAAAACTCATTAAATTTCAAAATCATCTCCAATTAAACCATTGGTAGAAAAGCACCACCTCTCCGACCGCCATATCAAACAAGAGCCCATCAAAAGAAAGTGATGGAATCGATCAAAGAGAACCAAACTGCATTTAGGGAAGATTTGGATCAGGTAAAAGGCAACATCGACTCGATGAAAGGAGATATGAGTCAAGTTCTTCTAGCCTTGAAGAACATCATCGAGAGGCAGGAACAGATTCCTAGGGCAGCATTTGAGGAAGTAGCCCAGACTGTTGGTGCATCAAGCAGTCACCAACCAAGAAGAGAACCAGAGTGAGGACCTCAAAATTCCACTATGGCTCAACAAGAGGTCAGACAAACGGACACTGAAGGATTTGTCCAACCTCCACCAAAGGTAGGGGAATCCCATACTATTCAAATTCTAGCCAATAACGCAAATAACTATATAGACCTACAATATGGAGACCATGACTTAGAGGATGTCAATCAAGCGCCTCAAAGGACAACCCCGCACCCAGGTCACTGAAAATACCTTGGCACTCAACCAGTACAAAGCTCTTGAAGAAAGGTTAAAACATATGGAGGGTTACGATGCTTTTGATGTCAACACTCTTAAAATGGGTCTAGTTCCTGATGTGGTGATCCTTCCGAAATTCAAAGTACATGAATTTAGAAAATATAAGGGGCTCACATGTCCTAGGAACCATCTACGCATGTATTGTAGAAAAATGCATGCATATTCTCAAGACCAAAAGTTGATGATCCATTGCTTCCAAGACAGTTTGAGTGGGGTATCCTTAGATTGGTACATGCAATTGGAGCGGGTTCATATCCAGACATGGGCATATCTGGCCAATGCTTTCTTGAGACAGTACAAGTATAACTTGGACATGGCGCCTAAGCGTATGCAACTCCAAAAATTTTCTAAAAAGAAGGAGGAGTATTTCAAGGAGTATGCTCAAAGATGGAGGGAAATGGAGACCGTGTAAAACCACCACTCTCGGAGAAAAAATTAGTCGATATGTTCATGGGAACTTTATAAGGATTGTACTATGATAAAATGGTAGGAAGAGTCTCTTCCAGATTTTCTGATTTGGTGACTATTGGTGAAAGGTACGAGTATCACGCATTGAAGTTTTCAAGGGTCCAAACAAGTCCCACATGCCTATATACATTGTCAAGCATTCATATGTCAAGTTTCAAGACTCACAGCATCAAATTGCACAGTCAAAAACCCTAAATGCTTCACAGTCAATTGCAGGGGCAAAATGGTCATTTGACAGTCAAAAGTCAAAAAATTTTGGTCAACATCTTATTTTAAAGCCAAAAACATCATTTGATCAATTCTTGATCACGATTCTCAAAGCATGGCTCAAAAAGTCTCAAGATGCAAAAGTTTCTATTTTTGGACAGTTGAAAAAGTCAACTGCAAATTGACCAGGTCATAACTTCTTCATGGTTTATCAGAAAAATTCCATCCAAAGCTCATTTTGAAGAGAATGAAATTTCCTACAATTCATCTTCACACTTCAAGTCCAAGAAATGCTCTCACAAAAAGTTATCAATTTCAACATTATAGGTCATTTTCAAAAGTCAACAAAAAGGCACTTTAAGTCAAAGACCATAACTTGAGATTGGTAAATCAAAATGACATGGGACCAAAGGTATTGGTTAGAGGACTTCAAGACCTTTCCAAAATGTCCAAGAACATGTTCATAGCTTCAAAATTGAGCAAGATATGCCTTGGAGAAGTTGGGAAATTTTTGGGAATTTTGAAAAGTCAACTTTGCACAAAAGGCTTCAAAAATGCTAATGGGCCTCAATTTCTTTCATGAATCATTACCCAAAGGCTATGCACGACCCATTAAGCTCAAAGGGATGTATTTTCTTATTTTTGATTAATTATTTGAATTTTTATTATTATTAATTCATTTAATTAAATTTAAATATGAGAAAAATATCAAATCATGGTTTTAAATCTTTTTTGTGCAGCAAATATATTCATGATATGCAAAATATCTCGTGCACCATCTCAAGGGGACAAAATCATCCATATTTGGCATAATTGGCATGGAAAAAGATTGGATTTACATGATTGGAAATCAAATATCAAAATCATTAATTCATGGACCATGGGCTTTGTTTTTGACCTAGAATGCTTCCCATACATATGCAAGACTATAACCTAATGCTCACACACACGAAAAGCTGCTCAGAAAACCTAGAACAAAGTTGCATTTTTCATCAAAATTTTGGAAACTGAATTCATAGTTACAGGACGATTCAAGGCTTGAAAAGCCTCCTAACACGTTCCTGACATTGCTAGGAATCAATTGCAATCAAAAACGAGTCTCCATACTCCAAGAACTGGTAGAACAGAATCGTCTTCTTCACAAACATATCCATTATCGTTTTTTAATTCTCATGCATTATCCATGTGTTTTACGTGTTGATTTATACTAACAACGATATTCTGAAGCTATTGATAATATTTGATTGTCCTAACAATGCTTGAAACGAGATTTGCCATTAAAGTTTTCTAGGGTTTCAGAAACTCTAAATTGGGGCTTTCCTCATATGGAAAAATTAGACCACCAAACTGGTACCATTGAATTCGTGACCTCAAGACGAGACAAACTAATACCTTGCGCCTTTTTTATATTTGTCCATGCTCTAATCGCTATTTTTTCAGGCTTCATTTAGTGGGGGTTTAAAACCCCCGCTATTTGTTTATGTTACAGGCAGAAAGAGGAAGAAGAAGCTAGCGTGTCATCACCTAATATGGGTATTCAAACTTGGCGCGTGAATTTGTTGTTCATACCATTAACGCTTTGTTTTCTATTATAATAATTATGTTCCATAATATTAACAAATGCGCGCACTAGCTCAGTTGGTGGGTGAGCTGTCTTGCAGGTATTGGGACATGGGTTCGATTCCCAGGTCCCCCCACATGTTCAATAATTTTTGCTTTAATATGTTCCCATGCAGTTTCCAGCCAAAGGTCCACCATACGCATTCACATGCTAGCTTGCCACATAAGCAGGATGGTCAATCTGAAGGCTACAAAAGGATGTCTACCATGTGCCTCAGTCAATGGATGAACACTCAAGCTGGAAAAGTCAAACAGGCTTTGATTTCAGTGGGCCAAATTACTTCACAAAAACCTCCTAAATGGGCCAGACACCCCCATGGTTTGCATCATTCTTAATTTTTATTTGATTTTCTTTTAATTCTTTTTAATATTTTAATTATTTCTTTTAATTCCATAAAATAACTTTTCATAATATAAAATACAGAAAAATCAAAAAATGTTTATTTTTATTAATTTCACCATTATTATTTTTGTAAATAAACTTTAACAATTAACTTAGTTTAATTTAGGTTTTTAAAACTTTAACCTTTTCTTAATAAATTAAAATATGTAGAAATTAGGGTTTTGATATTTTTTCACCTTTTCTTTTTAAATAATCTT
The DNA here is from genome assembly GCA_948472305.1 of Vicia faba. Classification (NCBI taxonomy): domain Eukaryota; kingdom Viridiplantae; phylum Streptophyta; class Magnoliopsida; order Fabales; family Fabaceae; genus Vicia; species Vicia faba. Next base: position 1,602,893,729 of record OX451736.1, read on the forward strand.
CTCTCATTATTATTATTATTAATTACTAAATATTTTTGTAAATAAACATGTACATTAATTATTTAGTAAATTAGGTTAAACTTTAATATTTTTCTTAAATAATTAAAAACAACTTAGAATTAGGGTTTCTTTTGAAATTTTCTTTTCTTTATTTCATAAATACAAAAAACCCAAAAAACATTTCTTTCCTTTTATTAAATAATTAATAGACTTTTAATTCAATTTAATTTCAAAAGGGTCCAACGCCCTCGAACGTTCTAGTTTTATTTCTTTCGCACATTTATTTTTCTTTCGAATATTATGTAACTGCTCAAGCCATGTAATAGTCACTAGGTTTTGCTTTCCGCATTTTATTAAAACGGGTCTTTGTAATTTGGCGATGTATAGACCCGCGCCTTGTAATAGCGTAGGATTTTACTTTCCGCATTTAAATTTCAGCACTTTTAAACTCTAATTGCATGAAAGAATGAATGACTAATTAAAAACAATGTGTGTTTAGGGTTGAACAAAACAATCCTCTTCTTCTTCTTCTGAATCAGAGTCTTCAATTCCTTTTGACCTTGGGATAGGCTCATGATCAGCTCTTGGAACTGGGCGTTATGAGCCTGGAGGGCCTTGATAGCTTGTCCATTGGATGATTCAGGATTCATGATGACTGCAATTCTGGGCGTGTAAGGGTTGAAAAACAATGCAGGAAGCTTCCTTGACACTTTTGCAAGCTATTGGAATTACTCTTGGGCTCTGAATCGTGCTAGAATAGGGTTTTTAGTTTTCACTTTTTTGACAAAAAAACTCAAGCTTTGTTGTGCTTTTCTGGCGCAGCTTTGTGGTCATTGGCATTAGGGTTGGCTTCATGCTTATGTATGGAATGATTAGGGTAAAAAATCTGAGCCAAAGGATCCATGAATTGATGAGAAAATATTTGATTTTCCATGCCATAATTTTCAAATCTTTTCATGCATATTTGCTACCAAATCATGTTCAATCACATGGATTCTTTCCCTATCTAATAATGCACGAAAATCTGAAGTTATCCCATGCACAAAAAGATTTGATTGACTTGCTTTGGTATTTTTCACATATTTATTTTAATTAAATGAATTATTAATAATTAAAAATCCAAATAAATAAATAAAAATGATAAAAAACTTCCCTTTGGGCCAAATGGTCGTGCACATGTTTTGGATGATGGATTTTGGAAGAAAAAGAGGCCCATTAGCAATTTTAGGACATTTGAAGCAATGTTGACTTTTCAAAATATCCAAAAATTTCCCAACTTCTACAAGGCATATCTTGCTCAATTTTTAAGCTTTGCTCATGTTCTTGGACATTTTGGAAAGGTCTCTGAGTCCTCTAACCAATGCCTTTGGTACCATGTCATTTTGATTTACCAATCTCAAGTTATGGCCTTTGACTTAAAGTCCCTTTTTGTTGACTTTTGAAAATGACCTATAATGTTGAAATTGATAACTTTTTGTGAGAGCATTTCTTGGACTTGAAGTATGAAGAGGAGTTGTATGAAATGTCTTTATCTTCAAAATGAGCTTTGGATGGAATTTTTCTGATAATCCATGTGAAAGTTATGCCCTGGTCAAGTTACAGTTGACTTTTTCAACTGTCCAAATATGGAAACTTTTACATCTTGAGATTTTTTGAGCCAAGCTTTGAGAATCATGATCAAGCATTGATCAAATGATGTTTGTGGCTTCAAAATGAGATGTTGACCAAAAATTTGAACTTTTGACTGCCAAATGACCATTTTGCCCCTACAGTTGACTGTAGTGCAATTAGGGTTTTTGACTGTGCAATTTTGTGCTGTAAGTCTTGAAACTTGGTATGAGGATGCTTGACCATATTTATAGGCATGTGGGACTTGATTGGACCCTTGGAAACTTCAATTACTTTGTCAGAACCAAAACCCTAATTCTTGACTGTTAGGAGGCTCTTGAACTGTGCAACCCTTGGGGAGTTTTTGAAGCTTTGACTTTGCAATTCTTGAAGAATATGGGAGGGCAAATTTTGGGGTACAACAGTTGCCCCTGTTCAATCTTCTTAGACCTGAGGATGCAGATTGGCTGACGTGCCTTTCGTAATCCGAAGGTGGAAGATGATTGAACACTAGAGTGCCCAGAAATTTGCGCTCACATAGTAGCAGTGTGATGGTGAATGGGCTTATAGATGCCATTTGGAGATTGATGGATAGGATGATGGGCTTATAGATGCCATGCTAAGAGATGATGGAAGATGGATGGGCTTACAGATGCCATCTGGATGTTGATCGCATAAGAGATTCCTTAGCGAGAATTTGCGTACCTGCAAAAGAAAAGGATTACCTGACCTGTTGCAGGAGCTGGTCTTCAAACTCTTTTGTATAGATGTGTCCTGACTGGTTACAGGAATTGAATCTGGAGTTTCAAACGGTGATGAATGAACCAGGGGACGGTTACTACCTCAACAGGAACGGTGAGAGAACCTTGGATGATTACAACCTTAACAGGAACGCTGAGAGAATCTGGGGACGATTACTACCTCCGCAGTAAGGGGGAGAGAACCATAGGAGACTTCAACCTCAACAGTAATCATTGAGAGAATCTTGGGCGACTTCAACCTCAACAGTAATCATTGAGAGAATCTTGGGCGACTTCAACCTCAACAGTAATCATTGAGAGAATCTTGGGCGACTTCAACCTCAACAGTAATCGTTGAGAGAATCTTGGATATCTTCTATTTCAATAGTGACGCTGATAGAATCTTGGGGCGATTACTACCTCCGCAGTAACGGGGAGAGAAACACAGGCGACTTTAACCTCAACAGTAATCGTTGAGAGAATCTTGGATATCTTCTATTTCAACAGTGACGCTGATAGAATCTTGGGGCGATTACTACCTCCGCAGTAACGGGGAGAGAACCACAGGCGACTACAACCTCAACAGTAATCATTGAGAGAATCTTGGATATCTTCTACTGAGTCTTTATCAGGAAAATCTGTTAGGGGTCGATTTAACTGGACTAGAGAAGGCCTTGGACTGGATAAGAAACAGAGAAATCTTAGGGTCGATTTAACTGAACCGGTCTAGGTCTTGAAATGTCTTCAACTGGATAAGAAACAGGGAGATCTTAGGGTCGATCTGACTGAACCAGAGAAGGCCTTTGACTGGATAAGAAACAGGAAAGTCTTAGGGTCGATTTAACTGAACCGGTCTAGGTCTTGAAATAGTTGAGAACTTAACTGGATCTTTCCTGAAAGGTAAAGGTCAGTCATATGCAATGCATGATATGGATCAAGCAATGATGTTCTCAATATAAATGAGATTTGTGAGATATGATGTGTATATGCATGCTATAATGTATGGAAATGTGATGTTTATGAATGTATGTTTTTGTCTAGGAGAGTAAATCCTTGACGAGTGCCGGGAAGTCATATCCTGGGCTGATGTTTGAAGAATAGATTTTTCGTTTCCGCTGGGGATGACAGTTGCAAGAATACCAGTAGGGGAGGATAACTCCGTTGGGGGAATAAACTTGGCGAATGGATTACTCTGCGGGGAGAAAAGTACTTTAACGATCTTGCTGGGAAGCAATACTCTGTGGGGAGAGAGATACTTTGTTGAGTTGTTGATAATAACTTGCTGGGGATACCCTTGTTGTGTTGGAAGTGTTAATAGACTTCGCTGGGGATAAGAAGACTTCATCGAGGACGCTCTTTCCGTGGCTTTTGGCTGAGGATAACCCATTTATATCTTGGTAAGGAAATAACTCTCTGAATAAAACCGGGAGACGCGTTCATGCTCTGCGGGGGTAAGCTTCCAGAATCTACTGGGGATAAGCTTACTGTTTGGGGAGACGGGTTCCAACTTTTCTGGGGAAGCTGGTTTGGAATCTTCTGGGGAAGTTTTGAACTGTACGTGGAAGTGAATCCATTGAATGTTTGATATACCTCCGGGGAACAATCTTTAGACCAAGACTGCCGGGGATGCTTGTTAAGAATACATATATACTGCTGGGGAATGTTGAGATCCGCTGGAGGATACCCAACTTCTTTAAGATTTGATAACTTTGCTCGGGGAGAGTGCACTGACTTGCTGGCTCACTCTCTGGGGAATTGAGATACCTGGTTGTGTTGTTCAGCTGAACCTACCTCGGTACCTTGGAGGATAGAACAATTAAATTGCTTTAGACAGCTCTTTATTTCCCCTGTTTCTAATGTTACATGTAATTAATCCTTTGTTTTGTTATGCAATTATTCATGAGTTAGCAAATTATTGTCAATGCATATATCACAAATTGAACCTTGGACGTTCTTCGCAAAACAAAACAGAAAAGGAAAAACAATTGGCAATTTTAACTGAAAAGTGATTTTGTATTGATTTTGAATTTGCCTGTAAATAGGCGTTTATATACAAGAGGCTGACGTCCTAGTAAGAGAACGCCGCCGAACAAAAGAGTTTATACAAATTTTGTACAAGAGAAAATAAAACAGCTGTGTGAAATGAATGATCCCACTGGGTTTCAACTCTGCTATCGCCTTTATGCCTTTGAGCGTCTCATCACTTGATGACCTTGGTTGAAGATGAAGCTGACTGATCGATGCCGTCTGAACTTGATGTAGATACCGGATTCTGGATGTAAAGTGATCCAATGAGACATAGTATTACGCTTTATCCCTAACTTTTTCCTGGACCGCCCTTTCGGGTTTTCAGTCCACCGGGATACCCATTTTTGCCCAAGCCGCCTTTTCAGGTTTTCGACTTGCCGGGTGTACAGATTTTTTTCATTTCATCCCTTCATTTTGCCCGAACCCTTTTGGTTCGCCGGGAAGCCCTAATTTTTGCCTAGGCATGTCAGCCTAGCGGGTCTTTTTCATGCGTAATATCTTTTTACTATGTCTGCATTAGCGGGGTGAGGAAGGTCGTCACCATCCATGTTGGTTAGAATCATGGCTCCTCCTGAGAACACATGTTTAACCACAAATGGCCCTTCATATGTAGGGGTCCATTTGCCCCTTGGATCACTCTGAGGAAGGATGATTCGCTTGATTACCAGATCCCCAACTTGATACTCTTGTGGTCTGACCTTTTTGTTAAATGCCCTGATCATCCGTTTCTGATACGTCTGACCATGACAAATAGCAGCAAGTCTTTTTTCGTCAATAAGGTTTAGCTGATCAAGTCATGTCTGGATCCAATCATCTTCGTTCAGATTTGCATCCTTCATTATTCGGAGAGAGGGTATTTGCACTTCGATTGGTAAGACTGCCTCCATACCATAGACCAAGGAGAAAGGAGTTGCCCCGGTTGACGTCCTGGCTGAGGTACGGTACCCATGTAGAGCGAACGGTAACATCTCATGCCAATCTTTATAAGTCACTGTCATCTTCTGCACGATTTTCTTGATATTTTTATTGGCTGCTTCTACAGCCCCATTCATCTTCGGTCTGTAAGGAGAAGAGTTGTGGTGCTGTATCTTAAACTGCTCGTAGAGCTCAGTGATCATCTTGTTATTGAGATTGGTACCGTTGTTTGTAATAATTCTTTCTGGGATGCCGTATCGACAGATCAGGTTATGCCGAATGAACCGTGCCACAACGGTCTTGGTTACCGTAGCGTAGGAAGCTACTTCGACCCACTTCGTGAAATAATCAATCGCTACCAGGATGAAGCGATGCCCGTTAGATGCCGTAGGTTTAATCTCACCGATCATGTCTATTCCCCACATTGCAAACGGCCAAGGCGCAGTCAGAACATTCAAAGGAACTGGAGGAACATGCACCTTGTCAGCATATATCTGGCACTTGTGGCATGTCCGAGAGTGTTGGTAACAGTCAGCTTCCATGGTGGACCAGAAATACCCTGCCCGGAGGATCTTCTTCGCCATAGTGTGCCCACTGGAATGTGTGCCAAAGGTCCCTTCATGCAGCTCTTCCATGATCCTTTCTGCTTCATTCTTATCCACACAACGCAGTAAGGTCGAATCATGGTTTCACTTGTACAAGATGCCGTTGCTAAGGAAGAACTTCGCTGCGAACCTCCTCAGAAACTTCTTATCATTGACAGATGCACCCTCAGGGTATTCCTGAGCTTCCAGATATCTCTTCACCTCATGGTACCAAGGCTTTTCGGTTACCAACTCAGTCTCGAGATCACAACAGTATGCGGGTTCGTCCAGTTTCCAGATGATGATCCGGGGAGCCTCATTATCCCATTTGACCTTGAACATAGAAGACATCGTAGCTAACGCGTCTGCCAACTGATTCTCCTCTCTTGGGAAATGTTCAAAGGTTATCTTCGTGAAGTGGGGGATCAAGGTCAACACACACTCCCTGTAAGGAATAAGGTTCGGATGTTTCGTATCCCACTCTCCTTTGATCTGATTGATCACAAGAGCGGAATCTCCGAAGACACTCAGAAACTTGATTCTTAGGTCGATCGCAGCTTGAAGACCCATGATGCATGCCTCATACTCTGCCATGTTGTTGGTACAATTGAAACATAGCCGGGCAGTGAGTGGAGTATGAGTGCCTTGAGGGGATATGATTATAGCGCCGATGCCATTACCCAAAGCATTGGAGGCCCCGTCAAAGTGCATAGACCATCGGGATCCTTCCTCAGGTCCTTCATCCGGTCCAGGTACTTCACAATCAGTCACTATCATGATGCTTTCGTCAGGAAATTCAAAGTTCATGGACTGATAGTCGTCTACTCCCTGATGTGCCAAGTGGTCTGCCAATACACTTCCCTTGATGGCTTTCTAGGTCGTGTACTGAATGTCGTATTCCGTCAAGATCATCTGCCATCTTGCTATTCTCCCAGACAGAGCAGGTTTTTCAAATATGTACTTTATAGGATCCATCTTTGAGATCAACAAGGTAGTGTGAGTCAGCATATACTGTCTCAGCCGGCGAGCAGCCCATACCAAAGCGCAGCAAGTTTTCTCAAGCAGTGAGTATCGGGTCTCACAGTCGGTAAACTTTTTGCTAAGGTAATAAATGGCATGCTCTTTTCGGCCAGACTCGTCATGCTGCCCCAGCACACCCCATTGAGTTGTCAAGTACTGTCAGGTATAGTATCAGAGGTCTCCCTTCAACCGGTGGCATAAGGATGGGTGGTTCTTGGAGATACTCCTTGATTCTGTCAAAAGAGGCCTGACATTCATCATTCCAACGTACTACCTGATCTTTCTTCAACAGCTTGAAGATTGGCTCACAGGTAGCAGTCAGGTGTGAGATGAAGCGAGCAATGTAATTCAGGCGTCCTAAAAAGCCTCTGACTTCCTTCTCTGTCCTAGGAACTGGCATCTCTTGAATAGCTTTAACTTTGGCAGGGTCCACTTGAATACCCTTATCGCTTACAACGAAGCCTAGCAACTTTCCAGATCTTACCCGGAAGGTGCACTTATTCGGGTTCAACCTCAGCTTGTACAGTTTCAAACGGTCAAACAATTTCTGCAGATGATCTAGGTGCTCTTCTTCAGTCTGGGACCTTGCGATCATGTCTTCAACATACACTTCTATCTCATGATGGATCATGTCATTAAATAAAGCAACCATGGCACGTTGGTAGGTTGCCCCAGCGTTCTTCAGTCCAAAAGGCATGACCTTGTAGCAGAAGGTGCCCCACTGAGTAACAAAGGTAGTTTTTTCCATGTCTTCAGGAGCCATCTTGATCTGATTGTAACCTGAAAAAACATCCATGAAAGAGAACACCTTATGCTGAGCTGTATTATCAACAAGGACATCAATGTGAGGTAGAGGGAAGTCATCTTTGGGGCTGGCCCTGTTCAGATCCCTGTAGTCGACACACATTCTGACTTTTCCATCCTTATTTGGTACTGGAACCACATTAGCAACCCACTGAGGGTAAGAAGTCACTGCAAGAAACCCGGCATCAAACTGTTTCATAACCTCGGCTTTGATCTTCTCAGACATTTCTGGACGCATACGACGGACCTTTTGCTTAACCGGAGGGCAGTCTTCCTTGGTAGGCAAGTGATGGACCACAATATCAGTATCCAACCCGGGCATGTCTTCGTAGGACCAGGAAAAGATCTCCATATAATCATGTAGCATCTTAGTCAACCGTTGCTTCACGCTGAGCTCTAGGTTGGCACCAATCTTTACCTCCTTTTTATCTGCCTCAGTACCCAGATTTATTGTCTCCACTGGCTCTTCATGTGGTTGAATTGCCCTCTCTTCCTGAAGTAACAGTCTTGCAAGCTCGCCAGGCACTTCGCAATCATCTTCACCTTCACCTTCGGCTAAGTTGATCGGATTTTCGAAGTCATAACTGGTAGTAGCAGAGTCGTTACCAGTGAGATCCAGAGTGGATTGAAACCTGTATGAGTGAGTGTGTGTAAATACAGCTGTTTTGAAATATATAAAGGAAAGAAAGACAGAAAAGGAGCATAAGATTTGAAATGCGAGAAAACGTCCAAGATCTTTATTTATGATATATGAAATGACAATTTATATGCCCTCACAAATGAAGCCACGGTGCCCCGGGTAAGACACCGAGCCATAGAGTTTTAATTGTTTATTACAAATAACAAAACAAAGAAGTTTATTACTGCGTAACAAAAGTAACAGGAGTATGGTCCTTAGCAATCCAATTGGTCAATCCGCCATCAGTTGTCGGGTAGATCCAGCTATCGAACTCAGCTTCATCCACTTCAATATCCTCCCCAACAGCATTCACCCCTGGGTTGGTAATAAGCACAGGAGGTCTTCTGGTCTTTGCCTTCCGCATAGCTTTCTGTCCCTCTGCAGTAAAACCCAGTCCAAATTTTTCAGTTTTCTATTTAAAATCAGGGAGCCTGCCCCAGTTAGCACATTCACCTTTCTGAACCACAGCCCGGGCATCCTTCAAGGAAGCCATCTTCAAAGGAACATCCTCTTCGACCGCTGTTTCTGCTACTGCTGAAATTGGAAGTACCTCCTCGAAATGCTGAAAGGGGGTTTCAATAAACTCCCCGTCCATCTCAATGTACCTGAAGGAATTCAAATGGCTCACCATATACTCCTCCTCTCCCTGCACAGTGACAATCTTCCCTCTGACGGGGTATTTCAGCTTCTGGTGCAAGGTAGAGGTCACTGCCCCAGCTTTGTGGATCCAAGGTCGACCCAATAGACAAGAATACGATGGACGGATATCCATCACATAGAAAGTAGATTCGAACACTTGAGAGCCCACACGGATAGGAATGTCCACCTCTCCATGAACCATCCTCTTGGAACCGTCAAAGGCTCTGACGATAATATTGCTAGGCTTCAGCTCCAGGCCCTCACAATCCAAACGGTCTAAAGCTTTCTTGGGTAGCACATTCAAGGAAGAGCCAGTGTCCACCAACACGTGCGCCAGAGTAGTGCCCCTGCATCCAATAGAGACATGTATAGCATCATTGTGGTCTCTTCCCTTGGCAGTAAGGTCAGTATCTGAGAAACCCAAACCATTGTCCGCTGTCAGATTTGCTACGCAATCAGTGAACTGGACGACCGATGTCTCCTGTGGCACGTGGGCCGTCTTGAGGAATGAAATTAAGGCCTTAGCATGGGCCTCTGAACATAGTAGCAAGGAGAGCATGGAGATCTTGGAGGGCGTATGCCCCAGCTGTTCCACAACATTAAAGTCACTCTTCTTTATTATTTTCAGGATTTCCTCCATCTCTTGCTGGGAGGCTTCAGCAGTTATAGGTATTGGTGCCTCCATCCGGGCAGGCTCGTCTTCAATTCCTTTGCCCCGAGCATTGGATGACTCGGCAGCAGGGGAAACAACTTGGTCAGAAACAGGAACAAGTACACTTGTAGGTGTTATAAGGAGGGGTCTTCGAACAGCTGGTGGTGCAATGTCAGGCGAGAAGAGCCTGCCACTGCGGGTAACCTTGGCTGGACCAGTGATATTGCTGATACTGGTGCCAGTGTTGAATTCTTGCTTAATTCCATTCACATACACGTCTGCCCCATAGTGCCAGGGGACAGCCTTATCAGATTCGTAGGGGAGAGGCCCCGGAACAGTAATAACAACAGGTGCGACAGTCATGATTTGAACAGGCTTCCTTGGGAGAGCCTTGATTGGATTATTGTAGATTGTAACCACAGAAACTTCTTCTACCGGAACCAACTGAACAGCGGACTTCTTGAATAGAATCTCTTTGCTGTCCATTAGGCTTTGGATGCCCAACTTCAGCAAAGGACAACCAGATAGGGAAACAGCACAGAACAGGCAACCCTCACTGCAACCCGGAAATAAACCGGCCAACATCAGGTTCCTCTTGACAGTCATTAGGGGAGTAACCACATCATCCACAGAAACAGCGTATACATCTTCATCCACGGCATTTACTCCATGCTGGAGCATGGGAGCAGTCACCACATTCGGCCTCTCAGGCGCTTCAAACTGTATCTCTTTTGCGTCAATAAGGTCTTGCACCTTATTCCTTAATGCCCAACAGTCATCAGTGGAATGCCCCGGGCTATCGGAGTGATAAGCACAGCGGGCATTTGGGTTGTATTTGGGGGAAGCAGTGTTCACAACTTTTGGGGCCTCTCTGACAGTCACTAGGTTGGTGGATAGCAACTGTGGCAAGATCTGCGACAAAGTCATACTCAAACGGGTGAATTCTCTTCTAGGTCTTTCAGCCCTCTGAGGATTGGTTTGCCGAGGAGCGGCAGCAGGCTTAGCAATCATTACCGCACTGACAGATTGGCGGCGCTCAGATTTCTCTTGTCTTCTGGAGCCATATACCGCACTAGCCTCTTTTTTGAAGGGTTTCTTCTCAGAACTTGACGATGCACCCTTCTGAATCTTACCAGACTTCAACCCAGCCTCAATTCTATCTCCAGTCAGAATAAGATCAGTAAACCCTGCAGATGAGTTACCGATAAGATGGTTGAAAAATGGCCCAGATAGGGTCCCTAGGAACATGTCTACCAACTCCCGATCAGTCAACGGAGGCTGCACCCTGCCAGCCAGATCCCTCCACTTCTGTGCGTACTCTTTAAAACCTTCGCTTGAACCTAACGACATACCCTGGAGTTGGGTACGTGTAGGGGCAAGGTCGGAATTATATTGATACTGCTTATAGAAAGCAGTAGCCAACTCCTCCCAGTTACGAACCTTGGTCCCATCCAGCTGATAGAACCATTCGAGATGAGTCCCTGAAAGACTCTCCTAGAAGAAGTGGATCCACAAATTCTTGTCCACTGAGTACGGTTGAATCTTCCGCACATACGATCTGAGGTGTAGCTTGGGACAAGACGCCCCATCATACTTGGTAAAAGATGGTGCTTTGAACTTATGAGGAATGATCACACCAGTAGACAAACCCAAATCTCCGAAATCCAGCCCAGGCACCTGTTGGATCTCCATAGCATTCAATCTGTCTTCCAACTGCTTGTAACGGTCTTCAGCCGGAGGATACTGTTCCTCATCAAAATCAGTCTCGTTGTCGGAGACTACCGAACTAGGACCTTTTCCCCCTTAAGGGGTACCCTTGCCTATAGAAGAACCATCCTCTTCATTCTACAGAGTGTTGCCAAACCTTCGGCCCGAGTTGAAAAGAACAATTCTCTTCTTCTTCTTCTTCTCCTTCTTCAGGAGTAAAGCCTTCAGCTCTTCTTGGCCTTGAGCCAAACCCATGATCAACTCATGAAATTGCGCGTTCTACGCCTGAAGAGCTTTGATGGACATCTCAGTTGATGATGAGTCAGGATTCATGATGCTGAAATAAACAGCGAAGAACGGTAAGCAACCTGAAAAGAAGAAAACCTGCTATGCACATGATGAATGGAATGCGTATGATTTATGTTTTCAAAGACAATCGGGAATCAACTTTGTAAACAAAAAGGAACACACTTCATTAGATTCAACTTTGAAACTTAAATTGTTCAACAGGTTGCCCTTAGGCATTACATGAAAGGGAAATACTGAAAAGGGAAATAAAACTGTAAGAGAACATCCAGAGCTCCTTATTGATCCCATGGTCTCATCTTCTCAGTACGGATGTATGCATTCAAAGCTCGCTCATTCTCCAACTGCTTTGTCAGCTTCTGGATCTTCAACTCCTGCTCGTTGAACTTTTCCCGGTAAGAATCCCGCTCTTCTCGCAGTTGCGACCAAGATCTTTTTAATGTCTCATAATCAGTAGGTATCTGAGGAGGAAGGACAGTTGGAGGAACATCATCTTTGTCAGGAGACTCAAGAATGATAGGTCTGACGGCTTCGTATGGCATACCTAACTTCTGAGCACGGATGCGAACCCATTTGTAGTAGGCTTCCATAGGTAAAGAAGTCTTTGGCCCCAACTCTTGTGGGTCAGCTTTATGAACTTTGTCCCAAGCCTTGATGAACCTACGACGCAGCTCGTCACTATCCACCTGAAACTCAAAACTGATGTGAGGCACCAACATCTCATGGGGGCCTGCTCTTCTGGCTCTTCCAAACTGACGGAGCGCTAGACATGGATTGTAAGAGATTCCTCCTTGGGTACCAATCAGAGGAACATTAGGGTATTCCCCGCATCGATCAATAATAGCTATCTCATTCAAGCCTCTGCAAGTCCAAATGATGTCTTTATCAGTGAGAGACATTAACCTATGAGCCCAACCTCTTCCTTCTTGGTTCTTCAGTACGAACTTAGGGAGATGCGAAATAAACCACCTCACCAATAAAGGGATACAATACCACAGAGTCCCTCGTCTTCGGGTGGTACGAGCATGAAGTTGTTGCAGGATGTCACCCAAGAGAGTGGGTACAGGATTCTGAGACATAAAGATCCTTATGGCAGTGATATTGATGAAGTTGTCAGGATTAGGAAACAAGACTGACCCATAGATTAAGAGAGCTAGGATGTCTTCATATGCCCTAAAGTCCAGGTCATTCCAGAAACTGTTAGCTTTACCAATCAGGAACTTGGCCAAGAAACCCTTGACTCCGCTTCTGGTTACCCAGTTGTCCATTACCTCTTGATGTGTCAAGGGAAGAGCTGCAACAACATCCTCAAGCCTGAGGGTCTTTTCCCAACCAGTAAAGGGAGTCTGATCCAAGATAGGGATACCAAGCAAATCAGAGAACTCTTCCAGGGTAGGGACCATCTGGAAGTCTTGAAAGGTGAAACACTGGTACAGAGGGTCATAGAACTGGGTCAGAACACTCATAAACTGTTGATCCCGCTTTGCAGTGACTAAACTGAGAAGAGAACCATGCCTCTGAATGAAGGAAGTGGTATTTGGAATTCTGCTCACCAACTCTTCAAGTAACTCAGATGAGTGAACAAAGTTGAACCGGATAGTATTCCTTCGCACAGGCATCATGATGTCCTACAAAACAGAGCAAAGGTGAAACCCTCTTGTCTTTGAAATGGTCAGTCCTTATGCAGGATGCATGCAATGCTCATGATGTTATGATGTTATGATAAAGCACACCACAAATAGATACAAAGGCAAACATGGTAAGGCACACAAGTCACACAAGACAGACCCTTAATGTTTAGGCCAGCATGAGGTCTAGGTATTACCCTCTTTCAGTTTGTTGGTTCATACTTGTCCTATCAAAGTAACCGGGCTCTTAGAGGATCCCAATATCATTGACTACCCTCAATCGGTCATAACTCCAGCATCGCAATCTTTTCTTGCGGCCAGAACCATCACGAGAGTTTAGCCTCAATGGGCGTAGCATACTGCTACTGTTCTAATGGCCAAGTTGTGTCATTTAAGGTTCTAAGGTTGTTGGTGCTTAATGACTCCTCAGAAGACCCATATTCTCCTCGTTGCAACACAAGGGATATCGGTACAGACCAAGGTGCCACACCAACGTAGCCACTGCTTCACCCGTGTCGGTCTACGCCGGACAGGTCCCTCACAGCTTATGCTACCTAAACAGGGTATCCCCAGATCCGGGTTAGGATCTATGTAACTCCCATGCAACCCACAATAGTAAAGCAAGCAAGTCAATACAATTGAAAACACAGTCATGAACTAACCCTAAGGTACACCTCACTAAAAAAAGTATCCCCAGCAGAGTCGCCAGTTCTGTGTTTAGGGTTGAACAAAACAGTCCTCTTCTTCTTCTTCTGAATCAGAGTCTTCAATTCCTTTTGACCCTGGGATAGGCTCATGATCAGCTCTTGGAACTGGACGTTCTGAGCCTGGAGGGCCTTGATAGCTTGTCCATTGGATGATTCAGGATTCATGATGACTGCAATTCTGGGCGTGTAAGGGTTGAAAAACAATGCAGGAAGCTTCCTTGACACTTTTGCAAGCTATTGGAATTACTCTTGGGCTCTGAATCGTGCTAGAATAGGGTTTTTAGTTTTCACTTTTTTGACAAAAAAACTCAAGCTTTGTTGTGCTTTTCTGGCGCAGCTTTGTGGTCATTGGCATTAGGGTTGGCTTCATGCTTATGTATGGAATGATTAGGGTAAAAAATCTGAGCCAAAGGATCCATGAATTGATGAGAAAATATTTGATTTTCCATGCCATAATTTTCAAATCTTTTCATGCATATTTGCTACCAAATCATGTTCAATCACATGGATTCTTTCCCTATCTAATAATGCACGAAAATCTGAAGTTATCCCATGCACAAAAAGATTTGATTGACTTGCTTTGGTATTTTTCACATATTTATTTTAATTAAATGAATTATTAATAATTAAAAATCCAAATAAATAAATAAAAATAATAAAAAACTTCCCTTTGGGCCAAATGGTCGTGCACATGTTTTGGATGATGGATTTTGGAAGAAAAAGAGGCCCATTAGCAATTTTAGGACATTTGAAGCAATGTTGACTTTTCAAAATATCCAAATATTTCCCAACTTCCACAAGGCATATCTTGCTCAATTTTTAAGATTTGCTCATGTTCTTGGACATTTTGGAACGGTCTCTGAGTCCTCTAACCAATGCCTTTGGTCCCATGTCATTTTGATTTACCAATCTCAAGTTATGGCCTTTGACTTAAAGTCCCTTTTTGTTGACTTTTGAAAATGACCTATAATGTTGAAATTGATAACTTTTTGTGAGAGCATTTATTGGACTTGAAGTATAAAGAGGAGTTGTATGAAATGTCTTTATCTTCAAAATGATCTTTGGATGGAATTTTTCTGATAATCCATGTGAAAGTTATGCCCTGGTCAAGTTACAGTTGACTTTTTCAACTGTCCAAATATGGAAACTTTTACATCTTGAGATTTTTTGAGCCAAGCTTTGAGAATCATGATCAAGCATTGATCAAATGATGTTTGTGGCTTCAAAATGAGATGTTGACCAAAAATTTGAACTTTTGACTGCCAAATGACCATTTTGCCCCTACAGTTGACTGTAGTACAATTAGGATTTTTGACTGTGCAATTTTGTGCTGTAAGTCTTGAAACTTGGTATGAGGATGCTTGACCATATTTATAGGCATGTGGGACTTGATTGGACCCTTGGAAACTTCAATTACTTTGTCAGAACCAAAACCCTAATTCTTGACTGTTAGGAGGCTCTTGAACTGTGCAACCCTTGGGGAGTTTTTGAAGCTTTGACTTTGCAATTCTTGAAGAATATGGGAGGGCAAATTTTGGGGTACAACACAATGCGTAGCTCACCATGCCATGATCAAAAGATAAATGCTAAACTGAAAACAACACACAAATTCACACACCACTCTTAGGGTACGCCTCACTGTTGCCTTACCTTCGAAACGTGGTCGTCGAGTATAGGACGTTTTAGTAAGTCCTTATGTCCATGATCCAGTTGCCTCGAAACGGTTGCCTCGGATTAAAAAAGGATCAATGGAATAAGGGTAGCTTCTAAGGTGTCCTACTGTTGCTCTGGTGACCACACTGTCCCTCAACTCGAATTGACCCGAACACCTCCAACGGTGGTGCTACCTACCTCTCAATGGTGGGATGGCACTACCTTAAGGACATTTACACAGCCTAATTCCTTAGGGTAGATAGATGACTCATGGATACTTGCTCTCTAAAAAACAAATCAAAACTCTTTTCACACTGACACTTTTCAAAAAGCTTTCAAAACAATTTTTCAAACACTCTTGAGGACTGATACAAGAGTTATTCAGAAATCTTTCAAAGAAAATTTTTCAAACCCACTCACAATTGAAAAGCAAACCATTTTGAAAACACAATGAGCAAGTATCTAAGAGCCCATGGATAACCATGGATAGAAAGGGTGCTAACACCTTCCCTTTCTATAAATCTACCTCCCGAACCGAGAAACTATCTCATAAGGAATTTTGCTGTGCTTTTGTCCTGTCCATGTTGGAGAAAATAAAAGACGGTGGCGACTCTTGCTTCCACGACATTTCGCGAACCAGCTTAAAAACAGTCAGTTCTATTTCCACCGATCACAGAACTGGCGACTCTGCTGGGGATACTATAAAGTGAGGTGTACCTTAGGATTAGACCACTCTTATGTTTTCAATTGCTTGCTTTGTTTGCTTTTATATTTGTGGGCTTTGCATCAGAGTTTCATAGATCCTAACTCGGATCTGGGGAATACCCTTTAGGTAGCATAAGCTGTGAGGGACCTGTCCGGCGTAGACCGACACGGGTGAAGCAGTGGCTACGTTGGTGTGACACCTTGGTCTGTACCGATATCCCTTGTGTTGCAACGAGGAGAATATGGGTCTTCTGAGGAGTCATTAAGCACCAACCGACCTTAGAACCCTAAATTGACCTAACTTGGCCATAGAACAGTAGCAAAATGCTACACTCATTGAGGCTAAACTCTCGCGATGGTTCTGGCCACAAGAAAAGATTGCGTCATTGGAGTTATGACCGATTGAGGGTAGTCGATGATATTGAGATCCTCTAGAACTCGGTTACTATATTCTAGGACAGGTCTTAACCAACGAAACTGAAAGAGGGTAGTACCTAAACTTCATGCTGGCCTAAACTCTAAGGGCTCTCTTGTGTAACTTGTGTGCCTTCATACTTGAACTGCTTGCATACTTGTTATCTAACAACACGAGTTCCTTGCAGGTTTTGTTTACAGTCCTTAATTGGGACTCATTACAGGGCCTACTTACATCACTCCATGCATAGCATAACATCATACCATTGCATACATCCTGCATAAGGACTAACCCATTTCAAGGATCTCAAGGGTCTGTGATGCAGGTCATGATGAACAAAATGTCTAGCAAGGGGCAAAGGGGATTTATTTTCCTCTAGCCAGGTTGATGACTTAAGTCAGGGGCTATGACCCACTCGATATGGTGAGCCTTGACTCTTGAAGAAGGACTCTCAACAATATGCAGTTCCTTCAATCAAGATACCAAATTCAAATTCTAACAATTTTCTTGTCTACCCCGCGAGATCCTTGAACACATCGGATGCATACATACATATCATTGCATTACAGGTACCCTTGTTACAGGTCACTTACCATCTTCGCTGTTTATTTCAGCAATGGCTTCCCAACAAGAAAACCAGGATCTTTATGCTCAAGAGACTCGGTTCAGGGAAATCCTCCTGAACCTATCCAAGGGGCAGGAAAAGTTGAGGACACTCCTCATGGGGACTTTTGTCAGGAACAATTCTGAGGACGATAAGGACGAACGACTGAAACATCTGCAAGCTGAGGTAGATACAATGAAAACCCAGATGCTGGGGCAAAGGGCTCTCATCCAAGGTTTAGCTCGGGAGCAAGAAGAGTTGAGGACCATGATCAGTCAGCTCCATCAAGACATGAAGCAACCAGTCCAAGTCAGGGACCAGGTCATTGATCAGCTTCCAAGAGGACAAGAGTCTGGTATGGATAAGAATAAACCTCTCCAAATTGCTACCACTTCACAAGCTCAGCATCAATCTCTCCCAGAGAAACAGGTTGATCAGAGTAGGCCAAGCAGGTCCAAGAGGCAATTCACCCAGCTTAACATGTCGCTGTTTCAAGCTCTACAACATCTGTTGAGGTTGAATCTGATTACCCTAAGGGCTCCTCCCCAGAACCCCAACATCTCTGCTCCTAACTATCATCCCAACAAAAGGTGTGCATACCACTCTGATAGTCCTGGACATGACACTGCCGACTGCTGGGCTCTGAAGAACAAGGTCCAGGATCTGATTAATGAAGGAGTAGTGGATTTCACCCAAATAGGTCAGGCTGAGTGCTTCTACCATCCCTACAGGATTCACCCTTTGAAGTAACAAATCCTGAAATGAGAAGCCTTTTTGTCTATTAGAATTTTCAAGTTGTAATTTTCTTTTGATTGTTCAAACATTTATTCATGTTAAACGTGTTATTTCATTAATGCATCGCATATGTCTGTTTTGAATCAATATATTTGCATTCGCTATATTCAAACTGCTTTCATTTTTCTGATGTCAACTCTCAATTAATAATTCTAAGCCTCTTGAGGGAGGATGACGAAAACGATACCACGATCCTTACAGTATGCTTTTGAACAGACCCCGCTGATGAGGTACATGCATTGTTTCAATTCCTAAACACTGGAGTCATAAGGAAGATAATCCCTCGTTACCCCCTCTGAGCCAAAGAAGTAGGAGTTTTTCTTTTCGAAAATTAAAACCCTTAATCATAACCTGGGGCAGGGTAGTTCTCTCAGTTGATCCAAGTGCATAACAAATGGCACCAAAGAGGTCCTTACAAAACAAAACAAAAAAACAATGATGGTTCCGAATAAACATAAAGACAGGCAGTCATTATATCTCAGAAATAAAAGCCCAATAAGTTAAAACCTATGAAGGAGACTTACAAAACTGGGGCATCCCGCTGACTGTAATCACAAAAGAAACAGTTCAGGCAAAAAACATGGATAACAAAATCAAAAAGAAAAGAGGTACTACAAACCCTCAACAAAAAAAGAAAGAAATGATTACCTATTCAAAATAAACTGTTAATATCCGAACCATCACCAGAATATCAGGACAAAGACTCAAACAAGGTCTAACGCACGATCAGCTGAGTTTAGGTTTGAAGAACGTCACGAAGAACGGGTGGGTACAAATAAAATTTGAGCCATTATCCTTTGTTTCTTAAACCGTGAACCAGGCCACATTATAACCCTCAAAAGTCCTAGCTGAAGCACGTGTTAGTTCGAAAGCATACTGTTACGAAAGGTATCCTGACTCCTTAAGGCTTGCGGTAAAATAACGAGTTGACATCACAGTTTACAAAATGCACTTGTTTACTGAAAAAATACATTTTCAAAAACTTCGATACAGACATAAGCTTTGCATTTTTAACATAACTTCGTTCGAACAACAAAGAAATTCGCACGAAGAGTATCTAGTGAACAAAAGCACTTCCAATCAGGGGGCAGACATGATCATGGTCTATCATCTGGGGCAGTTAAGTCAAGATTCGGAGAATCTCTCAAATGCCTAATAACCTGGGGAAAATCTCCGCCTAAGTCACCTGGGGCATTGGACATGAGTTCCAGCTACGAATCTTGCATGATCAACGAAGACCTTCTGGGGGTACGACAACACTTCTGACAGGGGCAGCTCCCTACATTCTGAGAGCGCGAACATAGTTGAAAAATACTACGCATAATCAAAGACCCGCTAGGTTGACACACCTAGGCAAAAATAAGGGCTTCCCGGCGAACCAAAAGGGTTCGGGCAAAAATAAGGGATGAAATAAAAAAAAAATCTGTACACCCGGCAGGTCGAAAACCTGAAAAGGCGGCTTGGGCAAAAATGGGTACCCCGGTGGACTGAAAACCCGAAAGGGCGGTCCAGGCAAAAGTTAGGGATCAAAAGCATACGACTATGTTCCGTCATCTCGTCACTTGCCTACCAGAAGAAGATTTGTCAATCGGCAGTCATCAAACACCTCCACAGGTATCTTCTTCCCTCACCTCAGAAACAGGGGCAATATTGAGTTGTCCAGGCAATCCAGTTGCTCTGTCAACCAAAGTACCAAGGAAAGGTCAATCAAAAGATGATTACCATCTACCTTTACAGCTTCAGATCAACACTGGTAACAAGCCAGGAAAATTCTGTGGACGAATGATCGTGGGTTAATATCCGAGACCAAACAGGACAATTATCTACTTGATCATCCTCAGGCAACCCTACACCGGTTCCTTTTCTTTCAGAAGAAGTCTTACACGGACTTATCTCAAGATGACCTTACCCCGGTTCATCAAGAAGTTTTACACGAACTCATCCGGCAGTAACCTTACCCCGGTTCCTCTAGAAGTTTTACACGAACTTATCCCGAAGAAACCCTACACATGTTCTCTCTTCCCAAAGATGCAGTTTTACACAAACTCGTCATCAGAAACCCTACCCAGGTTTCCTCCCTCCAGGATGCAGTTTTACACGAACTCATCGTCAGTAACCCCACACAGGTTCCCTTCTCAAACTCTAGATGTAGTTTTACACGGACTTGTCATCAGTAAACCCTACACAGGTTCCCTTCTCAAACTCTAGACGTAGTTTTACACGGACTCGTCATCAGTAAACCCTACACAGGTTTCCTTCTCAGCTCTAGATACGGTTTTACACGGACTCGTCATCAAAGTAACCCTACACAGGTTCCTTCTCCATTTCAGATGCAGTCTTATACGGACTCATTATCAGTAAACCCTACACAGGTTTCCTCCCTCCAAAGATGCGGTTTTACATGAGCTCATCATCAGGTCTCCACCAGTATCTTCTCCCACAGAAACAGGGGCAATAATGAGCTGTCCAAGCGATCTAATTGCTCTGTCCACCAAGGTACCAAGGTAAGTGCGGCTGAAGAACATAACCAAGATATCTTAAGTTTCCCCAGGAAAGTAGAATCAAACTTCCCAGCAGGTCTTGAAGCTTATCCCTAGTAGATTCTGGAAGCTGGTCCCCTGTAGAGCACGAACGCCCCTCCCGGCTTTATTTAGAAGGTTATTTCCCCACCAGGATATAACTGGGTTATCCTCAGCCAATAACCACGGAAATATCGTCCTCGGCAAAGTCTTCTTACCCCCATCGGAGTTCGTCAATTCCTTCAACATAACACATCAATGATATCCCCAGCGGAGTTATCATCGACCTCAGTAAAGTACCTCTCTTTCCCCACAGAGTAATCTATTCGCCAAGTTTATTCCCTAACGGAGTCATCTTCTCCTACCGGTTCTTGCAACCATCATCCCCAGCGGAAACAACAAAACTCTTCTCCTTAAACACCAGCCCAGGATTCAACCCCCCGACACCCGTCAAGGATTTACTTTCCTAGACGACAAATACATTCATGAACATCACATCTTCATACATTATAGCATGCATATACGCATCATGAACATACAATCTCACTTATTTTGAGAACATCACGCATGTCATACATCATGACATCGCATACAACTAACATTTTGTCTTTTCAGGACAAAGGTCAGTACAAAGATGATTACTATCAATAGTCGTGATTCCAGATCCGATTCCTGTATCTTGCCAGGGTGTATCTGTTGACGACTATGTTCCAGACTCGATTCCTGTATCCGGCCAGGGCACGTCTGAAGAGTTCGAAGATTCGATTCCTGTATCTTGCCAGGGTGTATCTGTTGACGACTATGTTCCAGACTCGATTCCTGTATCCGGCCAGGGCACGTCTGAAGAGTTCGAAGATCCGATTCCTGTATCTCGCCAGGGTGTATCTGTTGACGACTAACATTACCAGACTCGATTCCTGTATCTTGCTAGGGCACGTCTGAAGAGTTCGAAGATCCAATTCCTATATCTTGCCAGGGTGTATCTGTTGACGACTATCATTACCAGACTCGATTCCTGTATCCGGCCAGGGCACGTCTGAAGAGTTCGAAGATCCGATTCCTGTATCTTTCCAGGGTGTATCTGTTGACGACTATATTCTCCAGACTCAATTCCTGTATCTTGCCAGGGCACGTCTGAAGAGTTCGAAGATCCGATTCCTGTATCTTGCCAGGGTGTATCTGTTGACGACTAACATTACCAGACTCGATTCCTGTATCTTGCCAGGGCACGTCTGAAGAGTTCGAAGATCCAATTCCTATATCTTGCCAGGGTGTATTTGTTGACGACTAACATTACCAGACTCGATTCCTGTATCCGGCCAGGGCACGTCTGAAGAGTTCGAAGATCCGATTCCTGTATCTTTCCAGGGTGTATCTGTTGACGACTATATTCTCCGGACTCAACTCCTGTATCTTGCCAGGGCACGTCTGAAGAGTTTAAAGATTCGATACCTGTATCCAGCCAGGGCACATCTACATAAAGAGTTTGAAGATCAACTCCTGTAACAGGCCAGGTAATTATTTTTCTTTCTCAGGTACGCAATTTATCGCTAAGGAATCTCTTACGCGATCGACACCTAGGTGGCATCTATAAGCCCATCCACGCAACAACAGTCTTCAGGTGGCATCTATAAGCCCATCCACATACCCACAGTTCCAGATGTCATCTATAAGCCCATCTCCGACAAGGTACTATCACACTTCCAGATGGCATCTATAAGCCCATCCCCCCTATCCATCAGTCTCCAAATGGCATTTGTAAGCCCATTCCCTGCATCATACTGCTGACATTCTACTATGTGAGTGCAAATTTCTGGGCACTCTAGTGTTCAATCATCTTCCACCTTCGGATTACGAAAGGCACGCCAGCCAATCTACATCCTCAGGTCTAAGAAGATTGAACAGGGGCAACTGTTGTACCCCAAAATTTTCCCTCCCATATTCTTCAAGATTTGGCAAGAGCATGGTTCAAAATCTCTCAAGGGGTGCACAGTCCAATTGCTTCCTAACACAGTCAAAATTAAGGTTTTGGTTCTTGCAAAGAAATTGAAGTTTTCAAGGGTCCAAACAAGTCCCACATGCCTATATACATTGTCAAGCATTCATATGTCAAGTTTCAAGACTCACAGCATCAAATTGCACAGTCAAAAACCCTAAATGCTTCATAGTCAACTACAGGGGCAAAATGGTCATTTGACAGTCAAAAGTCAAAATTTTTGGTCAACATCTTATTTTAAAGCCAAAAACATCATTTGATCAATTCTTGATCACGATTCTCAAAGCATGGCTCAAAAAGTCTCAAGATGCAAAAGTTTCTATTTTTGGACAGTTGAAAAAGTCAACTGCAAATTGACCAGGGCATAACTTCTTCATGGTTTATCAGAAAAATTCCATCCAAAGCTCATTTTGAAGAGAATGACATTTCGTACAATTCATATTCACACTTCAAGTCCAAGAAATGCTCTCACAAAAAGTTATCAATTTCAACATTATAGGTCATTTTCAAAAGTCAACAAAAAGGCACTTTAAGTCAAAGACCATAACTTGAGATTGGTAAATCAAAATGACATGGGACCAAAGGCATTGGTTAGAGAACTTCAAGACCTTTCCAAAATGTCCAAGAACATGTTCATAGCTTCAAAATTGAGCAAGATATGCCTTGGAGAAGTTGGGCAATTTTTGGGAATTTTGAAAAGTCAACTTTGCACAAAAGGCTTCAAAAATGCTAATGGGCCTCAATTTCTTTCATGAATCATTACCCAAAGGCTATGCACGACCCATTAAGCTCAAAGGGATGTATTTTCGTATTTTTGATTAATTATTTGAATTATTATTATTATTAATTCATTTAATTAAATTTAAATATGAGAAAAATATCAAATCATGGTTTTAAATCTTTTTTGTGAAGCAAATATATTCATGATATGCAAAAGATCTCGTGCACCATCTCAAGGGGACACAATCATCCATATTTGGCATAATTGGCATGGAAAAAGATTGGATTTACATGATTGGAAATCAAATATCAAAATCATTAATTCATGGACCATGGGCTTTGTTTTTGACCTCGAATGCTTCCCATACATATGCAAGACTATAACCTAATGCTCACACACACGAAAAGCTGCTCAGAAAACCTAGAACAAAGTTGCATTTTTCATCAAAATTTTGGAAACTGAATTCATAGTTACAGGACGATTCAAGGCTTGAAAAGCCTCCTAACACGTTCCTGACATTGCTAGGAATCGATTGCAATCAAAAACGAGTCTCCATACTCCAAGAACTGGTAGAACAGAATCGTC
Source organism: Vicia faba (assembly GCA_948472305.1). Classification (NCBI taxonomy): domain Eukaryota; kingdom Viridiplantae; phylum Streptophyta; class Magnoliopsida; order Fabales; family Fabaceae; genus Vicia; species Vicia faba. The sequence continues at coordinate 1,602,917,739 of OX451736.1, forward strand.
TTCTTCACAAACATATCCATTATTGTTTTTTAATTCTCATGCATTATCCATGTGTTTTACGTGTTGATTTATACTAACAACGATATTCTGAAGCTATTGGTAATATTTGATTGTCCTAACAATGCTTGAAACGAGATTTGCCATTAACGTTTTCTAGGGTTTCAGAAACTCTAAATTGGGGCTTTCCTCATATGGAAAAATTAGACCACCAAACTGGTACCATTGAATTCGTGACCTCAAGACGAGACAAACCAATACCTTGCGCCTTTTTTATATTTGTCCATGCTCTAATCGCTATTTTTTCAGGCTTCATTTAGTGGGGGTTTAAAACCCCCGCTATTTGTTTATGTTACAGGCAGAAAGAGGAAGAAGAAGCTAGCGTGTCATCACCTAATAGGGGTATTCAAACTTGGCGCGTGAATTTTTTGTTCATACCATTAACGCTTTGTTTTCTATTATAATAATTATGTTCCATAATATTAACAAATGCGCGCACTAGCTCAGTTGGTGGGTGAGCTGTCTTGCAGGTATTGGGACCTGGGTTTGATTCCCAGGTCCCCCCACATGTTCAATAATTTTTTCTTTAATATGTTCCCATGCAGTTTCCAGCCAAAGGTCCACCATACGCATTCACATGCTAGCTTGCCACATAAGCAGGATGGTCAATCTGAAGGCTACAAAAGGATGTCTACCATGTGCCTCAGTCAATGGATGAACACTCAAGCTGGAAAAGTCAAACAGGCTTTGATTTCAGTGGGCCAAATTACTTCACAAAAACCTCCTAAATGGGCCAGACACCCCCATGGTTTGCATCATTCTTAATTTTTATTTGATTTTATTTTAATTCTTTTTAATGTTTTAATTATTTCTTTTAATTCCATAAAATAACTTTTCATAATATAAAATACAGAAAAATCAAAATATGTTTATTTTTATTAATTTCACCATTATTATTTTTGTAAATAAACTTTAACAATTAACTTAGTTTAATTTAGGTTTTTAAAACTTTAACCTTTTCTTAATAAATTAAAATATGTAGAAATTAGGGTTTTGATATTTTTTCACCTTTTCTTTTTAAATAATCTTCTCTCATTATTATTATTATTATTATTATTAATTACTAAATATTTTTGTAAATAAACATGTACATTAATTATTTAGTAAATTAGGTTAAACTTTAATATTTTTCTTAAATAATTAAAAACAACTTAGAATTAGGGTTTCTTTTGAATTTTTCTTTTCTTTATTTCATAAATACAAAAAACCCAAAAAACATTTCTTTCCTTTTATTAAATAATTAATAGACTTTTAATTCAATTTAATTTCAAAAGGGTCCAACGCCCTCGAACGTTCTATTTTTATTTCTTTCGCACATTTATTTTTCTTTCGAATATTATGTAACTGCTCAAGCTATGTAATAGTCACTAGGTTTTACTTTCCGCATTTTATTAAAACGGGTCTTTGTAATTTGGCGATGTATAGACCCGTGCCTTGTAATAGCGTAGGATTTTACTTTCCGCATTTAAATTTCAGCACTTTTAAACTCTAATTGCATGAAAGAATGAATGACTAATTAAAAACAATGCGTAGCTCACCATGCCATGATCAAAAGATAAATGCTAAACTGAAAACAACACACAAATTCACACACCACTCTTAGGGTACGCCTCACTGTTGCCTTACCTTCGAAACGTGGTCGTTGAGTATAGGACGTTTTAGTAAGTCCTTATGTCTATGATCCAGTTGCCTCGAAATGGTTGCCTCTGATTAAAAAAGGATCAATGGCATAAGGGTAGCTTCTAAGGTGTCCTACTGTTGCTCTGGTGACCACACTGTCCCTCAACTCGAATTGACCCGAACACCTCCAACGGTGGTGCTACCTACCTCTCAATGGTGGGATGGCACTACCTTAAGGACATTTACACAGCCTAATTCCTTAGGGTAGATATATGACTCATGGATACTTGCTCTCTAAAAAACAAATCAAAACTCTTTTCACACTGACACTTTTCAAAAAGCTTTCAAAACAATTTTTCAAACACTCTTGAGGACTGATACAAGAGTTATTCAGAAATCTTTCAAAGAAACTTTTTCAAACCCACTCACAATTGAAAAGCAAACCATTTTGAAAACACAATGAGCAAGTATCTAAGAGCCCATGGATAACCTTGGATAGAAAGGGTGCTAACACCTTCCCTTTCTATAAATCTACCTTCCGAACCGAGAAACTATCTCATAAGGAATTTTGCTGTGCTTTTGTCTTGTCCATGTTAGAGAAAATAAAAGACGGTGGCGACTCTTGCTTCCGCGACATTTCGCAAACCAGCTTAAAAACAACCAGTTCTATTTCCACCGATCACACATACCATAGAAAAATGTTGGGCCTTCAGACATAAGGTTCAAGATTTATTGGATTCCCAAGATATCACTTTTGATAAGCTAAACATCAAGACAAATCCCATGCCTCTGCATGGTGGACCAGCGGTAAATGCAATTGTAGTGATTACTAACTTTGGGGAAGCCAGACAAGTGAAGGCCCCGATAAAACTTTTGAAAGAATATTTGTTGGAGTGTGGGTTACTCTTGTAACATAATGAATCTTTTGAGAAGACGTTAAAAAAATTGGTGGATCAGGGGATAGTCCAATTCGGGAATACCCTAAAGAAGAATACATAACTGTGATCGATGGAAGTACGAATAAGTCATTGGTAATTCCTTTCCAAGGGTCAAATCCAAATAAGAAGACTCTTGTCATTCCATGGGGAGAGTCAATACAAGCACCAGTGGTGATACCCCAATAAACTCTGAGGATACCAGCGGTTCCAAAGGCTACAATGGTGATTAGGGGGTCGTTTCCTACCCCTTATGAAAGTAACAAAGTGGTACCATGGAGTTGTGATTCTACAGTATATGTCAATGATTTAAAGCAAGAATATGAACCATCATCAAGTCAAGGACCTACGATCATAAATATAGTTGGAACAGGGGGCATGACCCACAGTGGTTGAATCTATAGTCCCGAACCACTGAAGAAAAATGATGCTATAATTAAGGATAAGGAAAAAGCCGTGGTAGATAAGAATCAAGACCAAGAACCTCTGAGCAAGAATTTTACTGACCAAGAGGCGGAATAATTCTTGAAAATAATCAAGAGGAATGACTATAAGGTGGTGGATCAGCTACACCAAACCCCGACCAAGATTTTAATACTCTCGTTACTCCTTAACTCAGAAGCGCATCGAGACTCTCTAATGAAGGTTCTAAGTTCTTCTCATTTCACAGAAGATATTACAGTGAACCAATTTGAAAATGTTATATCAAATTTAACATCCGAATTGTATCTAGGTTTTAATGACAGTGAGCTGCCTCCACAAGGCAGAGCTCACAACAAAGCATTGCACATTTCTATTCAGATAGGTACTATAAACCTATCTAGGGTACTCACTAATACTGGTTCTACTCTCAATGTTTTATCTAAGTCTAGCTTGATGAAGTTAACATTGGATGGTGTTGTAATAAAGCCAAGTTCTACAATTGTCAAAGCATTCGATGATTCTCAAAGTACAATGTTTGGAGAAGTGGATCTTCCTGTCAAGATCGACCCGCATATGTTTTATATCACTTTTCAATTCATGTGTTGTACCCGAAATTTTCCCTCCCATTTTCATTCAAGATATTCTCCTGGGGTCCTCAAATGCTCAAGGTTGCTCAAGAATTTATCAGACAAATTCTTCTCCTAAGCAATGGACTCACAACTAGGGTGTTGTATTTATCAAGGAATATTGGGTTTCCCAGGCTTCAAGTTGTTTTCATGGCTCCTTATATGCTTTAAAGAATGCTCATACCAAGTTTCAATCCTTGCATCACAAGTTTGCTCAGTCAATTGCTCAGATGACCGAAAATCAAATGTATTGGGTGAAAAGTCAAATATGGTCAACATACAGTCAAACTTCAATATTTTTGGTCAACATAAACATTTTGAAGTCATATACATCATTTGATCAAGGGTTGATCATGATTCCTTAATAAAAGCCCTCAAATCATCAAAAATCAAAAGTTGCCAAATTAGGGTTTCCTTAGGAGAAGTCTACTGAAATTTGACCAAGCATAAATTTCAGATGATTCATCATCTTTTCCCTAACCAAAGGCCATTTTGAAGGAAATTCAATTCTATACAACTTTGTATCTCTAAGCTCAATTCCAAAAAATGCATCATTTGAGAGATTTAAGTCAATACATTACAGGTCATTTCAAAAGTCAACAAAATGACACTTTTTGTCAAGGCAACTTACATCAAGATAAAGTCTTCAAAAGAAAACATGATCAACATAGAGGTTGTAAAGGACATCTTGATATTTCCAAAAAGTTCAAGATCACCTTCCAAAGATGAAAATTGAGTAAGTTATAACCATTTCAAGTTGGAAAATTTTGAGCAAATGCATGAAGTTCAAAGTGAGCAAATTTATAATGTTGGACTATTGGGCCTAAGTTTTTAGGTCCAAACGTGTTCATGACATGTTTAGAGACCCATAAGTCCATTCATGTATTATATTTTTATTTTATTTTATTTATTTTGATTTTTATTCAATTAACTCCAAAATAAATTAAATAAATATAAGACCAATGAACCAATGCATGTGGGCTTTGCTATGAATCATATTGGAGGCCCAAGATTGCATATATAAGCTGGAAAATTCGTGCAAGGAAGATTGGTGCAATATTGATCAAAAATAGCAAGTTTTCACATAATTTAAAATCATATCTTTTCATCATAAACCACAAAGATTTTTACCATGAATAATGACCTAATCTCATCCTTATATATACACAAGCCATACCATATGTACAAACACATGCAACCTGCCACAACAACCCCTAAAAAGTTTTCTCAAAATTCTTAAGAAAAGTGAAAATTTATATATCACACAATCCAACCACTCTCAAGCCAAACCAAGTGTCCCATTATCATCCTGAAGGTCCCAGGAACTATTTCCAAACATTCATCAAGCGAAAGACGTCTCAGAATCGTGCCACCAAGAATCACGGTGTTGGTAGTTTTCTCAAATTTCAAACTTTCGATTCATGCATTATTGATTGGTTTAGTGTACTCATACATGTTTATATTGATATTTAGAATAATTTTGACACATAGTATATGAGTTTCAACGCAAGAATAAGACCACTCCATTACTAGGTGTGATACGGTGGGAAAGAACTGACTGTTTTTTGGAATGCTGGTTTGCATTTTGCATTTGTTTTCACAAAATGTCGCGGTAAACAAGAGTCTCCACCGTCTTTTATTTTATCCAACAAGGAAAGGAAAAAAGCACAGAAAAATTCCTTTTTCGAGATGTTTCTCGGGTCCGGGAGGTAGATTATAGAAAGGGAAGGTGTTAGCACCCTTTCTATCCGTGGTTATCCTAGAGCTCTTAGGTACTTGCTCATATTGTTTTCAAAATTGCTTTCTTTGTGTTTGTGGGTTTGAAAAAGTTTTTATTTGAAAACTTCGATCGTATGAAGTGTTTTGAAAAACTTTGTTCGAAAAGTGTAAGTGCGAAAAGTTTTGTTTTTGTTTTGGAAAAAACAAGTACTTAAGAACCATCTACCTACTCGAAAAAGGAATCAATCTGTGCTAATGTCCTTTAGACAATGCTATCCCACTATTGATGAATAGGTAGCATCGTCGTTGGAGTTTTAAGGGTCAATTCGATTAAGGGACGTGCGGTCACTAGAGCAATGTTAGGACGCCTTAGCGGTAACCCTAATGTCTTAGATCATTTTTCCGAGGCAACCGTTTCGAGGCAACTATGATCTTTGGACAAGAGGGCGACCTCTAAAACTTCCTATACTTAATGACCGCGTTTGAAGGCAACCAAGTGAGGTGTACCCTAAGAGTGCGCATGTGCGAGTGTGTTGTTTTCAGTTTATTTTATCTTTGTACATGTTAATGGTGATCTATGTTGATTTTAGGTTTAAGCGTTTAATCTTGTCATGCATTCCCTATTATCAAACATCTAACAGTTTATAAGTTGCGGAAATTAAATTGCGGAAATTAAACTAACTATTACAAGGTGTCGGGTATTTACATCGCCAAAAGCAACCCTTGAAATTAAAATGCGGAAAATAAATAAAGCGATAAAAATATTTAAAGTCCTAATTATCTATTACATTCCGGAAACAGATACAATATTGAAATAAAATGGATCGCATGCGGGAAATTAAATCGGGCGCAAGTTTTAGGGTTTTGACCCTTTAATTATTAAAGAAAAGATTTTTTTGGTTATTTTGAATTTATGGAAGAAATTAAATTGGATTAATTATTAAATTAATAAATAAATTAATTAATAAAAATATTTTTGGGTTTTTGGTATTTAAAAATAAATTTAGTCAATGTTAATAAAACCTAATTGTCTAAGTTAATTCTAATTATTGCAAAATATATTAAAAGTTATTCCTAATTAAAACTAAATTAATTAAATTAATATTTATTAACAAAAATAAAATGCTGAAATTTAATTTTTGTAAAGAAAATATTTTTGGTTTTTAATTTTATGAGGAAAAAAAAGATTTGATTGGTTAGTTAATAATAAAAGTAATAACAATAAATAAATAAAAGAAATAATAAAAGAAAATAGAAAGAGTTAGGGTTTGGGCCTGTTAAGGGGGTGAGAATGGCAAATTCAAGGCCCATTAGGCGCTGGTCTGGCTGACTTTTTGGAATCCAGCGTGTACACTTTGACTCAGGGGTATGGTGGACGTTCCATCTGGGCCATCAGATTTGGCCTGGGGCCATCTGTCCCTTGATTGAATGAGGGAGTATGATGCATCACACGCTGGCATCAACACTGGATTACCTGAAGAAAAATACAACAAAGCAATATGGGGGACCTGGGATTCGAACCCAGGTCCTGTTGGTGACTTCCAGCTCCTCTTTCCACTAGGCCAACACGTTTCTATTGTTAGTATATTCAATAATAATAATAATAATATGAGAAACAACATTAATATGCCAGAACAAAATAAAAACGCTCCAAGTATTTGAACCAACCAACCAGGGGGAGACACGTTTGTCGTCCCTGACCTCCAGCCCCCTGTAAATTTACCTACAGATTTATATCCGCAGCTAAATTCGTATGTGCATCCTAAAATCCATTCTAGTCCATGGAAATTGATTCCAAGCACATGGTTGAATTCGTCTAGGCCTCCTGAACAAATCTATATCCTTCTTGAGTCTTGATTTCCCTGGAAAAAAAAACCCCAAAACACGAACGAAGAACCCTAGATATGGGGGTTCTTCATCTAGGCCAGCAAAACACAATTGGCTAATGCAGAATGCTTATAAATTTGACGATAATCATGAATATGCAAAGAGTTTGTAAGAAAAGTGAAAGAATAAGGATCTACGAATTCAAACGAAAAGCATTTTTTTGAGACACTTACAAAGCTTTTGCGCGTGTATGGAGACTGGCTTTGGGTTGGTTTTGCTTCAGTGATTGTCCAGTAAGCGATTGGTATTGAGTTTTGCTCCTGAATTTGCCTCTAAGAATGATTTCAGTTTCACACTTTTTTGTCAACTTTTCAATTTTGGTTTTCAGTATTCTTGCAGCCTCTAGGTATCAATTTCGTGTGCCTTGGATTATATATGTATGCTGCAATGTATTAGGTCAACAAATTGGTCTTGAATCTTTGCACATCAATGCTTTGAGATTGGATTTGAGCCTCCATTGAAAACTTGCTTACTTTGCCAAAAATCCAATCTTTTTGCACATGGAATGATTGATACGAATTTGATCATGACATTGATGATGATTAGGTCCTAAAAATAGAAAAAGATCTCATGTAATCAAGTTTTGGGATTTTATTTGATTTAAATTGATTTAAAATGAAATGATTCAATAAAAAATAAAATAAAATAGAAAAATTGATAAATGGGCACAAGGATGAATCTAGGACACGTGTGTAGTGTGACAAGATCAAATCAAGTGGAAAAGAATGGGCCCATTTGACAAAATTTAAAGTTTTGGGGATAGTTGACTTTTGGCAATTTTGCAAAAATGCCCAACTTCAACAATGAATAACTTCTTCAATTTTGAACTTTTGGAGGTGTTCTTGGACTTTTTAGAAAGCTTGAGATGTCCTATAACCAACCCTTTTTGTCTCATAGAATTTTGATATTCCATGCTCAAGTTATAAGCTTTGGCAAAAAAGGTGTTTTTGTTGACTTTCAAAAACGACCTATAATGTCCAAATTTGTAAATTTTTGTGAGTGCATTTTCTGATCTTTGGGTATGAATATGGATTGTAGGAAATTGCAACCTCTTAAAAATGAGATTTGGATGGATCATTTCTCATAAATTATGAGAAAGTTATGCTTGGTCAAAGTTGAGTTGACTTTTCCTACAAAACCCTAATTTAGCAACTTTTGAGTCTTGATGAATTTTGAGCAATCCTTGATGAATCATGATAAAACCTTGATAAAATGATGAAATATCCTTCAAAATGATAATTTTGACAAAAAATCTTGAAGTTTGACTATATTTGGGTCACATTTGACTTTTGCCCTAGCACAGTAGATTTTTGGACCCCTTGAGCAATTGACTGAGCAAACTTCCTCTGCAAGGCTTGAAATTTGACATGGATGAACTTGAGAACATATTAGGACATTGGGGAGCACTTGAGGTCATTTGGACTCAAGGATCTTAATGCAACACAAAACCCTAATTTGGGGTTGACTGCCTTAGGAGATGGCTTGACTGTCCAACTTTTGAGCAATCTTGAGCCACTTGGAGATTTTTCTTGCAATGTTTGGAGAAATATGAGAGGGAAAATTTTGGGGTACAACAGCTGCCCCTGTTCAATCTTCTTAAACTTGAGGATATAGATTGGCTTTCGGGCCTTTCGTGATCCGAAGGTGGAAGATGATTGAACACTAGAGTGCCCAGAAATTTGCACTCGCATGAAGTGGTATCAACCTGGTGATGTCGGGAATGGGCTTACAGATGCCAATTGGAGACTGTTGATAGGAGGTCTGAACTTCGGCTGGAATACGAATCAGGGAGATCTTAACGTCGATCTGACTGAACCGAAGAAGGTCTTGGATTAACTTTGATTGGATAAGAATCAGAAAAATCTTTGAAATGATTTAGCTGAACCAGACAAAAGTCTCGGAATATCTTCAACTGGAATATGAATCAGGGAGATCTTAGGGTCGATCTGACTGAACCAGAGAAGGTCTTGGATTAACTTTGACTGGATAAGAATCAGAAAAATCTTAGGATCGATTTAACTGAACCAGACAAAAGTCTTGGAATATCTTCAACTGGAATACGAATCAGGGATATCTTATCGTCGATATGAATGAACCAGAGAAGGTCTTGGATTAACTTTGACTGGATAAGAATCAGAAAAATATTAGGGTCGATTTAACTGAACCAGACGAAAGTCTTGGAATATCTTCAACTGGAATGCGAATCAGGGAGATCTTAGCGTCGATCTGACTGAACCAGAGAAGGTATTGGATTAACTTTGACTGGAAAAGAATCAGAAAAATATTAGGATCGATTTAACTGAACCAGACAAAAGTCTTGGAATATCTTCAATTGGAATACGAATCAGGGAGATCTTAGGGTCGATCTGACTGAACCAGAGAAGGTCTTGGATTAACTTTGACTGGATAAGAATCACAAAAATCTTAGGGTCGATTTAACTGAACCAGACAAAAGTCTTGGAATATCTTCAACTAGAATACGAATCAGGGAGATCTTAGGGTCGATCTGACTGAACCAGAGAAGGTCTTGGATTAACTTTGACTGGATCAGAATCAGAAAAATCTTAGGATCGATCTGACGGAACCAGAGAAGGTTTTAGATTAACTTTGGCTGGATCAGAATCAGAAAAATCTTAGGGTCGATTTAACTGAACCAGACGAAAGTCTTGGAATATCTTCAACTGGAATACGAACCAGGGAGATCTTAGGGTCGATCGACTGAACCAGAGAAGGTCTTGGATTAACTTTGACTGGATAAGAATCAGAAAAATCTTAGGGTCGATTTAACTGAACCAGACAAAAGTCTTGGAATATCTTCAACTGGAATACGAATCAGGGAGATCTTAGGGTCGATCTGACTGAACCAGAGAAGGTCTTGGATTAACTTTGGCTGGATAAGAATCAGAAAAATCTTAGGGTCGATTTAACTGAACCAGACAAAAGTCTTCCACAGATGTAGTTTTTCTTTGGAGAGGACTACTAGGTCATATGAGTAGTCAGTGGTGTTTACTAATTCGTCTTTCCCTGAAACGGTAAAGAGTCAGTCATATGTAATGTCATGATGTATGAAATGCATGATATATATTAAGCAATGATGCTCTCAACATAAATGAGATCGTATGGTATGATGCGTATATGCATGTATCATGATGTATGGAAATGTAATGTTTCTAGCTGGGGAAAATAAATCCCGGATAGCTGCTGGAGACAAGAGTTGAATTCTTCGCTTCCGCTGGGGATGGTGAACGAAGGTGATTGCAAGAACAGACCTGCAGGAGAAGATAAACTCCGATGGGGAATAAGATGATGAGGAGATTACTCTGTGGGGAAGAGATGCTTTACTGAGGATTCCACTGATAAATTCCGTTGGGGACGAACTACCATTTCCGGTGATATTGAATCTGTTGAGGATTGAATTCCTATTTATGAAAGGGAAGAACTCCGCTGGAGACGATCTCTCAGTGGCGATGTCACTAGGGATAACCTGTTAGACTTTTGTGGGGATAATCCTCTGAATTATGCTGGGAATGATACTTTGAACTTGGCTGGGGAGATTTATTTTTGTACTCCACTAGGGATAAACTTCCAGAGTCTACTGGGGATGATGCTTCAACTCTGTTGGGGAAGCTTTTTCAGACTGCGCTGGGAAAATTTTAACTCCACTGGGGGTATCTTGTATTCTATCGGGGAACATTCTTATACTCCACTAGGGAATATTAAGACTACCGGGGATATCAAGCCTTTTTAGTATTGATGGTAGATAAACTCTGCTTAGGGAGAACATTGCTGATTCGTTCATAGTTGTAATTCTCAGCTGGGGAGAGCTACCATTACTACCTTAATCTGCGGGGAGTAAAGGTATCTTAGCCATATTCTTCAGCTGAATCTACCTTTGTACCTGGTGAACAGAGCAACTGTATAATTTGGACAATTTTTATTGCCCCTGTTTCTGATATTACCCGTAATCGTCTTTTGTTTCGCATGTAAGTATTCATGAGCAGTAATTAATGTCAAATGCATATATCAAAAATGAACATTGGACGTTCTTTTGCAAAACAAAACAGATAAAGGAAAACAGTTTGAAATTTCGTTGAAAATGAATTGTATTGATTTTGAAGTTTGGCCTGTAAATAGGCGTTTTTTGTACAAGAGGCTGACGTCCTAGTAAGAGAACGCCGCCGAGCAGATAGAATTTACACAAATTGTGAAAAACAAAACAACTATGTGAACAATCTCACTGGGTTCCAACTCTGCTATTGCCTTTATGTCCTCGAGCATCTCATCACTTTGCTACTTGGTTGAAGGTAGATCAGATTGATTAGTGCCGCCCGAGCTTGATAGTTAATACCAAAGTCTGGATGCAAGGTGATCCAATGAGACATAGTGCTACGCTTTGATCCCTAATTTTTGCCTGGACCGCCCTTTCGGGTTTTCAGTCCACCGGGATACCCTTTTTTTGCCCAAGCCGCCTTTTCAGGTTTTCGACTTGCCGGGTGTACAGATTTTCATTTTCATCCCTTATTTTTGCCTGAACCCTTTTGGTTCGCCGGGAAGCCCTTATTTTTGCCTAGGCCAGTTGTGATCGGTGGAAATAGAACTGACTGTTTTTTAGCTGGTTTCGCGAAATGTCGCGGTAAGTAAGAGTCGCCACCGTCTTTTATATTCTCCAACATGGAAAGGACAAAAGCACAGCAAAATTCCTTATTCGAGATGTCTCTCGGTTCGGGAGGTAGATTTATAGAAAGGGAAGGTGTTAGCACCCTTTCTATCTGTGGTTATCCACGGGCTCTTAGGTACTTGCTCTTATGTTTTCAAAAGATGTTTGCTTTTCAAATGTGTGTGTTGGTTTGAAAAAGTTTCGTTTGAAAAATTTCTAAGTAACTCTTGTATCTGTCCTCAAGAGTGTATGAAAAATTTGTTTGAAAACCTTTAGAAAGTGTGAGGTGTGAAAAGTATTTTTGTTTGTTTTGAGAAAGAGCAAGTACCCATGAGAATCTACCTACTCTAAGGAATTAAGCTGTGTAAGAGTCCTTTAGATAGTGCTATCCCACCATTGAGAGGTAGGTAGCACCATCGTTGGAGGTGTTCAGGTCAATTCGATTAAGGGACATGTGTGGTCACCGAAGCAATGGTAGGACACCTTAGAAGTAACTCTAATGTCCTAGATCCTTTGTATCCGAGGCAACCGTTTTGAGGCAACTGGATCTTTTGGACAGAAGGGCGACCTCTAAGACACCCTATACTTGATGACCACGTTCGAGGCAACCAGTGAGGCGTACCCTAGAAGTGGCATGTGCTTTGTGTGTTGTTTTTCAGTTAAGGTTATCTTGTACATGTTATTTGTGAGCTACAGATTGATTTTTATTTACATACATTCTTTCATGCATTTTTTAATAGTTAGGAGTGCGGAAAATAAATTGCGGGAATGTAAATCTAACTATTACAAGGCGCGGGTCTATACATCGCCAAAAGACAAAAACCCATTTTGGTAAATAAGTGCGAGAATTTAAATAAAGCGGTAAAAATCCCTAATTAACTATTACATACTATGTACAGATACATAAATATAAAATAAGAAAATAAATACGCGCGAAAGAAAGAATCGGGAACGTCCTAAGGGTGTTGACCCTTTTTTTTTAAAGAAAGAATTGAATTTTTGTCCTTTTTTGTAATTAATGAAATTAAAACTAATAACTAATTAATTAATTAATTAAAAAAAGATATTTTTGTGTTTTTGTGTTCTTAATGAAAATAAAGAGAAAATAAATAGAAATTAAAAGTTAGTAAAAAAACTAATTCTAAATTGTTTTTATTTATTGTAAAAAAAAGATTAAAGTTAAACCTAATTAAAAAGAACTAAATTAATTAATGTTAATGTTTATTTACAAAATAAATTAGTAGTGAAATTAGTAAATAAGAATATTAGTTTTTTTTTTGATTTTTGGTTATGAAAATAATTATTTAGGTTAATAATAATAATAATAATAGTAATAATTAATAAAAAGGAATTATAATAGAAAAGAAAAAAAATAAAAGAATGAAAAACAAAGCCAAGGGGGTTTGGGCCAGAATTGAGTGTGTGTTTAGAAATCTGGAAGCCCAATATTCATCCAGCCACGTTGACTTCTTGGATCAAGTGCTTGGTGATTGACTGGGGACTATTGTGGTCCTTCATCTTTTGTCATCAGATCTAGACTCAAGGACACATGGCAACTCAATGCTTGAGGGCATATGATGGAACATACTAGCAAGCCTGCACACAATTATATGAAGAAAAATATTATGGAAATTATGGGGGGCCTGGGAAAACTTACAACGCGGTATGATGGACCTTAGGACGTGGCAAGGGTTGCTTTAGCTTCAGAGTATGGCAAAGAAGAGAGTCACGTTCTCCTTTTGGCCTGAAAATGCTTGCAACACTCCTTTTGATCTCACACTTTTTTTGACACTTTTTGGATTTTGCTCTGGCCGTTTGTGCACACTCTAGGTCGTGAACGAGGCTTGCAAGGCTTGCATATATAGTAATGAATGAGAATAGGTCACATTATGAGCTAATGATCCCTTGCAATTAAGTTTTTGGATTCTTCATAACCACCATTAAAGAAACATTCCAAGTTTGTTCAAATTTTGAATTTTTATGCATAAAATGGCCCTAGCACGAAATTGGTAGGTTGTTCATGACACATAAAAGTCATTCAAATCAAAAGATGTTATTTAATTAATTTTTTTGATTTTATTTGAATTTTATGGATTTAAAATGAATTAAATCAAATAAAATTAAATAAAAATAGAAAAATTAATGTTTAATCTTGAAATTGATCATGGGACACGTGGGTGGCATGACAAGGCTGAATCAAGTGGAAAAAGTGGGCCCTTTTGTCAAAAATTGAAGTTTCAAAGATAGTTGACTTTTGCCATTTCACAAAAATTTCCCAACTTCTCCAATACATATCTTGCTCAATTTTGATCATATGAACATGTTCTTGGACATTTTGGAAAGGTCTTGAAGTCCTCTAACCAATGCCTTTGGTCCCATGTCATTTGAATTTACCAATCTCAAGTTATGGTCTTTGACTTAAAATTCCTTTTTGTTGACTTTTGAAAATGACCTATAATGTTGAAATTGGTAACTTTTTGTGAGAGCATTTCTTAGACTTGGAATGTGAAGATGAGTTGTAGGAAATGTCCTCCCCTTCAAAATGAGCATTGGATGGGATTTTTCTGATGAACCATGAAAAAGTTATGCTTTGGTCAAGTTACAGTTTACTTTTCAACTGTCCAAAAATGGAAACTTTTGCATCTTGATGATTTTTGAGCCATTCTTGTAGAATCATGATCAAGACTTGATCAAATGATGATTGTGGCTTCAAAATAAGATGTTGACCAAAAATTTTGACTTTTGACTGCCAAATGACCATTTTACCCCTATAGTTGATTGTGAAGCAATTAGGGTTTTTGACTGTGCAACTTGACCTTGTGAGCCTTGAAACTTGGCATGTAGATGCTTGACAATGTGTATAGGCATATGTGACTTGATTGAGCCCTTGAAAACCTCGACTTCCTTGCAAGAACCAAAACCCTAATTTGACTGGCTTAGGAGGGTGTTTGAACTGTGCAACCCTTGAGTAGACTTGAGCAAATTGAGATGATGCTTGTCAAAACTTTGAAGAATATGGGAGGGCAAATTTTGGGGTACAACAGTTGCCCCTGTTCAATCTTCTTATACCTGAGGACGTAGATTGGCTTGCGTGCCTTTCGTGATCCGAAGGTGGAAGATGATTGAACACTAGAGTGCCCAGAAATTTGCACTCACATAGTAGAATATCAGCAGTGTGATGTCGGGAATGGGCTTACAGATTCCATTTGGAGAGATGATGGATAGGAGGATGGGCTTATAGATGCCATCTGGAGGCGTGACAGAACCTTGTCGGGAATGGGCTTATAGATGCCATTTGGAAATGTGATGGATGGGAGGATGGGCTTATAGATGCCATCTGGATATGTGACAGAACCTTGTCGGGAATGGGCTTATAGATGCCATTTGGAGACTATCTGTTGAGTTGTAATTTTGTGAGTTGAAAGAGGGAACCTGTGTAGGGTTGCCTGATGATGAGCTCGTGTAAAACTGCATCTTGGAAAGAAGGAAACCTGTGTAGGGTTGACTGATGATGAGCCCGTGTGAAGATGCATCTGTGTAGGGTTTACTGATGACAAGTCCGTGTAAAACAACATCCTTGGAAATGGAGAACCTGTGTAGGGTTTCTGGGTGACGAGTCCGTGTAAAACTTCATCTTTTGGAAAGAGAGAACTTGTGTAGGGTTTTTTTGGGGATAAGTTCGTGTAAAACTTCTTGAGGAACCGGGGTAAGGTCACCTTGGGATAAATCCGTGTAAGACTTTGGGAGGAACCGGTGTAGGGTTACCGCAGGATAAGTTCGTGTAAAACTTCTGGATGAACCGGGGTAAGGTCATCTTGAGATAAGTCCGTGTAAGACTTCTGGAGAAACTGGGGTAAGGTTACTGCAGGGTAAGTCTGTGTAAAACTTCTGGATGAACCGGGGTAAGGTTATCTTGAGATAAGTCCGTGTAAGACTTCTGGAGGAACCGGGGTAAGGTTACTGCAGGATAAGTTCGTGTAAAACTTCTTGATGAACCGGGGTAAGGTCATCTTGAGATAAGTCCATGTAAGACTTCTTCTGAAAGAAAAGGAACCGGTGTAGGGTTACTTTGATGATAAGTCTGTGTAAGACTTCATCTAAAAATTGAGAAGGAACCAGTGTAGGGTTGCCTGATGATGAGTTCGTGTAAAACTACATCTGAGGTTGAGAAGGAACCTGTGTAGGGTTGCCTGTTGATGAGTGTGATCGATGGATCTGGAACTGACTGTTTAAAGCTGGTTTCGCGAAATGTCGCGGTAAGCAAGAGTCGCCACCGTCTTTTATTTTCTCCAAATGGAAAGGACAAAAGCACAGAAAAATTCCTTTAAAGAGATTGCTCTCGGTTCGGGAGGTAGGTTATAGAAAGGGAAGGTGTTAGCACCCTTTCTATCCATGGTTATCCATGGTCTCTTAGATACTTGCTCATTGTGTTTTCAAAATGTTTGCTTTTCAAAGTGTGAGTGGGTTTTGAAAAAGTTTCGTTTGAAAAATTTCTAAGTAACTCTTGTATCTGTCCTCAAGAGTGTATGAAAAATTTGTTTGAAAACTTTTAGAAAGTGTAGGTGTGAAAAGTATTTTGTTTGTTTTTTTGAAAAGAGCAAGTATCTATGAGAATCTACCTACCCTAAGGAATTCTTCTGTGTAAATGTCCTTAAAGTAGTGCCATCCCACCATTGAGAGGTAGGTAGCACCACCGTTGGAGGTGTTCGGGTCAATTCGAGGGTTAGGGACAGTGTGGTCACCGAGAAATAGTAAGATACCTTAGAAGCTACCCTTATGCCATTGATCTTTTTATTCCGAGGCAACTTGTTTCGAGGCAACTAGATCAATGGGACATAAGGACTTACTAAGACGTCTTGTACTCAACGACCACGTTTCGGGGGGCAAGGCAACAGGGTGATCACCAGAGCAATGGGAAGACACCTTAGAAGCTACCCTCATGCCAGGTTCCCGGATCATGAGGACTTACTAAGACATCCTCTACTCGACGATCACCTTTCGAGGCAAGGCAACAGTGAGGCGTACCCTAGGGGTGGTGTGTGAATTGTGTGTCATTTTCAGTTTATTGTTTGTCTTGTCATGCATTGGTGATCTACGTTTCGATTTTATTTTTTTTGGGCATTCATTCTTTCATGTTATTGTTAACAGTTAAAGGTGCGGGAATTTAAAGTGCGGAAAAAATAAAGGTCCTACGCTATTACAAAGGCGCGGGTCTACAACGCCAAATTAATCCAGACCCGATTTAAAAATAAAGTGCAGAAAATAAATGTCTAACTAACCATTACAGGGCTTTGGAGCAAGTACATTATATTTACAACAAAGAAACAAATAAAACGCGCGAAAGAGAAAATAATCAAATGCGAGGGCGTTGGACCCTTTAAAGGAATTAAAATAAAATTATTGAAACAATTAAGTTAAATAAAAAGAAATGACTTATTTTTTTATGTTTTTGTTTTTATGACATTAAAGAACATTAAAATAATTAAAAGTTAAATAATTCTAATTCTAATTGTTTTTTTAATTTATTAAAGAAAATGCATTAAAGTTAAAACCTAGAATTAAAACTAAATTAATTATAAGATTTATTTACAAAATTAATGGTTAATGGTACTTATGATGAAAATATTTAATTAATTAAAAAAAGGGAAAAAAGTGCTAAAAGTCTATTTTTTTATATTTTTTTAGTTATTAAAAAAAACATTAAAATTAACAACCTAAAATTAAAACTAAATTACTTATTGAATTTATTTACAAAAAAAAAGGTCATTGATGAATTAAATTAAAATAAAACATATTTTGATTTTTATGATTTTATGATTTTTTGGTTTTTTATATTATGAAAATATTAATTTAAAGAATTAAATTAAAACTAAATTAAACAAATAAAAATAGAAAAATAAAAAAAGAGTGAAAGAGAGCAAACAAAGGGGGGTGTTGACCAATGCGTATGGTGGAACTCACGTGATAGCCTTTGGATTGACCCTTGGTGACATGTGGCGTGCCAAGGGATGGAGTTGTATGGTGGTCCTTTGATGAAGCACTGCACAGAATTATGTTAAAGAGAAAAATATTGAATAAAGTGGGGGGACCTGAGAATACTTACAGTGCTTGATAATGGACCTTAGGATCTCACACTTTTTTTTGACAAATTTTGAACTTTTCTCTGGCCGTTTGTGCACTTTTTCTAGGTTGTGAATGAGGCTTGCAAGGCTTGTATATATAGGCTTGGATGAGAATCAGTCACATTAAGGAGCTTTTAAGCCTTGCAATGAAGTTCTTGATTTCCTCCATAACCAACATTGAACCAATTGCCATATTTGTGAAAAATTGATTTTTTTTGCTTGAAATAGGTCTTGAACAAATTTGGGATGTAAATGATGGTGATTCAATGCTATTCAACACAAAATATACCCTTTAATTAATTTTCTTAATTTTTATTTGATTTTAAAAGATTTAAAATGAATTAAATCAAATAAAATTAAATAAAAATGGAAAAATTAATTTTAAACCTTGAAATAATTTGTGGGACACGTGGGAAGCATGGACAAGCTGAAACAAGTGGAAAAAGTGGGCCCCTTTTGTCAAAAATGAAGTTTCAAGGATAATTGATTTTGGCCATTTCATAAAAATTTCCCAACTTATCCAATTCATATCTTGCTCAATTTTGAAGTTATGAACATGTTCTTGGACATTTTGGAAAGGTCTTGAAGTCCTCTAACCAATGTCTTTGGTCCCATGTCATTTTGATGTACCAATCTCAAGTTATGGTCTTTGACTTAAAGTCCCTTTTTGTTGACTTTTGAAAATGACCTATAATGTTGAAATTGGTAACTTTTTGTGAGAGCATTTCTTGGACTTGGAGTGTGAAGATGAGTTGTATGAAATGTCTCCCCCTTAAAGATGAGCATTGGATGGGATTTTTATGATGAACCATGAAAAAGTTATGCCTTGGTCAAGTTACAGTTGACTTTTCAGCTGTCCAAAAATAGAAACTTTTGCATCTTGATGATTTCTGAGCCAAATTTTGAGAATCATGATCAAGCATTGATCAAATGATGTTTGTGGCTTCAAAATGAGATGTTGACCAAAAATTTGAACTTTTGACTGCCAAATGACCATTTTGCCCCTACAGTTGACTGTAGTGCAATTAGGGTTTTGACTGTGCAATTTTGAGCTGAATGCCTTGAAACTTGATATGAGGATGCTTGACCACATTTGTAGGCATGTGAGACTTGATTGGGCCTTTGAAAACTTCATTTTCTTGATCAGAACCAAAACCCTAATTTTGACTGTTTAGGATACCCTTGCACTGTGCAACCCTTGGGGAATTTTGCAGCTTGGCTTGGCAATTTCTTGAAGAATATGGGAGGGCAAATTTTGGGGTACAACAGTTGCCCCTGTTCAATCTTCTTAGACCTGAGGATGCAGATTGGCTGACGTGCCTTTCGTAATCCGAAGGTGGAAGATGATTGAACACTAGAGTGCCCAGAAATTTGCGCTCACATAATAGCAGTGTGATGGAAATGGGCTTATAGATGCCATTTAGAGGTTGATGAATAGGATGATGGGCTTATAGATGCCACCTGGATGTTGATCGCGTAGGAGATTCCTTAGCGAGAACCTGCATACGTGCAAAAGAAACATGAGTACCTGACAAGTTGCAGGAGTTGATTTCAGATGCTTGGTATAGATGTGTCCTGACTGGTTACAGGAGCTGAGTCTGGAGCTTCAAACGGCGATGAATGAACCAGGGATGGTTACTGCCTTAGCATGAATGATAAGAGAATCTTGGGCGACTTTAACTTCAACAACGCTCGTTGAGAAAAATCTTGGGTGTCTTCTACTGGGATAAGAATCAGGGAGATCTTAGGGTCGATCTGACTGAACCAAGAGAAGGCCTTTGACTGGATAAGAATCAGAAAAATCTTAGGGTCGATTTAAGTGAACCAAGCAAGGTCTTGAAATCTTCAACTGGATAAGAATCAGGGAGATCTTGGGGTCGATCTGACTGAACCAGAGAAGGCCTTTGACTGGATAAGAATCAGAAAAATCTTAGAGTCGATTTAACTGAACCAAGCAAGGTCTTGAAATCTTCAACTGGATAAGAATCAGGGAGATCTTAGGGTCGATCTGACTGAACCAGAGAAGGCCTTTGACTGGATAAGAATCAGAAAAATCTTAGGGTCGATTTAACTGAACCAAGCAAGGTCTTGAAATTTTCAACTGGATAAGAATCAGGGAGATCTTAGGGTCGATCTGACTGAACCAGAGAAGGCCTTTGACTGGATAAGAATCAGAAAAATCTTAGGGTCGATTTAACTGAACCAAGCAAGGTCTTGAAATCTTCAACTGGATAAGAATCAGGGAGATCTTAGGGTCGATCTGACTGAACCAGAGAAGGCCTTTGACTGGATAAGAATCAGAAAAATCTTAGGGTCGATTTAACTGAACCAAGCAAGGTCTTGAAATCTTCAACTGGATAAGAATCAGGGAGATCTTAGGGTCGATCTGACTGAACCAGAGAAGGCCTTTGACTGGATAAGAATCAGAAAAATCTTAGGGTCGATTTAACTGAACCAAGCAAGGTCTTGAAATCTTCAACTGGATAAGAATCAGGGAGATCTTAGGGTCGATCTGACTGAACCAGAGAAGGCCTTTGACTGGATAAGAATCAGAAAAATCTTAGGGTCGATTTAACTGAACCAAGCAAGGTCTTGAAATTTTCAACTGGATAAGAATCAGGGAGATCTTAGGGTCGATCTGACTGAACCAGAGAAGGCCTTTGACTGGATAAGAATCAGAAAAATCTTAGGGTCGATTTAACTGAACCAAGCAAGGTCTTGAAATCTTCAACTGGATAAGAATCAGGGAGATCTTAGGGTCGATCTGACTGAACCAGAGAAGGCCTTTGACTGGATAAGAATCAGAAAAATCTTAGGGTCGATTTAACTGAACCAAGCAAGGTCTTGAAATCTTCAACTGGATAAGAATCAGGGAGATCTTAGGGTCGATCTGACTGAACCAGAGAAGGCCTTTGACTGGATAAGAATCAGAAAAATCTTAGGGTCGATTTAACTGAACCAAGCAAGGTCTTGAAATCTTCAACTGGATAAGAATCAGGGAGATCTTAGGGTCGATCTGACTGAACCAGAGAAGGCCTTTGACTGGATAAGAATCAGAAAAATCTTAGGGTCGATTTAACTGAACCAGGCTAGGTCTTGGAATATAGCTGAGAACTTAACCGGATCTTTCCTGAAAGGTAAAGGTCAGTCACATGCAATGCATGATATGGATCAAGCAATGATGTTCTCAACATAAATGAGATTGTAAGGTATGATGCGTTTATGCATGTATCATGATGTATGTGATGTTTAGGAATGTATGCTTTCGTCTAGGAAAGTAAATCCTTGACGGGTGCCGGGAAGTCATATCCTGGGCTGATGTTGAAGAATAGATTTCGCTTCCGCTGGGGATGATAATTGCAAGAATACCGGTAGGAGAAGATGACTCCGTTGCGGAATAAACTTGACAAATGGAAGATTCTGCGGGGAGAAGAGATACTCTAGCGACCATGCTGGGAAGCAATACTCTGTGGGGAGAGGGACGCCTTGCTGAGTGTTGATAACAACTTGCTGTGGATACCATCGTTATATTGGAAGCGTTAATGGACTTCGCTGGGGATAAGAAGACTCCGTCGAGGACGCTCTTTCCGTGGCTTTTGGCTGAGGATAACCCAGTTATATCCTGTTAAGGAAATAACTCTTTAAATAAAGCCAGACGACGCGTTCGTGCTTTGCGGGGGGATACGCTTCCAGAATCTACTGGGGATAAGCTTACTGTTTGGGGAGATGAATTCCAACTTTCCTGGGGAACTGGATTGGACTCTCCTGGGGAAGTATTGAACTGCGGGGGAAGTGATTCCTTTGAATGTTTGATATACCGCCGGGGAACAATCTTTAGACCAAGACTGCCGGGGATGCTTGTTAAGAATGCATGTACTGCTGGGGAATGCTGGGATCTGCTGGAGGATACCCAACTTCCTTAAGACTTGATAACTTTGCTTGAAGAAGAGTGTACTGAATTGCTGGCTCACTCTCTGGGGAATTAAGATGTACTGGTCATGTTCTTTAGCTGAACCTACCTTGGTACCTTGGAGGATGGAACAGTTAGATTGCTTAGACCACTCTTTATTGCCCCTGTTTCTGAGGTATGAGAGGAAGACCTGTGAGGTGCTGATAGTTGTTGATGGACAAACCTTCTTCTGGTAGGCAGATGATAAGATGACAGGACATAGTCGTACGCTTTGATCCCTAACTTTTGCCTGGACCGCCCTTTCGGGTTTTCAGTCCACCGGGATACCCATTTTTGCCCAAGCCGCCTTTTCAGGTTTTCGACTTGCCGGGTGTACAGATTTTTTCATTTCATCCCTTATTTTGCCCGAACCCTTTTGGTTCGCCGGGAAGCCCTTATTTTTGCCTAGGTATGTCAACCTAGCGGGTCTTTGATTTTGCGTAGTATTTTTTTCCGACTATGTCCATGCTCTCAGGATGTAGGGAGTTGCCCCTGTTAGAAGTGTTTTGTCATGCCACCAGAAGGTGTTTGATTAGGCAAGATTCGTTGCTGGAATGCCCCCAAGTGACTCAGGCGGAGATTTGCCCCAGGTTGGTTGGCCTTTTGAGGGATTCTCCAAATCTTGATTGGATTGCCCCAGATGATGGACAATAATCACGTCTGCCCCTTGATTGGAAGTGCTTTTGTTCACTAGGTATTCATCGTGCGAATTTCCCTGCTATTCCAACAAAAGTCATATGCAAACAAAGTTATGTTAAAAATGCAAAGCTTATGTCTGTCTTAAAGATTTTGAAAAATGCATTCTTTTTTCATAAAACAAGTGATTGTTTGTAAAACGTGATGTCAACTCGTTATTTTATTGCGAGCCTTAAGGAGTCAGGATACCTTTCGTAACAGTATGCTTTCGAACTAACCCATGCTTCAGCTAGGACTTTTAAGGGTTATAATGTGGCCTGGTTCACGGTTTAAGAAACAAAGGATAAAGGCTCAAATTATTTGTACCCACCCGCTCTTCGTGATGTTCTCCAAACCTAAACTCAGTTGATCATACGTTAGACCTTGTTTGAGTCTTTGCTCTGATTTTCCGGTGATGATTCGGACGTTGATAACTTATTTTGAATAGGCAGTCATTTCTTTCTTGTTGAGGGTTTGTAGGACCTCTTTCTTGTCTGAGTTTTGTTATCCCTTCCTTTTTTTTCCTGAACTGTTTCCTTTTTTGGAATCACAGTCAGCGGGATGCCCCAGTTTTGTAAGTCTCCTTTTTCAGGTTTTGACTTCTTGGGCTTTTCATTGATGATTTTTTTTTGATAATGACTGCCTGTCCTTATGATTGTTCTGAACCATCACTGTTCTTTCTTCTTTTTTGGTAAGGATCTTTTTGGTGCCATTCGTTATGCACTCGGATCAACTGAGAAGACTACCCTGCCCCAGGTTATGATTAAGGGTTTTAAATTTCGAAAAGAAAAACTCCTACTTCTTTGGCTCAGAGGGGTTGACGAGGGATTATCTTCCTTATAACTCCAGTGTTTAGGGATTGAAACAATGCCTGTACCTCATAAGCGGGGTCTGTTCAAAAGCATACTGTAGATTATGGTATCGTTTTCGTCATCCTCCCTCAAGAGGCTTAGAATTATTAATTAAGAGTTGATCATCAGAAAAAATATGAAAATAGTTTGCATTTAGTGAATACGAATATATTGTTTCAGAATAGACATATGCGATGCATTAATGAAATAACAATGTTTAACATGAGTAAATGTTTGAACAAAAGAAAATTGCAACTTGAACATTCGAATAAACAAAAATTTCTCAATCCTAGCCATGATTTGGCAAGGGAGCAGTGATTATGTTCGGAGTCTCAGGTACTTCAAACTGAATCTCTCCAGCGTCGATCATGTCTTGAATCTTGTTTTTGAGAGGCCAGCAGTTGTCCGTAGTATGCCCCGGGCTATCAGAATGGTATGCGCACCTATCGTTGGGATGATAGTTAGGAGCAGAAGTGTTTGGATTCCGGAGAGGAGCCCTTAAGGTGATCAGCCCTGCCTCCAACATTTGTTGTAGTGCTTGATCCAGCGACATATTGATCTTGGTGAACTGCCTTTTAGGCTTGTCTGGTTTGCTCTGATCAGCCCGTTGTTCTGGGCGAGGTCGTTGTTGGACCTGTGAAGTAATAGCAGCTTGGAGAGGCCCAAACCTTTGACTTCTGGGAAGTTGATTAATGACTAGGTCCCTGACTTGGGCTGGTTGCTTCATGTCTTGATGAAGCTGACTGATCATGGCCCTCAGCTCTCCTTGCTCCTGAGCTAAACCTTGAATGAGTGCCCTTTGCCCCAGCATCTGGGTTTTTAGTGTGTCTACCTCAGCTTGTAGACGTTTCAGCTGTTCGTCCTTGTCATCTTTAGGACTCTTTCTGATCAGATTCCCCATGAGGAGTGTCCTCAACTCTTCCTGCCCCTTGGATAGGCTTAGGAAGATCTCTTTGAACTGAGTCTCTTGAGTGTGAAGGTCCTGGTTATCTTGTTGGGAAGCCATGGCTGAAATAAACAGCAGGGAGGGTAAGTGACCTGCAACAAGGGTACCTGCTATGCAACGATGTGTATGATATGCATGCAATGTTTTCAAGGACCTCGCGGGATAAACAAGAAAATCTGTTGGAACTTGGGTCCGGTAGCTTGATTGAAGGAACTGCATATTGTGGAGAGTCCTTCTTCAAGGGTCAAAGGCTCACCATATCCAGTGGGTCATAGCCTCTGACAACCTTGGCTAGAGGAAAATAAATCCTCTTTGCCCCTTACTAGACGTTTGATTCGTCATGACCTGCATCACAAGCCCTTGAGATCCTTGAAATGGGTTAAGATGTATGCAATGGTATGATGTTATGGTATGCATGGGGTAATGTAAGTAACCCTGTTATGAGTCCCAATTAAGGACTGCAAACCAAAACCTGCAAGAAACTTAGTAAGCCCTGTTATGAGTCCCAGTTAAGGACTATAAACGAAACCTGTAAGGGACAAGTGTCAGGTAACAAGCATGCAGATAGTCAAGTACGAAGGCACACAAGTCACACAAGAGAAGCCCTTAGAGTTTAGGCCAGCATGAAGTTTGGGGTACTACCCTCTTGAAGTTGGTGGGCTCAACCTGTCCTATTAGAAGTAACCGGGTTCTAAGGATCTCAATATCATTGGATTGCTTTCATTGTTCATCGTTTCGATTTAGCCACTGACTGGCGATCAAAATATCCCAAGAAAACAACCCTCAATTGAGTGTAGTATCGAGTATCAACCGACTTCGGAGTACACCAAAGTAGTTATCTCACTACCCTAAAGAGGCCAAGATGTTTCAATTAAGGTTCCTAAGGTCTGTTGATGTTTCACGACACCACGCGGAGGCCCCGTACTCTCCTTGATTGACTCAAGGGTTACCGGTACACACCAAAGTGCCACATCAACGTAGCAGACTGCTTCAACCATGTCGGTATACCCCGCACAGTTCCCTCACAGCCTTGTTGCTACTTTCTAAGAAGGTATCCCCAGATCCGGGTTAGGATCTATAGAACTCCCAAGACAGTCCCATAATTTAAAGCAAACAAATCAAAGCAATTGAAAACACAGTGATCTTAGTCCTAAGGTACACCTCACTTTATAAGTTTCCCCAGCAGAGTCGCCAGTTCTGTGATCGGTGGATCTGGAACTGACTGTTTAAAGCTGGTGTGATCGGTGGATCTGGAACTGACTGTTTAACGCTGGTTCGCGAAATGTCGCGGAAGCAAGAGTCGCCACCGTCTTTTATTTTCTCCAAATGGAAAGGACAAAAGCACAGAAAAATTCCTTAAAGAGATTGCTCTCGGTTCGGGAGGTAGATTATAGAAAGGGAAGGTGTTAGCACCCTTTCTATCCATGGTTATCCATGGGCTCTTAGATACTTGCTCACTTGTGTTTTCAAAATTGTTTGTTTGCTTTTCAACTGTGGGTTTTAAAAAAGTTTCTTTGAAAATTTTAGTTCGACTCTTGTATCGGTCCTCAAGAGTGTTTGAAAAGTTGCTTTCGAAAGCTTTTTGAAAAGGTGTCGGTGTGAAAAGTATTTTTGATTTGTTTTGAAATTTAGAGCAAGTATCTTAGAGTTGTCTACCTACCCTAAGGAATTCGTCTGTGTAAATGTCCTTAAGGTAGTGCCATCCCACCATTGAGAGGTAGGTAGCACCACCGTTGGAGGTGTTCGGGTCAATTCGAGGTTCGAGACATGGTGATCACCAGAGCAATGGGAAGACACCTTAGAAGCTACCCTCATGCCAGGTTCCCGGATCATGAGGACTTACTAAGACATCCTCTACTCGACGATCACCTTTCGAGGCAAGGCAACAGTGAGGCGTACCCTAGGGGTGGTGTGTGCGATTTGTGTGTCGTTTTCATTTGTATTTATCTTGTCATGTTATCGGTGTTCTACGCTTGATTTTATTTTAAGACCATTCATTCTTTCATGCTTGATTAACAGTTAGGAGTGCGGAAAAGATAAATCTACAACTATTACAAAGGCGCGGGCCCACATCGCCAAAATTTCCAGGACCCGATTTAGCGGAAAAATAAGTAATGCGAAGAAATAGAAGTGCAAAGAATTTTAAAGTTACATGGCTTCGGGACAATTACATAATTATAATAAACGATAAAAGATAAATGCGCGAATTAAATAATTAATGACGGAACTAGGGCGTTGGACCCTTTTTGCAAATAATTAAAATTAATAAGGATTAAAAAATTAAAATTAAATGAGAATGATATTTTTTGTTATTTTGTATTTTTTAGATTCAATGAAAAAAAGGAGAATTAATTAAAATTAAATTAAGAAGCGAACCCTAATTCTAATATTTTTTATTTGTTAAGAAAGAATTAAAATATGGCCTAAATTAACCTAATTCATTATATACAATTTAAATAGGAAAATAAATAAATAAATAATAATTATTATTGTAAAAAAAAAGAAGGGAAAAATATCAAAAGGAATAAAAATAGCAATTAACCTAATTAACTAAATAATTTACATATTAATTTATTTATGAAAATAATTATTATATAATAAATATTATATTTTTTGGTATTTTCTGATTTTTATAACGTTTTTAGATTTTTGTAGAAAAATAAGTTAATTGAATTAATAAAGAAAACCAAATAATAAATAAAATATAAGCAAAAATAAGAAAAGAGGGCAAACCAGGGTGGGGGTAGCCCCAAATAAGGAGGTATAAGCCTGGAATTTTAGGCCCAATGCTATCCAGAATTGGTTGACTTTTGGATCCAGTACTGACGCGTTGACTGAGAGTGTAGCATACTCCTTTGATCCTGGCCTCTAGATTACTTCTGATGGACGCTTGGATGGTGATTACTGAGCGTGCATGGTGGTCTTCAGCGCTAGCGTTGCATAGGAATCTGCATGGGAAAATAATAAGAGGAATTGCCAGACCTGGGACTTGAACCCAGGTCTTGAAGGTTACACGCATGAGTACCTGCCAGCTGAACCACACATCATTTGGTGAATATAGTACACGAAAGAAAAAATAAATAACAAACAATATATTCAAACGTTTGAAAATGCGCGCTATCCACCAGGGTCTGCCACGTATTCGTCTTCCTCATGGGGTTTAAGATTTCCTGCGGATTCACTTGCAGTTTTAGCTGCGGAAATACCTGCGAAACACAAAACCCAAAAATCCTACGAAAATCGTTAGGCCAGAACACACGATATCAATCTTAAATTCTTGCCTAGATTAGTTCTATGTGTTCTTGCGATCTCAATTATAGCATTTACACGTCCCAATTGTTCCAGATTCAGAAGACCCCAAAACCTCAAGTTCTAGGTCGTTAATGGTGGCTCTCTCAATCCTGCACGAAACTCAACAATATATATATATACAGGATCGCACGAACTCAAGGATGAATAATATGTAATTTTTATGATGTGTAGATGCATGAAACGATGAAACCGATTCAAAAATAAAAACAAGAAAACCAAGATGCAATATTGCGTTTCATGTACTTTCAGACTTGGAAAATTGTATGATTATCTTCAGAAGACCTCGTGTAAGGTATGTACGTGTTTTGTTTTGATCAAGAACCTCTGGAAATTGGATTTCGAATTCACTTTGGATGTGAGTTTTTTGGAGTTGCTTGAGTGTACTTAGGGCGCCGCTTGCAGTCTCTAGGGTTTTGGTTTGTGGTACTGAGTATGTATAGAACATGTTAGGTCAACAAAGTTGAAGAAAATCCATTGCTTTAATGATTTTTGAAGATTTGATTTCACAAGATCTTTTCCAATCTTTTTCTCATAGTTTTTGTATCAATCATGCTCAATTCTTATCACAACTTGCCCTAATCAGTTAAGCACGAAATATTGAGGTTATAATGTGCATAAAAAGATTTTTTAGGTTAAGGTTTATATTTTTCATGAATTAAAATCATTTAAATGAATATAAATTAATATTAATTCAAATAAATAATTAAAAAATATGAGAATACTTCCCTTTGGGCCTAGTGGTCGTGCATAGGCTTGGTATGAAGAAATTTGGAAGATAATTGGGCCCATTTGCATTTATAGGCCTTTTGCATCAATGTTGACTTTCAAAAATTTCCAAAAATTTCCCAACTTCCACAAGGCATAACTTGGTCAATTTTTAAGCTTTTCACATGTTCTTGGACATTTTGGAAAGGTCTTTGAGTCCTTTAACCAATGCCTTTGGTCCCATGTCATTTTGATTTACCAATCTCAAGTTATGGCCTTTGACCTAAAGTCACTTTTTGTTGACTTTTGAAAATGACCTATAATGTTGAAATTGATAACTTTTTGTGAGAGCATTTCTTGGACTTGGAACATGAAGATGAATTGTAGGAAATGTCTTTCTCTTCAAAATGAGCTTTGGATGGAATTTTTCTGATAATCCATGTGAAAGTTATGCCCTGGTCAATTTCTGTTGACTTTTTCAGCTGTCCAAATATAGCAACTTTTGCATCTTTGATGATTTCTGAGCCAAATTTTGAGAATCATGATCAAGCATTGATCAAATGATGTTTGTGGCTTCAAAATGATGTGTTGACCAAAAATTTGAACTTTTGACTGCCAAATGACCATTTTGCCCCTACAGTTGACTGTAGTGCAATCTAGGGTTTTGACTGTGCAATTTTGAACTGAATGCCTTGAAACTTTGCGTGAGGATGCTTGACCCTCTTTGTGAGCATATGAGACTTGATTGGGCCTTTGAAAAGTTCATTTGCTTGACCAGAACTCAAACCCTAGTATTGACTGTATAGAAGACAGTTGAGCTGCACAACCCTTGGGGCATTTTGTGACCTTGACTTTGACAATTCTTGATGGATATGGGAGGGCAAATTTTGGGGTACAACAGTTGCCCCTGTTCAATCTTCTTAGACCTGAGGGTGCAGATTGGCTGACGTGCCTTTCGTAATCCGAGGGTAGAAGATGATTGAACACTAGAGTGCCCAGAAATTTGCACTCACATAATGACAGTGATGATGAGGGAATGGGCTTATAGGTGCCAGATAGGATGATGGGCTTATAGATGCCATCTGGACGTTGATTGCATAGGAGATTCCTTAGCAAGAACCTGCATACCTGCAAAACAGAAAAATGAGTACCTGACACGTCGCAGGAGCTGATTTTAGATGCTTGGTATAGATGTGTCCTGACTGGTTGCAGGAGCTGAGTCTGGAGCTTCAAACGCTGATGAATGAACCAGGGATGGTTACTGCCTTAACCTGAATGATAAGTGAACCTGAATGATCTCAACAACGCTCGCTGAGAAAATCTTGGTGAGAATTACCATCTTTGTAGTGTCGGGAAGAGAACCAAAGGACATTATAATCTCAAGGGGAGTTATCTCACTCACGTTGGAGAGGGAACTATAGGAAATTATAATCTGGAAGGAAATGTCACCTCACGCTCATGCCGGAGAGGGAAACATTTGAAGAAGGAATTACCACCTCACACGCCGTTGGAGAGGGGACCATAAGAGAATATCACCTCACGCTCATGCTGGAGAGGGAAACATCTGAAAAAGGAATTACCACCTCACACGCCGTTGGAGAGGGGACCATAAGAGAATGTCACCTCACGCTCATGCCGGAGAGGGAAACATCTGAAAAAGGAATTACCACCTCACGCTCACCGTCGGAGAGGGGACCACAAAAGAATATTACCTCACGCTCATCGTCGGAGAGGAAAACATCTTGAAAAAGGAATTACCACCTCACGCTCACCGTCGGAGAGGGGACCACAAAAGAATATCACCTCACGCTCATCGTCGGAGAGGAGAACATCTTGAAAAAGGAATTACCACCTCACGCTCACCGTCGGAGAGGGGACCACAAAAGAATATCACCTCACGCTCATCGTCGGAGAGGAGAACATCTTGAAAAAGGAATTACCACCTCACGCTCACCGTCGGAGAGGGGACCACAAAAGAATATCACCTCACGCTCATCGTCGGAGAGGAGAACATCTTGAAAAAGGAATTACCACCTCACGCTCACCGTCGGAGAGGGGACCATAACTTCTACTGAGTCTTTATCAGAAAAATCTGTTTGGAGTCGATTTAACTGGACTAGAGAAATCCTTGAAATATGTTTGAGAATTTCAACTGCATCTTTCCTGAAAGGTAAAGGTCAGTTATATGCGATGCATGATATGGATCAAGTAATGATGTTATCAATATAAAGGAGACTTGTATGATGCAATACGTTATGCATGCTATAATGATGTATGTGATGATTCATGTATGTTTTTGTCTAGGAAAATGAATTCTTGACGGGTGCCGGGAGGTCATATCCTGGGCTGATGAAGAGATTTTGCTTCCGCTGTGGATGATTCGTTGCAAGAATACCGGTAGGAGGAGACAACTCCGTTGAGGAATGAAATAATTCTGCGGGAGAAAAGATCCTCTAGCGACCATGCTGGGGAGTGCTACTCTGTGGGGATAGCGATGCTTTGCTGAGTTGATGAAGACAACTCCGCTGGGGATACCGTTGATGAGTTATGCTGGGGATATCTTTGTTGTGCTGGAAATGTTGATAGACCTCGCTGG
Organism: Vicia faba; assembly: GCA_948472305.1. Taxonomy (NCBI): domain Eukaryota; kingdom Viridiplantae; phylum Streptophyta; class Magnoliopsida; order Fabales; family Fabaceae; genus Vicia; species Vicia faba. Next base: position 1,602,948,819 of record OX451736.1, read on the forward strand.
GAGTAAGAAGATACTTTGCCGAGGACGCTCTTTCCGTGGCTTTTGGCTGAGGATAACCCAGTTATATCCTGTTAAGGAAATAACTCTTTAAATCAAGCCGGGACGACGCGTTCGTGCTCTGCGAGGGGTAAGCTTCCAGAATCTACTGGGGATAAGCTTACTGCTTGGGGATTTGAATTCCAACTTTGCTGGTGAAACTGGATTGGACTCTTCTGGGGAGTTTGATATGCTGGGGAAGTGATTCCTTTGAATAGTGGTATACCGCCGGGGAACAATCTTTAGACCAAGACTGCCGGGGATGCTTGTTAAGAATGCGTGCTGCTGGGGAGGTATTGAGAATTACAGGAAGATACTCAATTTCCTTGATATTTGATGATTTGCTTGGAGGAGAATGTATTGCTTCGTTGAACCACTCTCTGGGAATTAAGATACACTTGGCCGTGTTCTGTAGCTGAACCTACCCTGGTACCTTGGAGGATAGAACAATTAGACTACTCAGACAACTCCCTTATTGCCCCTGTTTCTAGTGTCACCTGCAATGAATTCCTTCGTTTCGTATGCAAATATTTATGAGTTAGCAAATTATTGTCAATGCATACATCACAAATTGAACCTTGGACGTTCTTCGCAAAACAAAACAGAAAAAAGAAAAACACTTGGGCACGTTTAACTGAAAATATATTTTTATTGATTTTTGAATGGCCTGAAAATAGGCGTTTTGTGTACAAGAGGCTGACGCCCTAGTAAGAGGTGCGTCGCCGATCAAAAGAATTTATACAAGTTTTGTACAAAATAAAACAGCTGTGTGAAAGATGAATGATCCACTGGGTTTCAACTCTGCTATTGTCTTCATAACTCCGAGCGTCTCATCACTTGATGACCTTGGTTGAAGATGAAGCTGACTGATCGATGCCGTTTGAACTTGATGCTGATACCGGATTCTGGATGCAAAGTGATCCAATGAGACATAGTTTTACGCTTTATCCCTAATTTTTGCCTGGACTGCCCTTTCGGGTTTTCAGTCCACCGGGATACCCTTTTTTGCCCAAGCCGCCTTTTCAGGTTTTCGACTTGCCGGGTGTACAGATTTTTTCATTTTCATCCCTACATTTTGCCCGAACCCTTTTGGTTCGACGGGAAGCCCTAATTTTTGCCTAGGCATGTCAGCCTAGCGGGTCTTTTTTCATGCGTAGTATTTTTTAACTATGTCTGCATTGGCGGGGTGAGGAAGGTCGTCACCATCCATGTTGGTTAAGATCATTGCTCCTCCTGAGAACACATGCTTAACCACAAACGGCCCTTCGTACGTAGGGGTCCATTTGCCCCTTGGATCACTCTGAGGAAGTATGATTCTCTTGATAACCAGATCCCCGACTTGGTATTCCTGTGGTCTGACCTTTTTGTTAAATGCCCTGATCATTCGTTTTTGGTACGTCTGACCATGACAGATAGCAGCAAGTCTTTTCTCGTCAATGAGGTTGAGTTGGTCAAGTCGTGTCTGAATCCAATCATCTTCGTTCAGATTTGCATCCTTCATTATCCGGAGAGAGGGAATTTGCACTTCGATCGGCAAGACTGCCTCCATGCCATAAACCAGAGAGAAAGGAGTTGCCCCGGTTGACGTCCTTGCTGAGGTACGGTACCCATGCAGAGCGAACGGTAACATCTCGTGCCAATCTTTGTACGTCACTGTCATTTTTTGCACGATCTTCTTGATGTTCTTATTTGCTGCTTCTACAGCCCCATTCATCTTCGGTCTGTAAGGAGAAGAATTGTGGTGCTGTATTTTGAACTGTTCGCAGAGCTCAGCAATCATCTTATTGTTCAGATTGGTACCGTTGTCTGTAATTATCCGCTCAGGGACGCCGTATCGACAGATCAGATTGTGCCGAATAAACCGTGCCACAACAGTCTTGGTTACTGTAGCATAGGATGCTGCTTCAACCCACTTCGTAAAATAGTCGATCGCCACTAGGATGAAGCGATGTCCATTGGATGCCGTAGGTCTGATCTCGCCAATCATATCTATGCCCCACATTGCAAACGGCCAAGGCGCCGTCAGAACATTCAGGGGAACCGGAGGAACATGCACCTTATCTGCATAGATCTGGCACTTGTGGCATGTCCTAGAGTGTTGGTAGCAATCGGCTTCCATTGTGGACCAATAATATCCTGCCCGTAGGATCTTTTTAGCCATAGTATGCCCACTGGAATGCGTACCAAAGGTCCCTTCATGTAGCTCTTCCATGATTCTTTCTGCTTCAATCTTGTCCACACAACGCAGTAAGGTTGAATCATGGTTTCTCTTGTATAAGACGCCGTTGCTTAGGAAGAACTTTGCTGCGAACCTCCTCAGGAATTTCTTATCATTGATAGAGGTACCTTCAGGGTATTCCTGAGCTTCCAGATATCTCTTCACTTCGTGGTACCAAGGCTTCTCAGTTACCAATTCAGTTTCGAGATCACAACAGTATGCCGGTTCGTCCAGTTTCTCGATGGTGATCTGGGGAGCTTCGTTATCCCATTTAACCTTGAACATTGAAGACATTGTAGCTAACGCGTCCGCTAACTGATTCTCTTCTCTTGGAAAGTGCTCGAAGGTTATCTCTGTAAAGTGGGGAATCATGGTCAACACACATTCTCTGTAAGGAATCAAGTTTGGATGTTTCGTATCCCACTCTCCGTTGATCTGATTGATTACTAGAGCGGAATCTCCGAAGACACTGAGGAACTTGATCCGTAAGTCGATCGCAGCTTGAAGACCCATGATACACGCCTCATACTCCGCCATGTTGTTGGTACAGTTGAAACATAGCCGGGCAGTGAGTGGAGTATGAGTACCTTGTGGAGATATGATGATGGCGCCGATACCATTTCCCAAAGCATTGGAAGCTCCGTCAAAGTGCATAGACCATCGGGATCCTGGTTCAGGTCCTTCATCTGGTCCGGGTATTTCACAATCAGTTACAATCATGATGCTTTCATCCGGAAACTCGAAGTTCATTGATTGGTAGTCATCTACAGCTTGATGAGCTAAGTGGTCTGCCAATACACTCCCTTTGATGGCTTTCTGGGTGGTGTACTGAATGTCGTATTCCGTCAAGATCATTTGCCATCTTGCAATTCTCCCAGACAGAGCAGGCTTTTCAAATATATACTTTATCGGATCCATCTTTGAGATCAACAAGGTAGTGTGAGTCAGCATATACTGTCTCAGCCGGCGAGCAGCCCATACCAAAGCGCAGCAAGTTTTCTCAAGCAGTGAGTATCGGGTCTCACAGTCGGTAAACTTTTTGCTAAGGTAATAAATGGCGTGCTCTTTTCGGCCAGACTCGTCATGCTGCCCCAGCACACACCCCATTGAGTTGTCTAGCACTGTCAGATATAGTATCAGAGGTCTCCCTTCAACCGGTGGCATAAGGATGGGTGGTTCTTGGAGATACTCTTTGAGTTTGTCGAACGCAGCCTGACATTCATCGTTCCAACGTACTACCTGATCCTTCTTCAGCAGCTTGAAGATTGGCTCACAGGTAGCAGTCAAATGAGATATGAATCGAGCAATGTAATTCAGGCGTCCTAAAAAGCCTCTGACTTCCTTCTCTGTCTTAGGAGCTGGCATCTCTTGAATAGCTTTGACCTTAGCAGGGTCCACTTGAATACCTTTATCACTGACCACGAAGCCTAGCAACTTCCCAGATCTTACCCCGAAGGTGCACTTGTTCGGGTTCAATCTCAGCTTATACAATTTCAACCGGTCAAACAATTTCTGCAGGTGATCTAGATGCTCTTCCTCAGTCTGGGACCTAGCGATCATGTCGTCCACATACACTTCGATCTCATGGTGGATCATATCATGAAATAAGGCAACCATGGCACGCTGGTAGGTTGCCCCAGCATTCTTCAATCCGAACGGCATGACCTTGTAACAGAAGGTGCCCCACTGAGTAACAAATGTAGTCTTCTCCATGTCTTCAGGTGCCATCTTTATCTGATTGTAACCTGAAAAGCCATCCATGAAAGAGAACACCTTATGCTGAGCTGTGTTATCAACAAGGACATCAATATGAGGTAAGGGGAAGTCATCCTTGGGGCTGGCCCTGTTCAGATCCCTGTAATCAACACACATTCTGACCTTGCCGTCCTTTTTAGGTACCGGCACCACATTAGCAACCCACTGAGGGTAAGAAGTCACTGCAAGGAACCCGGCATCAAACTGTTTCATCACCTCGGCCTTAATCTTTTCTGACATCTCTGGACGCATCCGACGAACCTTTTGTTTAACTGGAGGGCAGTCTTCTCTAGTCGGTAAATGATGGACAACAATATCGGTATCCAACCCTGGCATGTCTTCGTAGGACCAGGCAAAGATCTCCATATAGTCGTGTAACATCTTGGTTAACCGTTGCTTCACGCTGAGCTCTAGGTTAGCACCAATCTTTACCTCTTTTCTGTCTGCCTCAGTACCCAGGTTTATGGTTTCCACTGGCTCTTCATGGGGTTGAATCGCCCTCTCTTCCTGAAGCAACAGTCTTGCAAGCTCGCCAGGCACTTCGCAATCATCTTCACCTTCGTCTTCGGCTAAGTTGATCGGATTTTCGAAGTCATAATTGGCATTAGCAGAGCTGTTATCAGTGAGATCCAGAGTGGATTGGAACCTGTATGAGTGAGTGTGTGTGTAAATACAGCTGTTTTTTTGAAAATTATGTAAAGGAAATGAAAGATAAAAAAGGAACACAATATTTGCAATGCGAAAATAGTCCAAGATTTTCATTTATGATGTATAAAATGACAGTTCATATGCCCTCACAAATAGAACCACGGTGCCTCGGGTAAGACACCGGGCCATAGAGTTTATCATAGTTTATTACAAAATGAAACAAAGAAATTTATTACTTAGTGTCAAAAGAAACAGAGAGATTGTCCTTGGCGCTCCAATTGTTAAGTCCACCATTAGCAGCCGGGTAGATCCAGCTATCAAACTCAGCTTCGTCAACTTCCTCATCATCTCCAATAGCATTTACCCCATGAGCGGGCAGGGGAGCTGTCACCACATTAGGCTTGTCAGATGCCTCAAATTGTACCTCCTTAGCATCAATGAGGTCCTGCAGCTTGTTCCTTAGTGCCCAACAGTCATCAGTGGCATGCCCCGGGCTATCTGAATGGTAAGCACAACGGGCATTCGGGTTGTACTTGGGAGAGGTAGTGTTAGGGAACTTTGGTGCCTCCTTGACAGATACCAAATTGGTTGCGAGCAGCTGTGGCAGAATCTGCGATAGGGTCATGCTTAACCGGGTAAACTCTCTCCGGGGTCTATCAACCCTTTGAGGATTGTTTGGCCGGGGAGCGGCAGCAGGCTTAGCGATCATTACCGCGCTGACAGATTGGCGGCGATCAGGTCTTTCTGATTTTCTGGAGCCATACACAGCACTAGACTCCTTTTTAAACGGTTTCTTGTCCGACCCAGATGATGATGCAGCCTTTGCAATCTTTCCAGACTTCAACCCAGCTTCAATTCTCTCTCCAGTTAAGATCAAATCAGTGAAACCAGCAGAAGAATTCCCAATGAGATGATTAAAGAACGGCCCAGATAGGGTCCCCAAGAACATGTCCACTAACTCTCGATCAGTCAAAGGTGGCTGCACCCTGCCAGCCAGATCTCTCCACTTCTGCGCGTACTCTTTAAAACCTTCGCTTACGCCCAACGACATACCCTGGAGTTGGGTACGCGTGGGGGCAAGGTCGGCATTATACTGATACTGCTTGTAGAAAGCAGTAGCCAGCTCCTCCCAGTTACGAATTTTGGTCCCATCCAGCTGATAGAACCATTCGAGGTGAGTCCCTGAAAGACTCTCCTGGAAGAAGTGGATCCATAGATTCTTGTCCGCAGAGTACGGCTGAATCTTTCGCACGTAAGACCTCAAATGCAGCTTGGGACAGGATGCCCCGTCATACTTGGAAAAGGTTGGAGCTTTGAACTTGTGCGGGATAATTATACCAGTCGACAAACCCAGATCTCCGAAGTCCAGCCCAGGTGTCTGTTGCACCTCCATAGCTTTCAGCCTGTCCTCCAGTTGTTTATACTTGTTGTCTTCAGGAGGGTACTGCTCTTCATCAAAATCTGTCTCGTTGTCGGAGACCACCGGACTAGGAACCCTTGCTTCTGCCTGAGAAGGATTTTTGCCAACAGAAGAAACAACCTCTTCTTGGTGCAGAGTATTACCCAACCTTCGGCCCGAGTTGAATAGAACAGTCCTTCTTTTCTTCTTCTTCTCCTTCTTCAGGAGCATGGCCTTCAGCTCTTCTTGGCCTTTAGCTAGACCCATGATCATTTCTTGAAACTGCGCATTTTGCGCCTGGAGAGCCTTGATTGAAGTCTCAGTTGATTCAGATCCGGAATTCATGATGCTGAAATAAACAGCGAAGAACTGTAAGCAACCTGAAAAAAGGGAAAAACCTGCTGTGCACATGATGTATGAAATGCGTATGCAATGCATTCAAGGGTTCGAAAGTTCAAATTTATTGTAGACAAGAAAAGAACACACGTTATCATTAAAGAAATCATTGTTTAATACATCAAGGCCTCGTGGGCAAAAAGGAAATACAAAAGTCAAGTCAATCCCAAAATACACTGCGCATCCTCTTCGGAGCTATGTAGGTGTTGAGGTTCCTCTCCTCGTGCAGCAGACGGGTGAGCTCCAAGACTTTCTTTTCACTGGCATGCAGATTAGTCTCCAAAGAATTCCTTTCCTCCTTAAGCTGAATCCAGCTCTTCTGCATCTCTTCCCAGGATGTGGGCATATCAGGGTGCTGAATAACATGAGACACTTCCCCTTCCAAGACAGGCTCTTTGATTACTGGAAGCATGTGAGGATAAGGCATCACTAACTTCTGAGAACGGGCGCGTACCCATTTGAGATAGGGCTCCAAAGGGATGGAGTTCCTGTGCCCCAGTGTCTTGCTGTTTATCCTACTGGGCATCCTCCAGGCTCTGATAAATTTCTGACGAAGTCCTTGAGTATCACTGTCGAAGTCAAAAACTATGTCGGGAATTAACATGTCATGAGGACCATCCCTCCGAGCATAACCAAACTGTCTCCAAGCCAGGCATGGGCTATAAGTAATACCTCCTCTGATTCCAAGTAAAGGAACATTAGGGTACTCCCCACAACGATCAATGATAGTGACATCTCCTCTGGATCTAGGGCACCAATGTATATCTGCATGTGTAAGAGTCATCAACCGTTGTGACCATCTCAAACCCCGCTCATTCTTCAGGACTGGTTGGGGAAGGTGCGAAATAAACCACCTTCCCAGGAGAGGAGTGCAACACATAAGGACACCTCTTTTTCTCATGGTTCGAGTGTAACATGAGTGAAGGATGTCCCCCAGCAGTGTAGGTATGGGATTTCTGGACATAAAGATCTGGACGGCACTGATATCGATAAGCTGATCTGGATTAGGGAATAGTACCAAACCATAAACAAGGAGGGCTACCACTTCTTCAAAAGCTTGCAAATCAAGAGAGTTCCAACATTCAAGGGCTTTCTCAAACAGAAACTTGGCTAAGAACCCTTTGACGCCACTTCTAACTTCCCAATGTCCCTTGAGGTCAGATGACTGTAGGTGCAAGGCTTTAGCAATCTCTTCCAGCTTAGGTTCCCTTTCTGTGCCGTTGAAAGGCAGCTGATCAAGGATAGGGATCTTCAGGAGCCGGGAGAACTCCTCCAGTGTAGGTACCAACTGATAGTCCAAGAAGGTAAAGCAGTGATGCAGAGGGTCAAAGAACTGGAACAAGACCTTTATCATATCTTCCTCAATGTTGGTGTTGACCAAGCTGATGAGGCTTCCATGTCTGTCACTGAATGAAGAGTTCTCGGGAATCCTGGATATAAGCTCCTTAAGCTGAGGAGGGATCCTTACAAGATTGACCTGAATTGTCTTTCTACGAGCAGTTTCCATGTCCTACAAAACAAGAACAAAGATGAAACTTCGAACCCCTGAAATGGTTAGTCAATGCATATGATGCTGGATGATGTCATGATGCTATGATTAAACACACCACAGATATTTACAAAGACAAACATGTAGGGCAAACAAGGCACACAAGACAAGCTCTTAAGGTTTAAGGCCAGCATGGGGTCTGGGTAATACCCTCTTGAGTTGGTGGGTTCATACCTGTCCTAATCAAAGTAACCGGGTTCTAAGGTTCCCAATATCACGGGGTTGCTTTCATTGTTCATCGTTTCGATTTAGCCACTGAACTGGCGACCGAAATATTCCAGGAAAGCAACCCTCAATTGAGCGTAGTATCGAGTATCCACCAACCTCGGACTGCACCAAAGTCAGTGATCTCACTACCCTAAAGAGGCCAAGATAGTTCAATTAAGGTTCCTAAGGTCTGTTGATGCTTCACGACACCACGCGGAGGCCCCGTACTCTCCTTGACTGAACTCAAGGGTTACCGGTACACACCAAAGTGCCACATCAACGTAGCAGACTGTTTCAACCATGTCGGTATACCCCGCACAGTTCCCTCACAGCCTTGTTGCTACTTTCTAAGAAGGTATTTCCCAGATCCGGGTTAGGATCTATAGAACTCCCAAGCAACCCACAATTTAAAGCACACAAGGAAAACAATTGAAAACATAGTTATGAACTAGCCCTAAGGTACACCCCACTTTAAGTATTTTCCCCAGCAGAGTCGCCAGTTCTGTGATCGGTGGATCTGGAACTGACTGTTTAACGCTGGTTCGCGAAATGTCGCGGAAGCAAGAGTCGCCACCGTCTTTTATTTTCTCCAAATGGAAAGGACAAAAGCACAGAAAAATTCCTTAAAGAGATTGCTCTCGGTTCGGGAGGTAGATTATAGAAAGGGAAGGTGTTAGCACCCTTTCTATCCATGGTTATCCATGGGCTCTTAGATACTTGCTCACTTGTGTTTTCAAAATTGTTTGTTTGCTTTTCAACTGTGGGTTTTAAAAAAGTTTCTTTGAAAATTTTAGTTCGACTCTTGTATCGGTCCTCAAGAGTGTTTGAAAAGTTGCTTTCGAAAGCTTTTTGAAAAGGTGTCGGTGTGAAAAGTATTTTTGATTTGTTTTGAAATTTAGAGCAAGTATCTTAGAGTTGTCTACCTACCCTAAGGAATTCGTCTGTGTAAATGTCCTTAAGGTAGTGCCATCCCACCATTGAGAGGTAGGTAGCACCACCGTTGGAGGTGTTCGGGTCAATTCGAGGTTCGAGACATGGTGATCACCAGAGCAATGGGAAGACACCTTAGAAGCTACCCTCATGCCAGGTTCCCGGATCATGAGGACTTACTAAGACATCCTCTACTCGACGATCACCTTTCGAGGCAAGGCAACAGTGAGGCGTACCCTAGGGGTGGTGTGTGCGATTTGTGTGTCGTTTTCATTTGTATTTATCTTGTCATGTTATCGGTGTTCTACGCTTGATTTTATTTTAAGACCATTCATTCTTTCATGCTTGATTAACAGTTAGGAGTGTGGAAAAGATAAATCTACAACTATTACAAAGGCGCGGGCCCACATCGCCAAAATTTCCAGGACCCGATTTAGCGGAAAAATAAGTAATGCGAAGAAATAGAAGTGCAAAGAATTTTAAAGTTACATGGCTTCGGGACAATTACATAATTATAATAAACGATAAAAGATAAATGCGCGAATTAAATAATTAATGACGGAACTAGGGCGTTGGACCCTTTTTGCAAATAATTAAAATTAATAAGGATTAAAAAATTAAAATTAAATGAGAATGATATTTTTTGTTATTTTGTATTTTTTAGATTCAATGAAAAAAAGGAGAATTAATTAAAATTAAATTAAGAAGCGAACCCTAATTCTAATATTTTTTATTTGTTAAGAAAGAATTAAAATATGGCCTAAATTAACCTAATTCATTATATACAATTTAAATAGGAAAATAAATAAATAAATAATAATTATTATTGTAAAAAAAAAGAAGGGAAAAATATCAAAAGGAATAAAAATAGCAATTAACCTAATTAACTAAATAATTTACATATTAATTTATTTATGAAAATAATTATTATATAATAAATATTATATTTTTTGGTATTTTCTGATTTTTATAACGTTTTTAGATTTTTGTAGAAAAATAAGTTAATTGAATTAATAAAGAAAACCAAATAATAAATAAAATATAAGCAAAAATAAGAAAAGAGGGCAAACCAGGGTGGGGGTAGCCCCAAATAAGGAGGTATAAGCCTGGAATTTTAGGCCCAATGCTATCCAGAATTGGTTGACTTTTGGATCCAGTACTGACGCGTTGACTGAGAGTGTAGCATACTCCTTTGATCCTGGCCTCTAGATTACTTCTGATGGACGCTTGGATGGTGATTACTGAGCGTGCATGGTGGTCTTCAGCGCTAGCGTTGCATAGGAATCTGCATGGGAAAATAATAAGAGGAATTGCCAGACCTGGGACTTGAACCCAGGTCTTGAAGGTTACACGCATGAGTACCTGCCAGCTGAACCACACATCATTTGGTGAATATAGTACACGAAAGAAAAAATAAATAACAAACAATATATTCAAACGTTTGAAAATGCGCGCTATCCACCAGGGTCTGCCACGTATTCGTCTTCCTCATGGGGTTTAAGATTTCCTGCGGATTCACTTGCAGTTTTAGCTGCGGAAATACCTGCGAAACACAAAACCCAAAAATCCTACGAAAATCGTTAGGCCAGAACACACGATATCAATCTTAAATTCTTGCCTAGATTAGTTCTATGTGTTCTTGCGATCTCAATTATAGCATTTACACGTCCCAATTGTTCCAGATTCAGAAGACCCCAAAACCTCAAGTTCTAGGTCGTTAATGGTGGCTCTCTCAATCCTGCACGAAACTCAACAATATATATATATACAGGATCGCACGAACTCAAGGATGAATAATATGTAATTTTTATGATGTGTAGATGCATGAAACGATGAAACCGATTCAAAAATAAAAACAAGAAAACCAAGATGCAATATTGCGTTTCATGTACTTTCAGACTTGGAAAATTGTATGATTATCTTCAGAAGACCTCGTGTAAGGTATGTACGTGTTTTGTTTTGATCAAGAACCTCTGGAAATTGGATTTCGAATTCACTTTGGATGTGAGTTTTTTGGAGTTGCTTGAGTGTACTTAGGGCGCCGCTTGCAGTCTCTAGGGTTTTGGTTTGTGGTACTGAGTATGTATAGAACATGTTAGGTCAACAAAGTTGAAGAAAATCCATTGCTTTAATGATTTTTGAAGATTTGATTTCACAAGATCTTTTCCAATCTTTTTCTCATAGTTTTTGTATCAATCATGCTCAATTCTTATCACAACTTGCCCTAATCAGTTAAGCACGAAATATTGAGGTTATAATGTGCATAAAAAGATTTTTTAGGTTAAGGTTTATATTTTTCATGAATTAAAATCATTTAAATGAATATAAATTAATATTAATTCAAATAAATAATTAAAAAATATGAGAATACTTCCCTTTGGGCCTAGTGGTCGTGCATAGGCTTGGTATGAAGAAATTTGGAAGATAATTGGGCCCATTTGCATTTATAGGCCTTTTGCATCAATGTTGACTTTCAAAAATTTCCAAAAATTTCCCAACTTCCACAAGGCATAACTTGGTCAATTTTTAAGCTTTTCACATGTTCTTGGACATTTTGGAAAGGTCTTTGAGTCCTTTAACCAATGCCTTTGGTCCCATGTCATTTTGATTTACCAATCTCAAGTTATGGCCTTTGACCTAAAGTCACTTTTTGTTGACTTTTGAAAATGACCTATAATGTTGAAATTGATAACTTTTTGTGAGAGCATTTCTTGGACTTGGAACATGAAGATGAATTGTAGGAAATGTCTTTCTCTTCAAAATGAGCTTTGGATGGAATTTTTCTGATAATCCATGTGAAAGTTATGCCCTGGTCAATTTCTGTTGACTTTTTCAGCTGTCCAAATATAGCAACTTTTGCATCTTTGATGATTTCTGAGCCAAATTTTGAGAATCATGATCAAGCATTGATCAAATGATGTTTGTGGCTTCAAAATGATGTGTTGACCAAAAATTTGAACTTTTGACTGCCAAATGACCATTTTGCCCCTACAGTTGACTGTAGTGCAATCTAGGGTTTTGACTGTGCAATTTTGAACTGAATGCCTTGAAACTTTGCGTGAGGATGCTTGACCCTCTTTGTGAGCATATGAGACTTGATTGGGCCTTTGAAAAGTTCATTTGCTTGACCAGAACTCAAACCCTAGTATTGACTGTATAGAAGACAGTTGAGCTGCACAACCCTTGGGGCATTTTGTGACCTTGACTTTGACAATTCTTGATGGATATGGGAGGGCAAATTTTGGGGTACAACAGCTGGTTTCGCGAAATGTCGCGGTAAGAAAGAGTCGCCACCGTCTTTTATTTTCTCCAAATGGAAAGGACAAAAGCACAGAAAAATTCCTTTAAAGAGATTGCTCTCGGTTCGGGAGGTAGGTTATAGAAAGGGAAGGTGTTAGCACCCTTTCTATCCATGGTTATCCATGGGCTCTTAGATACTTGCTCATTGTGTTTTCAAAATGTTTTCTTTTCAAAGTGTGAGTGGGTTTTGAAAAAGTTTCGTTTGAAAAATTTCTAAGTAACTCTTGTATCTGTCCTCAAGAGTGTATGAAAAATTTGTTTGAAAACTTTTAGAAAGTGTAGGTGTGAAAAGTATTTTGTTTGTTTTTTTGAAAAGAGCAAGTATCTATGAGAATCTACCTACCCTAAGGAATTCTTCTGTGTAAATGTCCTTAAAGTAGTGCCATCCCACCATTGAGAGGTAGGTAGCACCACCGTTGGAGGTGTTCGGGTCAATTCGAGGGTTAGGGACAGTGTGGTCACCGAGCAATAGTAAGATACCTTAGAAGCTACCCTTATGCCATTGATCTTTTTATTCCGAGGCAACTTGTTTCGAGGCAACTAGATCAATGGGACATAAGGACTTACTAAGACGTCCTGTACTCAACGACCACGTTTCGGGGGGCAAGGAAACAGGGTGATCACCAGAGCAATGGGAAGACACCTTAGAAGCTACCCTCATGCCAGGTTCCCGGATCATGAGGACTTACTAAGACATCCTCTACTCGACGATCACCTTTCGAGGCAAGGCAACAGTGAGGCGTACCCTAGGGGTGGTGTGTGAATTGTGTGTCATTTTCAGTTTATTGTTTGTCTTGTCATGCATTGGTGATCTACGTTTCGATTTTATTTTTTTTGGGCATTCATTCTTTCATGTTATTGTTAACAGTTAAAGGTGCGGGAATTTAAAGTGCGGAAAAAATAAAGGTCCTACGCTATTACAAAGGCGCGGGTCTACAACGCCAAATTAATCCAGACCCGATTTAAAAATAAAGTGCAGAAAATAAATGTCTAACTAACCATTACAGGGCTTTGGAGCAAGTACATTATATTTACAACAAAGAAACAAATAAAACGCGCGAAAGAGAAAATAATCAAATGCGAGGGCGTTGGACCCTTTAAAGGAATTAAAATAAAATTATTGAAACAATTAAGTTAAATAAAAAGAAATGACTTATTTTTTTATGTTTTTGTTTTTATGACATTAAAGAACATTAAAATAATTAAAAGTTAAATAATTCTAATTCTAATTGTTTTTTTAATTTATTAAAGAAAATGCATTAAAGTTAAAACCTAGAATTAAAACTAAATTAATTATAAGATTTATTTACAAAATTAATGGTTAATGGTACTTATGATGAAAATATTTAATTAATTAAAAAAAGGGAAAAAAGTGCTAAAAGTCTATTTTTTTATATTTTTTTAGTTATTAAAAAAAACATTAAAATTAACAACCTAAAATTAAAACTAAATTACTTATTGAATTTATTTACAAAAAAAAAGGTCATTGATGAATTAAATTAAAATAAAACATATTTTGATTTTTATGATTTTATGATTTTTTGGTTTTTTATATTATGAAAATATTAATTTAAAGAATTAAATTAAAACTAAATTAAACAAATAAAAATAGAAAAATAAAAAAAGAGTGAAAGAGAGCAAACAAAGGGGGGTGTTGACCAATGCGTATGGTGGAACTCACGTGATAGCCTTTGGATTGACCCTTGGTGACATGTGGCGTGCCAAGGGATGGAGTTGTATGGTGGTCCTTTGATGAAGCACTACACAGAATTATGTTAAAGAGAAAAATATTGAATAAAGTGGGGGGACCTGAGAATACTTACAGTGCTTGATAATGGACCTTAGGATCTCACACTTTTTTTTGACAAATTTTGAACTTTTCTCTGGCCGTTTGTGCACTTTTTCTAGGTTGTGAATGAGGCTTGCAAGGCTTGTATATATAGGCTTGGATGAGAATCAGTCACATTAAGGAGCTTTTAAGCCTTGCAATGAAGTTCTTGATTTCCTCCATAACCAACATTGAACCAATTGCCATATTTGTGAAAAATTGATTTTTTTTTGCTTGAAATAGGTCTTGAACGAATTTGGGATGTAAATGATGGTGATTCAATGCTATTCAACACAAAATATACCCTTTAATTAATTTTCTTAATTTTTATTTGATTTTAAAAGATTTAAAATGAATTAAATCAAATAAAATTAAATAAAAATGGAAAAATTAATTTTAAACCTTGAAATAATTTGTGGGACACGTGGGAAGCATGGACAAGCTGAAACAAGTGGAAAAAGTGGGCCCCTTTTGTCAAAAATGAAGTTTCAAGGATAATTGATTTTGGCCATTTCATAAAAATTTCCCAACTTCTCCAATTCATATCTTGCTCAATTTTGAAGTTATGAACATGTTCTTGGACATTTTGGAAAGGTCTTGAAGTCCTCTAACCAATGTCTTTTGTCCCATGTCATTTTGATGTACCAATCTCAAGTTATGGTCTTTGACTTAAAGTCCCTTTTTGTTGACTTTTGAAAATGACCTATAATGTTGAAATTGGTAACTTTTTGTGAGAGCATTTCTTGGACTTGGAGTGTGAAGATGAGTTGTAGGAAATGTCTCCCCCTTCAAGATGAGAATTGGATGGGATTTTTATGATGAACCATGAAAAAGTTATGCCTTGGTCAAGTTACAGTTGACTTTTCAACTGTCCAAAAATAGAAACTTTTGCATCTTGATGATTTCTGAGCCAAATTTTGAGAATCATGATCAAGCATTGATCAAATGATGTTTGTGGCTTCAAAATGAGATGTTGACCAAAAATTTGAACTTTTGACTGCCAAATGACCATTTTGCCCCTACAGTTGACTGTAGTGCAATTAGGGTTTTGACTGTGCAATTTTGAGCTGAATGCCTTGAAACTTGATATGAGGATGCTTGACCACATTTGTAGGCATGTGAGACTTGATTGGGCCTTTGAAAACTTCATTTTCTTGATCAGAACCAAAACCCTAATTTTGACTGTTTAGGATACCCTTGCACTGTGCAACCCTTGGGGAATTTTGCAGCTTGGCTTGGCAATTTCTTGAAGAATATGGGAGGGCAAATTTTGGGGTACAACAATGAGCCCATGTAAGACTTCTTCTGAATGAAAAGGAACCGGTGTAGGGTTACTTTGATGATAAGTCCGTGTAAGACTTCGTCTGAAAATTGAGAAGGAACCGGTGTAGGGTTGCCTGATGATGAGTTCGTGTAAAACTACATCTGAGGTTGAGAAGGAACCTGTGTAGGGTTGCCTGTTGATGAGCCCGTGTAAGACTTCTTCTGAAAGAAAAGGAACCGGTGTAGGGTTGCCTGAGGATGATCAAGTAGATAATTGTCCTGTTTGGTTTCAGATATTAACCCACGATCAGTCGTCCATAAAATTTTCCTGGGTTGTTACCGGTGTTGATCTGGAACTGTAAAGGTAGATGGTAATCATATTTTGATTGACTTTTTCCTGAAAAGATAAAGTATTAGTCGTATGCAATGTCATGATGCATGAATTGCATGATTTTAAGATGTTCTCAAAAATAAATGAGATTTGTGTTGTATGATGCGTATGCATGCTATAATGTATGAAGATGTGATGTTTATGAATGTATTCTCGTCTGGGAAAATAAATCCTTGACGAATGTCGGGAGTTTGAATCCTTGGCTGATGTTGAAGAGTAGAGTTCTTCGTTTCCGCTGGGGATAATGGTTGCAAGAATAAACTGGTAGGAGAAGATGACTCCGTCGGGGAATAAACTTGTTGGAGAGATTACTCTGCGGGGAATTACTCTGTGGGAAGAGATACCTTGCTGAGGTTTTGATGATAACCCTGCTGGGGATTCCGTTGATAAGCTCTGTTAGAAGATTTGATGAACTCCACTGGGGATAGGAAAAGCTTCGCCGAGGACGATCTTTTCGTGGTAATTAGCTGAGGATAACCCAGTTATAAGTTCTGGTGAGGAATAATCTTTGAATAAAGCCTGGGAGAAGCGTTCGTACTCTGCCGGTGATAAGCTTCCAGAATCTACTGGGGATGAGCTCCCAGAATTTACTGGGGAGATTGATTCAACTCTCCTGGGGAGACTTTTGAACTGTACTGGGGAATGGCTCCACTGGGGTGTCTGGTATTCCGCCGGGGAATAATCTTATACTAAGACGGCCGGGGATGCTTGTTTAGGAACATCTGCATACTGCTAGAGAATATTGAGATTTTATGGGGATACCCAACTTCCTTAAGGCTGACAGTAGCCTAACTCTGCTTGGGGAGAGCGTTGTTGACTTGCTGGAGATACTGTACCTTGTCAGGGCTGACGGGAGACCAACTTTGCTCGGGGGAGAGTATTGCTGAATCTTATCTTACTCCGCGGGGAGTGAAGGTATCTTGGTCACGTTCTTCAGCTGAACCTAACTTAGTACCTTGGTGGACAGAGCAACTAGATCGCTTAGACAACTCATATTGCCCCTGTTTCTGTGGGAGAAGATACCTGTGGAGGCGCTTGATGACTTCCGGTTGACAAATCTTCTTCTGGTAGGCAAGTGACGAGATGACGGAACATAGTCGTATGCTTTTGATCCCTAACTTTTGCCTGGACCGCCCTTTCGGGTTTTCAGTCCACCGGGATACCCATTTTTGCCCGAGCCACCTTTTCAGGTTTTCGACTTGCCGGGTGTACAAATTTTTTCTCTTCATTTCATCCCTTATTTTTGCCTAGGTGTGTCAACCTAGCGGGTCTTTTATTATTCGTAGTGTTTTTTCGACTATGTTCGTGCTCTCAGGATGCAGGGAGTTGTCACTGTCAATAGTGCCGTGTTACCATGCCACCAGAAGATCTTCGTTTGATCGTCCAATGCCCCAAGTGATCCAGAGGGAGATTTGCCCCAAGCTGGTTGGCCTTTTGAGAGATTCTCCGAATCTTGTCCTGACTGCCCCAGATGTTGGACAATGATCATGCCATGCCCCTTGATTGGAGGTGCTTTTGTTCATTAGACATTCGTCGTGCGAACTTCTATGCTGTTCAAACAAATAGTCATATGCAAGCAATGTTATATTAAAAATGCAAAGTTTATGTCTTTTTTGAAAATGCATTTTTTCATAAAAACAAGTGAATTTTTTTTGAACTGTGATGTCAACTCGTTATTTTACCACAAGCCTTAAGGAGTCAGGATACCTTTGGTAACAATATGCTTTCGAATTAAACCATGATTCAGCTAGGACTTTTGAGGGTTATAACGTAGCCTGGTTCACGGTTCAAGAAACAAAGGATAAGGCTCAAAATGTAATTGTACCCACCCGCTCTTCGTGATGTTCTTCAAACCTAAACTCAGCTAATCGTGCATTAGACCTTGTTTGAGTCTTTGTCCTGATATTCCAATGATGGTTCGGATATTGACAGTTTATCTTAAATAGGAAGTCATTTCCTTTTGTGTTGAGGGTTTGTAGGACCTCTTTCTTTTTTGATTTCGTTATCCATGTTTTTTGCCTGAACTGTTTCTTTCATGATCACAGTCAGCGGGATGCCCCAGTTTTGTAAGTCTCCTTCATAGGTTTTGACTTATTGGGTTTTTATTTCTGAGAGATGATGATTGCCTGTCTTTATGATTATTCGGAACCATCACTATCTTTTGTTTTGTAAGGACTTCTTTGGTGCCACTCGTTGTGCACTTGGATTAACTGAGAGAACTACCCTGCCCCAGGTTATGATTAAGGGTTTTAATTTTCGAAAAGAAAAACTCCTACTTCTTTGGCTCAAAGGGGTTGACGAGGTATTTTCTTCCTTATAACTCCAGTGTTTAGGAATTGAAACAATGCCTGTACCTCATCAGCGGGGTTTGTTCAAAAGCATACTGTAAAGATCATGGTATCGTTTTCGTCATCCTCCCTCAAGAGGCTTAGAATTATTAATTGAGAGTTGACATCAAAAAAATGAAAGCAGTTTGAATATAGCGAATGCGAATATATTGATTCAAAACAGACATATGCGATGCATTGGTAAAGTAAAAGATTTTGACATGAACAAATGTTTGAACAATCAAAGAAAAATACAACTTGAACATTCGAATGAACAAAAGCTTCTTAGTTTGTACTAGTCATCTCAGATGGAAGATTCTCAGCAGAAGATTTTCATTTTGCCACCCGGCATGAACTCCAGCACCCTTCCATCGATCAAGTCCTGGATCTTGTTCCTCAAGCTCCAACAGCCGTCAGTGTCATGTCTAGGACTGTCAGAATGGTAGGCACACCTTTCATCAGGATTGTACTTTAGGGAGGTTATGTTGAGATTCTTAGGAGGATCTTTTAAAGCAATCAGCTTGACCTCCAACAAGCGTCTCAGTATCAGTGATGATGGTATACCAGTCTCCGAGAAATGTCTTCCAGACGTATTTCGCTTACGCCGATTACCCTGTTGACGCTGGTGAGGTTGATGCTGGACTTGTGACCCTGAAGCAAACTGAGGAGCTTTTCCCTTGTCTTCTTCCCCCACAGGTGGTTGAATTATGGCTTGCTCTTCAACCTTAGATGTATGCCCCAGTTGGTTATCCCGAAGCAGTTGGTTGACGAGAACCCTGAGCTCTCCTTGTCTTTGAGATAAGTCTTGGATAAGAGCCATTTGCCCCAGCATCTGGGTTCTCATTGTATCCACCTCAGCTTGTAGACGTTTCATCCGTTCGTCCTTATCGTCTTCAGGACGGTTCTTGACCAAAGTCCCCATGAGGAGTGTCCTCAGCTCTTCCTGTCCCTTGGATAGATTTAGGAAGATCTCCCCGAACCGAGTCTCTTGAGCATAAAGATCCCGATTGTCTTGTTGGGAAGCCATTGTTAAAATAAACAGCAAAGAAGGTAAGTGACCTGTCAAAAGGGTACCTGCAATGCAATGATATGTATGTATGCATGCAACACTTTCAAGGATCTCGCAGGGTAAACAAGAGAAGCTTGTTAGAATTTGAATCCGGTGGCTTGATTGAAGGAACTGTATATTGTTGAGAGTCCTTCTTCAAGAGTCAAGGCTCACCATATCAAGTGGGTCATAGCCCCTGTGATACGGTGGGAGAACTGACTATGGTTTTGCGTTTGTTTTCGCAAATGTTTCGGTTGAGCAAGAGTCGCCACCGACTTTTTATTTTATCCTAAGGAAAGGTTTAAAAAGCACAGCAAAACCTTTGAGATTTTTCTTGGGTTCGGGGAGTAGATTATAAAAAGGGAAGGTATTAGCACCCTTTCTATCCATGGTTATCCATGGGCTCTTAGTTACTTGCTTAGATCACTTGCCTTTTGTTTTCAATTGTTTTAAATGGTGCTTGTGTGTGTGGGTTTGAAAAATGTTTTGAAAAGAGGCCAATGTGGTGGCAACCTTTGTAATGATCCATGTTGGGATGTATACAAAGGCATATGTCTTTTGAAAAGGTTTTCATTTGTTTTTGAAAGTTGTTTTTGAAAGTGTTGTGAGGTGTGTTTTAGAAAATAGGCAAGTGTTTTGTTTTTGCAAGTTTGATTCAAGTAACTAAGAGGTTATCTACTCCTAAATTTCTCAAAGTTTATTGCTATGTTTTAACCCTTTTTAATAAGTTTGTTCCACCATTGTATTTGATGGACAATCTCATGTTAGGATGTGAAAGGGACGGGCGCGGGTCATTGTTTAGACCATAATTGCAACGGTGTCAAGTATCTTTGGGCATTTTCTTTAAGGGACTTGATCATTTGTTTGGCAATATTTTGAAAAGTGTTATCGAGGGACTATGATCATCCAATTTGTTTGTTTTGCCCAAAGAGACCTAACATGCGATATGGCCCAATTTTGAAAGGCAACAAGTGGAATACCCTAGGGGGTGCAAGTGTGATTCGTGTGTCCATTTTCATGATTGTTTGTCTTGAAATTAGGTCATAACTATTTTGTTCGTTTTATTCGCATATAAACCCTAATTCTAGCATTGTATATTTAGAAAGCGATAAAGTGCGAAATTTAAACTCCTACGCTATTACAACACAATAATATAGGGAGGGGGGGTACAATGTTTCAAATGGGGATTTTGACAAGGAATTTAAACCTAAAACTATTACATCAATTTTGAATTTATACAATTTAATTAATGTACAATAATTAAATAAAAATGGAATAAAATATGCAAGATGCAAAAATGTTTTGTATATGTATGAAAAAAGTATTATTTATGTAAAATAAAAAGGAAAATAAAAGGTGTTATTTTTTTGAAGTATTTTCAAATTTAGGGCAAAACCCTAATTCTATTAAATAAAAGGTATTATTTATTAATATATACAATATTTATCATTTATACACAAAAATAAAATAAGAAAAGAAATATATTTGTAAAAAATGATTTTTTTAGTGTTTAATATTAATAAAATAAAATATGTATATTTTTAGTATTTTATTCTAAGTATATTAATAAATATATATATTTATGTATTAAGTTCTAAATATGTATTATATATAAAAAATAATAATATTTAATATTTAATAAAAAATTAATTTTCCTATAAAATATTTTCAGAAAGTAAAGCAACAATAAAATGTATAGAAATGCATTTGTACTATTTTTTTAGTATTTTAAACAAAATATATATATATATATATATATATCTATTTATGTATAAACTAAAAGAAAATTAAATAAATGCCTAACAAAATCAAAAATAGTGAGAAAAAATATTTTTATATTTTTTATGTCATGAGAAAAAATAAACAAAGTCAATCAAAAAAAGAAAAAGTCAAAAAGTCAAAGAAATAAGCAAATGGGCCCTGGGGGTGCAAAACAAAAATCATGGTGTGAATAAGAAACATGAGGCAAGCCCAGCCCAATGGACATCTTCTTCAACCTCTGAACAAAAACTTGTTCAAAAACGCGCGCCAGAAGCTTCATTTGAATGCCCTGATTCTTTGATTTTTTGAATAAACTTCCAACACAAAAAATGTTAATCATGAAACCACGATTCCAAATATATAAAGAACATCTCCTAACTCTCAGAAATGAGAGAGAATTTTAACAATCCCAAATCCTGACCTAAGTTTTCTACCATTTTCAAACCTTAAATTCTCACAGCTCATGCAAAAGAAATGAAAAGTAAAAGAATATACATGTTCAGTGGCATGAGTAGAACATTGTTTATTCACAAACTTAAAGCTAATGATGCCTAATAAGAGAGATACGAATTCAAAAACTTACCTATTCAGTTGAAGTTCTATCTAGAAATGTAGGAACTTTCAGTGCAAGGTGATGATTGGAAAAGCTTCCTTGAGGTCCAGGGATGCTATTCCAATGTTTACTTTGTCTTGAAAGCTTCTGAATCGAGCTAGAGAACTTCACCTGCAAGTCAGAAATGTGAAAATGGTGGAAGTGGTTAGAGTGATTACAGGTCGTGCTTTTGCTTTTGGTTAGCTTGCATAGATGTTAGGGGATGTATGTGAACTGGTTTGGGCAAGAATGCTTGAAGGAATTGAGAGATGATACTCAAACTGCAGGCCTTGCCCTGTTTTTGCAGTTTGAGAGTGATTCTGAGATTGAGGGTGTTTTGAAGGCTAAGGGCTCGTGTATTAGCTTGGTTGTGATCTTTTGAATGTGTTTGATAACTTTGTCTAAGTGTTCTTGAGCTGATATGGTAGTTGGTATGTGTTATGGCACTTTTCTTCAACTTTAAGCAACAAATGTCAACTTGTGTTTTCTAGGCATGTAGAGGACCCCCTAATGTGCTGCATAATCCCTCCTTGATCAGTGTGATTTGTCCATAATCTTGTGCCAATCAGATTTTCAATGTACTTGTTGGATTTTCAATTTGACATAAAGTGCAACTTTTCAAGAATGGATATTATGCTTTTTCCAATTTGGGATTAATCCTTTAGACAATGCTTGAACTCAAATAACATGGTCTTGGCACAAAGAATATGCATTAAATTTATGAGTGTAACTTGGTTTAAGGACCTGTAATCTAGCTTAAAGCATGCTGAGTTCAAATTGCAAGGTTATGGACATGTAACTTGGTCATGAACAAAGTGAGTTTTTGCCATATTGTGAAATTCGATTCTCCCTAACCATGAGGTTGTTTGAGAAGTTCTTGGACATTTTGGAAAGCTTGGAATGTGTAATACAATCCATCTTTGAAATGCAATTTGAAATTCCAAGTGGAAGTGTATGGAAAATGGCCTTGAAGTGGGGTAAAAACTTGTCCAAAATAGGTCAAATTTTCACTAAGTTAAGAATGGTTTAGTGCCCTTATTCAAAAATTTGTAACTTGAGATACAAGCTTCAAATGGGAAAACTTTGTGAATAAAAGTTGTAGATTATGCAACAAGCTACAACTTTCATGTTTTGACTTTTGTTTGAATCCAAATGAATCTTGCTGAAAAAGTGGGGCAAAGTTGGGAAAAAATTAGGGTTTTCCATAACTTAGAAAAATTCTAAGTTATGAAAAATTCCAATTTAAACCCTAATTTGCATTTCTTGGTTTCTTGGTGAACAAGTTTCATGATTTGGCATGTTTTGATGAAAAATGAATCTTGACTCTTGATTTTGACCAAAAAGTCAAAGTTTGACTTTTCAGTATACAGTCAAAATTGATCAATTGACTGGGAAATTCAACTGTCAATCTTGTGTACTTGGGATCTTTTGAGCTTGTTGAGAATGTCAAGACAATTCCATGGGGTCCTTGAGTCCATATGTGAGCTTGGTTTGCCATTGGCTAGGTCAAACAGTCAAAAATTGCCTTTGTGCAGTCAAAACCCTAAAAATGACCATTTTGCCCTTTTGGTGATCTGATCAAATTTCTTATGGAATTGTGATCCAAACTTGATCAAATGGTCCATATGAGTTCATAATGTTGATGTGGGTCAATTTTCATGAGATTTGACTGTCAATTGGCCACAGTTGACTTTTTCCCCAATACAGCTGATTTCTAGGTCAACTGTCCAATTGACTGGGTAAAACTTGGAATCAAGACTTGAAACTTGGTATGGATAAACTTGGGAGTCCAACATGAAGCATGAAAGTCATCTTAGACTTTTTAGGTCAAAACATCTTTGTGCAAACACAAACCCTAATTTGGGTCAACAGTGCAAGGAGAAGTCTTGAGCAGAGGAAACCCTAACTGGATCTTGATCTTCAAAGGTCTGGTGATGAGAAAATGTTGAGGAAATGGGAGGGCAAATTTTAGGGTACAACAGTTGCCCCTGTTCAATCTTCTTGGACCTAAAGAGTTAGATTGGCAAGTTTGCCTTTCGTGACTCGAGGGTAAAAGGAGATTGGACACTAGAGTGTCCGGAAATTTGCACTCGCATGTTGGATTATCAGCAAATGTGATGTCGGGAATGGGCTTACAGATGCCATTTGGAGAGATGGTGGATAGGGAGATGGGCTTATGGATGCCATCTGAAGATGTGACAGAACCTTGTCGGGAATGGGCTTATAGATGCCATTTGGAAGTGTTGATCGCATAAGAGATTCCTTAGCGAGAACTTGTGTATTTGAGAAAGACAGATGTTTTCCTGGCTTGTTACAGGTGTTTGATCTTCCATCTCTTTATGCAGATATGCCCTGGCTAGATACAGGTGTCGAGTCTACAAATGGTTGCTCACAGATGTGCCCTGGCTGGATACAGGAATCAAATCCGGAAATAGTTGTCAACAGATATGCCCTGGCTAGATACAGGAATCGAATCTTCGAACTCTTCAAACGTGCCCTGGCTAGATACAGGAATCGAGTCTGGAAATGTGGTCAACAGATATGCCCTGGCTGGATACAGGAGTCGAATCTGGAAATGTTGTAGTTGATAGATGTGCCCTGGCTGGATACAGGAGTCGAATCTTCGAACTCTTCAGACGTGCCCTGGCTAGATACAGGAGTCGAGTCTGGAAACTGATCACTCTCAGATGTGCCCTGGCTAGATACAGGTATCGAATCTGGAATTTGTGACAGTTGAAGGTCGTTGTCTTTAGGGTTGTCTCTTTCCCTGAAAAGGCCAAAAACATAAGTTGTATGCAATGTCATGATGTATGATATGCATGATGCCAGGCTATTCAACATGAGATAGTGTGAGCATGCACTTTATCATGTATGTAAGCAGGATGTATGAAATGTGAAATGTTTATGAGTGTAACTTCGTCTTAGGAAAATGAATCCTTGACGACTGGCCGGGGAATTGCTCTGTGGCAGAGATACTTTGCCGAAGTTTTGATGAGAGGCCTGCTGAGGACCTTAATGATGGATTCCGCTGGGGATAATGATGATAAACTCTGCTGGGGATACCAAAGATAAACTCCACTGGGGATTGAAAGAACCTTGTCGAGGGCGATCTTCTATGGCAAATAGCTGAGGATAACCCAGTTATAAGCCCTTGTGAGGGATAACTCTGAATAAAGCTCGGGAGAGACGTCCGTATTCTGCAGAGAACAAGCTTCCAGAATCTACTGGGGATAAGCTTTTTAGACCTGCCGGGGGAAGTTGACGACTTCACTGGGGGAAGTATTGCTGAATCTTGTCCTACTCTGCGGGGAGCTGAGATCACTTGGTCACATTCTTCAGTCGAAGCTACCTTGGTACTTTGGCGGACAAAACAATTGGACTGCACCAAACAACCTTACATTGCCCCTGTTTCTGATGTCACCTGTAATTAACTTTCTGTTTCATATGCAAATATTTATGATTTTTAATGTCAAATGCATATATCAAAAATGAACATTAGACGTTCTTCGCGAGACAAAACAGAAAAAAGAAAAAAAAAAGTTGGCTATTTGTATGGAAAAATGAATTTGTATTGATTTTGAATTTTGCCTGTGAATAGGCGTTTTTGTACAAGAGGCTGACATCCTAGTAGGAGAATGCCGCCGAATATCATAGAATTTACAATTTTGAAAAGGAAACAAAACAGCTATGTGAATAATCCCACTGGGTTCCAACTCTGCTATCGCCTTTATGTCTCCAAGCGTCTCATCGCTTTGCTGCCTAGTCGAAGATGAAGTTGATTGGTCGATGCCGAAATCTGAGCCAGATAGTTGATGCCGAATTCCGGATGCGAAGTGATCCAATGAGACATAGTGTTACGCTTTATCCCTAACTTTTGCCTGGACCGCCCTTTCGGGTTTTCAGTCCACCGGGATACCCATTTTTGCCCAAGCCGCCTTTTCAGGTTTTCGACTTGCCGGGTGTACAGATTTTTTCCATTTCATCCCTTATTTTTGCCCGAACCCTTTTGGTTCGCTGGGAAGCCCTAATTTTTGCCTAGGTATGTCAACCTAGCGGGTCTTTTATTTATGCGTAGTATTTTTTCACTATGTCTGCATTGGCGGGGTGAGGAAGATCGTCACCGTCCATGGTGGTTAGGATCATGGCTCCTCCTGAGAACACATGTTTAACCACAAATGACCCTTCGTAAGTAGGGGTCCATTTGCCCCGGGGATCACTTTGAGGAAGGATGATGCGTTTGATTACCAGGTCCCCAACTTGATACTCTTGCGGTCTGACTTTCTTGTTAAATGCCCTGATCATCCGTTTTTGATACATCTGACCATGACAGATAGCGGTGAGCCTCTTTTCGTCAATCAGATTTAATTGATCAAGTCGAGTCTGGATCCAGTCATCTTCACTCAGATCTGCATCTTTCATTATTCGGAGAGAGGGTATCTGGACTTCAATTGGCAAGACTGCCTCCATGCCATAGACCAAGGAGAAGGGAGTTGCCCCGGTTGACGTCCTTGCTGAGGTACGGTACCCATGAAGAGCGAACGGTAACATCTCGTGCCAATCCTTATAGGTCACTGTCATCTTCTGCACAATTTTCTTGATATTCTTATTGGCTGCCTCTACAGCCCCATTCATCTTCGGCCGGTAGGGAGAAGAATTGTGGTGCTGTATCTTGAATTGTTCACAGAGTTCAGTGATCATCTTGTTGTTGAGATTGGTACCATTGTCCGTAATGATTCTCTCCGGGACACCGTACCGACAGATCAGATTATGCCGGATAAAACGTGCCACGACGCTCTTGGTTACCGTGGCGTAGGAAGCTGCCTCAACCCACTTTGTGAAATAATCGATCGCCACCAAGATGAAGCGATGCCCATTGGATGCCGTCGGTCGGATCTCACCGATCATATCAATCCCCCACATTGCAAAAGGCCAAGGTGCCGTCAGGACATTCAGAGGAACTGGAGAAACATGCACCTTGTCAGCATAGATTTGGCATTTATGACAAGTTCGAGAGTGTTGGTAACAATCAGCTTCCATTGTGGACCAGAAATATCCTGCCCGAAGGATTTTCTTAGCCATGGTGTGTCCACTGGAATGTGTTCCAAATGTACCTTCATGCACTTCTAACATGATCTTCTCTGCTTCAGCCTTATCCACACAACGCAGTAGAGTTGAATCATGATTCCGTTTGTAGAGAATGCCGTTGCTGAGGAAGAATTTTGCCGCAAACCTCCTCATGAACTTCTTGTCATTGACAGATGCACCTTCAGGGTATTCCTGAGCTTCCAAGTACCTCTTCACCTCATGATACCAGGGTTTTTCAGTCACCTTTTCGGCCTCGAGATCGCAGCAGTATGCTGGTTCATCCAACTTCCAGATAATGATCCGGGGAGCCTCATTGTCCCACTTAACTTTGAACATTGAAGACATCGTAGCTAGTGCGTCTGCTAGCTGATTCTCCTCTCTTGGGAAGTGCTCAAAAGTTATTTCTTCAAAGTGGGGAAGCAAGGTTGACACATACTCCTTGTAAGGAATAAGATTTGGGTGTTTCGTATCCCACTCGCCCTTGATCTGATTGATCACGAGAGCGGAATCTCCGAAGACACTCAGAAATTTGATCCTCAAGTCGATTGCAGCTTGTAACCCCATGATACATGCCTCATATTCTGCCATGTTGTTGGTGCAGTTGAAACATAATCGGGCGGTGAGTGGAGTATGCGTTCCTTTGGGAGATATGATTACAGCGCCGACGCTGTTTCCCAAAGCATTGGAGGCTCCGTCAAAATGCATAGACCATCGGGATCCTTCCTCAGGTCCTTCATCCGGTCCAGGTACTTCACAGTCAGTTACCACCATGATGTCTTCGTCCGGAAAATCAAAGTTCAATGATTGGTAATCGTCCACAGGTTGGTGTGCCAAATGATCTTCCAGTACACTTCCTTTAATTGCTTTCTGAGTTGTATACTGGATATCATATTTTGTTAAGATCATTTGCCATCTCACTATTCTCCCAGACAGAGCAGGCTTTTCAAATATGTACTTGATGGGATCCATTTTTGAAATCAACAAGGTAGTGTGAGTCAGCATATACTGTCTCAGCCGGCGAGCAGCCCATACAAGAGCGCAGCAAGTTTTCTCAAGCAGTGAGTAACGAGACTCACAGTCGGTAAACTTTTTGCTCAAGTAATAAATAGCGTGCTCTTTTCGGCCAGACTCGTCATGCTGCCCCAGCACACACCCCATTGAGTTATCAAGTACTGTCAAGTATAGTATCAGAGGTCTCCCTTCTACTGGTGGCATAAGAATAGGTGGCTCTTGGAGGTACTCCTTTATCTTTTCAAAGGCAGCCTGGCATTCATCGTTCCAACATACCACTTGATCTTTCTTCAGTAATTTGAAGATTGGCTCACAAGTAGCAGTCAGATGTGAGATGAATCGGGCAATGTAATTCAGTCGTCCCAGGAAGCCTCTGACTTCTTTCTCTGTCTTAGGGACCGGCATCTCTTGAATGGCTTTAACCTTGGCGGGGTCCACTTGAATACCCTTATCACTTACAATGAAACCTAACAATTTTCCGGATCTTACCCCAAAGGTGCATTTGTTGGGATTCAATCTCAGCTTGTATAACTTGAGTCGGTCAAACAGCTTCCTCAAATGATCAAGGTGCTCCTCCTCAATTTGAGACCTTGCAATCATGTCATCAACATATACCTCAATCTCATGATGGATCATATCATGAAATAAAGCAACCATGGCGCGTTGGTAGGTTACCCCAGCATTTTTCAACCCGAATGGCATGACCTTGTAACAGAAGGTGCCCCACTGAGTCACAAAGGTAGTCTTTTCCATATCTTCCGGAGCCATCTTGGTCTGATTATACCCTGAAAAACCATCCATGAAGGAGAAAACCTTGTGTTGAGCAGTATTGTCAACGAGGACGTCAATGTGAGGTAGAGGAAAATCATTCTTGGGGCTGGCCCTGTTCAAATCTCTATAGTCGACACACATCCTGACTTTACCGTCCTTTTTCGGTACTGGCACCACATTGGCAACCCACTGAGGGTAAGAAGTTACTGCTAGAAACCCGGCATCGAATTGCTTCATAACCTCAGCCTTGATCTTTTCAGACATCTCTGGGCGCATACGGCGGACCTTTTGCTTTACCGGAGGGCAGTCTTCCTTAGTTGGCAGGTGATGAACTACAATGTCGGCATCCAAACCAGGCATATCTTCATAGGACCAAGCAAATATCTCCATATAATCCTGTAGCATCTGGATCAATCGTTGCTTCACGCTGAGCTCTAGATTGGCACCAATCTTGACCTCTCTCTTATCTGTCTCAGTGCCCAGGTTAATTGTTTCCACCGGCTCTTCATGTGGTTGAATAGCCCTCTCTTCCTGGAGCAGCAGTCTTGCGAGTTCACCAGGCACTTCGCAATCATTTTCACCTTCGTCTTCGGCCAAGTTGATCGGATTCTCGAAGTCATAACTGGTGGTAGCAGAGCTGTTACCAGTGAGGTCCAGAGTGGATTGAAACCTGTATAAGTGAGTGTGTGTAAATATAGCTGTTTTGCAATATATATAACACAGAAAGAAAAAAGAGCGCAAGATTTGTAATGCAACAAACGTCCAATGTTTTGATTGATGATATATGGAAATGTCATACAAAAAGCCCTCACAAATGGAGCTACGATGCCCCGGGTAGGACACCGAGCCAATAAAAGTTTTAACACATTGTTTGTTACAAATTGGAAATCAAAAGAAATTAATTACTGTGTGACAAATGTGATAGGCGTAAAATCCTTTGCCGTCCAGTTGCTTGGTCCGTTGCTGGTAGTCGGGTAGATCCAACTGTCAAACTCTGTTTCTTCCACATCCTCCTCGATAGCATTCACCCTTGGGTTAGAGATAAACACCGGAGCCTTTCTGATCTTTCCCTTGCGCACAGCCCTCTGAGCCTCTGCAGTAAAGCCCAGCCCAAACTTGTCATTCTTTTGAGTGAAGTCAGGAAGCTGACCCCAGTTTGCACAATTGCCTTTCTCGATTACAGCCCGGGCATCCTTCAAGGATGCCATCTTCAACGGAAAGTCTTCTTCAACCACTTCTTCAGCTGATGCCAACACTGGAGGTACTTCCTCAAAATGCTGAAAGGGGGTTTCAATAAACTCCCCGTCCATCTCGATATATCGGAATGAATTCAAGTGACTCACCATGTATTCCTCCTCACCCTGCACAGTAACAATCTTCCCTTTGACAGGGTATTTGAGCTTTTGGTGTAAAGTGGAGGTTACTTCCCCAGCTTTATGAATCCAGGGTCGACCCAATAAGCAGGAGTAAGATGGACGAATATCCATTACATAGAACGTTGAGCCGAAAACTTGGGAACCCACACGAATAGGGATGTCTACCTCACCGTGCACCATCCTCTTAGAACCGTCGAAGGCTCTAACAATGATGTTACTAGGTTTCAACTCTAGACCCTCACAATCTAAGCGATCCAATGCCTTCTTGGGTAAAACATTCAGGGAAGAACCGGTATCCACCAACACATGTGCGAGAGTAGTGCCCCTGCACTCTATAGAGACGTGCAGGGCATCATTGTGATTTTTCCCTTTGGCGGTAAGGTCAGCATCTGAGAACCCCAAGCCATTGTCAGCCGTCAAATTAGCCACACAGTCAGTGAATTGATCCGCGGAGGTCTCTTGCGGCACATGGGCCGTTTTCAGAAATGAAATCAGGGCTTTTGCATGGGCCTCTGAGCATAGCAGCAATGATAACATAGAGATCTTGGAGGGAGTATGCCCCAATTGTTCAACAACATTAAAGTCACTCTTTTTGATAATTTTAAGAATTTCCTCCATTTCTTGTTGGGAGGCTTCCACAGCAGTCTTCTTTGGTGCCTCCGTCCTGGCAGGCGAATCGGTAGCAACTTCTTTGCCCCGAGTATCAGAGGACTCGGCGACAGTAGTAGACACAGGAACTTGAATTGGAACATGCACACTTACGGGTGTGATGGTGAGAGGTTTTCGGATAACTGGTGGTGCAATGTCAGGCGAGAAGAGCCTGCCACTGCGGGTAATCTTGGCGGGACCAGTGATGTTACTGATACTGGTATTGGTGTTGAACTCCTGCTTCACCCCAAGCACATACACGTCGGCTCCATAATGCCATGGAACAGCTTTATCAGACTCATACGGGAGAGGCCCCGAGACAGTAATAGTGATGGGTGCAACAGACATAATTTGGACTGGTTTCTTCACGGGAGCTTTGGCAGGATTGTAAATTGTGATAACAGATATTTCTTCAATGGAAACAGACGGAACAACAGTTTTCTCGAACAGAATTTCCTTGCTATCCATCAGGCTTTGGATGCCTGATTTCAGCAGTGGACAACCGGTAGGGGTAACAGCACACAGGAGGCAACCCTTACTACAACCCGGAAATAAACCGGCTAGTAGTAGGTTCCTCTTAACAGTCAAAAGAGGGGTAACAACTTCATTCACCGAAACAACATACAACTCCTCCTCTATGGCATTTACTCTATGCTGAGGCATAGGAGCAGTTACAACATTTGGTCTCTCAGGCGCTTCAAACTGAATTTCCTTCGCGTCGATAAGATCTTGCACTTTGTTTCTCAAGGCCCAGCAATCATCAGTAGTGTGCCCGGGACTATCAGAATGATAAGCACACCGGGCATTTGGGTTATATTTAGGAGACGCAGTATTCACGACTTTAGGAGCTTCTTTGGTGGTCACCAAATTGGTTGATAACAGTTGGGGTAAAATTTGAGATAAGGTCATACTCAGCCGAGTATACTGCCTCTTGGGCCTTTCGCTTCTTTGTTGATTGTACTGCTGATGAGCAGCAACAGGTTTTGAAATGACCAGAGCATTGACGGCTTGGCGACTTTCTGGCTTGATTTGTCTTCTAGGACCATAGACGACACTTGCTTCTTTCTTAAATGGCCTCTTCTCAGTACTTGCAGCAACACTCTTCTGGATCTTTCCTGACTTGATGCCAGCTTCTATTCTTTCGCCTGTTAAGATCAAATCGGTAAACCCCGCTGAAGAGTTACCAATCAGATGATTGAAAAATGGCCCAGATAGGGTCCCTAGAAACATATCAACAAGCTCACGATCGGTTAAAGGAGGCTGCACCCTGCCAGCCAAATCCCTCCATTTTTGTGCGTACTCTTTGAATCCTTCGCCTGTTCCTATCGACATACCCTGAAGTTGGGTACGAGTAGGGGCAAGGTCAGAATTGTATTGGTATTGTTTGTAGAAAGCGGTGGCCAAATCTTCCCAATTCCGGACACTGGTTCCTTCTAGCTGATAAAACCACTCCAACTGAGCTCCAGAAAGGCTGTCTTGAAAGAAATGAATCCAGAGGTTTTTATCTGCCGTATAGGGCTGGATCTTTCTCACGTAGGACCTGAGATGCATTTTGGGGCAGGACAGCCCATCATACCTTACAAACACTGGCACTTTGAATTTTGGGGGAATCACAATCCCGGCAACCAAACCCAAGTCTTCAAAATCCAAACCCGGTACTTTTTGTAGCTCCATGGCAGCCAATCTGTCTTCTAAACCCTTGTATTTATCATCAGCTGGAGGGTATTGTTGATCAGTATAATCCTCATCCTCTTCAACCTCTTCTTCTTCCGCATCAGATTCGGAAGGTACCGCAGCTCCACCTCCTTTGCTGGTTCCTTCATCAGAAGTAGGAGGAAATTCAAGCACTCTTCGAGCTTCTCCGTCAAATCTTCTCCCCAAAGTAGCCACTCCAAGTCTCTTTTTCTTCTTCTTCACTGGGTCTTTGTTCCCCAATTGAGTCTTGATATCCTCCTGACCCTTAGCCAAGGTCATCAGGAGTTGCTGGAATTGTGCATTCTGAGCCTGTAGGTCTTTGATTGTTTGCTCGAGATCCATCCTACTGTAATAAACAGCAGACAGATAAGGAAACCTGGAATGAGACCTGCTTATGCACATGATGAATGGTATGCTTATGTATGCAATTCATTCAAGGATTTAGGACATTCAAAATTGTTTTAGACAAAGAAGAACGCACGTCATATTAATAAGAAGAAATTTGTCAGTACATAAATGCCCCATGGGCCAAATATTACAAAATAAACTTCTTAAGGCAAAAAGACATTGCGCATCCTTTTGGGTGCGATGTAGGTGTTGAGGGCCTCTTGCTCGTGGAGTCGGCGGGTAAGCTCTAGAACCTTCTTTTCACTGGCGTAGTAACTAGCTTTAAAAGTGTTCCGTTCCTCCTTGAGCTGAATCCAACTTTTCTGCATTTCCTCCCACGATGTAGGCATGTCTGGATGTAGGACGGTGTAGGGAACCTCTCCTTCATTGACGGGCTCTTTAATCACTGGGAGTACATGAGGATAAGGCATCATTAGACTTTGGGCTCGGGCTCGTACCCACTTGAGATAGGGCTCAAGAGGGATGGAGTTCTTGTGTCCCAGAGTCTTGCTATCAACCTTGTTGAGTTTTCCCCAAGCTCTGATGAATCTTTGGCGAAGTCCTTGCGCATCGTTGTCGAAGTCAAAAACTAGGCTAGGAATCAACATATCATGAGGGCCATCCCTCCGTGCATATCCAAATTGCCTTAAAGCTAGGCAAGGGTTGTAGGTGATACCTCCCCTAATTCCAAGTAAAGGAACATTAGGAAATTCTCCGCAACGATCGACGATGATGACATTTTCTCTGGACCGAGGACACCAATGCACATCAGAATGAGTAAGAGTCATCAGCCGTTGGGACCACCTTGAGCCTTGGTCATTCTTCAAGACAGATTGTGGAAGGTGCGAAATAAACCACCTTGCAAGGATAGGAGTACAACACATGAGAACACTCCTCTTTCTCATTGTTCGTGTGTAAAATGAGTGAAGAATGTCCCCAAGTAATGTTGGTATTGGATTTCTGGACAAGAAGATTTTGACAGCGTTGACATCTACCAATTGGTCAGGATTTGGGAACAAGACCAACCCATAGATAAGGAGTGCCACAATCTCTTCAAAGGCTTGTAGGTCCAATGAATTCCAACATTCTTGTGCCTTCTCAAACAAGAATTTTGCTAAGAATCCTTTGACGCCGCTTCTGGTTTCCCAATGCCCTTTGATGTCAGAAGGCTGTAGATGTAGTGCTCGAGCAACATCTTCAGGCTTTGGTTCCTTTTCCGTACCGTTGAAAGGTAGTTGATTGATGATAGGAATTCTTAGAAGTTTAGAAAACTCCTCCAAAGTGGGCACCAACTGGTAATCGGGGAAAGTGAAGCAGTGGTGAAGAGGGTCAAAGAACTGGAATAGCACTTTCATCATGTCTTCTTCAATGTTGGTGTTGACTAGGCTGAGCAGTCTACCATGTCTTTCACTGAAGGATGAGTTTTCCGGAATTCTTGAGGTGAGCTCCTTGAGTTGAGGAGAGATTCTCACAAGGTTGACTTGAATGGTATTTCTGCGAGGAATTTCCATGTCCTACAAAACAAGAACAAAGATGAAGATCCAAAACCCTTGAAATGGTTAGAGAATGCATATGATGCTTCATGATGTTTATGATGTATGCACAAAACATATGTACAAGCAAATCACACCAAACCCTAGTTTCAGGCTTGCATGAGGTTTCATAGGTAAGTACCCTCTTGAGTGTAGTTGGCTTAAAAACCTGTCCTATAAATAGTAACCGGGTTCTAAGGAGCTCAATATCACTGGATTGTTTTCATTGTTTATTGTTTTGGTTTAGCCACTTAACTAGCGACCAAAATATTCCAAGAACACAATCCTCAATGAGTGTAGTATCGAGTATCTACCAACTTCAGACTGCACCAAAGCCGGTCATCTCACTACCCCTAATAAAAGGCCAAGATGGTCAAGTAAGGTTCTAGGTCATTAGTGCTTAGTGACATCACTCAGCGGCCCCGTACTCTCCTTGATTGAACTCAAGGGTTATCGGTACTCACAAATATGTCGCACTAATATAGCTATTGCTTAGACCGTGTCGGTATACCCCGCACAGTTTCCACAATGTATTGCTATCTATGAATGTTTCCCAAAATCCGGGTGTAGGATTGCAAACCCAAACAAACAGAGCCAAAGTATAAAGCAAACAATTCAAACAATTAGTCATGCAAGAGGGTGATCTAAGCCCTAAGGTGACTCCACTTTAAAATTTTCCCCAGCAGAGTCGCCAGTTCTGTGATACGGTGGGAGAACTGACTATGGTTTTGCGTTTGTTTTCGCAAATGTTTCGGTTGAGCAAGAGTCGCCACCGACTTTTTATTTTATCCTAAGGAAAGGTTTAAAAAGCACAGCAAAACCTTTGAGATTTTTCTTGGGTTCGGGGATTAGATTATAGAAAGGGAAGGTATTAGCACCCTTTCTATCCATGGTTATCCATGGGCTCTTAGTTACTTGCTTAGATCACTTGCCTTTTGTTTTCAATTGTTTTAAATGGTGCTTGTGTGTGTGGGTTTGAAAAATGTTTTGAAAAGAGGCCAATGTGGTGGCAACCTTTGTAATGATCCATGTTGGGATGTATACAAAGGCATATGTCTTTTGAAAAGGTTTTCATTTGTTTTTGAAAGTTGTTTTTGAAAGTGTTGTGAGGTGTGTTTTAGAAAATAGGCAAGTGTTTTGTTTTTGCAAGTTTGATTCAAGTAACTAAGAGGTTATCTACTCCTAAATTTCTCAAAGTTTATTGCTATGTTTTAACCCTTTTTAATAAGTTTGTTCCACCATTGTATTTGATGGACAATCTCATGTTAGGATGTGAAAGGGACGGGCGCGGGTCATCGTTTAGACCATAATTGCAACGGTGTCAAGTATCTTTGGGCATTTTCTTTAAGGGACTTGATCATTTGTTTGGCAATATTTTGAAAAGTGTTATCGAGGGACTATGATCATTCAATTTGTTTGTTTTGCCCAAAGAGACCTAACATGCAATATGGCCCAATTTTGAAAGGCAACAAGTTGAATACCCTAGGGGGTGCAAGTGTGATTCGTGTGTCCATTTTCATGATTGTTTGTCTTGAAATTAGGTCATAACTATTTTGTTCGTTTTATTCGCATATAAACCCTAATTCTAGCATTGTATATTTAGAAAGCGATTAAGTGCGAAATTTAAACTCCTACGCTATTACAACACAATAATATAGGGAGGGGGTACAATGTTTCAAATAGGGATTTTGACAAGGAATTTAAACCTAAAACTATTACATCAATTTTGAATTTATACAATTTAATTAATGTACAATAATTAAATAAAAATGGAATAAAATATGCAAGATGCAAAAATGTTTTGTATATGTATGAAAAAAGTATTATTTATGTAAAATAAAAAGGAAAATAAAAGGTGTTATTTTTTTGAAGTATTTTCAAATTTAGGGCAAAACCCTAATTCTATTAAATAAAAGGTATTATTTATTAATATATACAATATTTATCATTTATACACAAAAATAAAATAAGAAAAGAAATATATTTGTAAAAAATGATTTTTTTAGTGTTTAATATTAATAAAATAAAATATGTATATTTTTAGTATTTTATTCTAAGTATATTAATAAATATATATATTTATGTATTAAGTTCTAAATATGTATTATATATAAAAAATAATAATATTTAATATTTAATAAAAAAGTAATTTTCCTATAAAATATTTTCAGAAAGTAAAGCAACAATAAAATGTATAGAAATGCATTTGTACTATTTTTTTAGTATTTTAAACAAAATATATATATATATATATATATATATATATATATATATATATATATATATATATATATATATATATATATATATATATATATATATATATATATATATATATATATATATATATATATATATATATATATATATATATATATATATATATATATATATATATATATATATATATCTATTTATGTATAAACTAAAAGAAAATTAAATAAATGCCTAACAAAATCAAAAATAGTGAGAAAAAATATTTTTATATTTTTTATGTCATGAGAAAAAATAAACAAAGTCAATCAAAAAAAGAAAAAGTCAAAAAGTCAAAGAAATAAGCAAATGGGCCCTGGGGGTGCAAAACAAAAATCATGGTGTGAATAAGAAACATGAGGCAAGCCCAGCCCAATGGACATCTTCTTCAACCTCTGAACAAAAACTTGTTCAAAAACGCGCGCCAGAAGCTTCATTTGAATGCCCTGATTCTTTGATTTTTTGAATAAACTTCCAACACAAAAAATGTTAATCATGAAACCACGATTCCAAATATATAAAGAACATCTCATAACTCTCAGAAATGAGAGAGAATTTTAACAATCCCAAATCCTGACCTAAGTTTTCTACCATTTTCAAACCTTAAATTCTCACAGCTCAGGCAAAAGAAATGAAAAGTAAAAGAATGTACATGTTCAGTGGCATGAGTAGAACATTGTTTATTCACAAACTTAAAGCTAATGATGCCTAATAAGAGAGATACGAATTCAAAAACTTACCTGTTCAGTTGAAGTTCTATCTAGAAATGTAGGAACTTTCAGTGCAAGGTGATGATTGGAAAAGCTTCCTTGAGGTCCAGAGATGCTATTCCAATGTTTACTTTGTCTTGAAAGCTTCTGAATCGAGCTAGAGAACTTCACCTGCAAGTCAGAAATGTGAAAATGGTGGAAGTGGTTAGAGTGATTACAGGTCGTGCTTTTGCTTTTGGTTAGCTTGCATAGATGTTAGGGGATGTATGTGAACTGGTTTGGGCAAGAATGCTTGAAGGAATTGAGAGATGATACTCAAACTGCAGGCCTTGCCCTGTTTTTGCAGTTTGAGAGTGATTCTGAGATTGAGGGTGTTTTGAAGGCTAAGGGCTCGTGTATTAGCTTGGTTGTGATCTTTTGAATGTGTTTGATAACTTTGTCTAAGTGTTCTTGAGCTGATATGGTAGTTGGTATGTGTTATGGCACTTTTCTTCAACTTTAAGCAACAAATGTCAACTTGTGTTTTCTAGGCATGTAGAGGACCCCCTAATGTGCTGCATAATCCCTCCTTGATCAGTGTGATTTGTCCATAATCTTGTGCCAATCAGATTTGCAATGTACTTATTGGATTTTCAATTTGACATAAAGTGCAACTTTTCAAGAATGGATATTATGCTTTTTCCAATTTGGGATTAATGCTTTAGACAATGCTTGAACTCAAAGAACATGGTCTTGGAACAAAGAATATGCATTAAATTTATGAGTGTAACTTGGTTTAAGGACCTGTAATCTAGCTTAAAGCATGCTGAGTTCAAATTGTAAGGTTATGGACATGTAACTTGGTCATGAACAAAGTGAGTTTTTGCCATATTGTGAAATTCGATTCTCCCTAACCATGAGGTTGTTTGAGAAGTTCTTGGACATTTTGGAAAGCTTGGAATGTGTACTACAATCCCTATTTGAAATGAAATTTGAAATTCCAAGTGGAAGTGTATGGAAAATGGCCTTGAAGTGGGGTAAAAACTTGTCCAAAATAGGTCAAATTTTCACTAAGTTAAGAATGGTTTAGTGCCCTTATTCAAAAATTTGTAACTTGAGATACAAGCTTCAAATGGGGAAACTTTGTGAATAAAAGTTGTAGATTATGCAACAAGCTACAACTTTCATGTTTTGACTTTTGTTTGAATCCAAATTAATCTTGGTGAAAAAGTGGGGCAAAGTTGGGAAAAAATTAGGATTTTCCATAACTTAGAAAAATTCTAAGTTATGAAAAATTCCAATTTAAACCCTAATTTGCATTTCTTGGTTTCTTGGTGAACAAGTTTCATGATTTGGCATGTTTTGATGAAAAATGAATCTTGACTCTTGATTTTGACCAAAAAGTCAAAGTTTGACTTTTCAGTATACAGTCAAAATTGATCAATTGACTGGGAAATTCAACTGTCAATCTTGTGTACTTGAGATCTTTTGAGCTTGTTGAGAATGTAAAGACAATTCCATGGGGTCCTTGAGTCCATATGTGAGCTTGGTTTGCCATTGGCTAGGTCAAACAGTCAAAAATTGCCTTTGTGCAGTCAAAACCCTAAAAATGACCATTTTGCCCTTTTGGTGATCTGATCAAATTTCTTATGGAATTGTGATCCAAACTTGATCAAATGGTCCATGTGAGTTCATAATGTTGATGTGGGTCAATTTTCATGAGATTTGACTGTCATTGGCCACAGTTGACTTTTTCCCCAATACAGCTGATTTCTAGGTCAACTGTCCAATTGACTGGGTAAAACTTGGAATCAAGACTTGAAACTTGGTATGGATAAACTTGGGAGTCCAACATGAAGCATGAAAGTCATCTTAGGCTTTTTAGGTTAAAACATCTTTGTGCAAACACAAACCCTAATTTGGGTCAACAGTGCAAGAAGAAGTCTTGAGCAGAGGAAACCCTAACTGGATCTTGATCTTCAAAGGTCTGGTGATGAGAAAATGTTGAGGAAATGGGAGGGCAAATTTTGGGGTACAACAGCCCCTGACTCAAGTTATCAACCTTGGCTGGAGGAAAATAAATCCCCTTTGCCCCTTGCTAGACATTTGATTCATCATGACCTGCATCACAAACCCTTGAGATCCTTGAAATGGATTAGTCCTTATGTAGGATGTATGCAATGGTATGATGGTATGATGTTATGCTATGCGTGGAGTAATGTAGGTAAACCCTGTTATGAGTCCATATTAAGGACTGTAAACAAAACCTGCAAGAAACTCAAGTGTCAGATAACAAGTATGCAAGTAGTCAATTTTGAAGGCACACAAGTCACACAAAGAGCCCTTAGAGTTTAGGCCAGCATGAAGTTTGGGATACTACCCTCTTGAAGTTGGTGGGCTCAAAACCTGTCCTATCAAAAGTAACCGGGTTCTAAGGATCTCAATATCATTGGGTTGTTTTCTGTGTTCATTATTTTGATTTAGCCACTGGACTGGCGATCAAAATATTCCAAGAAAACAACCCTTAATGAGTGTAGTATCGAGTATCTACCAACTTCGGACTGCACCAAAGTCAGTCATCTCACTACCCTAAAGAGGCCAGGATGGTCAAGTAAGGTTCCTAAGGTCAGTTGATGCTTCACGACACCACGCGGCGGCCCCGTACTCTCTTTAACTTGACTCAAGGGTTACCGGTACTCACCAAAGTTCCACATCAACGTAGAAAACTGCTTCAACCGTGTCGGTATACCCCGCACAATTCCCTCACAGTTTGTTGCTGATTTCTAAGAAGGAATCCCCCAGATCCGGGTTAGGATCTATGAAACTCCCAAAACAGGCCCACAATATTAAATCAAGCAAGGCAAGCAATTGAAAACATGATGGTGAACTATTCCTAAGGTATACCCCACTTATTAGATTCCCCAGCAGAGTCGCCAGTTCTGTGATTGGTGGAAATAGAACTGACTGTTTTTTAGCTGGTTTCGCGAAATGTCGCGGTAAGCAAGAGTCGCCACCGTCTTTTATATTCTCCAACATAGAAAGGACAAAAGCACAGCAAAATTCCTTATTCGAGATGTCTCTCGGTTCGGGAGGTAGATTTATAGAAAGGGAAGGTGTTAACACCCTTTCTATCCGTGGATATCCACGGGCTCTTAGGTACTTGCTCTTATGTTTTCAAAAGATGTTTGCTTTTCAAATGTGTGTGTGGTTTTGAAAAAGTTTCGTTTGAAAAATTTCTAAGTAACTCTTGTATCTGTCCTCAAGAGTGTATGAAAAATTTGTTTGAAAACCTTTAGAAAGTGTGAGGTGTGAAAAGTATTTTTGTTTGTTTTGAGAAAGAGCAAGTACCCATGAGAATCCACCTACTCTAAGGAATTAAGCTGTGTAAGAGTCCTTTAGATAGTGCTATCCCACCATTGAGAGGTAGGTAGCACCATCGTTGGAGGTGTTCGGGTCAATTCGATTAAGGGACATGTGTGGTCACCGAAGCAACGATAGGACACCTTAGAAGTAACCCTAATGTCCTAGATCCTTTGTATCCGAGGCAACCGTTTTGAGGCAACTGGATCTTTTGGACAGAAGGGCGACCTCTAAGACACCCTATACTTGATGACCACGTTCGAGGCAACCAGTGAGGCGTACCCTAGAAGTGGCATGTGCTTTGTGTGTTGTTTTTCAGTTAAGGTTATCTTGTACATGTTATTTGTGAGCTACAGATTGATTTTTATTTACACACATTCTTTCATGCATTTTTTAACAGTTAGGAGTACGGAAAATAAATTGTGGGAATGTAAATCTAACTATTACAAGGCGCGGGTCTATACATCGCCAAAAGACAAAAACCCGTTTTGGTAAATAAGTGCGAGAATTTAAATAAAGCGGTAAAAATCCCTAATTAACTATTACATACTATGTACAGATACATAAATATAAAATAAGAAAATAAATACGCGCGAAAGAAAGAATCGGGAATATCCTAAGGGTGTTGACCCTTTTTTTTTTAAGAAAGAATTGAATTTTTGTCCTTTTTGTAATTAATGAAATTAAAACTAATAACTAATTAATTAATTAATTAAAAAAAGATATTTTTGTGTTTTTGTGTTCTTAATGAAAATAAAGAGAAAATAAATAGAAATTAAAAGTTAGTAAAGAAACTAATTCTAAATTGTTTTTATTTATTGTAAAAAAAAGATTAAAGTTAAACCTAATTAAAAAGAACTAAATTAATTAATGTTAATGTTTATTTACAAAATAAATTAGTAGTGAAATTAGTAAATAAGAATATTAGTTTTTTTTTTTGATTTTTGGTTATGAAAATAATTATTTAGGTTAATAATAATAATAGTAATAATTAATAAAAAGGAATTATAAAAGAAAAGAAAAAAATAAAAGAATGAAAAACAAAGCCAAGGGGGTTTGGGCCAGAATTGAGTGTGTGTTTAGAAATCTAGAAGCCCAATATTCATCCAGCCACGTTGACTTCTTGGATTAAGTGCTTGGTGATTGACTGGGGACTATTGTGGTCCTTCATCTATTGTCATCAGATCTTGACTCAAGGACACATGGCAACTCAATGCTTGAGGGCATATGATGGAACATACTAGCAAGCCTGCACACAATTATATGAAGAAAAATATTATGGAAATTATGGGGGGCCTGGGAAAACTTACAGCACGGTATGATGGACCTTAGGACGTGGCAAGGGTTGCTTTAGCTTCAGAGTATGGCAAAGAAGAGAGTCACGTTCTCCTTTTGGCCTGAAAATGCTTGTAACACTCCTTTTGATCTCACACTTTTTTTTTATACTTTTTGGATTTTGCTCTGGCCGTTTGTGCACACTCTAGGTCGTGAATGAGGCTTGTAAGGCTTGAATATATAGTAATGAATGAGAATAGGTCACATTATGAGCTAATGATCCCTTGCAATTAAGTTTTTGGATTCTTCATAACCACCATTAAAGAAACATTCCAAGTTTGTTCAAATTTTGAATTTTTATGCATAAAATGGCCCTAGCACGAAATTGGTAGGTTGTTCATGACACATAAAAGTCATTCAAATCAAAAGATGTTATTTAATTAATTTTTTTGATTTTATTTGAATTTTATGGATTTAAAATGAATTAAATCAAATAAAATTAAATAAAAATAGAAAAATTAATGTTTAATCTTGAAATTGATCATGGGACACGTGGGTGGCATGACAAGGCTGAATCAAGTGGAAAAAAGTGGGCCCTTTTGTCAAAAATTGTAGTTTCAAGGATAGTTGACTTTTGCCATTTCACAAAAATTTCCCAACTTCTCCAATGCATATCTTGCTCAATTTTGATCATATGAACATGTTCTTGGACATTTTGGAAAGGTCTTGAAGTACTCTAACCAATGCCTTTGGTCCCATGTCATTTGAATTTACCAATCTCAAGTTATGGTCTTTGACTTAAAATGCCTTTTTGTTGACTTTTGAAAATGACCTATAATGTTGAAATTGGTAAATTTTTGTGAGAACATTTCTTGGACTTGGAATGTGAAGATGAGTTGTAGGAAATGTCCTCCCCTTCAAAATGAGCATTGGATGGGATTTTTCTGATGAACCATGAAAAAGTTATGCTTTGGTCAAGTTACAGTTGACTTTTCAGCTGTCTAAAAATGGAAACTTTTGCATCTTGATGATTTTTGAGCCATTCTTGTAGAATCATGATCAAGACTTGATCAAATGATGATTGTGGCTTCAAAATAAGATGTTGATCAAAATTTTTGACTTTTGACTACCAAATGACCATTTTACCCCTATAGTTGATTGTGAAGCAATTAGGGTTTTTGACTGTGCAACTTGACCTTGTGAGCCTTGAAACTTGGCATGTAGATGCTTGACAATGTGTATAGGCATATGTGACTTGATTGAGCCCTTGAAAACCTCAACTTCCTTGCAAGAACCAAAACCCTAATTTGACTGGCTTAGGAGGGTGTTTGAACTGTGCAACCCTTGAGTAGACTTGAGCAAATTGAGATGATGCTTGTCAAAACTTTGAAGAATATGGGAGGGAAAATTTTGGGGTACAACACCAGTCAACCTAGCGGGTCTTTGATTATGCGTAGTATCTTTTCACTATGTCTGCATTGACGGGGTGAGGAAGGTCGTCACCGTCCATGGTGGTTAGAATCATAGCTCCTTCTGAGAAAATGTTCTTAACCATAAATGGCCCTTCGTAAGTAGGGCTCCATTTTCCCCTGGGATCACCTTGAGGTAAGATAATGCGCTTGATTACCAGATCCCCAACTTGATACTCTTGTCGTTTGACTTTCTTGTTAAATGCCTTGATCATTCACTTTTGGTACGTCTGACCATGACAAATAGCAGTAAGTCTCTTTTCGTCGATTAGGTTCAGCTGATCAAGCCGGGTCTGAATCCAGTCATCTTCACTCAAACCTGCATCCTTCATGATTCAAAGAGAGGGTATCTGAACTTCAATGGGCAAGACTGCCTCCATGCCATATACCAAGGAATAGGGTGTTGCCCCTGTTGACGTCCATGCTGAGGTACGATATCCATGAAGAGCAAATGGTAACATCTCGTGTCAGTCTTTGTATGTCACCGTCATCTTCTGCACAATCTTCTTAATGCTCTTATTAGCCGATTCTACAGCCCCATTCATCTTCGGCCAGTAGGGAGAAGAGTTGTGATGTTGTATCCTGAATTGCTCGCAGAGCTCGGTGATCATCTTGTTGTTGAGATTGGTACCATTGTCCGTAATGATCCTCTCTGGTACACCATATCGACAGATCAGATTGTGCCGAATGAACCGTGCCACGACGTTCTTGGTTACAGTAGCAAAGGAAGCTGCTTCAACCCATTTCGTAAAGTAATCAATTGCTACCAGGATGAAATGATGCCCGTTGGACGCGGTAGGCCTGATCTCGCCGATCATATCGATGCCC
Organism: Vicia faba; assembly: GCA_948472305.1. Classification (NCBI taxonomy): domain Eukaryota; kingdom Viridiplantae; phylum Streptophyta; class Magnoliopsida; order Fabales; family Fabaceae; genus Vicia; species Vicia faba. The sequence goes on from OX451736.1 coordinate 1,602,992,846, forward strand.
CACATTGCAAAAGGCCACGGAGCCGTCAAGACATTCAGAGGAACTGGAGGTATGTGCACCTTATCAGCATAAACTTGGCACTTGTGACAGGTCCGAGAATACTGATAACAGTCGGCTTCCATTGTGGACCAATAATATCCTGCCCGAAGGATTTTCTTTGCCATGGTGTGTCCACTGGAATGAGTTCCGAAAGTACCTTCATGTAACTCTTATGATCCTTTCTGCTTCGTTTTTATCCACACATCGCAGTAAGGCTGAATCATGGTTACGCTTGTAAAGAATACCATTGCTGATGAAGAACTTTGCTGTGAACCTCCTCAGAAACTTCTTGTCATTAACAGATGCACCCTCGGGGTATTCCTGAGCTTCAAGATACCTCTTCACCTTATGAAACCAGGGTTTATCCGCTACCTCTTCAGTCTCAATATCACAGCAATGTGCAGGTTCGTCTAATATTTCAATGATAATCCTGGGAGCCTCATTGTCCCAATTGACTTTGAACATAGAAGACATCATAGCCAGTGCGTCCGCCAACTGATTCTCCTCTCTAGGGAAGTGTTCAAAGGTTATCTCCTCAAAATGGGGAAGCAATGTCAACACATACTCCTTATAAGGAATAAGATTTGGGTGTTTCGTATCCCACTCACCTTTGATCTGACTGATCACGAGAGCGGAATCTCTGAAGACACTTAGAAACTTAATCCTTAGGCCAATTGCTGCTCGAAGACCCATAATGCACGCTTCATACTCCGCCATGTTGTTAGTGAAGTTGAAACATAGTCGGGCGATGAATGGAGTATGAGAGCCTTTAGGAGATATGATCACGGTGCTAATGCCATTAACCAAAGCGTTTGAAGCTCCATCAAAGTACATAGACCATCAGGATCCTTCCTCAGGTCCTTCATCCGGTCCAGGTGTCTCACAATCAGTTACCAACATGATATTCTCGTCCAAAAATTCAAAGTTCATAGACTGGTAATCATCCACTTCCTGATGTGCCAAATGGTCTGCCAACGCACTTCCCTTGATTGCCTTTTGGGTCGTGTATTGTATGTCATACTCAGTCAAGATCATCTGCCATCTTGCTATTCTTCCAGACAAGGCATGCTTCTCGAAGATATACTTGATTGGATCCATCTTTGATATCAATAGAGTAGTGTGAGTCAGCATATACTGTCTCAACCGGCGAGCAGCCCATGCCAAAGCACAACAAGTTTCTCGAGCAACGAGTACCAGGTCTCGTAGTCGGTAAACTTTTTGCTAAGGTAAAAAATATCATGCTCTTTTCGGCCAGACTCGTCATGCTGCCCCATCACGCACTCCATTGAGTTATCGAGTACTGTCAAGTATAAGATCAAAGGTCTTCCTTCAACTGGTGGCATCAGAATAGGTGTGTTGTACCCCAAAATTTTCCCTCTCATTTCATCAACATTTTCTCATCACAAGACTCTTGGAGCTCAAGATCAAGTTAGGGTTTGCTCTGCTCAAGGCCCCTCCTTGCACTGTTGACCCAAATTAGGGTTTGAGTTTGCACAAGGATGTTTTGACCTAAAAAGCCCAAAGCGACTTTCATGCTTCATGTTAGACTTACAAGTTTATCCATACCAAGTTTCAAGCCTTGATTCCAATCCTTGCCCAGTCAATTGGACAGTTGACCAAGAAATCAGCTGTATTGGGGAAAAAGTCAACTGTGGCCAATTGACAGTCAAACCTCATGATTTTTGACCCACATCAACATAATGAACTCATATGAACTATTTGGTCAAGTTTGGATCACAATTCCACAAGAAATTTGATCAGATCACCAAAAGGGCAAAATGGTCATTTTTAGGGTTTTGACTGCACAAAGGCAATTTTTGACTGTTTGACCTAACCAATGGCAAACCAATCTCACATATGGACTCAAGGACTCAATGTAATTGAATTGACCCATTCAACAAGTTCAAAAGATCTCAAATGCATAGGATTGACAGATGAATTTTCCAGTCAACTGATCAAAATTTGACTGTATACTGAAAAGTCAAACTTTGACTTTTTGGTCAAAATCAAGTGCCAAGATTCATTTTTCATCAAGACATATCAAATTATGAAACTTGTTCATCAAGAAACCCAAAATTGCAAATTAGGGTTTTAAAAATGAAAAATTTCATAACTTAGAAATTTTCTAAGTTATGAAATTTCCTTATTTTTTCCTAAATTTGTCCCATTTTTTCACCAAGATGCAATTGGATTCAAACAAAACCCGAAACATGAAAGTTGTAGTACATTGCAAAATCTACAACTTTGATTCACAAAGTTTTCTCAAAGGAAGCTTGTATCTCAAGTTATGATTTTTGGAACAAGGGTGCAAAACATTTTTAACTTAGAGAAATTTTGCCCTATTCTAGGCAGGATTTTTGTCCAACTTCTTGGCCATTTTTCACATGGTTCCACTTGGAGTTTCAATTTGCATTACAAATATGGATTATAGTACACATTCCAAGATTTCCAAATTGTCCAAGAACTTCTCAAACACCCTTGTGGTTAGAGAGAATCGAATTCACAAAGTTGGCCACAACTCACTTTTGTTCATGACCAATACATGTTCATAACAAATGGCATTTTCAAATCAGCTTGGTTTATGCTGGCTTGCAGGCCTCAAAACCAATTTACACTTCATAATTTAATGCTTAACCATTGAATTAAGATGTTATCTTGGCCATTTGGGCATTAAATGCTAAACTAATCCCTAATTAGAAAAAGCAAAGTTCCTATTTTTGGCCTAATGTCACTTTATGTCAAAAATGAATCCTTCAGACATGGGGCCAGATCTTTGAGGCAAGATTGAGTCCACAAATTCCAGTTACCAAGAGCCAAAGTTACAACATACTTTAGGGCATTGTACAGGTCTGTATTGAAACTTGCACTTTCTTGCTTCAAGTAGAAGAAACTTGGCAAAACACATACCAACTTTGATTTCCTGCAAATACAAGCTTAAGCAAACTTTGTTCTCATCTTCCATACATCCCAACTGACCTAAAACACGACTCAACCACCCTTCATACCTCCTAATACACTAAAACACCACCTTGCCGCAAAAACAGGGCATTTGCTGCAGATTGAGGTCCACAACTCAATCCACTCGTGCGCTTTGGCTGAAACCTGTCCAAACACATTCCATACCATCCACTGAAACTATCCCAAGCCTTGAACTCAAGCTGTAACACCCCTAACCTTAGTTGCCATTTCCATTTTTCAGTTTTGCAGGTGAACTTCTATAGCACGATTCAGAGTGATTCAAAGCAAACTAGGTGTTGGAGAAGCTTCCTTGGACTTCAGGCAAGCTATACAGAAGCTCAAACTCCATTGAAGTTGGCCACATTGCTGTATACGATTCAAGCTGAAACAGGTAAAACCATGGACTTCTATCTCTTAATCTAGGAAGAGTTAAGCTTAGGTTTGTGAATGAAACATGCTCTACTCATAGCCCTGAAGCCATACATGTGTCCACTTTTCATTTATATTAAGCATGCTGTGAGAATTTTAACCATGAACATTGAAGAAAAATTAGGTCAGAAATTGGGGGTGAAGAAATTCTCCCTGGTTTCTTAGAGTTAGGTCAAGTTTTTTACATATTTGGAATCGTGACTTGATGCTCTACATTATTTGTGTTATGAGTTTTGCATAAAAGTCAAAGAATCAGGAGTTGGTGTTTGATAAAAGAGGCGCGCGTTTTTGTTTCAAACAAAAGCTGGAGGTTGAAGATGATGGCTTGGGCTGGGCCTGAGTCATCCTTACTTTTTGCACCCCCCTTTTCCATTTGCACCCCCTGGTCCATTTGATTAAATATTTGTCATTTTTGACTTTTTATTTTTTATTCTGATTTCATATTTTTGCTTAAACATAAAAAAATCCCAAAAATATTTTTCCACATTTTTTTTATATTTGTTTGGCATTTGTTTCATTTTATTAGTATATATATGTAAATAATATAAAACCTTGTTATTTAAAACCCTAAAAAATAATACAAAAATATTTATTTTTTAGTTATTATTTTTTGTTTACACCTTGAAAATATTTTCTTAAATATACATTTTTTTCATGTACATAAATAATTAATTTTATCTTTTTATATTTAATATGTTTAGTAAATATATATATATATATATATATATATATATATATATATATATATATATATATATATATATATATATATATATATATATATATATATATATATATATATATATATATATATATATATATATATATATATATATATATATATATATATATATATATATATATATATATATATATATATATATATATATATATATATATATATATATATATATATATATATATATATATATATATATATATATATATATATATATATATATATATATATATATATATATATATATATATATATATATATTTATTAGAATACTTAGGATAAAAATATGAAAATAATACATTTTTATTTTTATTAATATATGACACTAAAAATACTCTTTTACAATATACTTTTTATTTTTTTGTATATAATTAACAAATATTGTACATAATTAATAAATAAGTGCTATTTATTCAAAAATTAGGGTTTTGCCCTAAACCATAAAAATAATCAAAAAATGACTTTTTCTTATTTTGTTTATACTTCAAACATGAAAACCTTTTTACATACATAACAAAAATCATTTTTGTGCATAATACATTTTGTATATTTATTGTATTTACTTAGATATTATACAATTAAATATTTGTATCCTATACATTCGATATGGTTGTAATAACTTAGATTTTATTTCCTTGTCAAATATCCCCAATGCAAACTTGTACCCCCTCCCTATATCTTGTTGTAATAGCTTAGCATTTAAATTCTCGCATTTAAAAGCTTTCAAATTATGCCATGATAGACTTAGGGTTTGTATGCAAATCAAATCAACAAATAGCTTGACTTAATCCAAGATAAATATGCATGAAAAAACAAACACAATGCACATTTGCACCCTTAGGGTTACTCCACTTGTTTCCTTCAAAAATGGGCCATGGTTGCATGTTAAGTGTCTTTGGCAAAACAAAAACAAATCAAATGATCATAGTACCTTGATGACGCTATCAAGTTGCCTAAACAAAATGATCATAGTCCCTCAAAGAAAATTGCCAAAGATACTTGGCACTATTGCCTCTATGGTCTAAACGATGACCCGCGCCCGTCCCGTTAACATCCTAACACAAGGTTGTTCACCAAATACAATGGTGAAACAACACTGTTAAAAGGGTTAAAACATGAGAAAGATCTTTGAGAAATTTAGGGTAGATAGCTCTTGGTTACTTGATCAATCTTGCAAAACAATCCTTGCCATTTTTAAAAACACACATCACAACACAACTTCAAAACAAACTTTCAAAAAACATGGAAAACATCTTTTCAAAAAGACAAACACCTTTGTAAAACATTCGAGTAAAGAATTGTTACAATGGTTGCCTAGACAAGGCATCTTTTTCAAAACATTTTCAAAAACCACACACACAAAGCACCATTTCAAACAATTGAAAAGCAAAGGCAAGTGATCTAAAACAAGTAACTAAGAGCCCATGGATAACCATGGATGAAAATGGTGCTAGCACCTTCCCCTTTCATAATCTACCCCCCGAACCCACGAAAACATCTCAAAGGTCTTTCCTGTGCTTTTTGACCTTTCCTTAGGATAAATAAAAGTCGGTGGCGACTCTTGCTAAACCGAACAAGTGCGAAAACAAACGCAAAACCTCAAGTCAGTTCTCCCACCGTATCACAGAACTGGTGACTCTGCTGGTGATTACTTTTTAAGTGGAGTAACCTTAGGGCCTAGATCACCCTTTTGCATGACTAATTGTTTGCTTTGATTGCTTTACATTTTGGTTCTCTTGTTTGGGCTTGAAATCCTCCACCCGGATTTGGGAAAACATTCATAGATAGCAATACGTTAGGGAAATTGTGCGGGGTATACCGACACGGTTGAAGCAATAGCTATATTAGTGCGACATATTTGTGAGTACCGGTAACCCTTGAGTTCAATCAAGGAGAGTACGGGGCCGCTGAGTGATGTCACTAAGCACTAATGACCTAGAACCTTACTTGACCATCTTGGCCTTTTATTAGGGGTAGTGAGATGACCGACTTTGGTGCAGTCCGAAGTTGGTAGATACTCGATACTACACTCATTGAGGGTTGTTTTCTTGGAATATTTTGGTTTCTAGTTAAGTGGCTAAATAAAAACAATGAACATGGAAAACAATCCAATGATATTGAGCTCCTTAGAACCCGGTTACTATTTATAGGACAGGTTTTTAAGCCAACTAAACTCAAGAGGGTACTTAACTATGAAACCTCATGCAAGCCTGAAACTAGGGTTTTGTGTGATTTGCTTGTACATATGTTTGTGCATACATCATGAACATCATAAAGCATCATATGCATCCACTAACCATTTCAAGGGTTTGGATCTTCATCTTTGTTCTTGTTTTGTAGGTCATGGAAGTTCTTCGCAGGAAAACTATCCAAGTCAACCTTGTGAGAATCCCTCCTCAACTCAAGGAGCTTACATCCAGAATTCCGGAAAGTTCTCTCTTCAGTGAAAGACATGGTAGACTGCTCAGCCTAGTCAACACCAACATTGAAGAAGACATGGTGAAAGTGCTGCTCCAGTTCTTTGACCCCCTTCACCACTGTTTCACATTCCCCGACTACCAATTGGTGCCTACATGAATATGAATAAACAAGTCATTCATCATATGCATAAACAAGTCTTCACACCAGGTTTCCTTATCTTTCTGATGTTTATTTCAGTAAGATGGATATTGAGCAGACGATCAGAGATCTGCAGTCACAAAACTCGCAGTTTCAACAGCTCCTTATGACCTTGGCAAAGGGTCAGGAGGATCTTAAAGCACTGTTAGGGAATAAAGAGTAAGAAAAAGGAAAAAAGAAAAATAAAAGAGTTGGGGTAGCTACATTGGGAAGAAGATTTGAGAATGAAGCTAGGAGGGTTCTTGAATTCCCCTCCACATCTGACGAGGGGACCGGCAAAGGAAAAGGAGCTACATTACCTTCTGAATCCGAGGTTGAAGAGGAAGAGGTTGAGGAAGATGAAGATTATTCAGAGCAGCAATACCCGCCAGCGGACGACAAATACAAAAACCTAGAGGATAGACTGGCAGCTATGGAGCTGCAAAGGGTTCCCGGGTTAGATTTTGAAGAATTGGGATTGATTGCTGGGATTGTGATCCCTCCAAAGTTTAAGGTGCCGACTTTTGCAAAATATGACGGTCTGTCTTGTCCAAAGATGCACCTAAGGTCGTATGTCAGAAAAATTCAACCTCATTCATCTGATAGAAATCTTTGGGTACACTTCTTCCAAGACAGCCTGTCTGGTACACAGCTAGATTGGTTTTACCAGCTTGAAAGATCAGAAGTGCATAATTGGGAGGACTTGGCAGCTGCCTTTTATCACCAGTATCAATACAACGCCGACTTGGCGCCAACCCGTACTCAGCTACAAGGTATGGGGATGGCCCAAATGAGGGATTCAAAGAATACGCCCAGAAATGGCGTGACTTAGCCGGAAGAGTACAACCACCGCTTTCAGATAGGGAGCTAGTTGATATGTTCTTGGGGACCCTATCTGGCCCTTTCTTCAACCATTTGACCGGGAGCTCTTCTGCAGGGTTTACCGAACTGATTCTGACTGGAGAACGGGTGGAAGCTGGTATTAAGAGTGGGAAGATTCAAAGGGATGCCTCTGCCTCCACAACTGTTAAAAAACCATTCCCGGCCAAGAAGGAAGCAGCTGCCATATACTCTCAGAAAGGATTGAGAAGAACTGAGCGCCGACCGACTGTAGGGGCCGTGATGATTCAAAATTCGTCAAATGATCAGCCTCGTAACAATCAGTCTAGACCTAATCAGCAACGGGTAGAACGGCCACAACGACAGTTCACCCGCATCAACATGACGCCTGCACAAGTTCTTCCCCATTTATTGAAGCTAAATCTCACCAGTATTAGAGAGGCGCCAAAGGTTGTGAATACCACTTCCCCACATTATCATCCCAATGCAAAGTGTGCCTATCATTCTGACAGCGCCGGGCATGACACCAACGATTGCTGGGCGCTTAAGAATAAAATTCAGGATTTGATAGACGCAAAAGAGGTTGAGTTCGACGCCCTCGAGAAGCCGAATGTAATCTCCGCTCCAATGCCAAAGCATGGTCGCAATGTCCATGCTGTTGAAGAAGATCTGTTTGTTTCTACTGTTGATGATCTGATAACTCCACTACTAACAATCAAGTTGAATCTATTGAAGGCTGGGATTTTCCCAGGATGTAAAGAAGACTGCTACCTTTGTTCCTCCCTACCGATCGACTGTCCATTGCTGAAGATAGGCATCCAACGCCTAATGGACAACCAACAAATTCTTTTCGAAAAGACTCCTGTTACTCCAACTCCTATCAATGAAATTTCAATAATAACCATTTCCGCCAATCTTTCCAAGGTCCCCAAAAGGCCTGTTAAGATTACATCCGCTCCGAAGATTGTACCCTTGAAGATAACCATGCCTGGGCCCATCCCATACAAATCTGACAAATCGATACCGTGGAATTATGGTGGAGAAATCTACTACCACGATGTTAAACAAATTGAGATAACTGAAGAGAGCTCTGACGAAGAAACTGCCGACATTGGAAACATTGCCGGTACGAGCAAAATTACCCGAAGTGGAAGAATTTTCTCTCCAGAGATTACCCCTCCAAAGGAAATCTTTGGACCCTCAGCTGCTCCCAAGGTTACCCCTACACCGGTAAAACTATCTGCAAAAACTCCAATGATTGAAGAAGCTGTTACTCCTGTGGTTGTCCCTCCTGCTGCTGCTGATAAAGGGAAAGGGATCCAAGAAGAGCTCGTCAGGATGAGGGCTCAGCCATTGGTCATCCCCGAAACCTCTAAAAAAGAAATGGAGGAGATTTTGAAAATAATCAAGAAAAGTGATTATGATATGGTGGAGCAACTGGGGCAAACCCCCCTCGAAGATCTCCATGTTAGCTTTGCTGCTTTGTTCGGAGGCTCATGCCAAAGCTTTTATAAGGTTCTTGAAGACAGCCCATGTGCCCCAAGAAACCTCAGCCGATCAATTCCAGGATTGTGTAGCCAGCCTTACCGCCGACAACGGCCTGGGTTTCTCTAACACTGACCTGACTCCTAAGGGAAGAAAACACAATGACACATTACATGTGTCAGTTGAATGCCGAGGAACCACTCTCGCCCATGTTTTGGTCGATACTGGGTCTTCTCTGAATGTGCTGCCTAAGAAAGCTCTGGACCGGTTGGATTGTGAAGGCTTGGAGCTGAAACCAAGTAATATCATTGTCAGGGCCTTTGACGGGTCTAAAAGGATGGTGCATGGGGAGGTCGACATTCCCATCAAGGTAGGCACTGAAGTGTTCCACTCAACCTTCTATGTGATGGACATCCGCCCATCTTACTCTTGCTTGCTAGGAAGACCGTGGATACATAATGCTGGGGCAGTCACTTCTTCTCTACATCAGATGCTGAAGTACCCTGTTAAGGGTAAAATCATAACTGTACACGGTGAGGAGGAGTACATGATCAGTCATCTGAACTCCTTTCGGTATGTGGAAGTGGATGGCGAATTCATCGAAACACCCTTTCAACACTTTGAGGAAGTCTCTCCCGAGGTGGCAGTAGCAAAGACAGTAGCTGAGGTACCCAGGCAGGTGGCCAGGATGGCATCTCTGAAAGACGCAAAGGCTGCAATGAAGGAGGGGAAGAGCTCAACATGGGGACAGTTGCCTGACTTTCCTCACAAGACAGACAAGTTTGGGTTAGGGTTCACCGCTGCGGGGCAAAAGGCTATGCGTCGCTCAAAAATTGAAAAGGCACCCATCAAGATTTCTCCTCATGGAATCAATGCTTTAGAAGACGAAGACGAAGAGGGTAACATTGAAGATTGGATTTTCCCAACCATTGAAGGAGGACTGCACAACTGGGAGGCGAAAGACTTCGTTCCCATTACTTTCATCAATCAGTAATTTATCTTTCGAACATTTCCTGTTGGTCTGTAATAATTACTAAAACAATCTGCACACTATTTTTCACCTCATGCCTTGCCCGGGGCATGTAGGTCCATTTGTAAGGGTTTTGATTCTCTTCATAATCATATGCCATGTTTAATGAATCATTGGACGTTTTTCATTTATAAACTGCTGTGTTCATTTTCTTTCCTTTTGCATTTTTGTTTGTTTAAGGATGGTTATCCCTTACACACACCCACACTCACAAATGCAGGTACCCATCCACTCCGGATTCCATGGGTGACTATTCTGTTGTATCCTTCAATAACTTTGAAGATTTGGTCAATCAGGCTGAGTATGAAGATGACGAAGATTGTGAAGTACCGGGAGAGCTAGCCAGACTTCTACAACAAGAGAGGGCCATCTTACCTCATGAAGAGTTGTTGGAAACCGTCAACTTAGGAACAGAGGAAGACAGGAAAGAAGTACAAGTGGGTGCCAATCTGGAACCAAGTGTCAAGGAGCACTTAATACAGCTGTTAAATGAATACGTTGAAATCTTTGCCTGGTCTTATGAAGACATGCCGGGGTTAGACACAGATATCGTGGTTCACCGTCTCCCTACAAGAGAGGACTGTCCACCGATCAAGCAAAAAGTCCACCGAATGAGGCCCGACATGTCTGAAAAGATTAAAGCTGAAGTAATGAAGCAATTCAACGCTGGCTTTCTGGCTGTTACATCCTATCCACAATGGGTTGCTAACATCGTGCCAGTACCTAAAAAAGACAGCAAGGTCAGAATGTGTGTGGACTACCGGGATTTGAACAGGGCTAGCCCTAAAGATGATTTTCCGCTACCACATATCGACATTTTGATTGACAACACAGCTCAACACAAGGTATTTTCCTTCATGGACGGATTCTCGGGCTACAACCAGATTAAAATGGCCCCCGAGGACATGGAGAAAACAACCTTTGTTACACAATGGGGTACCTTCTGCTACAAGGTGATGCCGTTCAGACTGAAGAACGTAGGGGCAACTTATCAATGCGCCATGGTAGCTTTGTTTCATGATATGATACATCATGAGATTGAAGTTTACGTAGACGACATGATAGCTCAATCACAAACGGAAGAGGAACACCTTGAACATTTGCAGAAGCTGTTTTCCAGGTTGAAGGAATACAAACTCAGGCTAAATCCAAGTAAGTGCACTTTTGGAGTTAGGGCTGGTAAACTTCTGGGATTTATTGTCAGCAACAAAGGCATTGAGGTCGATCCAGCGAAAGTGAAAGCTATACAAGAAATGCCTGCCTCCCATACTGAAAAGGAGGTTAGAGGATTCTTAGGACGCTTGAACTATATCGCCAGGTTCATCTCTCACCTGACGTCTACCTGTGAGCCGATTTTCAAACTATTAAAGAAAGATCAGGTAGTCGAATGGAACGATGATTGTCAAACTGCTTTTGATAAGATCAAGGAGTATTTGCTAGAACCTCCTATCCTGATGCCACCCGTCGAAGGAAGGCCGCTGATCATGTATCTGACTGTTTTGGACAACTCAATGGGGTGCGTGCTGGGCCAACATGATGAGTCTGGTCGAAAAGAACATGCCATTTATTACCTTAGCAAAAAGTTTACCGACTGTGAGACTCGATACTCACTGCTAGAGAAAACTTGCTGCGCTTTGGTATGGGCTGCTCACCGACTAAGGCAGTATATGTTGACTCATACCACTTTGCTGATTTCCAAAATGGACCCGATCAAGTATATCTTCGAGAAGCCTGCTTTATCTGGAAGAATCGCTAGATGGAAAATGATCCTGAATGAGTATGACATCCAGTATACCACCCAAAAAGCTATAAAAGGGAGTGTACTAGCTGACCATCTAGCTCATCAAGCTATCAAAGATTATCAATCCATGAGATTCGACTTCCTGGACGAGGACATCATGACTTTGGACAACATTGAAGGTAACAGACCGTATGACGGACCTGAAAATGGATCTTGATGGACCCTATACTTTGATGGTGCTTCAAATGCACTTGGAAACGGTATCGGTGCAGTACTCATTTCCCCGGAAGGTTGCCATACACCTTTCACGGCCCGACTTTGTTTCAGCTGTACCAACAACATGGCCGAATATGAAGCTTGCATCTTTGGTCTTAAGGATGCTATAGACTTAGGGATTAAATCTTTGATCGTATTTGGGGACTCGGCTTTGGTTATCAGTCAAATCAAAGGAGAGTGGGAAACCAAACATCCTAATCTTATCCCATACAAAGAACATGTCCTGACATTGCTGCCTCATTTCGAGCAGATTACTTTCGAGCATTTCCCGCGAGAAGAAAATCAGCTGGCAGATGCTCTGGCTACAATGTCTTCCATGTTTAAACTCAACTGGGATAACGAGGCTCCCCAAATCACCATCGAGCGAATGGATGAACCTGCACATTGGCATGAGATTAATACCGAAGAAGTAGTGGAACAACCCTGGTTTCATGAAATCAAAAGGTATCTCCAGACTAGAGAATATCCCGAAGGAGCTTCCGTCAATGACAAAAAGTTCTTAAGGAGATTTGCGGCCAAGTTCTTCCTAAGCAATGGCGTCCTTTATAAGCGCAGCCATGATTGTGTTTTACTTCGTTGTGTGGACAAAGCTGAAGCAGAGTTAATCATGACTGAGATACACAGTGGCACATTTGGCACCCACCTGAGCGGACATACGATGGCTAAGAAGATTCTAAGGGCAGGCTATTACTGGTCTACCATGGAAGCTGATTGCCATCAACATTCCCTTACTTGCCACAAATGTCAAGTCTATGCCGACAAAATACATATTCCTCCTGTTCCTCTCAACGTTCTGACAGCTCCTTGGCCATTCGCAATGTGGGGCATTGACATGATCGGAGAGATCAAGCCCACGACATCCAATGGACATCGCTTCATCCTGGTCGCCATTGACTATTTCACTAAGTGGGTAGAAGTAGCTTCCTTCGCCTCTGTTACAAAAAATGTGGTTGCCCGCTTCATCAAGCAGAACCTCATATGCCGGTATGGTGTCCCCGACAGGATCATCACAGACAACGGTACAAATCTGAACAATACTATGATCACCGCTCTATGCGAACAGTTCAAGATTTATCATCACAATTCATCTCCCTATCGGCCGAAGATGAACGGTGCTGTTGAAGCTGCGAACAAAAATATCAAGAAGATCATTCAAAAGATGACGGTCACCTACAAGGACTGGCATGAGATGTTACCTATTTCTCTGCATGGATACCGTACCACGACATGTACTTCAACAGGGGCAACCCCATTTTCTTTGGTATATGGCATGGAAGCTGTCCTACCTATGGAAGTTCAGATTCCTTCTTTAAGGATTATGAAGGACGCTGGTTTGAGTGAAGACGATTGGATTCAGACCCGACTTGATCAACTCAATTTGATCGACGAGAAGCGACTCACTGCTGTTTGCCATGGTCAGATGTACCAGAAACGGATGATCAAGGCTTTCAACAAGAAAGTCAGACGTCAAGTATATCAAGTCGGAGATCTTGTAATCAAGCGGATCATCTTGCCGCAAAGTGACCCCAGGGGCAAATAGACTCCTACTTACGAAGGACCATTTGTAATCAAGAGCATCTTTTCTGGCGGTGCAATGATTCTGACCACCATGGACGGTGACGATTTGCCACACCCTGCAAACGCAGACATAGTCAAAAGATACTACGCATAAAATAACCCGACAAGTCGAAAACCCGAAAGGGCGACTTGGGCAAAAATGGGCATCCCGGTGAACTGAAAACCCGAAAGGGCGGTTCAGGCAAAAATTAGGGATTAAACAAAAAATTTGTACACCCGACAAGTTGAAAACCCGAAAGGGCGGCTTGGGCAAAAAAGGGTTTCCCGGTGGATCGAAAACCCGAAAGGGCGATTCAGGCAAAAGTTAGGGAATTAAAGCGTATGACTATGTCTCATCGGATCACTTTAAAGAACAATCTCTTCATCAACAAGCTCCGAGCTTCTAATCAATCCAATCATCGGTGGACGAAGCAGTGAATGGACAAGATATTCAGAGGTGTGAAGACTATAACAGAATGGGAATCCCATGGAATTGTTACACATAGCCATCTTTCCTTTTGTATAAATTTTTCAATGTTTACGACAACATCCTCTTACTAGGATGTCTGTCTCCTTTGTACAAAGATACTCATAAAAAGTTAATACAAACACTTTTCCAAATACAGAAATTTGCTTTGTCTTCCTTTTGATTTTTACACTTATGTTTTATTTGAGAAACGTGCAATGTTTTGTTAAATAGGCATATGCATTTGAACATAATCATTTTCTTACAAATCAAGAAAGATGATTGCTGATAGGTTGAAGGTACATATAGATATCTTGATGCCCTTTCAGAAGAAATACCCATCGGAATTAAACTCCAAATTCCTCAACAAAGTTAAAATCCAGAACTTAATTCCTCAAACAGAGTTAAACTTCAGGATCCTCAGCAGAACAAAAGCTTTCTCAAAGCTGATTTCCCCAGCCAGAGAGCCTTCCAGAATCTAACTCCCCTCAGAGTTAAGTTTCAAGATTCCCAGTGGAGCCAAAACTGTTAATCCCCAGTGGAGCTAAAACCTACAACTGTCAATCCCCAGCGGAACCAGATTAGTGAACATTCTCCCACAGAGATACTTCCCATCAGATTGAAGATTCTCAGTCTCACTCCTCCAGCATGAGTCTCCCAGGTTCTGAACTCCCCAGTAGAGATCATCAGAATTCTCATTCCCCACAAGTCACCAAGGATTTTCAATCCCCAGCAGTGGTCCTAAGATCCCTCAACAATTAAAGATCTTGTTCCCCAAGCAATCAGCAGTCAACAAGGGTTTCTCACCCTCAGTAATCAAAGGATTTTCAATCCCCAACTTCGGTTATGGGTTTATTTCCCCAACATTTGTCAAGGATTCATTCTCCAAAACAAATTACATTTCAAATTGATCGGTCGTTCAAAAGTTCCTTCATCACCTGTTGGAAGTTACGGTCGTCAAAGATCAAATTCTCACAAAATTTAAGCTATGAAGCTCGGATTCGACCGGATAATAGTTTAATCCCCAACAAGTTATTGTGAAGCCTGGATTATGACCAGATAGTAATACAAGTTTCTGTGAAGCCTGGATTACGACCAGACAGCAGCCAAGAATACTATGAAGCCTGGAGTCGACCAGATAGTGGTATATCTTTAACACAAGCTGTGAAGCCCGGATTTGATCGGATAACAGCTCAGCAAGTTATTGTGAAGCCTGGATTATGACCAAATAGCAATACAAGTTTTTGTGAAGCCTAGATTACGACCAGACAGCAGCCAAGAATACTACGAAGCCTGGAGTCGACCAGATAGTGGTATATCTTTAACACAAGCCGTGAAGCCCAAATTTGACCGGATAGCAGCTCAGCAAGTTATTGCGAAGCCTGGATTATGACCAGATAGAAATACAAGTTTCTGTGAAGCCTGGATTACGACCAGACAGCAGCCAAGAATACTACGAAGCCTGGAGTTGACCAGATAGTGGTATATCTTTAACACAAGCCGTGAAGCCCGGATTTGACTGGATAGCAGCTCAGCAAGTTATTGCGAAGCCTGAATTATGTCCAGATAGCAATACAAGTTTCTATGAAGCCTGGATTGCGACCAGACAGCAGCCAAGAATACTACGAAGCCTGGAGTCGACCAGATAGTGGTATATCTTTAACACAAGCCGTGAAGCCCGGATTCGACCGGATAGCAGCTCAACAAGTTATTGTGAAGCTTGGATTACGACTAGATAGCAATGCAAGTTTCTGTGAAAGCCTGGAGATCGACCAGATAACAGTTAATCGTTAACAGAATGAAGACTCTCGACCTTGAATCCCCAGTGGATTGGCATACAACCCAAACTCCTGATTCCTCAACAGTGGTCCCAGGACTTCTCATTTTCAACGATCAAAGGATTTACTTTCCCTTGCAGCAGTCAAGGATTTACTTTCCCCGACAGCAGTAAAAAATTTCATTATCCAGGATTCATCCATCCTCAGCAAGACAGCTACTCAGCTTACATGCGCATTCATTACATTCATATATCATAAACATTGATATAACATATATATTGCATCATACATTTCATGCAACATAATTTTGTGTTTCAGCTAATATTTTACCCTTTTCAGGATAAGATTAATAAGCTTCAAGACTTCTGAAAACAGTTTATGAATTCTCCCAAACACGGATGTTAATCTATCGCTTGTTCAGATTCAACTTTTGAAAACAGTTTACGGACGCTTCCCAACATGGATGCTGATCTATTTCTTATTCAACTCCAAGACTTCTGAAAACAGTTTACGGATTCTCCAAACACGGATGTTAATCTATCGCTTGTTTAGATTCAACTTTTGAAAACAGTTTACGGACGCTTCCCAACATGGATGCTGATCTATTGCTTATTCAACTTCAAGACTTCTGAAAACAGTTTACGGATTCTCCAAACACGGATGTTAATCTATGGATTGTTCAGATTCAACTTTTGAAAACAGTTTACGGATGCTTCCCAACATGGATGCAGATCTATTGCTTATTCAACTTTAAGACTTCTGAAAACAGTTTACGGATTCTCCAAACACAAATGTTAATCTATCGCTTGTTCAGACTCAACTTCTGAAAACAGTTCACGGATTCTCCAAACACGGATGTTAATCTATCACTTGTTCAAATTCAAGACTTCTGAAAACAGTTTACGGATTCTCCAAA
Organism: Vicia faba; assembly: GCA_948472305.1. Lineage (NCBI taxonomy): Eukaryota > Viridiplantae > Streptophyta > Magnoliopsida > Fabales > Fabaceae > Vicia > Vicia faba. The sequence goes on from OX451736.1 coordinate 1,603,009,698, forward strand.
CACGGATGTCAATCTATTGCTTATTCAGACCCCCAGTCCAGAGATATTCCAAACATGGATACCTTTCTGATACTCACTCACTCATCAACGACCTACAGTTCAACAAACATTCCAGATGGCATCTTTAAGCCCATCCCCGACAAGATCCTGTCACCTCTCCAGATGACATCTTTAAGCCCATCTCCAAATGGCATCTTTAAGCCCATTCCCGCACCTATGTTTTGACGAGTGCAAATTTACGGGCACTCTAGTGTCCAATCTCCTTTTACCTTCGAGACGCGAAAGGCAAACTTGCCAATCTAACTCTTCAGGTTCAAGAAGATTGAACAGGGGCAACTGTTGTACCCCAAAATTTTCCCTCTCATTTCATCAACATTTTCTCATCACAAGACTCTTGGAGCTCAAGATCAAGTTAGGGTTTGCTCTACTCAAGGCCCCTCCTTGCACTGTTGACCCAAATTAGGGTTTGAGTTTGCACAAGGATGTTTTGACCTAAAAAGCCCAAAGTGACTTTCATGCTTCATGTTAGACTTACAAGTTTATCCATACCAAGTTTCAAGCCTTGATTCCAATCCTTGCCCAATTAATTGGACAGTTGACCAAGAAATCAACTGTATTGGGGAAAAAGTCAACTGTGGCTTATTGACAGTCAAACATCATGATTTTTGACCCACATCAACATAATGAACTCATATGAACTATTTGGTCAAGTTTGGATAACAATTCCACAAGAAATTTGATCAGATCACCAAAAGGGCAAAATGGTCATTTTTAGGGTTTTGACTACATAAAGGCAATTTTTGACTGTTTGACCTAACCAATGGCAAATCAAGCTCACATATGGACTCAAGGACTCAATGGCATTGTCTTGACCCATTCAACAAGTTCAAAAGATCTCAAATGCATAGGATTGACAGATGAATTTTCCAGTCAACTGATCAAAATTTGACTGTATACTGAAAAGTCAAACTTTGACTTTTTGGTCAAAATCAAGTGCCAAGATTCATTTTTCATCAAGACATGTCAAATTATGAAACTTGTTCATCAAGAAACCCAAAATTGCAAATTAGGGTTTTAAAATGAAAAATTTCATAACTTAGAAATTTTCTAAGTTATGAAATTTCCTTATTTTTTCCTAACTTTGTCCCATTTTTTCACCAAGATGCAATTGGATTCAAACAAAACTTGAAACATGAAAGTTGTAGTCCATTGCAAAATCTACAACTCTTATTCACAAAGTTTTCTCAAAGGAAGCTTGTATCTAAAGTTATGATTTTTGGAACAAGGATGCAAAACATTTTTAACTTAGAGAAATTTTGCCCTATTCTAGGCAGGGTTTTTGTCCAACTTCTTGGCCATTTTTCACATGGTTCCACTTGGAGTTTCAATTTTCATTACAAAGATGAATTATAGTACACATTCCAAGATTTCCAAATTGTCCAAGAACTTCTCAAACACCCTTGTGGTTAGAGAGAATCGAATTCACAAAGTTGGCCAAAACTCACTTTTGTTCATGACCAATACATGTTCATAACAAATGACATTTTCAAATCAGCTTGGTTTATGCTGGCTTGCAGGCCTCAAAACCAATTTACACTTCATAATTTAATGCTTAACCATTGAATTAAGATGTTATCTTGGCCATTTGGGCATTACATGCTAAACCAATCCCTAATTAGAAAAAGCAATGTTCCTATTTTTGGCCTAATGTCACTTTATGTCAAAAATGAATACTTAGGATAAAAATATGAAAATAATACATTTTTATTTTTATTAATATATGCCACTAAAAATACTCTTTTACAATATACTTTTTATTTTTTTATATATAATTAACAAATATTGTACATAATTAATAAATAAGTGCTATTTATTCAAAAATTAGGGTTTTGCCCTAAACCATAAAAATAATCAAAAAATGACTTTTTCTTATTTTGTTTATACTTCAAACATGGAAACCTTTTACATACATAACAAAAATCATTTTTGTGCATAATACGTTTTGTATATTTATTGTATTCACTTAGATATTGTACAATTAAATATTTGTATCCTATACATTCGATATGGTTGTAATAACTTAGATTTTATTTCCTTGTCAAATATCCCCAATGCAAACTTGTACCCCCTCCCTATATCTTGTTGTAATAGCTTAGCATTTAAATTCTCGCATTTAAAAGCTTTCAAATTATGCCATGATAGACTTAGGGTTTGTATGCAAATCAAATCAACAAATAGCTTGACTTAATCCAAGATAAATATGCATGAAAAAACAAACACAATGCACATTTGCACCCTTAGGGTTACTCCACTTGTTGCCTTCACAAATGGACCATGATTGCTGTTGTACCCCAAATTTTGACCTAAGATACCATCTCCCATCTGCATCATTACATTGCAAGTGTTTTGACATATTTTTATCAATTTTTAAAGCAGTTTTTAAATTCATAACTTTTTCAAGTCGAGAGCTGTTTATTTGTTGAACGCTAAATTTATTAATTGATCAATGCTAAAACAGTGTTTATTAATTATTTATTATCTTAAATTTAAATAATTGGAATTTATTTTCAGTTATTATATAATTTAAAGATTTATAAATAATAAAATAAATATTTGAAAAGAAGTTTATTAATTGATCAGATGATGTTTATTAATTATTTATTATCTTAAATTTAAATAATTGGAATTTATTTTCAGTTATTATATAATTTAAAGATTTATAAATAATAAAATAAATATTTGAAAATAGTTCATTAATTGATCAACAATGTTTATCTAATTATTTATTATTCTAAGTTTAAATAGTTGAAATGTTATTTTCAGTTATTATAATTTAGAATAATTATAAATAATGAAGTAAATGATTGAAGAGAAATTAATTGATCAATGATGTTTATTTAATTATTTATCATTCTAAATTTAAATAATTGGAATTGATTTTCAATTATTATATAATTTAAAGAATTATAAATGGTAAAATAAATAATTGGAAAGAAGAAAATAATTAACTGGAAAATAATAGAATTTTATTCATTTTATTCTAATTGTTACAATTGTTGTTTAAATACCGTATTTATTTACAACGTACTTACAACGATAATTTTTACAATGTTTAAAATGAAATAAAAGCTATCCTATTTTTTCCTAAGTTCTAAATCTTCATCTTCTATCCAATACTTCTTTGATGATCATTTGATTTTTACCTGCAAAAGAATTAAAGAAAAAGTCAAACATAAATAGATAATTAAAAGCAAAAAATTAATTTTAGTGTTCATCATTAAAAGCAAACGGCTGGAATCAGTTTTACCCTTTTTGCAAATCACGGGATTTCTCCCGGTTCACAAAAAGGGATGAATTTTTATTGACAAATATGAATGCACAAATTTAAATATGCACAAATTCATTTTTTGTCAAAAACTGCATTTTTCAAATCAATTGCATTTTCAAAAGCCCACTGCATAGTTCAAAACAATATGCACAAATTCAATTGTTTGTCAAAACAGCATACAAAAAAATCAACAACATATGCAAGTTTCCAAAGCCAATGCAACGTAAACATGCCAAAATATAGGAAGAGGCCAAAAATCAAAGGCTCCCATGCTGTACAATACCATTGACAAAGAGAGATATGCAGTTTAAACCAATGTGCAAGCAATATATTTTCTTTTTTCATCATTTTCCAGCATTATACTTTTTCAGAACAAGTAAGTACATAACAACATTTTGGTGTTTCAATTGTACTTGAGAGAGAGAAGAGAGGAAGAGTGTGGTTTACAGGTTTTTGGCTTAGGCAGAAAATGGATACAAAACAAACTGTAGCAGTATACAGTAGAGAAAATAAAAGCATGAAAAAGAATAGAGACAAACTGATGGAGCAGTAAGATGTGCAGAGGTCCAAGGCAAATATGATTAAATATACCAAAACCTGAGTTATCAAGGGAGAAGCCAGCAACTGTTATAACAAAACAAACCCTTCAAAAAAGGTTAAGAGTCCATAACCTGCTAAATACCTAAAAACCAAGACAGAGTTCCAACAACTCAAGCATCAACATAAACCCAAAACCACACAACCTGCATTCAAAAAACACCATCAAACCTTTAACCACTGTCCAACCAAAACCATATACCCATAACCTGCAGAAAACCAGAAAAGCCTAAACAAATATGGCCTAAAACATACAACCTGCATTCAAAAACACCATCAAACCTTTAACCATTGTCCAACCAAAACCATATACCCATAACCTGCAGAAAACCAGAAAAGCCTAAACAAATATGGCCTAAACCATACAACCTGCATTCAAAACACCATTAAACCTTTAACCACTGTCCATCCATACAAAAGCCATGGCCAAACCAAAAATCATAACCATTTCCAAGCCAAATATCGTGTAACCATGGCCTAAACCACGAACCTGTTACCACAACCTAAAAATCTGTCAAGCCTCACCAAACCAGTAAAGCCTTACAGCCAAGAACACCTTCAACCTTAAACCAAAAGCATAAACCATAAATCAATGTCCAAACCGGAAAGCCTCAGAGTTATCATCATAGGCCAATAACTCAAGCATACAGAAGCAAAATAGAAAGAAGAAGAGGGAAGCTGGTCAAAACAAAGCATTTCAACGACAGCGTATTCAAGCATACAAAAAGCCTCAAACATTCATCATAGGCCACTAAGAGAAGTAACAAAATCACAGCAAAAGAAGAAGAGAAGAAAATTATTCGAAGGTAACTCATTCAAGCATCAAAGGCCTCAGAAATCTTCATCACAGGCCAATAAGATAAGCATACAGCAAGCTAGCAAGAAGAGGAAAAAGACAAACCAGGGTCAAAGAAGCTCGCGACACATCACCTTTCCTTCCGCCCTTGGCCTCCTACGCACACCTAACCTTCTTCCTCCGTCTCCAGGTAACGATTTCTCCCTCTCTTACTTCCAAATACCTCGAATAATCATGTAAGAGAAGCGTAATCAGAATCAAATAGATAAAAATCATAACATGCAGTAGTACAAAACCCTAACAAATAAAACGTAAGATCACCTTGAATCGATCGCCCGAGCATCTCATTGGAGGGAAGAGGAAGATTGAGGTACGGTGGCCTTTGGGCAAGAGAGTTCAGAGCATGAGAGAAGAAGAAGACGAATCAAGAATGCGTGAATGAACAAGAAGAACGGCGCTGCGTAACCAAACCCTAATCCCTTTTCTCAATTAACACATGTGTTTACCCTAAAACAAAATTAGGAAATGCTTGGACCTAAACCTGTTTCTTGCCTATAGCCCAATGCTTTCTTAAGCACACCCCCCTTATTTCTGTTTGTTTCCTGATTAGGCCTCTTGGAACCCTTTTGGCCCATGTAAATTGTTTATGTTTCTACCCCTTTATTTCTTAACACCTTTTTTCTATTTTGTTTTCTTTAGCCTTTTTTAGAGTTTTTATTTAATTTAGTTAATTAGACTTAATTAATAAGAGTTGTAATTTAATTAAAAACATTTTAATAATTGATCAATTTTATTAGTTTAACTTTTAGGATTTAATTTGGTAATTTTAGTATCTTTTTTAATTAGACTTAGGTTAGAAGCTTTTAAGTTTTAATTTAGTTTAAAATCATTTAATAACTCTTAAAAATAATACCTTTTATTAATATTAAAAAAAACATATAGAAATGAAAACTCTAAAAAACATATAAAATAAAAAACTTAAAAAAAACATGTTCTTTAATTAATTCCCTCGCTTTAATTAATATTAGATAAAAATATAAAAAATGCATGTTCACATCATTTAATCTGTTTATTTAATCATTGTTGTAGTTATATATAACTTAGTCATTATCTGCATAATTTTCTGTTTAATTATTTTGTGCTTACATGTTTATTCTGTTTACTTCTAAAATCTAAGGGAAAAACGATTGAATTTGTTGACTTCATGTCCTCAAGTCCAATCACACGAACATCTGCATTTCATTAAAACTTAGGTTAATTTTTCCCCAAATATCCAATCTTTTCAAAACTTATACCTTTTAAGCCAAAACTTCGACATTAGGTCGTCGTACCTTCAAAACCCGTTCGCACCCCTTCTCGGCCAAAACAATTTATTTTTAATCAAACGATCAATTTTAATAAACAGATATTTCAAAAGGTTCCTATAGAGTACTATAGATGCATTGGGTGCTAATACCTTCCCATTGTATAACCAACCCCCGAACCATAGATCTCTTTTCAAAAACGCCTTGTATTTTTATTACTTTTAAAAGTATTATTTTACATTGCATATTTAGGGTTTTATTTCGCTCTTTCCCCTTTTCCCTTGGAAATAATAAAGCGCGGTGGCGACTCTTGCTTTTGTGATACGAATTAATCAATAATTCGATCTCCGATTTACCCCGCTACATTTTTTATCGCTACATAATTGGCGACTCTGCTGGGGACAGATTGACCTCTTGCTGGTCCATCCCTAAGTGGGTTAAGCCTAGTTTGTTTTATCTGTTTTATTATTATTTGATTTGTTTGATTATGTGCTTAAATTTGGGGTTGTTTGGGTTTTTTTTGCAAAGGACGAATCCTATACCCGGATTAAGTTACACTTAAGAATAGGACGGGCGGTATAGTCGTGTTAACTTTGAGGGAGTAATCCCGAAGAAGGAGGCATGAGATCCCCTACTCAATGGAAGGCCCTCTTGAACTTAATATTTGTTTACCGAGTAATCGGGAAGACATTATTATTTTCGACCTAGGAGCCAGAGAAATTGAGAACCGTAGAACCCTAACCCATCTTGGCCTTTTAGGTGTAGCGCGGAGACTATAACAGAGTAATTCGGAAGTAGTTGTTACGCGATGCTACGCTCGGATGAGTTTCTCTTGAGAATATTGCTAATTATTGAGTAATCAAGACGTTGGTAATATCCGAAGGAGGAATGTAGACTCTGGGAACTTTTAGAACCTTGTCTTACAGGTGTGATTGAACCATTAGTACATACCTTTGGGTGGGCTTTACCCTTGACTCCATGCTGAAACGTTGAACCTTTGACCCCATGTTTTTGAACTTGTGTGTAACTGTTGCGTTATCATCCATTCATGCATTCATCAACATTTTTTGTAAAAAAAACTTGTGTTTCAAGGAACTTAAGAATGATTTTTGCAGACGTCTCAGGTATTATGGTGTTTAGAAGAAGAAACACTCGAAGTTGATTCTGAGTGATCTTTAGTTCTTAGTTTTATTTTACTGATGTCATTTTGTAAAACTTTGTAAAAGGGCTTCATGTTCCGAAGTTGTAATTTACTGCTTTATTATGGGCTTCATGTTCCAAAGTTGTAATTTACTGCTTTTATTATGGGCTTTCTGTTCCAAAGTTGTAGTTTACCGCTTTTATTATTGGGTTGTTATCCCAAAGTTGTAATTTATTGTTTTGTTGTTCCAAAGTTGTAAGTTGTAATTTACCGCTTTTGATTAATGGACTGAGTTTTTGTTGTTCCAAATTCCTTTACCATTGATGTGTGCAAAATTATCGAAGTTCCTTGAAAAACTATTAAAATGAATCATCATTTGCATCACATATCATGCATCATCCAACATTCCACTTCACATGTTTTCTAGAGTCTCATCCTTGTTTCTTTTTCCACTCTAAAGGGTTGTCAAGCTGTCTCATCGATACGATACTCGAGCTAATCGTCAGAGGAAGATGGAAGATTTGGAACAGGAAAACCATGAGCTTCGTGAGGAGGTCGCTACCCTTCGTGTCGGTATGGAAAAGTTAACTGCGCTAGTGGAAAGTTTGATGGCTGTTCAGAATCAGCCATCGACTATAGCTGCTGAGATTTAGACTTCAACTACTGTGGTTTCCGAGATTGTCACCGTTCCAACATCTGTGACTCAAATCAACTCTCCACTTCAGCATCAGTTGCCAAAAGGTTTTCCGTGGGGAATGCCTTACAACTTTGTGCCAGAGGAGTGTCAGCCTGTCATACAACCTTTGTTTCAACCTGCTTTGTCTCTTCCTCAACAAGAGACAACTGCCATGCCGCCGGTAATCCCGTCTGTAACACCTTTTCCGCAACCAGTAATGACAACTGTCGCTCCTGTGGTTCACTCCGTGCCATACTTGAATGAACCTACTTATCCTGCCGAGCCTGCTGAAAGTTTGGGTCTTTTTGATAGAATGGAGGAATTTCAAGACCAATTCCAAGAAATGCAGAAGGAGCTCAGAGCGTTAAAGGGGAAGGATTTGTTTGGGAAGAACACTCATGACCTTTGTTTAGTTCCGAATGTCAAGATTCCAGCAAAATTCAAAGTGCCAGACTTTGAAAGATATAAGGGTGATTCGTGTCCTCGAAGTCATTTGACTATGTACGTGAGAAAGATGTCTACGTATTCCGATGATCATGACTTGTTGATTCACTATTTTCAAGACAGTTTGACGGGTGCTGCTCTAAAGTGGTATATGGGTTTAGACAGCATTCAGATCCGCAACTTCAACGATCTTAGCGAAGCTTTTGTCCACCAGTATAAGTACAACGTTGACATGGCGCCGGACAGGGATCAACTTCGGGCGATGTCCCAGAGAGACAGAGAATCTTTTAAGGAATACGCACAGAGGTGGCGTGAAATTGCTGCTCAAATCTATCCACCTCTTGAGGAGAAAGAGATGACGAAGATATTCTTGAATACTTTAGGTTCCTTTTACTATGAAAGAATGATTTCCAGCGCACCCAGTGACTTCACCGAAATGGTAAGCATGGGCATGCGGTTAGAGGAAGGGATTCGTGAAGGGCGTTTGGTTAAAGAAGGAAGTCCGTCTAGCAGTACTAAGAAGTTTGGAAGTGTTTTCCCGAAAAGAAAAGAACAGGATGTCAGCGTGATCTTCCCAGGGAGACCGAGGAGAGGTTACTCACACGTTGCGGCAGTCACTCCGGCTGTCCGCCCAGCTTTGATGACCCCAGCTCATCAAACCCCACCAACTCAACAACGGCCATTTCAGCAGCAGCCTCGACAACAGGCTCATCCATTCAACAACCAGAACCGTTCACCAAGAAAACCGCAATTCGATGCCATTCCTATGACTTATACTGAATTGTTCCCTGCTCTTATCAGAAAGAACCTCATAACGACGAAGCCTCCTCCTGTCGCACCGAACAGTACTTCTCCGTGGTACAAGGCGGATCAGTTTTGTGAATATCATCAAGGGTCACCGGGGCACAACCTTGAAAATTATTTTGCTCTAAAGGCGGACGTGCAGAGGTTGATTAAGAGTGGTATCTTGTATTTCAAGGATGTTAACCCGAATGTTAGAGATAATCCTTTGCCTCGACATGGGGCAGCTTCAATGAATATGGTGGAAGGTTGTCCGGGAATGTTTCGAGTTTTTCAAGTTGAACACATAAGAGAGTCGTTGATCAGGTTACATCAAAGTTTAAGAAGACTTGCCTTTGTTAGGCATCAGCATGATTATGATGTTTGTGAATTTTGTTCAAGAGAGGTTGATTTCCCTATTGTGAAGGAGGATATTCAAAAGTTGTTAGACCAGAGAGTTATCACTATTACATATGACAGAAATCCGGAGGATGAAGTGAATGTTATAATACCACAATTCAATTTGCCTGAATCAGTAGAGATCGTTTACGATAGTCAGACTGCACCTGTTGATCCTTTGATCATTTACCCACCTGGTCCTGTGCCTTACAACTCAGACCAAGCTATACCGTATAAGTATAATGCCACAATGATTGAGAATGGGGTAGAAGTCCCTATACCGACAAGGCCGTCTTTTGTTAACATCGCTGATGTGAGTAGAGTTACGAGAAGTGGACGTGTCTTTGCAGTAGTACCTTTGAAGAGACCAGAAGTTCAAGTCAGGAGGCCCATACCGGCAGAAATTCCAGCGAGAAATGTTGAACCAAGGGTTGAGATAGGTCGATCCAATGAACCTATCCCTCATCCTGAGGATGATGAGATTCTGAAGCTTATCAAGAGAAGTGATTATAAGATTGTGGACCAACTTTTGCAAACTCCTTCCAAGATTTCTTTGCTTGCTTTACTGAGAGATTCTGGTGCCCATAGAGAAGCTTTGATGAAGGTCTTGGACCAGGCGTTCGTGGATCATGATGTGACGGTTGACCAGTTTGATGGAATTGTGGGAAATATTACTTCGTGTAACAATCTTGGTTTTAGTGATGAAGAACTCCCGGAGGAGGGAAGGAACCATAATATGGCTTTGCATATCTCAATAAGTTATGGAAATGATACCTTATCAAGTGTGTTGGTAGATACAGGTTCGTCGTTAAATGTAATGCCCAAGACTACATTATCTCGACTCTCATATCAAGGTGCTCCCATGAGACCCAGTGGAGTAATTGTTAAAGCGTTTGATGGTTCTAGGAAGACTGTCATTGGTGAAGTGGATCTTCCTATAGTAATTGGTCCTCATACTTTTCAGATCACTTTTCAAGTAATGGATATTCATGCTGCCTACAGTTGCCTATTGGGTCGTCCGTGGATCCATGATGCAGGGGCAGTCACTTCCACGCTCCATCAGAGATTGAAGTTTGTAAGGCATGGAAAGCTGGTAATGATTGGTGGAGAGCAGGCTATGGTGGTAAGCCATTTGTCATCTTTCTCTTTTATTGATGCTGAGGAGGATGTTGGAACCCAATTCCAAGCTCTATCTGTTGCTAATAGTGAAGTGAAGAAGCAAGGGGCATCTATTTCTTCTTTTGAGGATGCGCGACGAGTGGTTGAAAGTGGTTTGGCTGAAGGTTGGGGCCAGGTGTTGACTTTGCCCGAGAACAAGTCTGGATAAGGTCTTGGTTTTTATCCCGTGTCTGCGAGAGTCAAGCAGGAAGTAGTTACTCGCCCGATTCAAGAGGTTTTCCGAAGCGCAGGTTTTATCCATCCGACTCCTCCTGAGGTTGATGCTATAATAGGAGACGATTCTGAAGAGGATTTACCCGATTTTGTAACGCATGGAGTGGCTTGCCAGAACTGGATTGCTGTTGATGTTCCTGTTGTGATGCACATTTCTGAGTAATGTTTTGTTTTATTTTCGAAAAAACTTTCGCTCTGCCCAAGGCGAAAAGTATTTGTGTCGGGCTATGATGAAAATAAATCCTTTTTCTCTGCCCAAGGCAAAAGAGAAATGTCTGGGCTCTTTGTTTCAAGTATTTCCCTTCATGAATAAAAATGTTATTTTGTCCACTACTGTTTTATTTTTCACTTTTTCTGGGAAATAGTAATGAAAATTAATTGGTAGTAATAGGAAAATATAATAACTTTTTGTTTTATTTGCACAAATCGATTTCTAAAATAAAGCATAATCATATGTGCAGATTAATCCGTGACTTAACCATTGAAAACAATGATCCTATGCCCTCTCCCAACTTTGAATTCCCCGTGTTCATAGCCGAAGAAGAGGATAGTGAAGAGATTCCTGTTGAAATTTCCCGTTTGCTTGAGCATGACGAAAAGATTATTCAACCGTTTGAAGAACCTGTGGAGTTGATCAATTTGGGTGATGAAGAAGATAAAAAGGAAGTCAAGGTCGGAGCATTGCTTATCCCAGAGGTCAAAGAGAAAATGTTGGAGCTTCTCAAAGAGTATGTTGATGTGTTTGCTTGGTCCTACCAAGATATGCCAGGATTGGACAACAATATTGTGGAGCATCGTTTACCGTTGAGACCTGAATGTCCGCCAATTAAGCAGAAGTTGAGAAGGACTCGTCCCGATATGGCTGACAAGATCAAAGAAGAAGTTCAGAAACAAATTAATGCAGGTTTCCTTGTTACATCGGTCTATCCTCAATGGTTAGCCAACATAGTGCCTGTTGCTAAGAAAGATGGCAAAGTTCGGATGTGTGTAGACTATAGAGATCTGAATAGAGCTAGCCCAAAGGATGACTTCCCATTACCACACATTGACGTATTGGTCGACAGTACCGCAAAGTTCAAAGTCTTTTCTTTCATGGATGGTTTCTCTGGTTACAATCAAATCAAGATGGCACCAGAAGATATGGAGAAGACAGCTTTCATTACACCGTGGGGAACATTTTGTTATCGAGTTATGCCGTTTGGTTTGAGGAATGCTGGTGCAACATACCAAAGGGCCATGACTGCTTTGTTCCATGATATGATGCATAAAGAGATAGAAGTGTATGTAGATGACATGATTTCTAAATCGCAAACTGAAGAAGATCATTTGGAACATTTATTGAAGTTATTCCAGTGTTTGAGAAAGTATAAACTCTGTCTGAATCCCAACAAGTGCACTTTTGGTGTTCGTTCTGGAAGACTTCTGGGTTTCATTGTCAGTCAGAGAGGTATTGAGGTAGATCCTGATAAAGTCAAAGCTATTCGGGAAATGCCCGCACCCAAGACGGAAAAACAAGCAAGAGGATTCCTTGGGAGACTGAACTATATTTCTAGATTTATATCTCATATGACTGCTACCTGTGGGCCGATTTTCAAGCTTCTCCGAAAGAACCAAGGATGTGTGTGGAAAGAGGATTGTCAGAGAGCTTTTGATAGCATCAAAGAATATTTGCTTGAACCTCCCATTTTGATTCCTCCGGTGGAAGGAAGACCTTTGATTATGTACCTGACTATATTGGAAGATTCCATGGGATGTGTGCTTGGTCAACAAGATGAGACTGGAAGAAAGGAACATGCCGTATATTATCTGAGTAAGAAATTCACAGACTGTGAGTCTCGATACTCATTGCTTGAGAAAACCTGTTGTGCTTTAGCTTGGGCTGCTCGCCGTCTGCGCCAGTATATGATTAACCACACCACTTGGTTGATCTCCAAAATGGATCCGATCAAGTATATCTTTGAGAAGCCCGCCTTATCTGGAAGAATAGCTCGTTGGCAGATGTTGTTATCCGAATATGACATTGAGTATCACACTCAGAAGGCAATCAAAGGGAGTATTTTAGCCGATCATTTGGCTCACCAACCAATTGACGATTATCAACCTATCAAGTTTGATTTCCCAGATGAAGATGTTATGTACTTGAAAGCTAAAGATTGTGAAGAGCCGTTACCCGAAGAAGGACCTGATCCTGAATCGCATTGGGGTTTGATATTTGACGGAGCTGTGAATTCTTATGGAAATGGAATTGGGGCAATCATCGTCACTCCCCGAGGTACTTATATCCCGTTCACGGCGAGACTGAAGTTTGACTGCACGAACAACATGGCTGAATATGAGGCATGTATTATGGGTCTCGAAGGAGCAGTGGATCTAAGGATTAAGATTCTTGATATTTACGGAGATTCGGCATTGGTAATTAATCAAATCAAAGGAGAATGGGAGACTCGTCATCCTGGTTTGATCCCTTACAGAGACTATGCTAGAAGATTGTTAACTTTCTTCAACAAAGTGGAATTACATCATATCCCTAGAGATGAGAACCAAATGGCTGATGCTTTAGCTACTTTGTCTTCAATGTTTCAAGTGAATGGTTGGAACGATGTGCCTACAATCCGGGTTATGCGCCTCGATAGACCTGCTCATGTGTTCTCAGTAGAAGAGGTCACCGACGAAAAACCGTGGTTCTATGACATTAAACGTGTTCTTCAAACTCAAGAGTACCCGCCTGGGGAATCCAATAAAGATAGGAAGACATTGAGAAGATTAGCAAGCAGTTTCTTCCTCAATGAAGAAGTATTATATAAGAGGAATTACGACATGGTCTTGCTTAGATGTGTAGACAGACGTGAAGCAGACATGCTGATGCAAGAAGTACATGAAGGATCCTTTGGTACTCATGCCAACGGACATGCAATGGCTAGAAAGATGTTGAGAGCTGGTTACTATTGGATGACAATGGAATCTGATTGCTGCAAATATGTGAAGAAATGTCATAAATGCCAGATTTATGCGGACAAGATACATGTGCCACCGACCCTCCTCAATGTTATCTCTTCACCTTGGCCTTTCTCTATGTGGGGCATTGATATGATTGGAATGATTGAACCCAAAGCTTTAAATGGTCATCGTTTCATCTTGGTGGCGATTGATTATTTTACTAAATGGGTGGAAGCAGCATCTTATGCTAATGTAACCAAACAGGTGGTAGTCAGATTTATCAAGAATCAGATCATTTGTCGATACGGCATCCCGAGCAAGATCATCACTGATAATGGTTTGAATTTGAATAACAAGATGATGAGAGAGCTTTGTGAAGAGTTCAAGATCGAACATCATAATTCTTCTCCTTATAGACCGAAGATGAATGAGGCTGTTGAAGCTGCTAACAAGAATATCAAAAAGATTGTCCAGAAGATGGTGGTAACTTATAAAGATTGGCATGAAATGCTTCCATTTGCTCTGCATGGATACCGTACTTCAGTTCGAACTTCAACAGGTGCAACCCCATTTTCCCTAGTTTATGGTATGGAAGCCGTGCTCCCCGTGGAGATTGAGATTGCGTCTTTGAGAGTGTTGATGGAAGCTAAACTTTCTGAGGCCGAATGGTGTCAAAGTAGATATGATCAGTTGAATTTAATCGAAGAAAAGAGATTGACAGCTTTGTGTCACGGTCAATTGTATCAGCAGAGAATGAAGAAGGCTTTTGATAAGAAGGTTCGACCACGCGAGTTCAGAGAAGGTGACCTCGTGCTCAAAAAGATGTTATCTTTCCAACCTGATTCTAGGGGCAAGTGGGCTCCGAATTATGAAGGACCGTATGTCGTTAAGAAAGTTTTCTCTGGAGGTGCCTTGATTCTCACCAATATGGACGGTGAAGAGCTCCCGCGCCCCATGAACGCCGATGCAGTCAAGAAGTATTTCGCTTAGGTTTGAGTTGACAGTTCGCTAAGTTGAAGACCCAAAAGGGGCGGCTCAGGCAAGCTTTTGGTCAGACCAGTCTTGGCATTTGAACACATTTTGGAAATTCGAAGTTGTTAGGGAGAATAGTGATCATTGTTTTTGTGTAACCCTTTTCTTTCATGTACTATTTCCCAAACTTTGTAAACCGTTGGAGTCACGTTGTTAGCGAACTACCATCTTATTAATGAAATTTGAGCATTTACCTTTTGTGGGCAAAATTTTAATTTTTACGGAAATATTTGAAACAAAGTTATTTAAAGTATTCTTATTTTTAAAATGTGTCGTGAATCATGAAAGGAATATTAACAGTTTTTCCGAGGATGGTCAAGCCATGAAATGCAAAACAGTACAGTAATTTATCCTTGCATGATGAACATGTTTCGTTTCAAAATCGTCATGAGGTGTTGGTTGTGTTAAACTTGCGTTTCTCGGGGTACTAAGCTTGGTGACTCCCCAGTTGTTCCAGTTAAGCTTTGTTTCAGTTATCTTTATTTGGGCAATTTCTGAAGTGTGGTACGCTTTGTCTCATGCCAGTGGTCTATTGGTATTAGAAGATTGGATTTGAACACTTTTCTCCTCAGAAGATTTGAGCCTTGTAGCGTGTTACGCTCCGACGTTGCTTTGTGGTTCCAGTTCCAGTTATTTTCCGTCTTTTTTAAGATTGGCTGAGTATCTATCTTTTCGTGACATCTTTATCTCCAAGTTATTCCATCTGTTCGTTTTGTCAGCATAACATTCATTTACTCATTTACACCTATATCACGCATGCATATTCACATTTGCCGTTGATTTTGGGTTGTTTACTTTGTTTTATTACAATTTACAGTTTCTTTCCAAGTAGAAGGTTAGCTTAGGCAGAAAATGTGCTTCCTTTCTAAATTCCCCAACTGGGTTAATCCTCGTGGATGATTTTTGATTTAGCCTACCTTGTCCATCGCTGGATAGGATGAATCCCCAATTGAGTTACTTTCTCATTGGGTGGAGTCTTGTTTGACTGTTTTCTCTCAAGTTTATTCCTGGATGAAGTTGTTGTCTCTTGCATAGGCTATCTCATGTTTCTTCCCAGTGAAGTCGCGACCTAGATGGATGGTGCATTTATTTTGCACATTTAAGTATGTGATCTCCTCGGGAAGGATTGATTCACGATTCTCTTTGACGAAGATTTTATTCTCTGCCAGTGTCATCGCAATTTCCTTCTGAGTTATTCTCCGGAAAACGACAAGCGGCAGCTCTTCACGAGCAACTTGTGCGTTATTATTATTTTTTGGAAAACGACAAGCGGCAGCTCTTCACGATCAACTTGTGCGTTATTATTATTTTCGGAAAACGACAAGCGGCGGTCTCTTCATGAGCAACTTGTACGTTATAGACATCATTGGAAAACGACAAGCGGCAGCTCTTCACGAGCAACTTGTGCGTTATTATTATTTTTGGAAAACGACAAGCGGCAGCTCTTCATGAGCAACTTGTGCGTTATTATTATTTTTGGAAAACGACAAGCGGCAGCTCTTCACGAGCAACTTGTACGCTATTATTCTTCGGAAAACGACAAGCGACAGTCTCTTTATTTGAGCAACTTGTACGTTATTATTTTTGGAAAACGGCAAGCGGCAGTCTCTTTATTTGAGCAACTTGTACGTTATTATTTTTGGAAAACGGCAAGCGACAGTCTCTTTATTTGAGCAGCTTGTATGTTATTGGTATTTTCTTTGGAAAACAACAAGTGGCGGCTTCTTTATTTGAGCAGCTTGTGTGTTATTGACATCCCTGGACGACAGCAAGTGGCAACCTCTTTATTTGAGCAGCTTGTATGTCATATTTTTTTGGGAAGACAGCAAGTGGCAGCTTCTTTATCTGAGGCAACTCGTGTATCTGCAATCTTATTATTATCTCAGCATTAATTGAGTATATCTCCGGAAATCTCGCAGAGAAATTTGTTATGAATCTTTACCTTCAGAAGTCGGTAATCCGTCATCAGCAAAATTGATACTTTCTGTCTATCTTTGACCTTGAGTTGTGAGCTCACTGATATTTTTGGGTCAATAATCTATTTGTATGGCCTATGCAAGATGCCTTCTTTGTTAGGGTCAGAGGTCGTTTTCCCTCAATTTTATTCGCTGTCAAGAGTCTGTCATTTGAAGTCGATGGCTCATTTCCCCAGTAGTGTATAATCTACGTCTCTGTGTTTTGTTGGTGTTTGATTCCTCCAGCATTGTCTTGTTTCATACAATATCTTTCTCTGTGAATTCAATCACTGCATTCATATCAAACATAATGGCGGTATCTTAGGGTAAAAATTTGCGTATTATGTATTTAAGTACCTTCAATCTCGTCGAAACGAAGATTTTAATCTTCATATCTCCGGATAGAAGAAACTTAAATAGGGGCAGCTGTTGTACCCCAAATTTTGACCTAAGATACTATCTCCCATCTGCATCATTACATTGCAAGTGTTTTGACATATTTTTATCAATTTTTAAAGCAGTTTTTAAATTCATAACTTTTTCAAGTCGAGAGCTGTTTATTTGTTGAACGCTAAATTTATTAATTGATCAATGCTAAAACAGTGTTTATTAATTATTTATTATCTTAAATTTAAATAATTGGAATTTATTTTCAGTTATTATATAATTTAAAGATTTATAAATAATAAAATAAATATTTGAAAAGAAGTTTATTAATTGATCAGACGATGTTTATTAATTATTTATTATCTTAAATTTAAATAATTGGAATTTATTTTCAGTTATTATATAATTTAAAGATTTATAAATAATAAAATAAATATTTGAAAATAGTTCATTAATTGATCAACAATGTTTATCTAATTATTTATTATTCTAAGTTTAAATAGTTGAAATGTTATTTTCAGTTATTATAATTTAGAAGAATTATAAATAATGAAGTAAATGATTGAAGAGAAATTAATTGATCAATGATGTTTATTTAATTATTTATCATTCTAAATTTAAATAATTGGAATTGATTTTCAATTATTATATAATTTAAAGAATTATAAATGGTAAAATAAATAATTGGAAAGAAGAAAATAATTAATTGGAAAATAATAGAATTTTATTCATTTTATTCTAATTGTTACAATTGTTGTTTAAATACCGTATTTATTTACAACGTACTTACAACGATAATTTTTACAATGTTTAAAATGAAATAAAAGCTATCCTATTTTTTCCTAAGTTCTAAATCTTCATCTTCTATCCAATACTTCTTTGATGATCATTTGATTTTTACCTGCAAAAGAATTAAAGAAAAAGTCAGACATAAATAGATAATTAAAAGCAAAAAATTAATTTTAGTGTTCATCATTAAAAGCAAACGGCTGGAATCAGTTTTACCCTTTTTGCAAATCACGGGATTTCTCCCGGTTCACAAAAAGGGATGAATTTTTATTGACAAATATGAATGCACAAATTTAAATATGTACAAATTCATTTTTTGTGAAAAACTGCATTTTTCAAATCAATTGCGTTTTCAAAAGCCCACTGCATAGTTCAAAACAATATGCACAAATTCAATTGTTTGTCAAAACAGCATACAAAAAAATCAACAACATATGCAAGTTTCCAAAGCCAATGCAACGTAAACATGCCAAAATATAGGAAGAGGCCAAAAATCAAAGGCTCCCATGCTGTACAATACCATTGACAAAGAGAGATATGCAGTTTAAACCAATGTGCAAGCAATATATTTTCTTTTTTCATCATTTTCCAGCATTATATTTTTTCAGAACAAGTAAGTACATAACAACATTTTGGTGTTTCAATTGTACTTCAGAGAGAGAAGAGAGGAAGAGTGTGGTTTACAGGTTTTTGGCTTAGGCAGAAAATGGATACAAAACAAACTGTAGCAGTATACAATAGAGAAAAGAAAAGCATGAAAAAGAATAGAGACAAACTGATGGAGCAGTAAGATGTGCAGAGGTCCAAGGCAAATATGATTAAATATACCAAAACCTGAGTTATCAAGGGAGAAGCCAGCAACTGTTATAACAAAACAAACCCTTCAAAAAAGGTTAAGAGTCCATAACCTGCTAAATACCTAAAAACCAAGACAGAGTTCCAACAACTCAAGCATCAACATAAACCCAAAACCACACAACCTGCATTCAAAAAACACCATCAAACCTTTAACCACTGTCCAACCAAAACCATATACCCATAACCTGCAGAAAACCAGAAAAGCCTAAACAAATATGGCCTAAAACATACAACCTGCATTCAAAAACACCATCAAACCTTTAACCACTGTCCAACCAAAACCATATACCCATAACCTGCAGAAAACCAGAAAAGCCTAAACAAATATGGCCTAAACCATACAACATGCATTCAAAACACCATTAAACCTTTAACCACTATCCATCCATACAAAAGCCATGGCCAAACCAAAAATCATAACCATTTCCAAGCCAAATATCGTGTAACCATGGCCTAAACCACGAACCTGTTACCACAACCTAAAAATCTGTCAAGCCTCACCAAACCAGTAAAGCCTTACAGCCAAGAACACCTTCAACCTTAAACCAAAAGCATAAACCATAAATCAATGTCCAAACCAGCAAGCCTCAGAGTTATCATCATAGGCCAATAACTCAAGCATACAGAAGCAAAACAGAAAGAAGAAGAGGGAAGCTGGTCAAAACAAAGCATTTCAACGACAGCGTATTCAAGCATACAAAAAGCCTCAAACATTCATCATAGGCCACTAAGAGAAGTAAAAAAATCACAGCAAAAGAAGAAGAGAAGAAAATTATTCGAAGGCAACTCATTCAAGCATCAAAGGCCTCAGAAATCTTCATCACAGGCCAATAAGATAAGCATACAGCAAGCTAGCAAGAAGAGGAAAAAGACAAACCAGGGTCAAAGAAGCTCGCGACGCATCACCTTTCCTTCCACCCTTGGCCTCCTACGCACACCCAACCTTCTTCCTCCGTCTCCAGGTAACGATTTCTCCCTCTCTTACTTCCAAATGCCTCGAATAATCATGTAAGAGAAGCGTAATCAGAATCAAATAGATAAAAATCATAACATGCAGTAGTACAAAACCCTAACAAATAAAACGTAATATCACCTTGAATCGTTCGCCCGAGCATCTCATTGGAGGGAAGAGGAAGATTGAGGTACCGGTGGCCTTTGGGCAAGAGAGTTCAGAGCATGAGAGAAGAAGAAGACGAATCAAGAATGCGTGAATGAACAAGAAGAACGGCGTTGCGTAACCAAACCCTAATCCCTTTTCTCAATTAACACATGTGTTTACCCTAAAACAAAATTAGGAAATGCTTGGACCTAAACCTGTTTCTTGCCTAAAGCCCAACGCTTTCTTAAGCACACCCCCTTATTTCTGTTTGTTTCCTGATTAGGCCTCTTGGAACCCTTTTGGCCCATGTAATTTGTTTATGTTTCTACCCCTTTATTTCTTAACACCTTTTTTCTATTTTGTTTTCTTTAGCCTTTTTTAGAGTTTTTATTTAATTTAGTTAATTAGACTTAATTAATAAGAGTTGTAATTTAATTAAAAACATTTTAATAATTGATCAATTTTATTAGTTTAACTTTTAGGATTTAATTTGGTAATTTTAGTATCTTTTTTAATTAGACTTAGGTTAGAAGCTTTTAAGTTTTAATTTAGTTTAAAATCATTTAATAACTCTTAAAAATAATACCTTTTATTAATATTAAAAAAAACATATAGAAATGAAAACTCTAAAAAACATATAAAATAAAAAACTTAAAAAAACATATTCTTTAATTAATTCTCTCGCTTTAATTAATATTAGATAAAAATATAAAAAATGCATGTTCACATCATTTAATCTGTTTATTTAATCATTGTTGTAGCTATATATAACTTAATCATTATCTGCATAATTTTCTGTTTAATTATTTTGTGCTTACATGTTTATTCTGTTTACTTCTAAAATCCAAGGGAAAAACGATTGAATTTGTTGACTTCATGTCCTCAAGTCCAATCACGCGAACATCTGCATTTCATTAAAACTTAGGATAATTTTTCCCCAAATATCCAATCTTTTCAAAACTTATACCTTTTAAGTCAAAACTTCGACATTAGGTCGTCGTACCTTCAAAACCCGTCCGCACCCCTTTTCGGCCAAAACAATTTATTTTTAATCAAACGATCAATTTTAATAAACAGATATTTCAAAAGGTTCCTATAGAGTACTATAGATGCATTGGGTGCTAATACCTTCCCATTGTATAACCAACCCCCGAACCATAGATCTCTTTTAAAAAACGCCTTGTATTTTTATTACTTTTAAAAGTATTATTTTACATTGCATATTTAGGGTTTTATTTCGCTCTTTCCCCTTTTCCCTTGGAAATAATAAAGCGCGGTGGCGACTCTTGCTTTTGTGAGACGAATTAATCAATAATTCGATCTCCGATTTACCCCACTACATTTTTTATCGCTACAGTTGCATGTTAAGTGTCTTTGGCAAAACAAAAACAAATCAAATGATCATAGTCCCTCGATGACGCTATCAAGTTGCCTAAACAAAATGATCATAGTCCCTCAAAGAAAATTGCCAAAGATACTTGGCACTATTGCCTCTATGGTCTAAACGATGACCCGCGCCCGTCCCGTTAACATCCTTACAGAAGGTTGTTCACCAAATACAATGGTGAAACAACACTGTTAAAAGGGTTAAAACATGAGAAAGATCTTTGAGAAATTTAGGGTAGATAGCTCTTGGTTACTTGATCAATCTTGCAAAACAATCCTTGCCATTTTTCAAAACACACATCACAACACAACTTCAAAACAAACTTTCAAAAAACATTGAAACATCTTTTCAAAAAGACAAACACCTTTGTAAAACATTCGAGTAAAGAATTATTACAATGGTTGCCTAGACAAGGCATCTTTTTCAAAACATTTTCAAAAACCATACACACAAAGCACCATTTCAAACAATTGAAAAGCAAAGGCAAGTGATCTAAAACAAGTAACTAAGAGCCCATGGATAACCATGGATGAAAAGGGTTCTAGCACCTTCCCTTTTCATAATCTACCCCCCGAACCCACGAAAACATCTCAAAGGCCTTTCCTGTGCTTTTTGACCTTTCCTTAGGATAAATAAAAAGTCGGTGGCGACTCTTGCTAAATCGAACAAGTGCAAAAACAAACTCAAAACCTCAAGTCAGTTCTCCCACCGTATCACCAGGTGGCTCTTGGAGATACTCTTTGATCCTTTTGAAAGCGGCCTGACATTCATCATTCCATCGTACCACTTGATCTTTCTTTAATAACTTGAAGATTGGCTCACAAGTAGCAGTCAGGTGCGAGATGAATCAGGCAGTGTAGTTCAGACGTCCCAAAAAGCCTCTGACTTCTTTCTCTGTTTGAGGAGCTGGCATTTCCTGTATAGCTTTCACCTTTGCAGGATCCACTTGAATACCCTTATCGCTTACGACGAAACCCAGCAGTTTACCAAATCTCACCCCGAAGGTGCACTTGTTTGGGTTTAACCTCAGCTTGTACAATTTCAACTTGTCGAATAGCTTCTGAAGGTGTTCAATACGTTCCTCCTCAGTTTGGGACCTTGCA
Source organism: Vicia faba (assembly GCA_948472305.1). Taxonomy (NCBI): domain Eukaryota; kingdom Viridiplantae; phylum Streptophyta; class Magnoliopsida; order Fabales; family Fabaceae; genus Vicia; species Vicia faba. The sequence continues at coordinate 1,603,032,102 of OX451736.1, forward strand.
ATCATATCATCGACGTACAACTCAATCTCATGATGGATCATGTCATGAAACAAAGCAACCATGGCACGCTGATACGTTGCCCTAACATTCTTCAGTCCAAAAGGAATAACCATGTAGCAAAAAGTACCCCACTGAGTAACAAAATTTGTCTTCTCCATGTCTTTGGGAGACATTTTAATCTGATTATAACCGGAGAAACCATCCATAAAAGAGAAGACTTTATGCTGAGCGGTGTTGTTAACCAGAACGTCAATATGAGGTAGAGGGAAATCATCCTTGGGGCTTGCCCTGTTTAGATCCCTATAGTCAACACACATTCGAACCTTACCATCCTTCTTCGGCACAGGAACCACGTTGGCAACCCACTGCGGGTAAGAAGTAACTACTAGAAAACCAGCGTCAAACTGTTTCATAACTTCGGCCTTGATTTTCTTCGACATTTCTGGACGCATTCGGTGGACCTTCTGTTTTATTGGAGGACAATCTTCCTTGGTAGGCAGGCGGTGAACCACAATATCGGTATCCAACCCAGGCATGTCTTCATAAGACCAGGCAAAGATCTCAATGTAGTCACGCAGCATCTGAATCAACCGTTGCTTCACACTAGCTTCTAGGTTTGCATCGATCTTGACCTCTTTCTTGTCTATCTTTGTACCCAGATTCACTGATTCTACCGGCTCTTCGTGCAGCTGAATAACCCTCTCTTCTTGGAGTAATAGTCTTGCAAGTTCACCAGGCACTTCGCAATCATCTTCACCTTCGTCTTCGGCTAAGTTGATCAGACTTTTGAATTCATAACTGGCAGTAGCAGAGTCGTTACCAGTGAGATCCAGAGTGGATGTAGACCTGTGTACGTGAGTGTGTGTAAAATAGCTGTTTTGCAATAATAAAAGAAAAACAAGGAGCACAAAATTTGAAATGCAAGAAACGTCCCATGCTTTTATTAATGATATATGAAAATGACACACATAAAGCCCTCACAAATGAAGCCACGGTGCCCCGGGTAAGACACCGGGCCATAAAGTTTAAAACATTGTCTGTTACAAATTCAAAACAAAAAGTTTCATTACTGGGTAACAAAAGAAATAAGGATGAAGTCCTTTGCTGTCCAGTTGCTTGGTCCACCGTCAGTAGTAGGATAGATCCAGCTGTCGAACTCAGACTCTTCCACCTCGTCTTCAATGGCATTCACTCCCGAATTGCTGATGAACACGAGAGGTCTTCAGACCCGTGCATTCCGAACAGCCCTTTGAGCTTCTGCAGTGAAACCCAAACCAAACTTGTTAGTCTTCTGTGTAAAATCAGGGAGTTAGCCCCAATTCGCACACCCACCTTTCTCGACAACAGCCCGGGCATCCCTAAAGGAAGCCATCTTCATAGGAGAATCTTTAACAACAGTCTCAATTGACGCCAGTGTCTGGGGAACCTCTTCAAAATGTTGGAAATGGGTCTCAATGAACTCCCCGTCCATATCTACATATCAGAAAGAGTTGAGGTGGCTCACCATGTACTCTTCCTCTCCTTGTACTGTCACAATCTTCCCTTTTACTGGGTACTTCAGCTTCTGGTGGAGCGTTGAGGTTACAGCCCCAGCTTTGTGGATCCATGGGCGACCCAGCAAACAAGAATAAGATGGCTGAATGTCCATCACATAGAATGTATAGTTGAAAACCTAAGAACCAACCTTGATCGGAATATCCACTTCACCGTGCACCATCCTCTTAGATCCATCAAAGGCCGTGACGACAATGTTGCTTGGTTTCAGCTCCAACCCTTCACAGTCTAACCGATCTAGAGCTTTCTTAGGCAAAACGTTCAATTAGGAACCAATATCCACTAATACATGAGCAAGAGTAGTGCCCATGCATTCAATGGAGACATGCAGGGCATCATTGTGATTCTTCCCTTTAGCAGTCAAATCGGCGTCAGAGAAACCCAACCCATTATCAACAGTCAGACTGGCCACGCAATCTTTAAACTGATCAACTGATGTCTCTTGCGGTACGTGTGCAATCTTCAGGAATGCAATCAGAGCCTTGGCATGGGCCTCTGAGCATAACAACAGTGACATCATAGAGATTTTGGATGGGGTTTGCCCCAGCTGTTTAACTATATTGTAGTCACTCTTTTTGATGATCTTTAAAATCTCTTCCATCTCTTGTCTAGAAGCTTCAACAGTAATTATCTTTGGTGTCTCCGTCTGGGCATACTCACTGGTGGTCCCCTTTCCCCGAGTGTCAGATGACTCGGCGACAGGGGTAAGAATAGGAACTTGAACAAGAATAACAGCAGGTACACTAGCAGGTCTAATAACAACAGGTTTCCGGGCAGTTGGTGGAGAGATATCAGGTGAGAAAAGTCTTCTGCTGCGGGTGACTTTAGCAGGTCCAACAATATTGCTGACGTCAGTATCAGCATCCAAATCTTGTTTAACTCCGTGATAATAAACATCATCCCCATAGTGCCAAGGGACAGCTTTATCAGAGGTGTAGGGGATAGGCCCAAGAATAGTGATGATCAAAGGTGTGATTCTTGGAACAGATGTAATTCTAACAGGCTTTCTCGAGGAAGCCTTGGAAGAATTGTCGAGAATGGTGATAATAGCAACTTCTTCAGTATGAACTAAAGGAACAACAATCTTCTCAAACAGAATTTCTTTACTATCCATCAGGTGTTGGACACCTGATTTCAAAAGTGGGCAACCGGTTGGTAAGGCAGAACACATACGGCAACCTTCGCCACAGCCCGAAAATAAACTGGCTAGCAAAAGGTTCTTCTTCACAGTCATCAAAGGGGTAACAATGTCGTTCACAGAAACCACAAACGAGTCTTCATCTATAGCATTCACTCCATGCTTGGGCATAGGAGCAGTCACAACATTAGGTCTTTCGGGCGCCTCGAACTCAATCTCCTTAGCATCAATTAAGTCCTGTATTTTGTTCTTCAAAGCCCAACAATCATCTGTATTATGTCCCGGGCTATCAGAGTGAAAAGCACAACAGGCATTAGGGTTGTACTTTGGTGATGTAGTGTTGGGATTCTTTGGAGCCTCCCTTGGAATCACTAGATTGGTCTTTAATAACTGCGGCAGGATCTGAGACAGAGTCATGTTGAGATGGGTGAATTGCCTTCGAGGTCTCTCGGCCTTTGGCTGATTGTTGTGATGAGGAGTACCAGCAGGTCTTGAAATAACAACCGCATTAACAGCTTGGCGGTGTTCAGGTCTATTCTGGCTTTTCGAACTGTAGACAGCACTGGACTCTTTCTGAAAAGGCTTTTTCTCGGTGCTTGATGAAGCACCCTTTTGTATCTTACTAGCCTTAATACCAGCCTCAATCCTCTCACCGGTCATAATTAGCTCTGTAAACCCAGACGAAGAGCTTCCTATCAGATGGTTGAAAAATGGACCAGACAAGGTCCCCAGAAACATATCCACAAGTTCCCGATCAGCCAAGGGTGGTTGCACTCTTCCGGCGAGGTCCCTCCACTTCTGAGCATAATCTTTGAAACCTTCACCCGTTCCCATTGACATACCCTGGAGTTGGGTAAGCGTGGGAGCGAGGTTGGAATTGTATTGGTACTGCCTGTAGAAAGCAGTAGCCAAATCTTCCCAACTGCGGATACTGGCTCCGTCCAACTGGTAAAACCATTCAAGCTGAGTCCCTGAGAGACTGTCTTGAAAGAAGTGGATCCATAGGTTCTTATCAGCGGCGTACGGCTGAATCTTCCTTACATATGACCGGAGGTGCAACTTCGGATAAGAAACTCCGTCATACTTAGCAAAGGCTGGTGCCTTGAACTTGTGGGGAATTACCACCCCAAATGATAGACCCAGATCACCAAAGTCCAGACCAGACACTTTCTGAACTTCCATCGCACTCAACTAGTCTTCCAATTGTTTGTATCTATCCTCGGCTGGAGGATACTGATCTTCGTCGAAGTCCGTCTCATTGTCTAAGACCACAGGGCTAGGAGCCCTCCTTTCTTCCTGACTATCTTTCCCTCCAGATGAGGTGGTCAAATCAACTTCATCCTGTAGCCTGTTTCCAAACATGTGACCTGTGTTAAATAGGACTGTCCTCTTCTTCTTCTTCTTCTTCTCTTTCAGAATTAGGGTCTTCAGATCTTGCTGACCCTTAGCTAGATTCATGAACAGCTCTTGGAATTGGGCGTTCTGAGCCTGTAGGGCCTTGATTGCTTGCTTAGTTGATGGTTCAGCAGACATGATAAGTGCTGAAATAAACAACGAAGAATATAAGAGACATGTAATGGGTACGTGTTATGAAGTGCATGGGATGAAATGCGTATGACATGATTTCAAAGACATCGAGAGATTCAAATTCGTAAACAAGAAAGGAAACACACTTTTATTAGATAAACTTTGAAATTCAAATTGTTCAACAAATTGCCCTTAAGGCGTTACAAGAAAGGAAATACTGAAAAGTAAATAAAAACTGGAAAGGAAATAATCAAGGGACAATCAGTGCTCCCATGGTCGCTTCTTGTCGGTGCGGACATAGTCATTGAGAATTTGCTCGTTCTCCAGCTGCCTAGTCAACTTCTGGATCTTCTGCTCTTGCTCGTTAAAATTTTCTCGGTAAGCATCCCGCTCTTCTCTCAGCTGCATCCAAGACCTTTTCAGTGCCCCAATGTCAGTGGGCATGTAAGGATGGAGGATGGTAGGAAGAACCCCCTCTTCATTAGCAACTTCAACAATGATAGGCAGGACGGATTCATACGGCATACCTAGATTTTGGGCACGAATACGAACCCATCTGAGATATGGCTCCATTGGAAGAGAATTCTTTGGACCCAACTCATGTGGATCATATCTGTGAACTCTATCCCAAGCCCTTATAAATCTGCGGCATTGCTCGTCTCTATCCCCTTGAAAATCAAAGATGATACTAGGCATTAGCAATTCATGAGGTCCTTCTCTTCTGGCTCTCCCAAACTGACATAAGGACAAGCATGGATTGTAAGAAATTCCTCCATGGGTTCCTATCAATGGAACATTGGGGTACTCCCCACAACGATCAATAATAGCCACCTCGTCCATACCCTTGATAGTCCAGATAATGTCATTATGAGAGAGAGACATAACCCTATAGGCCCAGCCCATGCCTTCTTTGTTCTTCAACACTGATTTGGGGAGGTGCAAAATAAACCAACTCTCCAATAATGGAGCACAACACATCAAGGTTCCCCGCTTCCGAGCAGTACGGACATAAAGCTGATGAAGAATGTCACCCAAGAGAGTGGGTACAGGATTATGAGAGATGAAGATTTTCACCGCATTCACATCAACAAAGGAGTCAGGATTCGGAAACAATACCAAGCCATATATCAAAAGAGCCATAATATCTTCGAATGCCTTGAAGTCTAGACTATCCCAGAAATAATTAGCCTTACCAACCAAGAACTTCGTCAGAAAGCCCTTTGATCCACTTCTAGTCTCCCAATTAGCCATTACCTCAACCTTTGTCATATGAAGGGATGAAGCAATCTCTTCCGGCCTAAGGATATTTTCCCAACCTATAAATGGGGTCTGCTCCAGAATAGAGATACCGAGCAGATCAAAGAACTCTTCTAGGGTGGGAACCAACGGGTAATCCTGAAAAGTAAAGCAATGGTACAACGGATCATAGAACTGGACCAGGACACTCATTATCTGCTCTTCCAATTTGGAGGTAACCAAACTGAGAAGATACCCATGTCTTCTGATGAAGGAGGTAGTATCAGGCATCTTTGTAACCAATTCTTTAAGCATGGTGGGAACCTGGACAAAGTTGATCTGGATGGTATTCCTACGCATGGACATCATGACCTACAAAACAGAACAAAGATGAATCCCTCCTGTCTTTGAAATAGGTTAGTCCAATGCAAGATGTATGCAATGTTATGATGTCATGATAGAAAGCACACCACAAGTATCCACAAATAGCAAACATGGTAAAGGCACACAAGTCACACAGAGAGCCCTTAGATTTCAGGTTGGTAAGGAGCTTAGGTACTACCCTCTTTCAGTTCAGTTGGTTCAAACCTGTCCTAAAAATAGTAACCGGGTTCTAGAGGATCTCAATATCACTGACTACCCTCAATCAGTCATAATTCCAGTTTAGCAACCTTTTCTTGCGGCCAGAATCATCGCGAGAGTTTAGTCTCAATGAGTGTAGCATACTGCTACTGTTCTATGGCCAAGTTGGTCAATTTAAAGGTTCTAAGGTCAGTTGATGCTTAATGACCCCTTAGATAACCCATATTCTCCTCGTTCCAACATAAGGGATATCGGTACAATCTAAAGTGCCACACCAACGTAGCTACTGCTTCAACCCTATCAGTCTACGCCGTACAGTTCCCTCACAGTTTATTCCTACTTACCTAAAGGGTATCCCCCCAGATCCGAGTTAGGATCTATAGTAACTACGATACAATCCCACAAGTATAAATCATACAAAGCAAGCAATTGAAAACACAATGATCTAATCCTAAGGTACACCCCACTTATTAAGCATCCCCAGCAGAGTCGCCAGTTCTGTGATACGGTGGGAAAGAACTGACTGTTTTTTGGAATGCTGGTTTGTGTTTTGCGTTTGTTTTTGCAAAATGTCGTGGTAAGCAAGAGTCTCCACCGTCTTTTATTTTATCCAACAAGGAAAGGAAAAAAGCACAGAAAAATTCCTTTTTCGAGATGTTTCTCGGGTCCGGGGGGTAGATTATAGAAAGGGAAGGTGTTAGCACCCTTTCTATCCGTGGTTATCCACGGGCTCTTAGGTACTTGTTCATATTGTTTTCAAAATTTCTTTCTTTGTGTTTGTGGGTTTGAAAAAGTTTTTATTTGAAATCTTCGATCGTATGAAGTGTTTTGAAAAACTTTGTTCGAAAAGTGTAAGTGCGAAAAGTTTTGTTTTTGTTTTGGAAAGAGCAAGTACTTAAGAACCATCTACCTACTCGAAAAAGGAATCAATCTGTGCTAATGTCCTTTAGACAATGCTATCCCACTATTGATGAATAGGTAGCATCGTCGTTAGAGTTTTAAGGGTCAATTCGATTAAGGGACGTGCGGTCACTAGAGCAATGTTAGGACGCCTTATCGGTAACCCTAATGTCTTAGATAATTTTTCCGAGGCAACCGTTTCGAGGCAACTATGATCTTTGGACAAGAGGGCGACCTCTAAAACTTCATATACTTAATGACCGCGTTCGAAGGCAACCAAGTGAGGTGTACCCTAAGAGTGCATGTGTGAGTGTGTTGTTTTCAGTTTATTTTATCTTTGTACATGTTAATGGTGATTGTTGTAACCCAAAATTTGCCCTCTCATTTCATCAACATTTCTCATCATAAGACTCTTGGAACTCAAGATCAAGCTAGGGTTTGCTCTACTCAAGACACCTCCTTGCACTGTTGACCTAAATTAGGGTTTGAGTTTGCATAGGGATATTTTGACCTACAATTACCAAAGTGACTTTCATACTCCTTGTTGGACCCACAAGTTTGTCCATACCAAGTTTCAAGCCTTGATTCAAATTTTTGCCCAGTCAATTGGACAGATGACCTAGAAATCATCTGTATTGGGGAAAAAGTCAACTATGGCCAATTGACAGTCAAACCTCATGAAATTTGACCCACATCAACATTATGAACTCATATGAACCATTTGATCAAGTTTGGATCACAATTCCACAAGAAATTTGATCAGATCACCAAAAGGGCAAAATGGTCATTTTTAGGGTTTTGACTGCACAAAGGCAATTCTTGACTGTTTGACCTAGCCAATGGAAAATAAAGCTCACCCATGGACTCAAGGACTCAATGACATTGTCTTTACCCCTTCAACAAGTTCAAAAGATCTCAAATGCATAGGATTGACAGATGAATTTTTCAGTCAACTGATTAAAATTTGACTGTACACTAAAAAGTCAAACTTTGACTTTTTGGTCAAAATCAAGTGCCAAGAGTTATTTTTCATCAAGACATGTCAAATTATGAAACTTGTTCATCAAGAAACCCAAAAATGCAAATTAGGGTTTAAAATGGAAAATTTCATAACTTAGAAATTTTCTAAGTTATGAGATTTTCTTATTTTTTCCTAACTTTGTCCCATTTTTTCACCAAGATGCAATTGGATTCAAACAAAACTTGAAACATTAAAGTTTTAGTCCATCACAAAGTCTACAACTTTGATCACAAAGTTTTCTCAAAATAGGCTTGTATCTCAAGTTATGATTTTTGGAACAAGGGTACCTAAAACTTTTAACTTAGAGAAAATTTGCCCTAATCTAGGCAGGATTTTGACCCATCTTCTTGGCCATTTTTCACATAGTTCCACTTGGAGTTTCAAGTGGCATTTCAAATATGTATTATAGTACATGTTACAATCTTTCCAAATTGTCCAAGAACTCCTCAAACACCCTTGTGGTTAGCGAGAATCGAATGCTTGAAGTTGGCAAAAACTCACTCTTGTCCATGACCAATGCATGTTCATACAAACTTGCATTTTCAAATCAGCATGCTTGGTACTAGCTTGCAGGCCTCAAAACCAGTTTATAATCCATAACTTAATGCATAACCATTGAGTTAAGATGTTATTTTGGTCATTTGGACATTACATACAAGATTAATCCTTATTTGGAAAAAGGTAAAATGCCATTTTTGCAAAGTTGCACTTTATGTCAAACCAAAATCCTTGAGGCATGGGGCCATATCTCTGAAGTAAGATTCAATCTACCAATTCCAAGAACCAAGAGAAAAGTATGCAGCATGATATAGGGCTTGTACATGCTTGCATTAAGAACACACACACTCTTGCTTGAAAAAGAAAAAAAGTGGCAAATCATACTCCATCTCACACATCTGTTAAGACAAGCTTACACAAACATTGTAGAAAAGTTTCATACCTCCCAACAAACCAGAAACACGACCGTTCTGCCTCCCAAACCCCCTTGTACATAAAATCCCTGTTTTGCTGCAAAACAGGGCAAGCTCTGCAAACTTCAGGCCATAACCAAATTCCATCATGCGTTTTGTCCAAAGATACTTCAAACACCTTCCAACCAACATATCTAAGCTATCCAGATCATCCATTGCTAGATGTAACACCTCTAACACACATTGCCATTTTTGTTTCAAAGCTTTGCAGGTTGAGTTCCCTGGCACGATTCAAGCTATTTCAAAACAAGCCAAGCATTGGAAAAGCTTCCTTGGACCTCAGGCAAGCTCAAAAGAAGCTCAAACACCATTGAAGGTTGCCACATTGTCCAACTCGAACTCAACTGAAACAGGTATTTCATGAACTTCTATCTCTCTATTTAGGAATATTTAGGCTTAGGTTTGTGAATGAAATATGTTGTACTCATAGCCCTGAAGCCATACATATGCTTAGTTTTCATTTACATTAAACGTGCTAGGAGAATTTCATCCATGAACTTTCTGAAAAAACTAGGTTAGAAATTAGGGCCAGAGAAATTCTCTCTGGTCTTTGAGAGTTAATCCAAGTTTTTTATATGGTTAGATTCGTTGTTTAATGCTCTACAATGTTCATGTTATGAGTTTTGTCAAAAAATCAAAGAATCAGGAGATGACATTTGTGTAAAGAAGCACGCGTGTTTTGATTCAAAGGAAGAAGATGAAGTCTGACTGGGCTGGGCCTGGTTGTTCTTTGCTTTTGACACCCCACTTTTCTGTTTACACCCCCCTGGCCCATTTATTTGAATATTTGTCATTTTGATATTTTTATTTTTTATTCTGACTTTATTTTTTTCTTTCTAAATATAAAAAATGCCAAAAAACTATTTTCTATATTTTTCATATTCATTTGATATTTATTTTTATTCTACTAGTATAAACATGTAAATAATCTATTTTCTTTTTATTAAAACTTAAAGAACAATGTAAAAAATATGTTTATTTTTATTTATTATTTTTATACATACTTTAAAAACATTTTCTTGAATATACACATTTTTTGTAAATAATTAATTTCTATATATATATATATATATATATATATATATATATATATATATATATATATATATATATATATATATATATATATATATATATATATATATATATATATATATATATATATATATATATATATATATATATATATATATATATATATATATATATATATATATATATATATATATATATATATATATATATATATATATATATATATATATACTTATATAAATTATTTAATTAAATAATTAGGTCAAAAATACAAAAATATTACATTTTTACTTTTATTAATATTTTAAACTAAAAATACCTTTTTTACAATATAATTTTATTTTTTGTATAAATTAATATATTATTGTATAAATTAATATATTATTGTATATAATTAATAAATAATACTATTTATTAAGAATTAGGGTTTTTGCCCTAAATAACAAAATAATTAAAATTGACCTTTTTTTTATTTTTACATTTCACATTAAAAAATATCTTTTACATACATAAAAACTTTTTGCATAATACATTTTATTTAAACATTTATTTATTGTATTTTTATTTATTTAATTGTACATTTAAATATTGCCTATACATTCGATTTGGTTGTAGTAACTTAGAATTTAATTTCTTGTCAAATACGCCCAATTCAAATTTGTACCCCCCTCCCTATATCATATTGTAATAGTGTAGAATTTAAATTCTCGCACCTTTAAGCTTTCAATTATGCCATGATTAGACTTAGGGTTTGTATGCAAATAAAACCAACAACTAGTTTGACCTAATCCAAGATAAACATGCATGAAAAACAAACACAATGCACACTTGCACCCCTAGGGTTTCAATCCACTTGTTGCCTTCAAAAATGGGCCATGGTTGCATGTCAAGTACTTTGGCAAAACAAAAACAAAACAAAAGATCATAGTCCCTCGATGATGCTATCTGAGTTTCCTAAACAAGATGATCAAGTCCCTCAAGAAAATTGCCAAAAATACTTGACACAATTGCTATCATGGTCTATACGATGACCCACGCCTGTCCCGTTTAACATCCTAACACAAGGTTGTTCACCAAATACAATGGTGAAACAACACTGTTAAGAGGGTTAAAAACATAAGAAATATCTTTGAGTAAAATAGGGTAGATAGCTCCTAGTTACTTGATCAAGCTTGCAAAAACATCCTTGCTATTTTTCAAAACACACTTCACCACACAATTTCAAGACCCTACTTTCAAACATTGAAAACTTTTCAAAAGACAAAAACACCTTTGTATACATTCAAACAAGAATCATTACAAAGGTTGCCACAACGATGGGCTCTTTTCAAAACATCTTTCAAAATCACACACAAAGCACCATTTCAAACAATTGAAAATGCAAAGCAAGTGATCTAAGAAAGTAACTAAGAGCCCATGGATAACCATGGATAGAAAGGGTGCTAATACCTTCCCTTTCTATAATCAACTCCCCGAACCCAAGAAAATATCTCAAAGGTCTTTCCTGTGCTTTTTGACCTTTCCTTAGGATAAAATAAAAAGTCGGTGGCGACTCTTGATAAACCGAAACATTTGCGAACACAAACGCAAAATCCCAAGTCAGTTCCCCCACCGTATCACAATGATCTATGTTGATTTTAGGTTTAAGCGTTTAATCTTGTCATGCATTCCCTATTATCAAACAATTAATAGTTTATAAGTTGCGGAAATTAAACTAACTATTACAAGGCGTCGGGTATATTTACATCGCCAAAAGCAACCCTTGAAATTAAAATGCGGAAAATAAATAAAGCGATAAAAATATTTAAAGTCCTAATTATCTATTACATTCCGGAAACAGATACAATATTGAAATAAAATGGATCACATGCGGGAAATTAAATCGGGCGCAAGTCTTAGGGTTTTGACCCTTTAATTATTAAAGAAAAGATTTTTTTAGTTATTTTTAATTTATGGAAGAAATTAAATTGGATTAATTATTAAATTAATAAATAAATTAATTAATAAAAATATTTTTGGGTTTTTGGTATTTAAAAATAAATTTAGTCAATGTTAATAAAACCTAATTGTCTAAGTTAATTTTAATTATTGCAAAATATATTAAAAGTTATTCCTAATTAAAACTAAATTAATTAAATTAATATTTATTAACAAAAATAAAATGCTGAAATTTAATTTTTGTAAAGAAAATATTTTTGGGTTTTAATTTTATGAGGAAAAAAAGATTTGATTGGTTAGTTAATAATAAAAGTAATAACAATAAATAAATAACAGAAATAATAAAAGAAAATAGAAAGAGTTAGGGTTTGGGCTTGTTTAGGGGGGTGAGAATGGCAAATTCAAGGCCCATTAGGCGCTGGCCTGGCTGACTTTTTGGAATCCAGCGTGTACACTTTGACTCAGGGGTATGGTGGACGTTCCATCTGGGCCATCAGATTTGGCCTGGGGCCATCTGTCCCTTGATTGAATGAGGGAGTATGATGCATCACGCGCTGGCATCAACACTGGATTACCTGAAGAAAAATACAACAAAGCAATATGGGGGACCTGGGATTCGAACCCAGGTCCTGTTGGTGACTGCCAACTCCTCTTTCCACTAGGCCAACGCGTTCTATTGTTAGTATATTCAATAATAATAATAATATGAGAAACAACATTAATATGCCAAAACGAAATAAAAATGCGCCAAGTATTTGAACCAACACACCAGGGGGAGACACGTTTGTCGTCCCTGACCTCCAGCCCCCTGTAAATTTACCTGCGAATTTATATCCGCAGCTAAATTCGTATGTGCATCCTAAAATCCATTCTAGTCCATGGAAATTGATTCCAAGCACATGGTTGAATTCGTCTAGGCATCCTAAACAAATCTATATCCTTCTTGAGTCTTGATTTCCCTAAAACAGAAAAACCCCAAAACACGAACGAAGACCCTAGATATGGGGGTTTTTCATCTAGGCCAGCAAAACACAATTGGCTAATGCAGAATGCTTATAAATTCGACGATAATCATGAATATGCAAAGAGTTTGTAAGAAAAGTGAAAGAATAAGGATCTACGAATTCAAACGAAAAGCATTTTTTTGAGACACTTACAGAGCTTTTGCGCGTGTATGGAGACTGGCTTTGGGTTGGTTTTGCTTCAGTGATTTTCCAGCAAGCGATTGGTATTGAGTTTTGCTCCTGAATTTGCCTCTAAGAATGATTTCAGTTTCACACTTTTTTGTCAACTTTTCAAGTTTGGTTTTCAGTATTCTTGCAGCCTCTAGGTCTCAAATTCGTGTGCCTTGGATTGTATATGTATGCTGCAATGTATTAGGTCAACAAATTGGTCTTGAATCTTTGTACATCAATGCTTTGAGATTGGATTTGATCCTCCATTGAAAACTTGCTTAATTTGCCAAAAATCTAATATTTTTGCACATGGAATGATTGATATGAATTTGATCATGACATTGATGATGATTAGGTCCTGAAAATAGAAAAAGATCTCATGTAATCAAGTTTTGGGATTTTATTTGATTTAAATTGATTTAAAATGAAATAATTCAATAAAAAATCAAATAAAATAGAAAAATTGATAAATGGGCACAAGGATGAAGCTAGGACACGTGTGTAGTTTGACAAGATCAAATCAAGTAGAAAAGAATGGGCCTATTTGACAAAATTTGAAGTTTTGGGGATAGTTGACTTTTGGCAATTTTGCAAAAATGCCCAACTTCAACAATGCATAACTTCTTCAATTTTGAACTTTTGGAGGTGTTCTTTGACTTTTTAGAAAGCTTTAGATGTCCTATAACCAACCCTTTTGATTTAATCTCATTTTGATATTCCATTCTCAAGTTATAAGCTTTGGAAAAAAAGGTGTTTTTGTTGACTTTAAAAAATGACCTATAATGTCCAAATTTGTAACTTTTTGTGAGTGCATTTTCTGATCTTGGGGTATGAATATGGATTGTAGGAAATTTAATCCTCTTAAAAATAAGCTTTGTATGGGTCATTTCTTATAAAGTATAAGAAAGTTATGCTTGGTCAAAGTTGAGTTGACTTTTCCTACAAAACCCTAATTTAGCAACTTTTGAGTCTTGATGAATTTTGAGCAATCCTTGATGAATCATGATCAACCCTTGATCAAATGATGAAATATCCTTCAAAATGAGAATGTTGACAAAAAATCTTGAAGTTTGACTGTATTTGGGTCACAGTTGACTTTTGCCCTAGCACAGTCGATTTTTGGACCCCTTGAGCAATTGACTGAGCAAACTTCCTCTACAAGGCTTGAAATTTGACATGGATGAACTTGAGAACATATTAGGACATTGGGGAGCACTTGAGGTCATTTGGAATCAAGGATATTTATGCAACACAAAACCCTAATTTGGGGTTGACTGCCTTAGGAGATGGCTTGACTGTCCAACTTTTGAGCAATCTTGAGCCACTTGGAGATTTTTCTTGCAATGTTTGGAGAAATATGAGAGGGCAAATTTTGGGGTACAACACTAGGGCATAAGGAGTTGTTTGCTTTGTATCTTTGAACACATGCACATTCAGGCCAAACGATCACCATCATTGGATTCACAAGGCTTGATTTAGAGGGGTCGAGTCCTCTTCATTCGCTAACGTTTGTTATTTTTATAGGTGCAAGAATTGGCTCGCCGGAGAAGATAACCGGAGCTAGGGCTCTGGCGCTTCTTCGACCAATATATTTATTTATATATTATATATTAATTGTTTGATTTATATAAATGGATGTATAGCCACCCCAGTGGTAGAAACGCACGCGCTAAGTCACTCCTCTCCCAGGTCACGGGTTCGATCCCTTGTGTAATACAGTGGGAGAACTAACTTTAGGCTTTGTATTTTATCGCAAATGTTACGGATAGCAAGAGTCGCCACCGACTTTTCTTTTATCCAATAAAGGAAAGGGTGAAAAGAACATGAAAGACCTTTGAGAATTTTTCTGAGTTCGCAGGGTAGGTTATGAAAAGGGAAGGTGTTAGCACCCTTTTCATCTGTAGTTATCTACGGGCTCTTAATCACTAGCTAACTTTGAAAATGCTTTGTGAATGTGTGTTTGAAAAATACTTTGAAAATGCCTAAGTGCGACAAACTATGTAATGATTCCCGTATCATTGAGAACGCATACAAAGTGTTTATTTTGAAAATATTTCAGAAAAGAAGTGTTTTGTGTGAAAAATGTTTTTGTTTGTGAGCAAGAGACTACGAGCTATCTACCTACTCAAAAGTCTTTTGCGTTATTTTCCTCCTCCTTTAGATAGTGCTATCCCACCATTAGTTAGTAGGAAGCCCTATCGTTGGATGTTCGAGGGACAGGCGTGGGCCATCGTACATTCATAAAGGCAACTCATAGGGTGCTTTAGCAATTTTTCATAAGGGACTAAGATCGTTTACCGAAGGCAGCATCGAAGGGTCATCGAGAGACTACGATCTTTTTAACCGAGGGTCTTTGCTAAAGCATCCTACGTTCGAGGGACATGATTGTTTTCCGAAGGCAACAAGTGGAATCACCCTAGAGGTGCGTATGTGAACAATGTTTTAGTTCAGTTCATTTATCTTCCATATTAAGGTTATCTAGCATTTGTTTTAGATATTACCATACACACCTAATTACTATACAGTAATAAGTAAAGTAGTAAAGACGGAATTTAAATGTCCTACGCTATTACAATGCTTCGGGAAAGGGGGTACAAAACCATAAAAATAGGGGAAACATAGAAAGCAAATAAAATCCTAAGTAACTATTACAACCCTTTAGCGGTTACATAATAGGAAAAAAAGCGAGGAAAATAAACTAAGCTATTACAAAATAAATTGTGCGACCTATACATTTTTTTTCTAGAAATTAAATAGCAAAGAGAAAAGAAATTAGAAGAAGGTATTTAAAACCTAAAGAAAATTTCTAAGTGTTAGGAAAATATTTTTTGATGTTTTTATTTATGAAAAATAATTAAAGTGATAATAAATTAATTAAAATCTAATTATTTCTACTTTTTCATTTTTTAAATAAAAAAACTAATGTCTAATTAGTTTTAAATAAAAAATAGTTTTTTTTGTATTTTTAATTAAATAAAATAAATGGTTAAAAGTAAAAGAAAAATTAAATACAAAGAATATAAAAAAAAACAATATTGGGCCTGGTATGAAAAAAAATGGAGGGTGCTGAAAGGAAAGAGGTCTAGGCCCAAGATGCCTACGTGGGATCCAGTGTGAGTGGCTCTTGGAGATTCACCGTGCGTTTGTAGATATGGGGTCGTTGGGTCAGATCTATACAGATCTGATGGTGAGGCATGGCAGGGTGTACGATGGGTGTTTTACCCCAAAATTTTCCCTTCCATTTACTTCAAGACATTCTCACAAAGGTCTCAAATACTCAGAGCTACTCAAGGATTGGCCAATCAAAATGCTCCTCCAAAGCAAAGGGTCTACAACTAGGGTTTCATCTTGCACAAGGGAAAGTGAGTTTCAAAGGTCTCAAATGGTTTTCATGGTTCATAATAGGTCTTCAACAATGCTCATGTTAAGTTTCAAGTCTTACATCACAAGTTTGCTCAGTCAATAACTCAGATGATTGAAAATCAACTATATTGGGTAAAAAGTCAATTATGGTCAACATATAGTTAAAGTTCAAGATTTTTGGTCAACATCAACATTCTTAAGTGATAGTCATCATTTGATCAAGGGTTGATCATGATTCCTCAAGGAAAGCGCTCAAATAATCAAAAGTCAAAAATTGCCAAATTAGGGTTTCCTTAGGAGAAGTCAATTGAACTTTGACCAAACATAACTTTCACATGATTCATCAACTTTTCCCCAACCAAAGCTCATTTTGAATGGAATTCAATTCTCTACAACTTTGTATTTATGCTCAAGTCCAAAAAGGGCTTCATTTGAAAGATATGAGATAATACATTATAGGTCATTTCAAAAGTCAACAAAAAGACACTTTTTGTCAAGGCAACTTACATCAAGATAAAGTCTCCAAATACCAAAATTATCAAAAGAGAAATTGTAGATTACACCTTGATATTTCTAAAAAGTCTAAGATCACCTTTAAAAGATGAAAATTGATCAAGTTATGAGTTGCACGAGTTGGACAATTTTTGAGAAATGCATGAAATCTCAATCGAGCAAATTTGTGATTTTGGGCTATTGGGCCTAAGTTATAGAATTCAAATGTGTTTGTGACATATTTAAATACACTTAAGTGAATTAATGAATTATTTTAGTTTTTTATTTTATTTATTTTGATTTTATTTATTTAAAATCAAAATTAAATCAAATAAAATGCAAGCTTAATGGACAAGGCATGTAAGGGTTATGGTCTAATCTTTTGAAGGCCCAAACAACTCATTCCAACCTGTTGCAACATGCCAAAACTATGCAAGGCCATGAGAAGGAAATAAATCTCTTATTTTGGAAAGTTTGGAAGCACACTTGAAACTCCATTATGCCATTTAATTTATACCATATTTGTTAACCTAATATGAGGCCTCATATATACACAAGCATCAGATCAAATACACACACGCTGGCCTGCCCAAAGAACAACTCTAAGGTTTTCAAAAATTCTCAAAACTAGGGAAACTTGAAACCCTTATTTATAGTCATTCCCAAGTAGCGTGAAGCATCTTATCACCTTCCTGAAGACTCCGGGAGGAGATCCATATCATTTCTCAAGCTCAACGCACTCCAGAATCCCTTCATACGAGCCCACTGGTTTGGTAAAAGTTCTTGATTTCAAACTCTTTAATCATGTGATTTAAATGAATTTTATGCATACATTCATGTTCATATTGATGTGTGGATTTGTTTTGATGCATCACTCGCAAGCTTTGGCATAGGAATAAGGATCTGCCATTGTTAGGGCAGTTTGCACCATTCTCTTTGTATCTCAGTATACAAGCATTTTCAGGGAAAAATAACCTCACCAATGGATTCAGGAGGTCCAAATTAGGGGGACACGAACCTTCTTAATTTTTTATTCTCACTATTTTGCAAGTTTGATATGGGCATCGCCAGAGAAGATGACCGGAGCTAGGGCTTCAGCGCTTCTCCTACGTGTTGAACATTTGACTCAGGCGTGGCCTTTTATGATTCGTCCATTCAAATACAAGGGGCCCCACATTTGACTGGCGTTTGAATTTAAAATATATATGAGTTTTTATTATATAATAATTGATTTGTATTTCAGTAACAATTGAAACGCACAGCTCAGTTGGCAAGGATTGGATGCAGATGAAGGGAAGGGCGTGGGTTCAACACCCAGTGCCTGCAACTATTTTTTGACCTATTTTCTCTTTAACATTTTTTCTATTTTTTATATTAATTAATTAATTTCTTTTTTATTCAATTTTATTTAATCATAAAAAATCACAAAAGTCACTAAAAATTAGATTTAGGTTTTAATTAATTAATTTAATTTTTTACAAATATAAATTGATTTAATTTAATCACATTTTGATTTTATTTCATAATTTATTTGTAAATTAATTAGAATTAGGGTTTATTATTATTTTACACTATAAATATTTTTCTAAACAAAACACCAAAAAATAATTTTCTACCGCTTAGAATTTTTTAGGTTTTAATATCTTTCCCTTTTTCACAATCTCCGCGCGCCCATTTATTTTCGTATTATTATTTTTCCAATATTGTAACTGTTAATAGTCTGTAATAGCTTTAATTAGAGTTTACCGTTCCCCCCCATTTTTATGGTTTGTAACCCCCTTCCCCGAAGCTCTGTAATAGTCTAGATTTATTTTTCCGCAATTTACTGCTTTCCTTATTATTGTTAGTTTAATAGGATTGTATGGAAAAGACTAAAATCAAACGCTAGATAACCATAAATCCAAGACAAAATAACTGAAGCACAACCCACTTTAAACACACACACCTCTAAGGTAACCCACACTTGTTGCTTCAAATAAAACAGACATGTCCCTCGAACGCGGGACGCTTTAGCAAAGACCCTTTGGTTAAAAGATCATAGTGCCTCGATGACCCTTCGATGCTGCCTCAGTAAATGACCTTAGTCCCTTACGACAATTGCTAAAGCGTCCTACGAGTTGCCTTTACGACTATAGGATGACTTGCGCCCGTCCCTCAAACATCCAATGATAGGTCTTTCTACTAACTAATGGCAGAATAACACTATCTAAAGGAAGATGAAAAATAATGCGAAAGACTTTTTGAGTAGGTAGATAGCTCGTAGTCGCTTGCTCACAAACAAAAACATTTCTCACACATACACTCTTTTCTAAAATATTTTCAAAGACAAACACTTTGTATGCGATCTCAACGATACGAGAATCATTACAAAGTTTGTCTCACTTAGGTATTTTTCAAAATGTTCTTTTTCAAACACACAAACACAAAGCATTTTCAAAAGTGAGCTAGCGATTAAGAGCCCGTAGATAAATATGGATTAAAATGGTGCTAACACCTTCCCTTTGCATAACGTACCCCCCTTACTCAGAAAAATTCTCAAAGGTCTTTCCTGTTCTTTTCACCCTTTCCTTTATTGGATAAAAGAAAAGTCGATGGCGACTCTTGCTATCCACAACATTTGCGATAAAACGCAAAGCCAAAAGTCAGTTCTCTCAACGTATTACAGAACTGGCGACTCAGCTGGGGAAATCTAAAAGTGGGGTTACCTTAAGAGCTAGATCACCTTTATTTCTTTACTTGTTTGCCTTGTATGCTTTATAGTTCGAGGTTTTGCTAGGGTTATTTTTGTAAATATCCTATACCCGGATTTGGGGCATTTTAGGTAAGTAGAAATAGATCATGAAGATTGTACGACGTATACCGATACGGTTGAAGCGATGGCTACGTTAGTGCGATACATTGGTTGGTGCTAGTGTCCCTTGAGTTAAGTCAAGGAGAATGCTGGGCTGCCGCGTGGTGTCATAAAGCACTAACTGGCAGTAGAACCTTAGTTGACACAACTAAGCCATTAGAAAGTAGTGAGATAGCCGACTTTGGTGCAGACTGAAGTTGGTTGATACTCGATGCTACACTCATTGAGATCAGACTCTCGGGATATTTCAGTCGCAAATCAGATGCTTGTGCTGAAACAATGCCCAGGAGAAAGGTCAGTGATATTGAGACTCCTAGAACCCGGTTACTTCTTTTAGGAGAGGTTGAGCCAACTAAAACTTCAAGAGGGTATTTACCTACAAACTCCATGCAAGCTTAAACCTAAGGCCTTGTGTGTTTTGTTTGTGTATGATTAATTGTTCGAACATGACATCATAGCATCATGACATCATGCCATATCATTTTTACTAACCATTTCAAGGATCAAGAGATTTATCTTTGTTCTGTTTTGCAGGATTTGGCCTCTGCTCACAGAAACACTATCCGGATCAACTTGGTAAGGGTGCCTCCTCAACTTAAGGAGTTAGTCTCAAGGGTTCCCGAAAGTTCTCCATTTATCAAAAGGCATGGTCGACTACTTAGTCTGGTTACCCCAGGTTTTGACGAAGACATAATGAGTGTCCTATTCCAGTTCTTTGACCTTTCACATCATTGTTTCACCTTTTCAGATTATCAATTGGTACCAACAATGAAGGAGTTCTCTCAATTATTGGGAGTACCTGTTCTTGATCAGATACCCTTCACCAGTTTAGAGGAAGCTCCAAAGCCAGAAGATATTGCAGCAACCTTACATCTGAAGTGGTTCGACATTATATCCAATTGGGAAACAAGAAGTGGAGTCAAAGGTTTTCTGGCTAAATTTTTGATTGAGAAGTTTCAACTATTTCTTGATGCTATGAGTTTTCAGGCTTTCGAGGAGATCTTGGATTTTCTAATCTATGGGTTGGTACTATTCCCTAATCTAGACCAACTCATAGATGTGAACACCATCAAAATATTTCTCACTCGTAACCCTGTGCCTACCTTACTCTGAGATATTATACATTATCTTCACACTCGTACTATGAAGAGGCGGGGAACTCTCATGTGTTGTATACCTTGTCTATCCAGGTGGTTTATTTTTCACCTTCCCCGCTTGGTAATGAAGAATGAACAAGGTTTGAGGTAGTCGCAAAGAATAATGTCACTTTCTCATACAGACATCTACTGGTATTCCCGATCTCATGAGGATATCACTATCATTGACCGTTGTGGGGAATTCTCTAATGTTCCACTCCTTGGCATTAGGGTAGGTATTACTTACAACCCTTCTTTGGACCTACGTCAATTTGATTATGCTTGAAGAGATGGTCCTCATGACGCACTTATCCAGGGTATTATGTTCGATTACGAAAATGATCCTCAAGGTTATCGTTGGAAGTTTATACATGCTTGAGGCATGATTGATAGTAAAGCTTTAGGACAGAAGAACTTCATCCCTCTGGATCCCTATCTCAAATGGGTACGAGCTCGCGCTCAAAACCTCATAATGCCATACCCAGCTGTCTTACCAGTGATCATGGAGCCTGTTGTCGAAGGAGACGTTTCTCACACCATCCTCCATTCAGACATGCCCACTGACCTTGAAGAATTGCAGAAGTCCTGGATTCAACTCAAGGAAGAATGGATACTTTGAGACTCAATTCTATGCAAGTGAGAAGAAAGTGTTGGAGCTCACAAAGCAACTTCACGAGGAGCAGAGTCTTAATGCATACATCAACACGAAGAGGAAGCGTCTGTGGGAAACTTGAGTCTTAGATTTGAGGAGTTCATATTGTTGTCTCTTTGAGACCTTTTTTTTTGTTTTTATTGTAAGCCTAAGAGGCAATTGTAATTTTGAACTTACTAATAAAAATCTTTGTTTTTGTTTCCTCTTGGTTAGCAAATTTAAATCTTCTAAGATCCTTGAAAAATATTGCATTTACATATCATGCATCATTACATAACAGGTTTTTCATACAATTTTTCTCATCTACTTACTGTTTATTTCAGTATAAGATGACCCTCGAACAAAATGTTAAGGATCTTCAAGCTCAACATGCACAATTTCAAGAGACTCTTATGAATCTGGCACAGGGACAGAAAGATCTGATGGCGCTCGTCACTAAGAAAAAGAAGACTAAAAAGTCGATTGTTATCCTCAATATGGGGAGAAGGTTCAAAGGTCTTGCTCAACTAGTTCAAGTGGAAGATATTTCCTCTGAAGAAGATGACAACCAATAAGAGGATGGTAGAAGCATCAAGCTGGAGGGTAGAAATAATTAGGTTTCTGAAGATGAAGACTACTCTGATGATCAGTATCCTCCTGCAAATGACAAGTATAAGCAATTGGAAGACTGTCTCAAAGCTATGGAAATACAGAAGGTGCCTGGATTGGATTTTGGAGAATTAGGTCTGATCCCGGGGGTGGTCATCTCTCATAAGTTCAAGGTCCCTGTCTTTGCTAAATATGATGGGGTCTCTTGTCCCAAACTCCATTTAAGGTCGTATGTTTGAAAGATCCAACCTCATACTACTGACCGGAAGTTATGGGTCCATTTCTTTCAAGAAACTTGACCGACACTCAACTTGAATGGTTCTATCAGCTGGAGGGAACCAACATCTATACATGGGAAGACTTGGCTGCTACTTTCTACAAGCAGTATCAATACAATGCTGACCTTGCACCGACTCATGTGCAATTGCAAAACATGTCCATGGGCTCGAATGAAGGGTTCAAGGGAATATGCACAAAAATGGAGAGATTTAGCTGGAAGGGTGAAACCTCCCTTTACTGACCGAGAGCTGGTAGATATGTTCATGGGAACTCTGACAAGCTTGTTCTTTAATCTGTTGATTATAAGCTTGTCGTTTGGTTTTACGGAGCTGATTTTGACTGGAGAAAGAGTTGAAAGTGGTATTAAAAGTGGGATGATTCTAATGGCTACATCTTCTAATGCTGTGAAGAAGCCACTCAGTGGTAAAAAAGAAGCCAGTGCTGTCTATAAAGGCCGTAGTAAAAATGACCGCCATCAGTTTGTGGGAGTGGTGTTGATCTCTAATCTGGCGCCTGTTCAACAACAACAACAGGGCAACCGACAAAGGCTAGAAGCTCCATTAAGACAGTTTACCAAGATCGACATGCCTTTATCTCAAGAATTACAATATTTGTTAAAGGATGAATTCATTTCACTACGGGATCCTCCTCAGAATCCTAACACATCCTCTCCAAAGTACAATCCAAACACGAGATATGCCTATCATTCGAACAGTCCTGGGCACGACACCAACAACTGCTGGGCCCTGAAATGCAAGATTCAAGATATGATTGATAATAAGGAAATTTAGTTCGATCCTCCGGAGACTCCAAACGTGATTACTGCACCTAGGCCGAAGCATGACAAGGTCATAAGTGCTATTGAGATATTCTGTATGTTACCTCTGTAAGTGATGTGGTTACTCTTCTCTCGACAATAAAAAAAACTGTTATAGGACGGTTTATTTTTGGGTTGTCTTAAAGGATGTTATTGTTGTACAATCCAACCCAATCGTTATGGGTTACTGAAGGAAGGCGTGCAACTCCTGATGGATGAACACATAATTTTGATAGAGAAAGTTTTGTATGTCGTATCTGGTACTCCTGTCAAGATCACTTCCAAGGGTCCTGTAAGGATTACCGCCAATCCAAAACCTGCTCCTTTGATTATCACTACACCTGGACCCATCCCATATTCTTCGGAAAAAGCTATTCCATGGAAATATGGATTCGACGTCTACTATCATGGCGTTAAACAAGAGTTGTCTGATGATGAAGAGGTTGATCCCAATATTGACAATATTGCAAGGACCAGCAAAATCACTAGAAGCGGAAGGATTTTCTCCCCAGAAATCTCTTTACCTATTCAAGTCACAGTTACCAAGCCAACTACCTAGGCTCGGGGTAAAGAGCCAATGATAGAGCCTGACCAGACGGGGGAACCAAAAGAAACTACAGTCAAGGACACCTCTAAACAAGAGTTGGAGGAGGTTTTGAAGATCATCCACAAGAGTGACTATAAAATTATTGAACAGCTGGGCAGACCCTGTCCAAAATATCCATGCTATCTTTACTGATGTATTTTGAAGCCCATGCGCAGGCTTTAGTAAAACTCTTGAAGACTGCTCAGGTGCCATAAGAAATTTTGGCTGATCAATTTGGAAGTTACGTAGCTAGTTTAACAAATTATAATGGATTAGGATTCTCTGATGCCAACCTGACTCCAGAGGGGAGAAATCATAATAAGGCCTTGTATGTCTCCATAGAATGTAGGGACACTATGTTGGCTCATGTGTTGATTGATACTGGCTCTTCACTGAATGATCTGCCAAAAGGTGCTCTTGACAGACTAGATTGTGAAGGGGTTGTGCTGAAGCCTAGTAACATAAGAGTCTGAGCCTTTGACGGGTCCATAAGAATGTTGCATGGAGAAGTGGACCTCCCGATCAAAGTGGGTTCGCAAATATTTGAGTCCACCTTCTATGTAATGGACATCCGACCAGCCTATTCTTGTCTATTGGGACGCCCCTAGATCCATGGGCAAATGCTGTCACCTCCACGTTGCACCAGAAGTTAAAGTATCCTATAAAAGAAAATGTTGTTACTGTCTATGGAGAAGAGGAGTACATGGTCAGCCACCTGAATTCATTCCGGTACATGGAGATGTACGGAGAATTTATCGAGACTCCCTGTCAGACCTTTGAAATGATTTCCCCTTCTACTATTAAAGATGTTTCTGCCATTCCAAAGACCACCAGGACTCCGCACAAGATGGCTTCCTTGAAGGATGACAAGGCTACTATAGAAGAAGGTGGTTGTACTATTTGGGATCAGCTTTCTGATATCCCTTATAAATCTGACAAGTTTGGTTTGGGATTTACTGCAGAAGGTCAAAGGGTTGTTCGTTACGCTCGAGATGGAAGACCTCTGTTCAACATCAGCAAAAATGGGGTCAATGCCATAGAAGACACTGGAAGTGATTGTGATTTTGACAGCTGGATATTCCCTACTATCGGCGATAGGCTTGACAATTGGAAAGCAGAAGGTATCTTCCCTATCACCTTTTGTCAGGAGTAATAGCTATATTCCTGTCTTATTGCTTTTAAAAAGATTTTGGTTATGTAATAAACAATGACCTTAAACCTTTTGTCTTACCCGGGGCACAATGGTTCATTTGTTAAGGGTTGATAATTCATAAACATTGTTCATTCAATAAAAACATTGGATGTTTTGCATACAAATCTTGTGTTCCCTGTTTTTCTTTTGCTTATTGCATTTTCAAATGGCTATGTGTTCTTACACACACCCACACACTACATTGAAGATCCTCATCCACTCTGGATCTCGTTGATAACAATTCTTCTATTGTCGCATATGACTTCGAAAATATGATCTACCAAGCCGAGGACGAAGGTGAGGAAGATTGTGAAATATCTTGATAACTTTCCAGAATCTTAATACAGGAATAAAAGGCTACCCAACCACATTAAGAATTCGTCAAAGTTATAAATTTGGGTATCGAGACAGTTAGAAAAGAAGTCAAGACAGACACCAACTTAGAGAGCAATGTCAAAAATAGGTTAATCTAGATGTTGCATGAATATGTTGTGATCTTTGCCTGGTCGTACGAAGACATCCCGGGGCTCGATACAAATATTATGGTTCACCGGCTGCCAATGCAAGAGGGTTGTTCTCCGATTAAGCAGAAGGTTCGTCGCATGTGTCCCGAGATGTCAGAGAAGATCAAGGCCGAGGTTATGAAACAATTTAATGCATGTTTCTTAGCAGTAACATCATATCCTTAATGGGTTGCTAATGTTGTTCCGGTACCAAAGAAATATGACAAGGTACGTATGTATGTTGATTACAGGGACCTGAATAGGGAAACCCCCAAAGATGACTTCCCACTGCCATATATTGATGTTTTGGTAGACAACACCGCTCAGCACAAGGTATTCTCCTTCATGGATGGTTTCTCGGGTTATAAACAGATCAATATGGCGTATGAAGACATGGAGAAAACTACATTCGTCACACAGTGGGGCACTTTCTGCTACAAGGTTATGCCTTTTGGGTTAAAGAACACTGGGGAAACTTATCAGTGTGCCATGGTAGTATTATTTCATGACATGATTCACCATGAAATAGAGGTCTATGTTGATGACATGATAGCCAGGTCACAGACTGAAGAGGGGCATCTTGATCATCTGCATAAATTTTTTGAAAGACCGAGGAAGTATAAGCTAAGTCTAAACCTGAACAAGTGCACTTTTGGGTGAGATCTGGTAAACTCCTGGGTTTCGTCGTTAGCGATAAAGGTATTAAAGTTGATCCTGAAAAAGTTAAAACTATTCAAGAAATGTCGGCTCCCCGTACCGAGGAGGAAGTTAGAGGTTTCTTAGGACGACTAAATTACATTTCCCGATTCATTTCTCATTTGACTGCTACTTGTGAGCCAATCTTCAAGCTGTTGAAGAAAGATCAAGTAGTAAAGTGGAACAACGACTGTCAAATAGCTTTTGATAAATTAAGGAATACTTATAAGAAACTCCGATTCTGATGCCACCAGTTGAAGGAAGGCCTTTAATCATGTACCTAATAGTGCTATAGAACTCGATGAGAATGTGTACTGGGGCAGCATGACGAGCCTGGTCAAAAAGAGTATGCAACGTACTAGCTTAGCAAAAAGTTTACCGACTGTGAAACAAGATATTCACTACTTGAGAAAACTTGCTGCACTTTGGCATGGGCTGCTCGCTGACTAATACAATATATGTTGACCCATACCACTTTGTTGATCTCTAAAATGGATCCCATCAAGTATATATTCGAGAAGCCAGCTCTCTCCGAAAGAATAGCCCGATGGCAAATGGTCTTAACAGAATATGACATTCAATACACCACTCAAAAAGCAATCAAAGGAAGTGTATTGGCAGATCATTTGGCACATCAAGCTGTAGATGACTATCAATCTATGAATTTCGAATTCCCGAACGAGAATATTATGCTAGTAATAGATTGTGAAGAACCTGAACCGTATGAAGGACCTAAGCCAGGATCCCGATGGACTATGGTTTTCGGAGGAGCTTCCAACGCACTTGGGAATGGAGTTGGGGTTGTAATTATATCTCCGCATGGTTGCTATATGCCATTCACCGCCAGATTATGCTTTGACTATACCAACAATTATGCTGAATATGAAGCGTGGATCATGGGAATTAAAGCCGCTATTGACATGAGAATCAATTTTTTGAACGTATACGGGGACTCAGCCTTGGTAATCAGTCAGGTTAAGGGAGAATGGGATACGAAGCATCCAAATTTTATCCCTTACCGAGAATATGTGCTAACGTTAATCCCGTATTTAGAAGAGATTACTTTTGAGCATATCACGAGAGAAGAGAATCAGTTGGCGAACACGTTGGATACAATGTCATCCATGTTCAAAGTCAGATGGGACGACGAGGCTACCAAAATTACCATTGAAAGATTCGATGAACCGGCGCACTGCTATTAAGTTGATACTAATGGAGTAGAAGAAAAACCTTGGTTTCATGAAGTGAAAAGGTACCTTGAGGCTCAAGAGTACCCTGAAGGGGCATCGATCAATGACAAGAAATTCCTACGGAGGTTCTCAACTAAGTTCTACTTGAGCAATGGAATTTTATACAAGCGTAATCATGATTCAACTCTGCTTTGTAGTGTGGATAAGAAGGAAGCAGAGGAAATAATGCAAGATATGCACGAAGGCGTCTTTGGTACTCACTCCAATGGGAATACTATGGCTAAAAATATTTTGAGAGCAGGTTACTATTGGTCGACTATGGAAACTGACTGTCACCACCACTCAAGAAGTTGTCGTAAGTGCCAGATCTACACTGATAAAGTACATATGCCTCTTGTTCCTCTGAATGTTATAACTGCTCCTTGGCCATTCGTAATGTGGGGCATTGATATGATTAGAGAGATGAAGCCTACCTCTTCTAATGGACATTGCTTCATCCTCGTCCCCATTGATTGCTTCACAAAATGGGTTGAAGCAGCCCTGTTCACCTCTGTTACTAAGAACGTGGTCACCCGGTTCATAAAACATAGCCTTACCTGTCGGTATGGCATTCCCGAGAGAATCATCACAGATAATGGTACCAACCTCAACAACACTATAATCACTGAACTCTGCACACAGTTCAAGATCAAGCACCAAAACTCTTCTCCACATCGACCAAAGATGAATGGTGCAGTGGAAGCCGCCAACAAAAACATAAAGAAGATTGTGAAAAATATGGTTGTGACCTATAAAGATTGACATGAGATGTTACCATTTGCTCTCTATGACTATCGCACTTCAGCCTGAACATCAATTGGGGAAACCCTATTCTCTCTGGTTTATGATATGGAAGTTGTCCTACCTGTCGAAGTTCAGATTCCCTCTCTGAGAATTATGAAAGATGCAGACTTAGACGAAGACGAGTGGATTCAGACTAGGTTGGATCACTTAAATCTAATCGACGAGAAAAGGCATGCAACTATTTGTCACGGTCAGATGTATCAGAAGCGTATGATCAAGGCATTCAACAAGAATATCAAGCATCGGGTATATCAGGCAGGTGACTTGGTAAATAAAGTGCATCATTCTACCACAAGGTGATCTCAGGGGAAAATGGACTCCCACCTACGAAGGACCGTTTGTAGTCAAAAAGATATTTTCTGGCCGTGCTACGATATTAACCACCATGGACGGTGAAGATTTTCCGCACCCTGTGAACACGGACATAGTCAAAAGATACTACACATGAAACGACCTGCTAGGTCGACTAGCCTAGGCAAACATAAGGGCATCCCGACAAACCAAAAGGGTTCAGGAAAAATTAGGGATATATATAAAAGATTGTACATCCGACAAGTCAAAAACCTGAAAAGGTGGCTTGGGCAAGAAAGGGTATCCCGATGGACCGAAAACCCGAAAGGGAGGTCCAGGCAAAAGTTAAGGATTAAAGCGTATGACTAGGTCCCGTTGGATCACTTACAACAAGATTTATTACCAACGACAAGTTCAAACGGTACAAATAAATTCAATCACTTTCTTCCGATAGTGAGGGATGAGATCCTTGAAGATATAGGGGCAATAGCAGATTTAGAACCTGACGATAACATTCCCACATAACTATTATCTTGTTTTCACTTTGTACTCTTTTCATTTCATGATGATTTCCTCTTATTCGTATTTCTGTCTCTTTGTACAAAATCGTTTATTTATGGGCAAACTATCAACTGAAATACAAATTTCAAAGTTCAAGCTTTTTGTTTTTACTTTTTCTGTTTTGTTTGCAAGAATGTCCAATGACTAAAATTGAATGAACATATGCATATGAATACAATTAATTGTTAATAGATATATGCATAAAAATAGGAATACACATTTAATCAAGACCCTAGGAGTTGGGATAACGTTCAAGCTATCCACAAATCTCCACAGAGCCACTTCCATGGAATTATCCCCACAGAGTAGTCTTGTCACACTCACCAGTAAATTCCCCCAACGGATAAAGGAACATGATCTTTTTACTGGTGATATATCCCACATACGGAGTCCCAGTTGTTACAGTTTATGGAAATTCTCTTCCCCAAGTGAGTTTATTCCTCCAAAACTGTAAAACCCCGTGCAAATTTCTTCTCTCCAGCAGAGCCCATTTTCTCAGCAAGGATGTTTTCTCAGCAGAGTATTTCTCTGTCAACAAGGTTTATTTCCCCAAACAGATTTATTTCCCTAACATGGTTTATTTTCCCAACAGATTACAGTCTCCCCAGCTTGAGACTACTTCTACCACAAATTACCAGCGAAATTCCCATCTCCAGCAATGGGTAGTCCAGACCCCTATCCCCAGAGAGGTTTCTACTGAATCCGAAATCACACCAGGTATTATTCAACCTTATTCTCTCCATACGAGTCAGTATCTATATCGGAAACTTAGTCAGACAACATCTCAAAAGCTTATCCATCTCTTTTATACCCAATCAGGGTATATAAGAACGAAGATCCCCGGTAGAGCAGTGAACAACCAATGTTCTTGGACTCTTCTCCCCAAAACAGGAATCAACATCCTCCAACAGAGTTTCCTCAAACAAAAAATAGGAATACCCATCAAGATCGTAGATATACATACTCTTCATCCCCAACAACAACCATTGATTTATTTTCCCAGACAAAGATACTACACGGGTTTACAAATACACTTCAATAACATTTCACATTCATACATCATTTACGAACAACATAGCATATGCATATGAAACACATATAGCACAATCTCATTTATTTTGAGAACATCATTACGCAATGCATTTCATACATCATGACATTGTATACAACTAACTCTTTACCTTTTCAGGAAAGATCAATCAACAGACAAACATCAAATTTTTTGGTCAACATTAACATTTTAAAGTGATAGTCATCATTTAATCAAGGGTTGATTATGATTCCTCAAGGAAAACCCTTAAATCATCAAAAGTCAAAAATTGCCAAATTAGGGATTCCTTAGGAGAAGTCAACTGAACTTTGACCAAGCATAAATTTCATATGCTTTATCAACTTTTCCCCAACCAAAGCCCATTTTGAATGAAATTCAATTCTCTATAACTTTGTATTTATGATCAAGTCCAAAAAGTGCTTCATTTGAAAGATATGAGATAATACATTATAGGTCATTTCAAAAGTCAACAAAAAGATACTTTTTATCAAGGCAACTTACATCAAGATAAAGTCTCCAAATTCCAAAATGATAAAAATAGAAATTGTAGAGGATATCTTGAGCTTTCCAAAAAGTCTAAGATCACCTTCAAAAGATGAAAATGGAGAAAGTTATGAGTTGCACAAGTTGGACAATTTTTTAGAAATGCATGAAATCTCAATTGAGCAAATTCGTGATTTTGGGCTATTGGGCCTAATTTTTGGAATTGAAATGTGTTCATGACGTATTTAAAGACCCTTAAATGCATTCATGCATTATTTTAGTTTTTTTATTTTATTTATTTTGATTTTATTTATTTAAAATCAAAATTAAATCAAATAAAATGCAAACTTAATGGACAAGGCATGCAAGGCTTAGGGTCTAATCTTTTGGAGGCCTAAACAACTCATTCCAACCTGTTGCAACATGCCAAAACCATGCAAGGCCATGAGAAGGAAAGAAATATCTTCTTTTGGAAAGTTTGGAAGCACACTTGAAACTCCATTATGCCATTTAATTTGTACCATATTTGTTAACCTAATATGAGGCCTCATATATACACAAGCATCAGATCAAATACACACACGCTGGCCTTCCCAAAGAACAACCCTAAGGTTTTCAAAAATTATCAAAACTAGGGAAACTTGAAATCCTTATTTCCAGTTGTTCCCAAGAAGTGTGAGTCATCTCATCACCTTCCTGAAGACTCCAAGAGGCAATCCATATCATTGCTCAAGCTCAACACACTCCAGAATCCCTTCATACGAGCCCACCGATTTGGTAAAAGTTCTTGATTTTAAACTCTTTAATAATGCAAGTTAAATAAATTTTATGCATACATTCATGTTCATATTAATGTGTGGATTTATTTTGATGCATCACTCGCAAGCTTTGGTACAAGAATAAGGATCTTCCATTGTTAGGGAAGTTTGCACCGCTCTCTTCATATCTCTGTATACAAGCGTTTTCAGGGCAAAATAACCTCACTAATGGATTCAGGAGGTCCAAATTACGGGGACACGACCCTTCTTGATTTTTAATTTTCACTATTTTGCAGGTTTGATATGGGCATCACCGGAGAAGATGATCAGAGCTAGGGCTCCGATGCTTCTCCATCCTGTTGAATGTTTGACTCAGGCGTGGCCTTTTCTGATTCATCCATTCAAATACAAGGGGCTCCACATTTGGCTGGCATTTGAACTTAAAATATATACGCGTTTTTATTATATAATAATTGACTTATATTTCAGTAACAATTGAAACGCATAGCTCAGTTGGTAAGGATTGGATGCAAATGAAGGGAAGGGCGTGGGTTCAACACCCAGCGCCTGCAACTATTTTTTGACCTATATTCTCTTTAACATTTTTTCTATTTTTTTGGTTTTAATTTATTATTTTCTTTTTTAATCAATTTTATTTAATCAGAAAAAATCAGTAAAAATTATATTTAGGTTTTAATTAATTAATTTAATTTTTCAAAAATAAAAATTGATTTAATTTAATCACATTTTGATTTTCTTTCATAATTAATTTGTAAATTAATTAGAATTAGGGTTTATTATTATTTCACACTATAAAATATTTTTCTAAACAAAACACCAAAAAAATATTTGTCTAACGCATAGAATTTTTTAGGTTTTAATATCTTTCCCTTTTTCACAATCTCTGCGCGCCCATTTATTTTTGCATTATTATTTTCCAATATTGTAACAGTTAATGGTCTGTAATAACTTTAATTAGGGTTTACTATTTTACCCCATTTTTATGGTTTGTAACTCCCCTTCCCCGAAGCTCTAATAGTCTAGATTTATTTTTCTTCAATTTACTGCTTTCCTTTTTATTGTTAGTTTAATAGGATTGTATGGAACAAACTAAAACAAACTTTAGATAACCATAAATCCAAGACAAAATAACTGAAACACAACCCACTTTGCACACACACACTTCTAAGGTAACCCTCACTTGTTTCTTTGGATAAAACAGTCATGTCCCTCAAGCGCAGTACGCTTTAGCAAAGACCCTTTGGTTAAAATATTGTAGTACCTCGATGACCCTTCGATGCTGCCTCGGGAAACGATCTTAGTCCCTTACGACAATTGCTAAAGCGTCATATGAGTCGCCTTTACGACTTTACGATGACCCGCGTCCGTCCCTCAAACATCCAATGACAGGGCTTACTACAAACTAATGGTAGGATAACACTATATAAAGGAAGAGGAAAAATAACACGAAAGAATTTTTGAGTAGGTAGATAGCTTGTAGTCGCTTGCTCACAAATAAAACCATTTCTCACACATACGCTCTTTTCTAAAATATTTATAAAGACAAACACTTTATATGTGTTTTCAACGATACGAGAATCATTACAAAGTTTGCCGCACTTAGGCATTTTTCAAAATATTCTTTTTCAAACACACAAGCACAAAGCATTTTCAAAAGTGAGCTAGCAATTAAGAGCCTGTAGATAACTATGGATGAAAAGGGTGTTAACACCTTCCCTCTTCATAACCTACCCCCTTACTCAGAAAAATTCTCAAAGGTCTTTCCTGTTATTTTCACCCTTTCCTTTATTGGATAAAAGAAAAGTCGGTGGCGACTCTTTCTATCCACAACATTTGCGATGAAACACAAAATCAAAAGTCAGTTTTCCACCGTATTACAATGGGCTTATGGGAATGCGCTCTATTTGATCAGAAGAAGTTAGAAAATATGAAAAAATCACAAAAGGCAGGGATCAAACCCCTGCCCTTGTGCACTAAAGCCTTAATGCGCGTTGTCAATGCCACTAGGGTGACTATACATCCGTTCAAGTAAACAAAACAAAATAAATATATAATAAAGCTAAATTACTGGGCCGGAGAAGCGTCGAAGCCTTAGCTCCGGTCGTCTTCTTCGGCGAGCATTTTCTTCATTTCTGTAAAATAGAAGATGTCAATGGTTTCCAAGGATGCTACCCCTCTAAATCAAGCCTTCTGAACCCAATGGTGGTGGCCGTTTGGCTTGAATGTGCATGTATTCAAAGATACGAAGCAAACAGCTCCCTATGCCCTAATAATGGTGTGGCCTTATTCCTGCGTTGAAACTCACAAACTATGCGTCAAAATTTTTCTACATATCAATATAAACATGTATGAGTACACTAAATCAATTAATAACGCATGAATCGGAAGTTTGAAATTTGATAAAACTACCAACACTGTGATGCTTGGTGGCACGATTCTGAGATATCTTTCACTTGATGAACATTTGGAAACATTCCCTGGGACCTTCAGGATGGTAATAGGACACTTGGTTTGGCTTGAGAGTGGCTGGATCGTGTGATACAACTTTTCACTTTTCTTGAGAATTTTGTGAATTTTAGAGGTGTGTTTGAGGCAATATTTGTGTGTCCTTGTCATTGGTATTTATTATGCTTATATAGAGGAGGAAATATGTCAAACAAACATGGAAAGAATCTTGTACCATCATGGCATGCATTATTTCCAAAAACCAATTGAAAACTTTCCAAAATAAATGAAGATATGCTTCCATACATGTATCTTATGGTTTTGGCATGTTTGCCATGTGTTCTTGGGCCTCCACGTGATTGAAATCAAAAGCCCATGCGCCTTGGCCCAATGATTTGATATTTTATTTGATTTACTTGCATTTAAATGAATAAAAATTCAAATAAAATAAATAAAAATCATAAAAAATATATGAATTGATTTAGACGTACTCTAACATATTTTGAACATGTTTGAACATCAAAATTTAGGCCCATTAGTCTAGAATTTCAAGTTCGCTCAATTTGCATTTCATGCATTTTACCAAAATTTCCTAACTTGAAAAGGTCATAACTCTCTCAATTTTCATCTTTTAAATGTGATATTGGAATTTTTGAAAAGATCAATGTGTCTTATTCAATTTCTCTTTTGATCATTTTTGCATTTGAAGACTTTATCTTGATGTAAGTTGCCTTGACAAAAGGTGTCTTTTTGTTGACTTTTGAAATGACCTATAATGTATTGGCTCATATCACTCAAATGAAGCACTTTTTGAACTTGAGCATATAGATTCAAATTTATAGAGAATTTAATATCCTTCAAAATGGGCTTTGGTTTGGGAAAAGTTGATGAATCACGTGAAAGTTATGCTTGGTCAAAGTTCAATTGACTTCTCCTAAGGAAATCCTAATTTGACAACTTTTGACTTTTGATGATTTGAGGGATTTTCTTGAGGAATCATGATCAAGCCTTGATAAAATTATGGATATTACTTAAAAATGTTGATGTTGACCAAAATATCTTGAAGTTTGACGGTATGTTGACCATAATTGACTTTTTACCCAATATAGTTCATTTTCAGTCATTTGAGCCATTGATTGAGCAAACTTGTGATGCAAGACTTGAAACTTGATATGAACATTATTGAAGACCTATGGAGGACCATGGAAACCACTTGAGACCTTTGCAACCCAAACTTCCTTGAAAAACAGAAAACCCTAGTTGTGGACCCATTACTTAGGAGGGAATTTGTCTAATCAACTCTTGAGCATCCTTGAGCATTTGAGAACCTTAGAAGAATGTCTTGAAGAAAATGGGAGGGAAAATTTTGGGGTACAACAACTACCCCTGTTCAATATTCTTAAACCTGAAGGGTTAGATTGGAATGTCTGCCATTCGTGACTTGAATGTAGAAGATTATTGAACACTTAAGTGCCCAGAAATTTGCACTCGCACATGCGCAAAGTAACATTGTTGGTTGATTATACCGAGAAAGAGCTTAAAGATGCCATTTGGAGAGGTGATGAAGAGTCATCAGAGATGGGCTTATAGATGCCATCCAGGATAATTGTTGATAAGCAAATCAGAATAAGTCTACGCCCGAATTTGTCTTAGAAGATGTATTTGGAACGAGTCTACACCCGACTTTGTCCGAAAGAATAATCAAAATAAACCTACGCTCGATTTTATCTGAACCAGAAGATGTCTAATCCCGAATTCAACTAGGAGAGGTACTGGAAAGAGTCTACGCCTGACTTTTTACAAAAATAGCATCAGAAAGAAATCAACATCTGATTTCATCCGAACTAGAAGAAGTCTATGCCCGACTTCAACTAGGAAAGATACCAGAAAGAGTCTACATCTGACTTTTCAAAAAAGAGCATTAGAAAGAAATCTACGCTTGATTTCATCTGAACTAGAAGATGTCTACGCCCTACTTCAACTAGAAAAGGTACCAGAAAGAGTCTTTGCCTGACTTTTCCAAAAAAAAGTATCAGAAAGAAATCTACGCCTGATTTCATCCGAACTAGAAGATGTTTACGCCTGACTTCAACTAGAAGAGGTACCAGAAAGAGTCTACTTCTGACCTTTTTCCAAAAAAGAGTATTAGAAAGAAATCTACGCTTGATTTCATTCAAACTAGAAGATGTCTACGCCCGACTTTAACTAGAAGAGGTACCAGAAAGAGTTTACACCTGACCTTTTCCAAAAAGAGTATTAGAAAGAAATCTGCGCTTGATTTCATTCAAACTAGAAGATGTCTATTCCCGACTTCAACTAGAAGAGGTACCGGAAAGACGTTACGCCTGACCTTTTTCAAAAAAGGGTATTAGAAAGAAATCTACGCTTGATTTTATCCGAACTAGAAGATGTCTGCACCCAACTTCAACTAGAAAAGTTACTGGAAAGAATCTACGTCTGACTTTTTCCAAAAGGTGTATCAGAAAGAAATCTACACCTGATTTCATCCAAACTAGAAGATGTCTACGCCCAACTTCAACTAGAAAAGGTACCAGAAAGAGTCTACGTTTGACTTTTTCCAAAAAAAGCATCAGAAAGAAGTCTACGTCTGATTTTATCCGAACTAGAAGATGTCTACGCCCGACTTTAACTAGAAAAGGTATTGGAAGGAGTCTACATCTGACTTTTTCCAAAAAGAGCATTAGAAAGAAATCTACGCCTGATTTCATCCGAGCTAGAAGATGTCTACGCCTGAATTCAACTAAAAAAGGTATTGGAAGGATTCTACGCCTGACTTTTCGAAAAGAGTATTAGAAGGAAATCTACGCCTGACTTCATTTGTATGATATGCTGGAGTGTGCCGGTGTGAAGCTGCGTCTGGAAATGTATTAGAAGGAAACCATGTAAGGCTGCTTCAGGATGAGCCTGTGTTAAACTGCATCTGGAAATATATTTGAAGGAGCCCATGTAAGATGCTTCAGGATGAGCCTGTGTTAAACTGCATCTGGAAATATATTTAGAAGAAGCCTGGGTAGGGATGCTTCAGGATGAGCCCGTGTGAAGCTGCATTTGAAAGTTTTTAGAAGTAACCCGTGTAAAGTTGCTTC
The DNA here is from genome assembly GCA_948472305.1 of Vicia faba. NCBI lineage: Eukaryota > Viridiplantae > Streptophyta > Magnoliopsida > Fabales > Fabaceae > Vicia > Vicia faba. The sequence goes on from OX451736.1 coordinate 1,603,069,084, forward strand.
AGGATGAGCATGTGTTAAACTTCATCTGGAAATATATTAGAAGGAGCCTGGGTAGGACTACTTCAGGATGGGCTCGTGTGAAGTTGCATTTGGAAGTTTTTAGAAGTAACCCGTGTAAAGCTACTTCAGGATGAGCCCGTGTTAAACATCATCTGGAAATATATTAGAAGGAGCCTGGCTAGGGCTGCTTCAGGATGAGCTCTTGTGAAGCTGCATCTAGAAATATATTAGAAGGAACCCGTGTAAGATTGCTTCAGGATGAGCCCATGTGAAGCTGCATCTGGAAATATATGAGAAGGAACCCGGGTAAGGTTGCTTCAGGATGAGCCAGTGTGAAGCTTCATTTGGAAATATTTGAGAAGGAGCCCGGGTAAGGCTGCTTCAGGATGAGCCCGTGTTAAACTGCATCTGGAAATATATTTGAAGGGGCCTGTGTAAAATGCTTCAGGATGAGCCTCTGTTAAACTGCATCTGGAAATATATTTAGAAGGAGCCTAGGTAGGGCTGCTTCAGGATGAGCCCATCTGAAGCTGCATTTGGAAGTTTTTAGAAGTAACCCGTGTAAAGCTGCTTCAGGATGAGCCCGTGTTAAGCTGCTTCAGGATGAGCCCGTGTTAAGCTGCATCTGAAAATATCTTAGAAGGAACCCATGTAAGGTTGCTTCAGGATGAGCCCATGTGAAGCTTCATCAAAAATTACATTAGAAGGAACCCGTGTAAGGTTGCTTCAGGATGAGTCAGTGTGAAGCTTCATCAGAAAATATATTAGAAGGAACCCATGTAAGGCTGCTTCAGGATAAGCCCGTGTGAAGCTTCATCTAAAAATATATTAGAAGGAACCCGTGTAAAGCTACTTCATATGGTCGTGTAAATAGTCGCCCCGGCCTGTTACGGGAATTGATCTCTGACTTGGTGTGTAAAAATTCGTTGGCAATGTTCGTCTGGTTGTGAACTAACCTGAAAACAAAGTTAGTTTTATGCAATGTCATGATGTATGAATGCATTTTATAATGATGCTCTCAAAATAAATGAGAATGTCATATGCATCTTGTATGCATATGCCATGATGGATTGTAAATGATGTATGGGTGTAAAATGCCGCTGAAGGCAGCGATAAATTTGTATAACAGTGTTTGGTTGGGAAAAATAAATCCCTGACTGTTGTTGGGGGTGAAGAAAGTAATTCTTCAATTTTGTTTAGAACGAATTTACTGGGGATTCCCGATTTCTGTTTGAGGACACTCTGTTGGGGATCTTCGACTTATGCTTGGGGATAGAAGCATTCGAAAAGGGTTGATTGTTTGTTGTTCTTTTTGTTGAAGAAATTTATTTTTGTATACCCTGACTGGGGATACAAGAGATGGATATTACTCTGATGCACTATCTGACCAGGTTTCAGATACATGTAGCTACTCTGAATGAAACCCTGCTGGAGAAGAGAATTTTGTCCGAGAATTTGCAGTATTAAAGAAATAAACTCCTTTGGGGAATTAAATCTTGTAGATTGCATTAAGGAAATAATCTCTGATGGGGATTGGAATTTCATGGGCTGCGCTGAGGAAGTCTCCACCGTATGCTAGGGAAATGATCAAACTTCCTTATCTACTGGGGATATTTTGGGGAAGATGCTCCTGTTAAGCTATCCATAAAGGGTATGGAGGTGAACTGCTGGAAGTTGCCCCAGTTTCTGTCTAACTTGTATTTTAGACTTGCTGGGGAATGTATCTCTGTTGAAGATGAGCTTGTGCGGATAGCTCTGTAGAGATAATTTCGTGGAAACTTCTCTGTGGGGATTTATGGATGACTTGAAAATTATCTAAACTTCTAGAGCCTTCGGTAAATGATGATCAGGGTGATAAGTCTTCTACTGATAGACAAGTGATGAGATAACGAGACATAGTTGTGCGCTTTAATCACTAACTTTTGCCTAGACTGCCTTTTCCAGTTTTCAGTCCACCGGGATACCCATTTTTGCCCAAGCCGCCTATTCAAGTTTTCGACTTGTCGGGTGGATAATTTTTTATATCCCTATTTTTTCCGGAACCCTTTTGGTTCATCGGGATGCCCTTATCTTTGCCTAGGCCTGTCGACCTAGCGGGTCTTTTTTACGTGTAGTATTTTCTGACTATGTCCGCGTTCACAAGTTGCGAAGAATTGTCACTATCCATAGTAGTAAGTGTTGTAGCACTGCTAGAAAATGTTTGCTTGATCGTACGTGACCCTTTGCTGGAATTCATGTTTAATGCCCCAAGTGATTCAAATGGAGATCTGCCCCTGGCTATTCAACACTTTTGAGAGATTCTTTGAATCTTGACTCGACTGCCACAAATGAGTTGGATAATAACATGTCATGCCCCTTGATTATGGAAGGCTTGTTATTGGAAGTGTCTTTCCATTTGAAGTGATCTTGTTCATTGAAAGGATTTCCGTTCATTGAATATTTGTCGTGTGAATTTCTCTGCTGTCGAACAATTAGTTATATGCAAACAGTGGTATTAAAAATGCAAAGCTTATGTCTGTCTTGAAGTTTTGAAAATGAATTTTTAGTGAAGAAACATAATTTTGTAAGAATATGAATTCAACTCAGGATTTATAGTAAGCCTTATAGGAGTCAAGATACTTTTTGTAACCATATGCTTTCGAACTAACCTATGCTTAAGTTAGGACTTTTAAGAGTTGTAACGTGTCCTGGTTCACGATTTAAGAAAAAAAGGATAAAAGATCAAACTTTATTTGTACCCAACCCGTTCTACGTGATCTTTTTCAGCCCTATACTCAGTTAATTGTGTGTTTAGATTCCAATTGAGTCTGGAATGACATTTTTGTGATGGTTCGGATACTGGAAGTTTATTTAAGAAGGCAATCATTTTTTATAACATTTTTCTGTTTTCGAGTATTTATAGCGACCTATTTTTGATTTTATTATCCCTACATTTTTCCTGAACTGTTTCTTCTATAATTACAGTCAGCAGGATGCCCCCGTTTTTTTCTTAAGTCTCCTTCATAGGTTTTGACTTAGAGGGCTTTTCTTTTGAGAGATAACGACTGCCTGTTTTACGGGGAACCATCACCGTCTTTTGATTTGGAAGGATGTCTCCGATACTATTTGCTGTGTATGAAGTAAAAGCTTGCGACTACATGTGCATTTGAATTAACTGAGAAACTACCCTGCCTCAGGTTATGATTAAAGGTTTCAATTTGCATGGAAAAGAAAACTCCTACTTCTTAGGCTCAAAGGGGTTGACTAGGAATTATCTTCCTTATAAATCCACTGTTTAGGATTTGAAACAATGTCTGTACATCGTCAGCAAGGTCTGTTCAAAAGCATATTGTAGGGATTATGGTATCATTTTCGTCATCCTCCCTCTAAAGGCTTATAGCTTTTTATCGAGAGTTGAATATCACAAAAAGGAAGTAAAAGCATATTTTAAGTATAATGAAAACGAATGGATTAATTCAAGACAAACATATGCAATGCATTAATGGGGACAACCAAAGTCTGACATAAAGATAAGTGTTTAAACAAACAAAGAAATTACAAATGAAAATTCGAATGAACAAAAAGCTTTTTTGCCTGAATTTGTCACTTCAGATGGCGTGCCTTTGATGGATGACAAAAAAACTCATTCTGACCATGTTGTGTGAATTCCAATATTCCTTTGTCGATCAAGTCTTGAATCTTATATTTCAACATCCAACAGCTATCAGTGTCATGCCTTGGACTGTTGGAGTGATATGCACACCTTGCATCAGGATTGTAGCTAGGAACAGAAGTATTGGGATTCCGAGGAGGATCTTTCAACATGACCAAATTCATCTTCAACATGTATTTTAAAGCTTGCGACATCGGCTTGTTGAGTTTGTATATTGTCTTTTGGATGTATTCTGCTTACACTGACTACCCTGTTGTTGTTGGCGAGGTTGTTGTTGGGATTACAATGTAGTAGCAATCCGAAAAGGCCTAATTTCAACCAAGCCAACTTCCTATCTTATCAAAAGTTGATTGATGATTTGATACCCAATTCTAGCCGTTCGTCCCATACAGTTTTATTCGTCCTGATGAAGTTTGCTGATGAGAGTTCTCAACTCTTCTTGTCCCTGAGCTAAGTTTCGGATAAGATCCATATGACCCATCATCTAGATTCTCATATTTTCCATCTCAGCTAGCAATTGTTCCAACTGATCATCCTTGTTGTCTTCAGGATTCTTGTTAGTCATGTTCTCAATGAGGAGTGTTTTCAATTCTTCTTTCCCCTTGGATAGGCTTAGGAACATCTCCTGGAATTGTGCATTTTGAGCTTGGAGATCTCTGACGGTCTGCTCGAGAGCCACTCTTCTGTTGAAATAATTAGCGAGAAAATGAGAAACCTGTCTTGAGAACTACCTGTTATGTAATGACATGTGTAACACCCGATAATTTAATTAATTATTTAATTAAATTATTTTTGAATTATTTGTTGAAATGTGTGAGATGTTTCTATATGTTTCTAAGGTGTTATTTAGTTGATTATTTTAGTTGATTAATAATATTAGTAATAATATTAGAATTGTAGAGTATTAATAATTTTAAGATGATATAAGAATAATTATGTTGGGCCTACTTTTAATGGTTAGAAGTAGAAATATGTGTCTTGTTAAGCCCATTAGGAATAAAAATATTATTATTGGGTTTAGTTATAATAATAAGAAACTAGGTTAACTAGAAAGGTGAAGAAAGTCTTGGAGTAGTAGCGTAGGAAGTGGTAGAGAAGAGGAACAAGGAAAAGAGGCAAAGCTAGGTTCGATCGGATAATTATGGAGAGACCTTCAATCCAAGGTAAGAGTGGGGTTATGACTCTAAAATGGGAATTATGATGCATATTATATAGGAATTGGGTTGGTGTAATGTTGCTGTGCGTATGTTGTTGTTGCTGTTTCTGAAATTGGTTGTTATCATGTTATTATCATGTTGTGGATATTCCTTAATTGTTCACAAAATTAAGTATTTGTTGTTGGAAATTATAATATTGTATAGTCATTATGTTTCTATGCCGATGTAATACTGTGTTGTATCATGTTGTTGTGAAAATAATGTCAATCGAAGGAAGATTTGGAGAATTCTGTGTTTGAATCAGTAAGCCTGGGAAGAAACTGCGTGAGAACACTCTGTGCTAAGGGGCACACGAGTATGCCGACCGGCATGGTTTTGAGAGGAGTGTGCCGAGTGGCACAACTCCATGACGAGCGGCACTACCTTTTAACTTTGTGCCAAGGGGAACCCTAGGTGTGACAAGGGGCACGTCCCTAAAACTCTATTTTTCAGTTGTTCTGCCTGTCCCTGGACCTATTACTTTATTAGTTCTAATTATTAACAAATAGTAAATGTGTATTAGCAACAAGTTTAATTAAGTAGAAGATTTAACAATAATAAGTAATAGAATCAGTAAATAATAGCAGAGACTATTTGTTAGTTACCGAAGTAAACAAATTGTAGCTTAGCATATGTAGCAGGTTGGATTAATAGATGACAGAGTCAAAATGCTTAACAGGGAGAATTATTAAGTTGCAGGTAGTGATGAATTTTATTGTGTTACCTGTATTGATTGGCTAAAACTAAGTTGTAGGTTATTAATAGTATAAAAGCATAGTACATGTAGCAGGAATAAGTTGACAGTAGGAGTTAATTGTGAAATAGCGACATAAAGGTATTAGCAATAAAACAGTAGTAGAGAATTAATTAGTAGCACTAGCAGTAGTAGACATTGTTGATAGCAGTACTAGCTTATATAATAGTTGCAATAGGTTAATATTAGAGGAATCGTCGTAGAGCGTCTAATAGAGGAATATAGATGTATAGCTGAGTAGTTATGTAGTGTTATTGTAATGGGTTTCGACTGTATTTGTGAATTTTACTATGTTGTAGTAATGTCAATATTGTTGACAATGCGAAGTTGCAGGATATACCGATGTTGTTGAAATGCCTCTAATTCTTGGCAGATAAGTTGTAGGCTTGTGGCCAAAGTTGAATCATGTTGAGTTGATGTTGAGTTGTTATTTGTTGTTGTTGTTGTTACATTCATGTTGTGTCGCATACATCACATATCAAGTTGGAGCTGATGCTCGTTAAGTTTGCCTGGATTGGCAAAATATTAAGTTGAAGGCTTATGCCTTGTTGATGCCTCTATTTATTGGCAGATTATTAAGTTGGGAGTTTTTCTCTATTGGTACCACACGCATGTTCATAAAAATCAAGTCGCATTTTTCATGTTGCATCCTGAGTTGTGGTATGGAAGAATTGGTTGTATTGAATGTTGTTAAAAAGCTGTGAAGTGGTGATTCTTATATGAACTGATTCTAATCTATTATTCATAATACATTATATTATATTGTTTGATGTCTCACCCCTTCTGTTTGAATGTTACCCCTATGTTGGTAATGTGCAGGTAATCTAGAGTGAAGGTTGTTTACCTTCAATAGTCTGAGTCGGTGTCGTCGCTCTTATACGTAACACTCGGGGGGGGGGGGGGGGGGGGTGAATGCTTGTTGCTTCGCTATTGATTTTATTTCTCGTTGTTGAACTTTTAATTTGTTTTCATTAAGTACTTTGTTGTTTCAAAAGTTGTTTTCAGTTGGACAAAGATGTTATGTCATTTGAGTTTAAAATTGTGATTCCGCTGCCTAAGTAATAAAGTTGTTTCGCTTTAAAGGCTAAAAATTGTTGTTACCTGTTCATCCAATGATTTAAGTGTTATGTATCTGTTTTATATGCGATTAAATTCCTTTTTTATAAGTTGAAAGTGTAGCATCCTATTTATATGTAGAAACTTTATAACTCTGATTTTATTAATATTCGTCGGGTAGAAATGGGGTGTTACAACATGCTTGATATGTAGATGCAATATTATCAATGATCTCGCAGGGTAAACATAAGACAATGTTAGAAGTTAAATTTGACCACAACTTTGATTGAAGAACTTCGTGTCATTGGATGTCCTTCTACGATAATCAAGCTCACCATGTCGAGTGGGTCATAGCCTTTAACTCAAGATAACATGCTTCGATCTTTGACAACATTGGTCAGAGGGTAATAAATCCTCTTGCCTCTTACTAGACGCCAGTTCATGATACTTTGACGACATTTGATTAGAGGAAAATAAATCCTCCTGCCCCTTGCTAGGCATCTGGTTCGTGATAACCTACATCATAAGCCTTAAGATCCTTGAACTGGTCAATGAAAATGATATGGTATGATGTTATGATGTGTATGATATGCACCAAACAAAAGTGTAAGGTGGTGAAAACAAGTAAGTATTGCAAGAAGTCCAGGATATTGGATGATGACTACAAACAAAAGTCCTGCATGGAAATTCCGTCATTAGATAATGAATACCAACATACCCTGCAAGAAGTTTAAGTTATTAGATAATGCATGCAAACAAGTCACACAAGTAGCCTTAGGTTTAAAGGCTTGCCTGAATTCCATAGGTAAGTAACCTCTTGAAGGTAAGTTGGCTCAACCTGTCCTAAGAAAAGTAATCGGGTTCTAAGAGCCTCAATATCACTGATCTTTCTCCCAGGCATTGTTTCAACACAAGCATCTGATTTGCGACCGAAATATTCCGAGAGCCCGATCTCAATGAGTGTAGCATCGAGTATCAACCAACTTCAGTCTGCACCAAAGCCGGCTATCTCACTACTTTCTAATGGCGAAATTGTGTTAACTAAGATTCTACGGTCAGTTAGTGCTTATGACACCACATGACAACCTAGTATGCTCCCCGACTGACTCGAGAGATACCAGCACAAACCAATGTTTCGCACTAATGTAGCCATCACTTCAACCATATCGGTATACGCCGTATAGTTTCCATGATCTATTGCTACTTACCTAAAATGTCCCCATATCTGGGTATAAGATCTTTGCAAGAAATAAACCCGAGAAAACCCCGAATTATAAAGCAAACAAATCAAGTAAGTAAATCATTTAAAAAGTGATCTAACTCTAAAGGTAAACCTACTTTTAGTTCTCCCCAGCAGAGTCGCCAGTTCTATAATACGGTGGGAGAACTGACTTTTGGTTTTTCGTTTTATCGCAAATGTTGTGGATAGCAAGAGTCGCCATCGACTTTTCCTTTATCCAATAAAGGAAAGGGCGAAAAGAACAGGAAAGACCTTTGAGAATTTTTCTGAGTTCACGGGGTAGGTTATGAAAAGGGAAGGTGTTAGCACCCTTTTCATCCATAGTTATTTACAGGCTCTTAATCGCTAGTTCACTTTGAAAATGCTTTGTGAATGTGTGTTTCAAAATACTTTGAAAATTACTAAGTGCGGAAAACTTTGTAATGATTCCCGTATCGTTGGTAACACATACAAAGTGTTTATTTTGAAAATATTTCAAAAAAGAAGTGTTTTATGTGAATTATTTTTTTTATTTGTGAGCAAGCGACTACAAGCTATCTACCTACTCAAAAGTCTTTTGCGTTATTTCCTCCTCCTTTAGATAGTGCTATCCCACCATCAGTTAGTAGGAAGCCCTATCGTTAGATGTTCGAGGGACATGCGCGGGTCATCGTACAATCATAAAGGCAACTCGTAGGGCGCTTTAGCAATTTGTCATAAGGGACTAAGATCATTTACCGAAGGCAGCATCGAAGGTTCATCGAGGGACTACAATCTTTTTAACCGAGGGTCTTTGCTAAAGCGTCCTACATTCGAGGGACATGACTATTTTCTGAAGGCAACAAGTGGAATCACCCCAGAGATGCGTGTGTGAGCAATGTTTTAGTTCAGTTCATTTATCTTGCATATTAGGGTTATCTAGCATTTGTTTTAGATCTTACCATACACGCCTAATTACTATACAGTAATAAGTAAAGCAGTAAAGGAAGAATTTAAATGTCTTACGCTATTACAATGTTTCGAAAAGGGGGTGCAAAACCATAAAAATGGGGGAAAATAGAAAGCAAATAAAATCCTAATTAACTATTTCAACCCTTTAGCGGTTACATAATAGGAAAAAATTCGAGGAAAATAAACTAAGCTATTACAAAATCAACCACGCGACTTATACATTTGTTTTCTAGAATTTAAATAGCAAAAAGAAAAGAATTTAGAAGAAGGTATTTAAAACCTAAAGAAAACTTCTAAGTGTTAGGAAAATATTTTTTGATGTTTTTATTTATGAAAAATAATTAAAGTGATAATAAAATAATTAAAATCTAATTATTTCTAATTTTTCCTTTTTTTAAATAAAAAAAATCCTAATGTCTAATTATTTTAAAATAAAAATTAGTTTTTTTTGTATTTTTAATTAAATAAAATAAATGGATAAAAGTAAAAGAAAAATTAAATACAAAGAATATAAAAAAAACAATATTGGGCTTGGTATGAAGAAAAAATGGAGGGTGTTGAAAGGAAAGAGGTCTAGGCCCAAGATGCCAACGTGGGATCCGGTATGAGTGGATCCAAGAGATTCACCGTGCGTTTGTAGATCTAGGGTCATTGGATCAGATCTATACAAATCTGATGGTGAGGCGTGACAGGGTTTATGATGGGCTTATTAAAATATGCCGCATTTTATCTGAAGAAGTTAGAAAATATGAAAAAACACAAAAGGCGGGGATCCAACCCTGGCCCTTATGCACTAAAGCCTTAACGCACGATGTCAATGCCACTAGGGTGACTATACACCCGTTCATATAAATGAAACAAAATAAATATATAATAAAGCTAAATTACCGGGCCGGAGAAGGGCCGAAGCCGTAGCTCCGGTCGTCTTCTCCGACGAGCATCTTCTTCATCCCTGCAAAATAGAATTTGCCAGTGGTTCCCAGGGATGCTACCCCCCTAAATCAAGCCTTCTGAATCCAATGGTGGTGGCTGTTTGACCTGAATGTGCCTCTATTCAAATATATAAAGCAAATAGCTCCTTATGCCCTAGTAATGGCGTGGCCTTATTCCTGCGTTGAAACTCACACACTATATGTCAAAATTATACTAAATATCAATATAAACATGTATGAGTGCACTAAATCAATTAATAATGCATGAATCAAAGTTTGAAATTTAAGAAAACTACCAACACCGTGATGCTTGGTGGCACGATTCTGAGATGTCTTTTGCTTGATGAACATTTGGAAACAGTCCCTGGGACCTTCAGGATTGTAATGGGACACTTGGTTTGGCATGAGAGTGGCTGGATGGTGTGATAAAACTTTCAACTTTTCTTAAGAATTTTATGAATTTTAGAGGTGTGTTTGAGGCAATATTTTCGTGTCCTTGTCATTGGTATTTGTTATACTTATATAGAGGAGGAAATATGTCAAATAAACATGGCATGAATTATTTCCAAAAACCAATTGAAAACTTTCCAAAAATGAAGATATGTTTCCATATAGGTATGTCATGGTTTTGGCATGTTTGTCATGTGTTCTTGGGCCTCCATGTGATTGAAATTAAAAGCCCATGCGCCTTGGCCCAATGATTTTATATTTTATTTAATATTCTTGAATTTAAATGAATAAAAATTCAAATAAAAGAAATAAAAATCATAAAAAATATATTAATGGGTTTAAAGGTCCTCTAACACATTGTGAACATGTTTGAAAATCAAAAGTTAGGCCCATTAGTCTAGAATTTCTAGTTTGCTCACTTTGCATTTCATGCATTTTACCAAAATTTCCCAACATGCGATGGTCATAACCCTCTCAATTTTCGTCTTTTGAAGGTGATCTTGGACTTTTTGAAAAGATCAAGGTGTCTTCTTCAATTTCTCTTTTGATCATTTTTGCATTTGGAGACTTTATCTTGATGAAAGTTGTTAGAACATAGTTTGATTCTACAACCCTCAGTTAGAGTTTTGATGATAACAAAATACAAGATTAAATAAATTGTAAGATTTATAAGACATATATGCTACTTAAAATTATGTTGTGCATTTATAGAAACTCTGATGGAATCAACATCAGAATATCAGTATCAACATCAGCATCAAAAGATCAAATAGCATGTGCTATACGCTGAAGTCTGATGAACAGAATCTGCGCTAAGCATACTCTGACTCTGATCAAGATCCTAACCATGTCATCAACACTCAGAAGTGTCAGAATAAGCTAAAGTCAAGAACACTCTGATTGTCATTAGCAGAACACTCTGAAGTGTCAACGTTACTATGCATTCAAGACAGATTAATTACCAACGGCTTTATTCCAAGACAAAGATCTTCTCAAAAAAGGAAAGAACGTTATGAGCATTGAAATGGATTTATGGACAGCAACGTATCTATTCCTAGGCTACTTAAGCTAATCATCTTCACGTTCTCACTCATCCAATTTGCTAAAGCTCTCAACCGCTTACTCTATAGCTCTAGCAATCTAGTTTCATCCTAAGCTTAATATTGTGTATTATCACAGGTGTGATATATAGTTTTGTAAGAAAACATCAAACACACATTTGTTCATTTATCTGTAAGAGAATTTCCTTGAGATAAACCGGTCTGTGGTTAGACTCAAGAAGGCTTTAACAATTGTTAAAGCAGTTGTGTATTCAGTTGAATATAATGGATTAAGACCTCATTGGAGAGAGGCGAAATCACCTTGACGGGTGGACTGGAGTAGTTTGAGATCAAACGAACCAGGATAAAAATAACGTGTTGTCTGCATTTGATTTCAAGTTTTACAATTCAAACCCCCTTCTTGTGTTTTTCACATCTTCACAAGTTGCCTTGACAAAAGGTGTCTTTTTGTTGACTTTTGAAATGACCTGTAATGTATTGGCTCATAACTCTCAAATGAAGCACTTTTTGGACTTGAACATACAGACTCAAAGTTTTAGAGAATTTAATTTCCTTCAAAATGGGCTTTGGTTGGGGAAAAAGTTGATGAAGCATGTGAAAGTTATGCTTGGTCAAAGTTCAGTTGATTTCTCCTAAGGAAACCCTAATTTGACAACTTTTGACTTTTGATGATTTGAGGGATTTTCTTGAGGAATAATGATAAACCCTTGATCAAATGATGGATATTACTTCAAAATGTCTATGTTGACCAAAAATATTGAAGTTTGACTGTATGTTGATCATAGTTGACTTTTTACCCAATATAGTTGATTTTCAGTCATCTGAGCCATTGACTGAGCAAACTTGTGTGCAAGACTTGAAAATTGATATGAAAATTGTTGAAGACCTGTGGAGGACCATGGAAACCAATTGAGACATTTGCAACCCAAACTTCCTTGAAAAACACAAAACCCTAGTTGTGGACACATTACTTAGGAGGAGAATTTGTCTGATCAAGTCTTGAGCATCCTTGAGCATTTGAAACCCTTAGAAGAATGTTTTGAAGAAAATGGGAGGGAAAATTTTGGGGTACAACACCCGGTTTTGCCAATTTTTCCATGTTTTAATTATTTTTGCAGGTTTAGTATATGATGCGCTGAACCTGTTTCCTTGACATAACCAGCGCGTTGGTCTGGTGGTATGCTAGGCGTGGGGAATGCTTGAGGGCGTGGGTTCAACACCCACCCCTACACATTTAGTTATTTCTTTTTCCAATTCTATGTTTCTCAATCTTTTCTTCCTGTTTTTCAACCCTTTTTCTTTAAAACCTTTTTTTCAAAATACATTTTTTTACAAAACCCAAATTTAATTTTAGGTTTTAATTCATTTTAGGTTTCAATTAATTTTAGGCTTTAATTAATTTTAGGATTTAATTAAATTTTAGATTCTTTATTTAATCAATTTTAGGTTTTATTTAATTAATCCTAATTTAGTTTTAGGTTTTTAATCAATAAAACCTAATTTAATTTTTTAGGTTTTATTGATTAGTTAAAATCAACTTAGATTTTAGGGTTTCGATTAATTTAAAATACCTAACTTTTTGATTAATTAAAATCAATTAGACTTTAGGATGATTATCAAAACTTTTTCGTTGTGCAATCACCAAAACAACTTTTCCTTTTTTCTCTTTTACAATCTTCGCGTATTTACTTTCGCATTTGTTTTTCCCAATTATGTATCTGCTACAGTATGTAATAGTTTAATTAGGGTTTACTATTTTCCCCCTGATTTTATGGTTTGGACCCCTTTCCCGAAGCCCATGTAATAATTTAGGTTTACTTTCCACATCTTTACTTTCCGCAATTTACCACTTTCCTTATAACTGCTAGTAATTAGGGTTTATTTGACAAGAGCTAAAACAAATTGTTAGATAACGCTAAGTATAAGATAAATAACTGAATTAAATAACTTTTCACACACTCACCTCTAGGGTAACCTCACTTGTCGCCTTCGAATAAAAAAAGTCATGTCCCTCGAACGTGGGGACGCTTTAGCAAAGACCCTCGGTTAAAAAAGACTGTAGTCCCTCGATGACCCTTATTATGATGCCTTCGGTAAACAATCTTAGTCCCTTACGATAAATTGCTAGAGCACCCTACGAGTTTCCTTTATGACTGTAGAATGACCTGCGTCTGTCCTTTCACATCCAACGATAGTGATACCTACTAACTAATGGTAGGGTAGAACTATCCAAAGGAGGAGGAAAATAACATGAAAGACTTTTGAGTAGGTAGATAACTCATAATCGCTTGCTCACAAAAAGGAAACATATTTTACACAAAACACTTTTCTCTGAAATATTTTCAAAAACAAACACTTTGTACGCATTCTTAACTTATATAAGAATTATTACAAAGTTTTCGCACTTAGGCATTTTCAAAATATTTTCAAACACATACACAAAAGCATTTCAAAAAGAAGTGAGCTAGCGATTAAGAGCCCGTAGATAACTACGGATGAAAAGAGTACTAACACCTTCCCTTTTCATAACCTACCCCCCGAACTCAATAAAATCTTGAGGGTCTTTCCTGTTCTTTTCACCCTTTCCTTATTGGATAAAAGAAATGTCGGTGGCGACTCTTGTTATCCGCAACATTTGCGGTAAAATGCAAAACCAAGTCAGTTCTCCCACCGTATTACAGAACTGGCAATTCTGCTAGGGAGAACTAAAAGTGGGGTTACCTTAGAGTTAGATCACTTTTAAATGCTTTCCTTGTTTGATTTGTCTGCTTTATTTTTAAAGGTTTGTTTGGGTTTTATTTTTTTCAAAGATCCTATACCCAGATCTGGAGAACATTTTAGGTAAGTAGCAATAGATCATGGAAACTATACGGCGTATATCGATAGGGTTGAAGTGATGGCTACGTTAGTGCGACACATTGGTTTGTACTAGTATCCCTCAAGTCAGTTGGGGAGCATGCTAGGCTGCCGCGTGGTGTCATAAGCATTAATTTACCTTAGAACCTTAGTTGACCCAATTTAGCCATTAGAAGGTAGTGAGATAGCCGGCTTTGGTGCAATCCAAAGTTGGTTGATCCTCGATACTACACTCATTGAGATTCGACTCTCGAGTTTTTTTTGGTGGCAAGTCAGTTGCTGTGCTAGACGAAACTTGTGGGAAAAATCAGTGATATTGAGATCCCTAGAACACGGTTACTTCTTTAGGATAGGTTGAGCCAACTAAACTTCAAGAGGGTACTTACCTACAAACCCCATGCAAGCCTTAAACCTAAGGCCTTTAGGTGCTATGCTTGTGTTTTATTATTTATTTGAACATGATATCATGACATTATAACATCATAACATCATAACTAACCATGTCAAGGATATAGGGGATTTATCTTTGTTCTGTGTTGCAGGGTCATAACTTCCAGTCGTAGGAATACCATCCGGATCAACTTCGTAAGGATAACTTCCAAGCTTGAGGAATTAGTCTCAAAGGTTCCCGGCAATTCTCAGTTCACCAAGAGACATGGTCATGTACTAAATTTGGTTACTACTGGCTTTTAGGAAGACATCATGAGTTTCATTTTCCAGTTCTTTGATCTGAAGCATCACTATTCTACCTTCCCAGATTATCAATTGGTACCCCCAATGGAAGAATTCTCTAAGTTTCTCGAAGTGCCTATTCTCGATCAGATACCTTTCACCAGTTTAAAACAAGTTTCGAAACTTGAAGACGTTGCAGTAGCCTTACATCTGAAATGACCAAACATTGTATCTAATTGAGGAACAAGGAATAGAGTCAAGGGTTTTTCTCCTAAATTTATGATAGAGAAGGCTCAGTGGTTTCTATATGCCATGAATTTTTGTGCTTTTGAGGATATTTTGGCTTTGTTGATCTATGGTTTAGTACTATTCCCTAATCTGAACCAATTCATAGATGTGAGTGCCATCAAGATATTTCTCACCCATAATCCGGTGCCTACTTTGCTTGGAGATGTCCTGCATTCCCTCCACACTCATACTATGAAGAGGCGAGGAACTCTTATGTGTTGCATACCTCTACTGTCCAGGTGGTTTATTTTACACCTGCCTTGATCAGTGATAAATAACAAATAAGGTTTGAGGTGGTCTCAAAGATTGAGGTCACTCACTCATGAACATAACAGAAGACAGTGAAGCTTCTGAATCAAACTCTTAATCAGACACATAAGAGGTATTTCCTGACTTTGCTATTAACTTTACTAAGGCTGAACTAGCTGAAAGCCTTAATGAAATTCTTGAAAGATATCAGCAGATCAGAGTCAAATTCAGAAACCTGAAAAGGAATCTTGCTTCTGACTCTGATAAAACCGAGAGTCTCAAATTGGAGAATTCTGAGTTGAAAAATATAATTTCAAAATTAGAAAATCTATTACAAAACTCTCAGAAGGAAACAATCCTTGAAACTCCCAGCAGTGCTGATGAGATCATCAAGGAGTATGATCACAACTTTCAGAAGTTTCTAGCTAAAAACATAGATAGAAGCAAGATGGCTTCAATGATCTATGGAGTTAGCAGAAATGGCAGAAAAGGAATAGGATACCAAGGTAAGGTACCTAAACCAAGGAATGCCATGGATTTAGTGATAAAACGCACTTCACTTGATTCTCAGTTTGTATATGGGCACACACATGACATCAAATATACTAGTAGTAATTATTCTGTCAAACCAAAATTCAACCAGAGTTTTGGTAAAACTAACAAATCAGGACCCAAGAGAATATGGGTAACTAAGGATAAAATAATACATGTTGCAGATATCTTTAGCAGCAAGGCAGAAACACCAGTCATGGTACCTGGACTCTGGCTGCTCACGACACATGATGGGAAGAAAGCATATGTTCCAAAGCCTGGAACTTAAGCCTGGAGGCCACGTAGGCTTTGGAGGAAATCAGAGGGGAAATATCATTGGCTCTGGAACTGTAGGTAATGGAAATCTTCCCTCTATAAGTAATGTTTTATTAGTAGATAGATTAATGCATAACCTATTATCCATAAGTCAATTAAGTGATAACGGTTATGATATAATCTTTAATCAAAATTCATGCAAAGCTGTTAGTCAAAAAGATGGTACTATCCTGTTTAATGGAAAGAGGAGAAACAACATTTATAAAATAAAACTTTATGAACTGAAAAGTCAGAATGTAAAGTGTCTTCTTTCTGTTAACAACGAGCAATGGATCTGGCACAGAAGATTGGGGCATGTTAGTATGAGAAGAATATCTCAGATTAACAAACTCAATCTGGTCAGAGGACTTCCTAACCTGAAGTTCAACTCAGATGCTCTGTGTGAAGCATGTCAGAAAGGCAAGTTTGCAAAACCAGCTTTCAAATCTAAAAACGTTGTTTCCACCTCTAAGCCATTAGAACTTCTGCACATTGACTTATTTGGACCAGTTAAAACTGCCTCAGTCAGTGGTAAGAAGTATGGGTTAGTAATCGTAGATGACTATAGCAGATGGACATGGGTAAAGTTCTTAAGACACAAGGACGAGTCACACTCTGTGTTTGTCACCTTCTACAACCAAGTTCAGAATGAAAAGGATCTTAGAATCATCAAAGTCAGAAGTGATCATGGTGGAGAGTTTGAAAACAAAGATTTTGAATCATTTTTTAATGATAAAGGCATTCTGATTGATTTCTCTTGTCCTAGAACTCCCCAGCAAAATGGAGTTGTAGAGCGAAAGAACAGAACATTGCAAGAAATGGCCAGAACCATGATCAACGAGACTAACGTTGCTAAGATCTTCTGGGCAGAGGCAATAAACACATCGTGCTACATTCAGAATAGAATCTCTATAAGACCTATTCTGGAAAAGACTCCATATGAATTGTGGAAGAACAGAAAGCCCAACATTTCATATTTTCATCCATTTGGATGTACTTGCTTTATTTTAAATACAAAAAATTATCTGAACAAGTTTGACTCTAAAGCACAGAAGTGTATTATGTTAGGATACTCTGAATGCTCAAGAGGGTATAAAGTATACAATACAGAAACACATATTGTGGAAGAATCAATCAGTGTTCATTTTGATGATAAGCTTGACTCTCAAAAGTCAAAGCAGAATGAATTACTTGCAGGTATGGAAGTTGAATTCACAGGTACTGAAGGCAAGTCATCAGAAGCTCTTAACAGAGACACTCCCTCAACATCAGAAAGAGGCACTACAAGCAAGCCAACACCGTCTGTTGATCAACTTCAGAAAAGATCATCCAGAAGCAGCATGGATCACCCAGAAGAAACAATCTTAGGAAGAAAGGAAGATCCAATCAGAACAAGAGCCAGCTTCAGAAACTCTGAAGAATCCCTCATGGGACTTGTCTCTCTGATTGAACCATCAACAGTTGATGAAGCACTTCTGGACAATGACTGGATTCTAGCAATGCAAGAAGAGCTGAATCAATTCACAAGGAACGACGTATGGGATCTAGTTCCTAAACCAAAAGGATTCAACGTCATTGGAACAAAATGGGTGTTCAGAAACAAACTCAATGAATAAGGTGAAGTCATCAGAAACAAGGCACGATTGGTAGCACAAGGTTATAGTCATCAAGAGGGGATAGACTATACAGAAACCTTTGCTCCAGTCGCCAGGTTAGAATCTATCAGACTTTTAATTTCATTTGCAGTTAATAAAGGCATCACTCTGTATCAGATGGATGTTAAGAGTGCATTCTTAAATGGATATATAGAAGAAGAGGTATATGTGCACCAACCCCCTGGTTTTGAAAGTTCAAAAAATCCAGAATATGTTTTCAAACTAAAGAAGTCACTGTATGGTCTGAAACAAGCTCCCAGAGCTTGGTATGAAAGACTGAGTAACTTCCTATTAGAAAAGGAATTCACCAGAGGGAAAGTGGACATAACCTTATTCTGTAAGACAGTTAAGAATGACATATTGGTATGTCAGATTTACATTGATGATATCATTTTTGGATCTACTAAACCCTCTCTGGGAAGAAAGTTTGCTAAGTGTATGCATGCAGAATTTGAGATGAGCCTAATGGGGGAACTAAAATTCTTTCTGGGCATTCAGATCAATCAAACCCCATAAGGAACTTACATTCATCAGAGCAAGTATGTCAGAGAACTTATGAAGAAATTTGATCTCTCAGAATGTAATCCATCAAAGATTCCAATGCATCCCACGTGCATTCTGGAAAAAGAAGAGGTAAGCAAAAAGGTAGAACAGAAGGTCTACAGAGGTATGATTGGTTCTCTTCTTTATCTGACAGCTTCAAGGCCTAATATTTTATTCAGTGTATGCATTTGTGCAAGATTCCAATCAGATCCTAGAGAATCTCACTTAACAACTGTTAAGCGAATTTTCAAGTATCTGAAAGGTACTACTAATTTGGGTCTGTTTTATAGAAAATCAAGTGATTACAGCTTAGTAGGTTACTGTGATGCTGACTTTGCTGGAGACAGAGTAGAACGTAAAAGCACTTCTAGAAGCTGCCAGTTTTTGGGAGAAAATCTGATCTCATGGTCCAGCAAAAGACAATCCATAATTGCTCTATCAACAGCAGAAGCTGAATACATAGCAGCAGCTGGATGCAGCACACAAATTCTCTGGATGAAAAGTCAACTTGAGGACTTCCAGATATTTGAGAGTAACATTCATATCCTCTGTGACAACACTTCTGCTATCTGCTTAAGTAAAAATCCAATTTTGCATTCTAGGGCTAAGCATATAGAAATAAAACATCATTTTATTAGGGACTATATTCAGAAAGGGATTTTAAAATTTAAATTTATTGACACAGACCATCAATGGGCTGATATTTTCACAAAACCACTTTCTGAAGATAGGTTCAACTTCATTCATAAACATCTCAGCATGAAGCTCTGTCCAGAATAAAATTCTTTTAATTTTATATATTAACCTTCAGAATTATGTTTATTTCTCTGTGAACTTCTGATCAATCTTCTTTCAGAATCTTAGAAGTGCAGATTGTATCAGAATCTATCCATGAAGATCTGAGCGCTTCAGTTCAAAGATAGAAGTGCTGTTCACTCAAGCAAACAAGTGTCATCCAGTCATCAGTTGTTTCCTGAGGCTTAACACGCGTTCACGCTTCTGAAAAGGCAAAGCGCTGATTGGATGCATTGAGACACATGTCATGGGTAACCGTTTAAGTATCTTTCTGAATCCCCTAAAATCAGCTATCATTTAATGCTAATAATCATTATTAATTTCTCTCTCTTAAATGTTTAGGTTTTCAAAACTTTTTAGAAATCTATTTAAACACTTCACACCATTCACACACTTTTACCGTCACCTTCGTTTTCTATCAACATTTCTTATTTCTGTGTTCTTACTTTCTCAAGAAAACCTTTCAATCTTTTTCAAAAACCTCGTGTAAGCATGGCTTCTTCCAGCAATCCTTCTTCAGGTTCCCAGAAAGATGCATCATCTGAACAATATGAAGTTCCTCTCAGAACGCTTCTCACTCCAATCAAGAACCTTGAAGTTCTGTCTGAAATAATAGTTGATTTCAACAGTCTCAAGGAGAATGGTTTTGATTTATCTGAAGAGGTTCAAGCTCAAGGTTGGGAAAAGTACTTTGACAGGCTGGTGGGTCCAACATTTCCTATTCTGGTAAAGGAATTTTGGATTCACGCTTCTTCTTCAAATCACCAAGTTACATCCTACATCATGGGGAAGAAGATTGTGATTACTGAAGACCTGATTGCAAGACTGATAGGCTACAATGGTGGTGGTATTCGCTGTATTGATATGGCAGAAAGGTGTGCAGATGTTGCTATAATTGCAAGGGAAATTTTCACGCTGGGGCTCCCCTCCAGCAAGATAAGGGACTTGAAAGACAAGCACAGGATTTGGGCAAAGATCATTCTGGGTTGTTTCAACCACAGGAAGCCTACCAGCTCTCCTGATTACATAAACATTGATCAGCAGTTTCTGATCTATTTTATCTCTCAGAAGGTCAAGATTAATCTAGCTCATCTTCTGTTCAACCATCTCAGAACTAGTGTCAAGGAAACAAGAGAAGATGAACGTACAAAAAGGGATTGGATACCCTTGGGAAGACTGATATCAGACATTCTTACAGAGAATAGGCTGATTGAACATTTGACAGAGGCACAAGAAATCAGCACTCTGGAACCATCTGTTGGCAAACAGCTGAATGCCAAAAATCTAAAGAAAATGAAGCTGATAGAGAACATTAAGAAGGAGCCCAGCGTCACTCCTTTTGCTGAAATCTCCAGCAGAAGAGTCCCTCTGGACGACTTCCCTATGTTCTCAGAAATTGACTCTAAGCCTCAAATCATTCTGAGATATTTGGATGCTTGTAAAGCTAATGGTACAACACAAAATCTGAATATTCAAGATCTTCAGCAGAAGGCACCAGAGGTTGTTCTGAAGAAGTCGAAGAAAAGAAAAGCTGCTGGAGAAGGATCATCTCAACAGACTCCAAAGAAAAGAGGTAATCCTGTTTCTGTAACTGTTTTAGATTCAACTGTTGTTTCCACATATACTCCAATTCCAACTCCATCTGAAATCCCAACACCTCAAACCTTTGATGATTTTGATGTTGACTTTGACCCTTCTGAGTCACTAACCCTCAGAAGATCCCGCTCCAAACCACAAAATCCAAATACTGCAACCATACCAGAACCAGAACTTGCACAAGTTCTTTCTGATATAGACCAACACACTTCCGCTCCCTAACCAGAAAATCCAAATCCAAACACAGAAACTCCCCTCTCACCAATACCAGAAATTCCACTCTCTCCAGAACCAAAAATCCCACAACCTTCATCTCCTCAACCAGATATTAATCCACCCTCTCCTCAACATAAAAAAACTCCACAACCTGAGACTCAAACCTTTGAGGATCAACACTCTGAATCCCCTGAACCACAACCTTTGGCCATTCAATTGCCCTGTGGTACCACTATTAATATTCCTCAACTTCCCTCTTCACTAGAAATAACTCCACCAAATACCCCATCAAGTCCAATCGTAATTTCTGACTCTCCCACTCCCTCACCTAAGAAAAATTCAGATGACCACAACAAGACTATCATTGATCTAACAGTCTTTGAACGCCTTGCTGCAATAAACCACAAAATTGCTATCCCTAAACCAAAACAACCAGATGTTGGTTCCAGCATATTGAACTTTGAAATAGATATACAGAAGTTGATCACTTCTTTGAAACAAGCAAGTCTGGAACTGGTTGATCCTGCTGTATTAGACCTCCTCTGGACACAATTCAGAAGATGGGTATGCACTGAAACCTTTAAGTTGCAAGACTAGAGCTATGGACAGGCTCAATAGAACTTCAGCAATCTACTGAAGGAAATGGAAGGTCCAGTTCTGAGCAAGCTGCTGAAGGAAGAAGCTCTCCATCTGGACATTGCGCATTGGTCTGAAAAGCGTCCAACATCTAAAGTTAAACCTGCAGAAGAACAGATAATTCAAGCTGAAGACTTGGGTCAAGCAGAAGAAACTACAGAAAGCTCTAAGAAGCAGCATGTATCTGAAGACTCTCAAGCTTCCTCTCTTGAAAGGCAGACTCTGGAGGATTTGAAGAGATCTGATATGCTGATGAATGAAAGGATGGATAAGCAGGATATCAAGATTGATTCTATAGCAAACATGGTATCTAAGAAACAGGAAACCAGCAATCAAATCAAGAGCATGTTGGAAGCTCTGTTCACACGACTTCCTCCTTCTTCTTAGAATTTTCTTGTGTTTTCCTTGTTTTCTTTACATGTTTGTCTGTAATATTTTTACTTGTTCTAAACTATCATTGCTTCTATTTTTAATACAAACTTCTTTTGCTCTGATCATTTTAACTCTGATTATTTGTGCTTTTTGATAACTGACAAAAAGGGGGAGAAAGAATGATATTTTTCAATAACGAATTACTGAGACAAAAGTCCCAAACATTCTAACATTCTGATATATTTGAATTTCCTTCTTCTGAAAAGCTTACAGGTACAAGAATCTGATGAACTCTGATAAAGTAAAGTTCTGATGCTCAAGGTCTGAAGGAATCAAAGGGAAGTAATCAACTCAGGGGGAGTTTTTCTCTTCATTACTCTGATACTTTTTATTCCTTATCTTCTTATCTTTGATACCTTCTATTCGTTAATTGATTATCTCTGATACCGTTTCCTCTCTATCCTTAAACTCTGATACCTTTCATCATTTTATTTTAATTGAAAAAATATGGTTTTTGTCATCATCAAAAAGGGGGAGATTGTTAGAACATAGTTTGATTCTACAACCCTCAGTTAGAGTTTTGATGATAACAAAATACAAGATTAAATAAATTGTAAGATTTATAAGACATATATGCTACTTAAAATTATGTTGTGCATTTACAGAAACTCTGATGGAATCAGCATCCGAATATCAGTATCAACATCAGCATCAGAAGATATGTCAGCATCAGAAGATCAAGTAGCATGTGCTATACGCTGAAGTCTGATGAACAGAATCTGCGCTAAGCATACTCTGACTCTAATCAAGATCCTAACCATGTCATCAGCACTCAGAAGCGTCAGAATAAGCTAAAGCCAAGAACACTCTGATTGTTATTAGCAGAACACTCTGAAGTGTCAACGTTACTATGCATTTAAGACAGATTAATTACCAACGACTTTATTCCAAGACAAAGATCTTCTCAAAAAAGGAAAGAACATTATGAGCATTGAAATGGATTTATGGACAACAACGTATCTATTCCTAGGCTACTTAAACAAGTCAGGGAGAAAAGAATTGGCTAATTTTTTTCATACGCACATACGCATAAGCTAATCATCTTCACGTTCTCACTCATCCAATTTGCTAAAGCTCTCAACCGCTTACTCTATAGCTCTAGCAATCTAGTTTCATCCTAAGCTTAATATTGTGTATTATCACAGGTGTGATATATAGTTTTGTAAGAAAACATCAAACACACATTTGTTCATTTATCTGTAAGAGAATTTCCTTGAGATAAACCGGTCTGTGGTTAGACTCAAGAAGGCTTTAACAATTGTTAAAGCAGTTGTGTATTCAGTTGAATATAATGGATTAAGACCTCATTGGAGAGAGGCGAAATCACCTTGACGGGTGGACTGGAGTAGTTTGAGATCAAACGAACCAGGATAAAAATATCGTGTTGTCTGCATTTGATTTCAAGTTTTACAATTCAAACCCCCTTCTTGTGTTTTTCACATCTTCACAAGTTGCCTTGACAAAAGGTGTCTTTTTGTTGACTTTTGAAATGACCTGTAATGTATTGGCTCATAACTCTCAAATGAAGCACTTTTTGGACTTGAACATACAGATTCAACGTTTTAGAGAATTTAATTTCCTTCAAAATGGGCTTTGGTTGGGGAAAAAGTTGATGAAGCATGTGAAAGTTATGCTTGGTCAAAGTTCAGTTGATTTCTCCTAAGGAAACCCTAATTTGACAACTTTTGACTTTTGATGATTTGAGGGATTTTCTTGAGGAATAATGATAAACCCTTGATCAAATGATGGATATTACTTCAAAATGTCTATGTTGACCAAAAATATTGAAGTTTGACTGTATGTTGATCATAGTTGACTTTTTACCCAATATAGTTGATTTTCAGTCATCTGAGCCATTGACTGAGCAAACTTGTGATGCAAGACTTGAAAATTAATATGAAAATTGTTGAAGACCTGTGGAGGACCATGGAAACCAATTGAGACATTTGCAACCCAAACTTCCTTGAAAAACACAAAACCCTAGTTGTGGACCCATTACTTAGGAGAAGAATTTGTCTGATCAAGTCTTGAGCATCCTTGAGCATTTGAAACCCTTAGAAGAATGTCTTGGAGAAAATGGGAGGGAAAATTTTGGGGTACAACACCCGGTTTTGCCAATTTTTCCATGTTTTAATTATTTTTGCAGGTTTAGTATATGATGCGCTGAACCTGTTTCCTTGACATAACCAGCGCGTTGGTCTGGTGGTATGCTAGGCGTGGGGAATGCTTGAGGGCGTGGGTTCAACACCCACCCCTACACATTTAGTTATTTCTTTTTCCAATTCTATGTTTCTCAATATTTTCTTCCTCTTTTTCAACCCTTTTTCTTTAAAACCTTTTTTTCAAAATACATTTTTTTACAAAACCCAAATTTAATTTTAGGTTTTAATTCATTTTAGGTTTCAATTAATTTTAGGCTTTAATTAATTTTAGGATTTAATTAATTTTAGGATTTAATTAAATCTTAGATTCTTTATTTAATCAATTTTAGGTTTTATTTAATTAATCCTAATTTAGTTTTAGGTTTTTAATCAATAAAACCTAATTTAATTTTTTAGGTTTTTTTGATTAGTTAAAATCAACTTAGATTTTAGGGTTTCGATTAATTTAAAATACCTAACTTTTTGATTAATTAAAATTAATTAGACTTTAGGATGATTATCAAAACTTTTTCGTCGTGCAATCACCAAAACAACTTTTCGTTTTTTCTCTTTTACAATCTTCGCGTATTTACTTTCGCATTTGTTTTTCCCAATTATGTATCTGCTACAGTATGTAATAGTTTAATTAGGGTTTACTATTTCCCCCTGATTTTATGGTTTGTACCCCTTTCCCGAAGCCCATGTAATAATTTAGGTTTACTTTCCACATCTTTACTTTCCGCAATTTACCACTTTCCTTATAACTGCTAGTAATTAGGGTTTATTTGACAAGAGCTAAAACAAATTGTTAGATAACGCTAAGTATAAGATAAATAACTGAATTAAATAACTTTTCACACACTCACCTCTAGAGTAACCTCACTTGTCGCCTTCAAATAAAAAAAGTCATGTCCCTCGAACGTGGGGACGCTTTAGCAAAGACCCTCGGTTAAAAAAGACTGTAGTCCCTCGATGACCCTTACAATGATGCCTTCGGTAAACAATCTTAGTCCCTTACAATAAATTGCTAGAGCACCCTACGAGTTTCCTTTATGATTGTAGAATGACCTGCGTCTGTCCTTTCACATCCAACGATAGGGATACCTACTAACTAATGGTAGGGTATAACTATCCAAAGGAGGAGGAAAATAACATGAAAGACTTTTGAGTAGGTAGATAACTCGTAGTCGCTTGATCACAAAAAAGGAAACATCTTTTACACAAAACACTTTTCTCTGAAATATTTTCAAAAACAAACACTTTGTACGCATTCTTAACTTATACAAGAATTATTACAAAGTTTCCGCACTTAGGCATTTTCAAAATATTTTCAAACACATACACAAAAGCATTTCAAAAAGAAGTGAGCTACCGATTAAGAGCCCGTAGATAACTACGGATGAAAAGAGTGCTAACACCTTCCCTTTTCATAACCTACCCCCCGAACTTAATAAAATCTTGAGGGTCTTTCCTATTCTTTTCACCCTTTCCTTATTGGATAAAAGAAATGTCGGTGGCGACTCTTGTTATCCGCAACATTTGCGGTAAAATGCAAAACCAAGTCAGTTCTCCCACCGTATTACAGAACTGGCAATTCTGTTAGGGAGAACTAAAAGTGGGGTTACCTTAGAGTTAGATCACTTTTAAATGCTTTCCTTGTTTGATTTGTCTGCTTTATTTTAAAGGTTTGTTTGGGTTTTATTTTTTTCAAAGATCCTATACCCAGATCTGGAGAACATTTTAGGTAAGTAACAATAGATCATGGAAACTATACGGCGTATATCGATAGGGTTGAAGTGATGGCTACGTTAGTGCGACACATTGGTTTGTACTAGTATCCCTCAAGTCAGTTAGGGAGCATGCTAGGCTGCCGCGTGGTGTCATAAGCATTAATTTACCTTAGAACCTTAGTTGACCCAATTTAGCCATTAGAAGGTAGTGAGATAGCCGGCTTTGGTGCAGTCCAAAGTTGGTTGATCCTCGATACTACACTCATTGAGATTTGACTCTCGAGTTTTTTTTGGTGGCAAGTCAGTTGATGTGCTAGATGAAACTTGTGGGAAAAATCAGTGATATTGAGATCCCTAGAACACGATTACTTCTTTAGGACAGGTTGAGCCAACTAAACTTCAAGAGGGTACTTACCTAAAAACCCCATGCAAGCCTTAAACCTAAGGCCTTTAGGGGCTATACTTGTGTTTTATTATCTATTTGAACATGATATCATGACATTATAACATCATAACATCATGACTAACCATGTCAAGGATCTAGGGGATTTATCTTTGTTCTGTGTTGCAGGGTCATAACTTCCAGTCGTAGGAATACCATCCGGATCAACTTCGTAAGGATAACTTCCAAGCTTGAGGAATTAGTCTCAAAGGTTCCCGACAATTCTCAGTTCACCAAGAGACATGGTCATGTATTAAATTTGGTTACTACTGGCTTTTAGGAAGACATGATGAGTTTCATTTTCCAGTTCTTTGATCTGAAGCATCACTATTCTACCTTCCCAGATTATCAATTGGTACCCACAATGGAAGAATTCTCTAAGTTTCTCGAAGTGCCTATTCTTGATCAGATACCTTTCACCAGTTTAAAACAAGTTTCGAAACTTGAAGACGTTGCAGTAGCCTTACATCTGAAATTACCAAACATTGTATCTAATTGGGGAACAAGGAATAGAGTCAAGGGTTTTTCTCCTAAATTTATGATAGAGAAGGCTCAGTGGTTTCTATATGCCATGAATTTTTGTGCTTTTGAGGATATTTTGGCTTTGCTGATCTATGGTTTAGTACTATTCCCTAATCTGGACCAATTCATAGCTGTGAGTGCCATCAAGATATTTCTCACCCATAATCCGGTGCCTACTTTGCTTGGAGATGTCCTGCATTCCCTCCACACTCATACTATGAAGAGGCGAGGAACTCTTATGTGTTGCATACCTCTACTGTCCAGGTGGTTTATTTTACACCTGCCTTAATCAGTGATAAATAACAAACAAGGTTTGAGGTGGTCTCAAAGATTGAGGTCACTCACTCATGCAGATGTCAATCGGTGTTCTCAATATGAGGCATATGTCACTATTATTGATCATTGTGGAGAGTTCCCTAATGTACCACTCCTTGGTATAAGAGGAAGCATCACTTACAACCCTTCTCTAGCTCTGCGTGAGTTTGGTTATGCTCGAAGGGACGGTCCTCATGATATGCTAATCTAAGGTATTGTGTTCGACTATGAAAACGATCCTCAAAACCACCATCAAAGGTTTATACGTGCTTAGGGCACAGTCAACAAGATTGATAACAAGACTTTGGGACACAAGAATTCCATTCCTCTAGAGCCTTACCTCAGATGGATGCGGTCTCGTGCTTAAAATCTCAAAATGCCATATCCTACTATCCTACCAGTGATCGTAGAGCGTGTTGTTGAAGGGGATGTTCCCCATACCATTCTTCATCCTGATATGCCTACTGACTTATAAGAACTACAGAAGTCCTGGATTCAACTAAAGGAAGAAGGAGATGCCTTTGAAGCTCAGTTCTATGCTAGTGAGAAGAAAGTACTGGAGCTGACGAAACAACTCCACGAAGAATAAAGCCTTAATGCATATGTCAACACAAAGAGAAAGCGTCCATGGGAGACTTGAATTTATATTTTTGCTATTTTGTAACTATTTTTATTAAAAGCAATTATAATTCGAGCTATTTACTAAAATTTCTTTTGTTTCCTTTTGTTTAAACAAATTTAAATCTCGCAATAGTCCTTGAAAACATTGCACTTGCATTTGCATATCATGCATCATTACATAACAGGTTTTCCCATACAGGTTTTATCATCTTCTTGCTATTTATTTCAGTAAAAGATGGATCTTGAACAAACTGTTAAGGAACTCCAAGCTCAGAATGCCCAATTCCAAGAGACCCTCCTAAACCTAGCTCAAGTACAAAAAGATATGATGGCGTTCATCACCAAAAAGAAGAAGAATCAGAAGCCAATTGATATCCTCAACATGTGAAGGAGATTCAAAGGTCCTGCTAAACTAGTTCAAACTATTGATATCACCTCTGATGAAGATGACAACCAAGAGGAGGCTGGTAGAAGTGTCAGGCATGAAGTTGGAAGTAACCTTGGTTATGGTAAAATTTTTGAGGACGAAGACTATTCGGATGAACAGTATCCTCCTGCTGATGACAAATAAAAACAACTGGAAGATCGCCTCAAGGCCATGGAAATCTAGAAAGTGCCTGGATTGGATTTCAGATAGCTGGATCTTATTCTGGGGGTAGTTATCCCTCACAAGTTCAAAGTCCCTGATTTTGCTAAATATGATGGTGTGTCTTGTCCGAAACTTCATCCGAGGTCCTATGTTCGGAAGATCCAACCCCATACTGTTGATAGAAAGTTATGGGTTCACTTCTTTCAGAAAATTTTGTCTGGTACACAACTCGAGTGGTTCTATCAGCTGAAGGGAACCAACATCCATACTTAGGAAGACTTGGATGCTGCTTTTTACAAGCAGTATCAATACAATGCTAACCTTGCACCAACTCGCGTGCAATTACAAAACATGACTATGGGTTCGAATAAAGGGTTCAAAGAATATGCCCAGAAGTGGAGAGACTTAGCTGGAAGGGTGAAACCTCCCTTGTTGGAACGGGAGCTAGTTGATATGTTCATGGACACTCTAACAGGTCCATGCTTTAATCATCTGATTGTGAGTTCTTCATCTGGTTTTACTGAGCTGGTTCTAACTGGAGAACATGTCGAGAGTGGTATTAAGAGTAGAAAAATTCAAGTGGTTACATCTTCAAATGTTGTGAAGAAGACATTCAATGGTAAGAAGGAGACCAGTGCTGTTTATAGCCAGAAGGGCCATGGTAAAAATGACTGCAATCAGTCTGTGGGAACGATATTTATTTCTAATCCTATGCTTGTTCAACAACAACAACAACATGGCAATAGGAGTAGGTCAGACGCTCCGGGAAGGCAGTTTACCAAGATTAATATGCCATTGTCTCAGGCGTTACAACATTTACTAAAAGCGAAACTAATTACGCTAAGGGATCCTCCTCAGAACCCTAACACCTCCTCTCCTAAGTACAATCCAAACGCGAAATGCGCCTACCATTCTAATAGTCCTGGGCACGACACCAACAACTACTGGACCATAAAAAAACAAAATTTAGGACATGATTGACAACAAGGAGATTGAGTTTGATCCTCTAGAGACCCCAAATGTAATTACTACGCCTATGCCGAAGCATGACAAAGGCATAAGTGCAGTTGACGATGTTCTTTATGTGGCTACTGTAAGTGAATTGGTTACTCCCCTACCAATCATCAAGAAGAATCTGCTGTAGGACGATTTATTTCCGGAATATATTGAAAAACATTACTGCTGTGCAGCCCAACCCAATGCATGCAAATTACTGAAGGAAGGCATTCAACGCCTAATGGACAATCATATAACTCTGATCGAGAAGGTTCTGTCTGCTAAGAATCTGTGTCAAGACTTATCCGTTATTTTTGGCCCTCCTGTCAGGATCACCTCTAAAGGTCTTTTAAGGATTACTACCAATCTGAAAGCTACTCTTCTGATCATCACTACACCTGGACCTATCCCATATTCTTCGGATAAAGCTATTCCTTGGAACTATGGATCTGACATCTACTACCATGGCGTCAAATAAAAAATACCGGTTGTTGAAGATGAAGTTACTGAAGTTGTTGATCTCGACATTGACAATATTTCTGGAACTAGCAAGGTTACTAGAAGCGGAAGGGTTTTCTCTCCAGAAATATCTCTGAAGGTTGTTGCTACACCTGTTAGAGTTACAACCACTGATTCAACTGCTGAGGCTCGGGGTAAAGAGAAAATAACAGAGCCTGCCCAGACGGAGGTTCCTAAGGAAGCTACAGTTGAAGATACCTTTAGACAAGAGTTGGAAGAGGTATTGAAGATTATCTGCAAGAGTGACTACAAAATTATTGAACATCTGGGGCAGACCTCATCCAATATCTCTATATTATCCCTTTTATTATGTTCTGAAGATCATGCACAGGCTTTAGTAAAATCTTTGAAGACTGCTCACGTGCCATAAGAGATCTCTGCCGATCAATTTGAAAGCTATGTTGCTAGCTTAACGACTGAGTGGATTAGGTTTCTCCGATGTTGATCTGACTCTGGAAGGAAGAAACCACAATAAGGCCCTGTATGTCTCCATTGAATGCAGGGGCACTATTCTAGCTCATGTTTTGGTTGATACTGGTTCCTCGTTAAATGTTCCACTGAAAGGCGCTCTTGACAGACTTGATTGCGAAGGGGTCATACTGAAACCCAGTGATATTATAGTTCGAGCCTTTGATGGGTCAAAAATGATGGTACTCGGGGAAGAGGATCTTTCGGTCAAAGTGGGTTCGCGGATATTTGAATCTATATTCTATCTAATGGACATTCGGCCAACTTATTCATGCTTACTAGGATGCCTCTAGATCCATGGGGCAGGCATTGTTACCTCTACCCTACATTAGAAATTAAAATATCTTGTGAACAGAAAGATTGTTATTGTCTACGGTGAAGAAGAGTATATGGTTAGCCACTTGAACTCTTTTCGGTATGTAGAGATGGACGGCGAATTCATCGAGACTCCCTGTCAAACTTTTGAAGTCGTCCCTCCTTCCTCAACTGAAGATGTATCTGCCATTCCCAAAGTTAATAGGTTTATCCCAAGGATGGCTTCATTGAAAGATGCTAAAGCCATTGTAGAAGAAGGTGGTTGTACTATTTAGGGTCAGCTTCCTGACATCCCCTATAAATCTGACAAGTTTGGTTTGGTTTTCACTATAAAGGGTCAGAGGGTTGTTCGTCGCGCTTGAGCTGGAAGGCCACCATTCCACATTAGCAACAACAGAGTCAATACTATAGAAGATGCTAACAGTAATTATGACCTCGATAGATGGATCTTTCCTACCATTGGCAATGGGCTCAACAAATGGAAGGCGGAAGACATTATCTCTATCTCCTTTATCCAGGAGTAATAGCTACATTTCTGTTTTTATTTCTTTCAAGTTTTGGCTTTGTAATATTTAAACAATGACTTTAAGCCTTGTGCCTTACCCGGGGCACAAGGGTCGCTTGTTAAGGTTTGTCATTTCATAAACATATTTTCATTTAATAAAGCATTGGATGATTTGCATTCAAATTTTGTGCTCTCTATCTTTCTTTTTTACTTTTATCACTTTCAAATAGCTATGTGTTCTTACACACACCCACACAATACATTGCAGATCCACATCCACTCTGGATCCTGTTAATAACAATTCTGCTATCGCCACTTATGACTTTGAAAATCCGATCTACCAAGCCAAGGAAGAAGGTGAAGAAGATTGTGAAATGCTTGGAGAACTAGCCAGATTGTTAATATAATAAGAAAAGGCTATACAACTGCATGAAGAGCCAATTGAAGTGGTAAACTAGGGTTCTAAAACAGACAAAAAAGAAGTCAAGATAGGCGCCAACTTAGAGGACAGTGTCAAGAACAGGTTCACACAGATGTTGCATGAATATGTTGAGGTCTTTGCTGGTCATATGAAGACATGCCAGGGATTACTACCAGTATTGTGGTTCACCATCTGCCGATGAAAGAGGGTTATGCTTCAATAAAGCAGAAGGTTCATTGCATTCGTTTCGAGATGTCAGATAAGATCAAAACTGAGGTAATGAAACAGTTCAACGCAGGTTTCTTAGCAGTAAAATCATATCCTTAATGGGTTGCAAATGTTGTTCCGGTACTGAAGAAAGACGACAAGGTGTGTATATGTGCAGATTATAGAGATCTGAATAGGGCGAGCCCTAAAGATGACTTCCCACTTCCATATATTGATGTTTTGGTCGATAACACCGCTCAATAGAAGGTATTCTCCTTCATGGATGGTTTCTCAGGTGATAATCAGATAAATATGGCACCCGAAGACATGGAAAAGACTAATTTTGTTACACAGTGAGGCACTTTCTGCTACAAGGTTATGTCTTTTGGGTTGAAGAATGCCGGCGCAACATATCAGTGTGCTATGGTAGCTTTGTTCCATGACATGATCCATCACGAGATAGAGGTCTATGTTGACGATATGATAGCCATATCACAGAATGAAGAAAAGCATCTGGACCATCTACATAAGTTGTTTGAGAGACTGAATAAGTACAAGTTGAGATTGAATCCGAATAAGTGCACCTTTAGGGTGAGATCCGATAAACTCCTGGGTTTTGTTACCAGCGGTAAAGGTATTGAGTTTGATCCCGCCAAGGTTAAAGTAATTCAAGAAATGCCTGCTCCCCGCACCGAGAAAGAAGTCAGAGGTTTCTTGGGACGACTGAATTACATTGCCAGATTTATTTCTCAACTAACTGCTACTTGTGAGCTGATCTTTAAGTTACTGAAAAAAGATCAGGTAGTGAAGTGGAACAGTGATTTCCAGATAGGATTCAACAAAATCAAGGAGTACCTCCAAGAACCTCCAATTCTGATGCCACCAATTGAATGAAGACCTTTGATCATGTACTTAACAGTGTTAGAGAACTCAATGGGGTGTGTACTGAGGCAGCATGACGAGTCTGGTCGAAAAGTGCATGCAATATACTACCTTAGAAAAATGTCTACCGACTATGAAACAAGATATTCACTGCTCGAGAAAACTTGCTTCCCTTTGGCATGGGCTGCTCGCCGACTAAGACATTATATGTTGATTCATACCACCTTATTAATCTCTAAAATAGATCCCATAAAATACATATTCGAGAAGCCCTCACTCTCCGGAAGAATAGCCCGATGGCAAATGGTCTTGACAAAATACGATATTCAGTACACCACTCAAAAAGCAATTAAAGGAAGTGTACTGGCAGATCATTTGGCTCATCAAGCCATAAATGACTACCAATCTATGAATTTCGAGTTCCAATATGAGAATATTATGCAAATTACATATTTTGAAGAACCTGGACCGTTTGAAGGACCTGAGCCAGGATCCCGATGGACTATGGTTTTCGACGGAGCTTCTAATGCGCTTGGCAACGAAATTGGTGCTGTAATTATCTCTCCTCAGGGTTTCCATATGCCCTTCAGCGTCAGATTATGCTTTGACTGTACCAATAACATGGCTGAATACGAAGCGTGCATCATGGATATTAAAGCTGCTATTGATATGAGAATCAAGTTCTTGAGTGTATACGGGGACTCAGCCCTGGTAATCAGCCAGATTAAGGGATAATGAGATACGAAGCACCCAAATCTCATTCCTTATAGGGAGAATGTGTTAACCTTAATCCTGTACATCGATGAAATCACCTTTGAACACATACCAAGAGAAGAGAATCAGTTGGCAGATGCGTTAGCTACCATGTCGTCTATGTTAAATGTCTGATGGGATAACAAGGCTCCTATAATTACCATTGAAAAGCTAGATGAACCTGCACATTGCTATGAAGTTGACACTGACAGAGTAGAAGAGAAGCCTTGGTTTCATGAAGTGAAAAGATACCTTAAGGCTCAAGAGTACCCCGAGGGGGAATCTATCAATTTCAAGAAATTCCTAGAGAGGTTCTCAGCTAAGTTCTTCCTGAGCAACAAAATTCTATACAGGCACAACCATGATTCGACTCTGCTTCGTTGTATGGACAAGAAAGAGGCAGAGAAGATCATGGAAGATATGCATAAAGGTATCTTTGGTACTCATTCCAGCGGACATACTATGTCTAAGAAGATTCTAAGAGCGGGTTACTATTGGTCGACTATGGAAACTGATTGCCATCACCACTCAAGAAGTTGTCACAAGTGCCAGATCTATGCTGACAAAATACATGTGCCTCCAGTACCTCTGAATGTCTTGACCGCTCCTTGGTCATTTGCAATGTGGGGAATTGATATGATTGGAGAGATCAAACCTACTGCCTCTAATGGATATCGCTTCATCATCTTCGCCATCGATTACTTCACAAAGTGGGTGGAAGCAGCCTCGTTTTCCTCTGTTACTAAGAATGTTGTCACCTGATTCATTAAGCATAACCTTATATGTCGGTATGGCATCCCCGACAGGATGATCACAGACAACGGTACCAATCTCAATAACACTATGATTGCAGAACTCTGCATCCAGTTCAAGATCAAGCACCACAATTCTTCTCTGTATCGACCGAAGATGAATGGCGCAGTGGAAGCCGCCAACAAGAACATTAAGAAGATTATACAGAAGATGGTGGTGACATATAAATACTAGAACAAGATGTTACCATTTTATCTTCATGGCTATTGCACTTCAGCATGGACATCAACTGGGGCAACCCTATTCTCTCTAGTTTACGGTATGGAAGTTGTCCTACCTGTTAAAGTTCAGATTCCTTCCCTGAGGATTATGAAAGAGGCAGATTTAGACGAAGATGAATGGATTCGGAATAGGTTGGATCAGTTGAACTTTATTGACAAGAATAGATTGGCGGATGTTTGTCATGGTCATATGTATCAGAAGCGTATGATCAAATTCTTCAATAAGAAAATCAAGCATCGAGTATATCAGGCTGGTGACTTGGTAATAAAACGCATCATTCTAATGCAAGGTGACTCCAGGGGAAAATGGACTCCCACCTACGAAGGGCCGTTTGTAATCAAGAAGGTATTTTAGGGAGGTGCCATGATACTTACCACCATGGACGGGGAAGATCTTCCACACCCTGTGAACATGGACATAGTTAAAAGATACTACAGATAAAAGATGACACGCTAGGTTGACTGGCCTAGGAAAAAATAAGGGCATCCCGGCGAACCAAAAGGGTTAGGGAAAAAATCATATATATATATATATATATATATATATATATATATATATATATATATATATATATATATATATATATATATATATATATATATATATATATATATATATATATATATATATATATATATATATATATATATATATATATATATCAAGTCGAAAACCTGAAAAGGCGGCTTGGGAAAAAAGGGTATCCCGGTGGACTGAAAACCCGAAAGAGAGGTCCAGGCAAAAATTAGGGATTGAAGCATACGGTTATGTCTCGTTGGATCACTTACAGTCAGTTTTATTACCAACGTCAGGTTCGAATGGTACGGATCAATTCAGTCAACTTCTTCCGACAATAAGGTATGAGATGCTCAAAGACATAGAGGCAATAACAGAGTTGAAACTTGACGAGATCATTTACACATAGTTATATATTTTGTACTCCTTTCATTTCACGACGATTTTCTCTTACTAAGATTTATGTCTCTTTGCACAATAATCACATGTTTATAGGAAAACTATTAATATGAACACAATTTCAAAATTTAAATTTTGTTTTACTTTTTCTGTTTTGTTTGCAAAGACGTCCAATCACTAAATTGAATGAACATGTGCATATGAATATGATTACTGTTAAAAAATATATGCGTAAAAACAGGAATAAGCATTTACTCAAGACTCCAGGAGACGGGATAACATTCAAGTCATTCATAATCCCAACATAGCAGTTCCCATAATGTTGTCCCCCACGGAGTCATCTTCACAAAACTCGACGCATTCCCTGCAAGTCTGAAATATCCTAATCATACTCACCAGCAGACCCCCTAACAGACAACGGAGTATGATTTTCCCCCTGCAATGTCGTCAACCTATAGAGTCCCGATACTTGTCAAAGGGTATATCATCAGTACAGTTCACATAAATTATCTCCCCCAGCTGAGCTTACTTCTCCAACACGATAAAATTCCTCAACAGAGCATAACCCTCAGTAGAGCATATTCCTTAATAAAGTGTTTCTCCAGTAGGGTTTATTTCCCCAACAGGGTTTATTTCCTAAATAAGATATAGTCTCCCTAGCTTGAGTCTATCACTTCGACTACTACAAATCACCGACAAAACTTCTTTCTCCAGAAAAGGGTAGTCCAGACCACTATCCTCAGAGAGGTTCTACGAAATATGATATCAGACAAGATATCATTTAATCTTATCCTCCCCAGACAAGTTGGCATCCATATCAGAAACTCGGGCAGACAACACCTCCGAAGGTTATCCATCCCATTTATCCCTAGTCAGGGTATATAAGAATTAAAGTCCCCAGTAGAGCGATGAACAACCAGTGTTCCTAAACTCTTCTCCCCAAACAAAAATCAACATTCCCCAGTGGAGTTTCCTTAAGCAGGAATCCCCAGCAGAGACATTCTAAACAAGATCGAAGATTTATATTCGTCATCCCCAACAGAGGTCCGGGATTTATTTTCCTGATCAAAAATGTTATACAAAGCTACTGATACACTTCAATGACATCTCACATTCATACATCATTTATCATAGCATATGCATACGAAACGTATATAACACTCTCTCATTTGCTTTAAGAATATCATTATGCAATGCACTACATACATCACAACATGCATAAATACTAACTCTATATTTTCAGGTAAAGTTCACAAATAGACGAACATCATCAACAATTTTCTAACAGGTCATAGACTAATTACTGAAACAGGATGGGGTGACTATCTACATGGCCAGACAATTTCCTTTAGAAACTGAATTCTGAAAAGCATTTCCCTCAGAGACTGAATCAGACAAATAGCTACTTAAGCACTTTCCCCAGAGATTCATTCCAACAAATATCTCTTCTAGATGAAGTCGGGCATAGACATCTTCTAGCGCATCATTTAGATGAAGTCAGGCGTAAATTTCCTTCTGATACTCTTTTGGAAAAAGTCAGGCGTAGACTCCTTCCAATACCTCTTATACATGAAGTCGGGAATAGAAGTTGTTGTACCCCAAAATTTTCCCTCCCATATTTCTCAATACACTTCAAGTGAGGTCCTCAAATTGCTCAAGAAAGACCAAGGGTTGACCAGACAAACTCTCTCCTAAGGCAGTCTACCTCAAATTAGGGTTTCATTTTACACCAAGGTAATTGAGTCCAAAGGATCCCAAATGCTAACCATTGTACTAATATGTTTTCAAGATCATCCATGTCAAGTTTCAAGCCTTGCAGAGGAAATTTGCTCAGTCAATTGCTCAAAGGCCTAAAAATCGACCGTGTTAGGGCAAAAGTCAACTGTGTCCTACATACAGTCAAACTTCAAGATTTTTGGTCAACATCCTCGTTTTGAAGCATTATTCATCATTTGATCAAGGGTTGGTCATGATTCATCAAGGATTGCTCACAATTCATCAAAACCCAAAAGTTGCTAAATTAGGGTTTTGCAGGAAAAGTCAACTCAACTTTGACCAAGCATAACTTTCTCATACTTTATAAAAAATGACCCATCCAAAGCTCATTTTGAATAGTATGTAATTCCCTACAATCCATCTTCAGTTCCCAAGTTCAAAATATGAACTCACAAGAAGATATAAATTTGGACATTATAGGTCATTTTGGAAAGTCAACAAAAACACATTTTTTATCAAAGCTTCATACATGAACATGGAAGACTCAATTGAGATTAGACCAAAAGGGTTGCTTATAGGACATCTTAAGCTTTCTAAAAAGTCCAAGAACACATCTCTAGGGTCAAAATTGAAGGAGTTATGCATTGGTGAAGTTGACGCTTTTTGCAAAATTGCCAAAAGTCAAATGTGCCCAAAATTGCAATTTTTGTCAAATGGGCCCAACTTTTTATGCTTGCATTGAGTTTGTAACATGAGCCACCACCCATGATCCTTCCCACTTGTCATTATTTTATTTTTGTTGTTTATTTTGATTTTATTTCAATTAAATCAAATAAAATCAAAATAAAATCGTGAAAATATCAAAACTAATCAAAGCTTGAGATTTTGTGCATGTTTAGGCCTCTTATACAACTGGAAAGGGAATCAAATCATGCAAGCTTCATTTGGACACAAAAGATGGAATTTTCTCAAATTGGAAAGATTTATACAAAGGATCAAATCTTGAATCAATGATCATTATTGGAGAAGATTTGAAACCAAATTACAACCCTAATTCATTCAAGGGCACATATAGAACAAGTGAAGACCATAAACAAGGGGATTAGAGGCGTGAAAAACAGAAATCAGAATTGCAAAAACTCAAGAAAAGTTGCAAATCATTTTCTCAGTTCCAGGCTTCCTCAAGCCATTCCAGTCACACAAATCACTTCCTGGACGTTCTAGGATCCTTTTGCAATCATTAACAAGCCTCCTAACGCCCAGAATCGCACTGTAAGCATCTCACGACATCCATGCTTTCTTGAAATCGAATATCACAATTCTGTCACTTTTAGCATGATTTACTTGCATATTCTGAATCCTTGAATCATTTGTAAGCTAATGGTAATACTTAATTACATTTTCATTAACGATGGAGCAAGATGCCAAAGTTAGGGTTCTTGGCTCGTTTTTGGGGTTTTTCTTTACAGGAACAATTAGCCATGGATAATGGTACCATGATGCTCGTGAGGTTGCAACGAGTTGATTGGTACCACTGGTATTGATTTATCATGTGTGCATAGAATTTTGAAGGATCATAGGGCTGTACCTACGCCCAGATGACTGTAGGTAAAAGTCAGAACTTTTACCAACAGAGGGAGGAAGAAGAAGGGTGGCGTGGCACTCCCTGATTTGCCTATTCAAAATTCGCACGTTTTGTAATACATTATTTTGTTTTTCCAATATAATAATTGTTTGTTATTCCATATACAAGAAAACAAGCCAGCTCAGATGGCAGGCATGCATTGTGAAAGTGCCAAAGGGCCTGGGTTCGATCCCCAGGTCCCCATATTGTTCAATATTATTTTTCTTTAAGAAATCAGGTGTACAAGCGCCCAGCAAGTCCACCATACACCATCAATATCCAGCCAACAGGTCATCCACATGCCAGATCCAAAGTTCCCCAATGATGGTTCACAATACACCCTAGTCAAGCAAGTGCATGAGATCATGAAGAGTCAAATGGGCTAGGCGCATTTGGGCTTGAAATTGCCATTTAGACCCCCCTTTTTGCTCAAACACCAGGCCCATCTTCCTATCTTTTTCTTTTCTATTTTTCTTTTGATTTAATTTCTTTTATTTATTTATTTTCTAACACAAAATTAATTCCTTTTTACAAAAAAATCATAAAAATCAATTTCACCAATTTAGAATTTAGGTTTTATTTTATTTTATCAAATTTAATTTTATATTAGTTTTAATTTAGGTTTAATTCTAACTTCTTTTGTAAATAATTAAAATCAAATTAGAAAATTAGGTTCATTCTTGATCATATTTTTATTTATTTTCATAAAATAACAAAAATGCAAAAAAAATAGTTAATTTAATTATTTTTCTTAATTTAAATTAATTAGTAATTAGGTTTCTTTATTTATTCAATTAATTTTTCTCAAAATAACACAAAAACCACAAGAATATGATTTTTCTTTCAATTAGGTTTAGACGGGGTCAAAACCCTAATTTTTCTCGTTCTCGATTCATCACACATTTATTATTTTTACGATATTAATGTAATTGCTCACAGTATGTAATAGTTTAAATTAGGATTTTATTTTATTTATCGTTATACGCGTTTTTGGCTATGTAATTAATCCCCTCCCTGAAGCCTTGTAATAGCGTAGTTTTATTTCTCGCATTTTAATTTTCGCAAATATTAACTGTTAGATGTATGATAATAGGATTGCATGACAAGACTGTATGTTAATTTTAAAATGGTTAGCAAACTCTAAATGTGCAAAGATAATAACTAAAATCAAATCACTCGTACATGCGCACTCCTAGGGTATACTCTCACTTCGGTTGCCTTCGGTAAACGATCATTAAGTATAGGGTATTTTAGTGGTCGCCTTTCTGTCTAAACAAAGATCAAATGTCCCGTTCGGAAATGTTTCCTCGGAAGGTTTCCTCGGAAATGTCGCCTCGGAAATGTTGCCTCGAATATTAAGACGTCCTAACATTGCTTTAGTGATCGTACGTCCCTTTAGAATTGACCCTTACAACTCCAACGATGGTGCTACCTACTCTTTAATAGTGGGATAACGCTGTCTAAAGGAAACAAGAACAGAAACATTATTTTTTTCCGAGTAGGTAGATGCTAGTAGGTACTTGCTCAAAATCAAACTTTTCCACACTTCCACTCTTTTCAAACAAAGTTTTCAAAAACACTTCGTAACACTCTTGAGGACTGATACAAGGGTTAAAACAAAGTAAAACAAAAACTTTTCAAAACACACAAACACGGAAGCAATTTTTAAAATGATGAGCAAGTACCTAAGAGCCCGTAGAAAACTACGGATAGAAAGGGTGCTAATACCTTCCCTTTCTATAATCTACCCCCCGTACTCAAAATCCCAAAAAAGGAATTTTTCTGTGCTTTTTTCCTTTCCAGTTGGATAAAATGAAAGTCGGTGGCTACTCTTGCTTACCGCGACATTTTGCGAACAAAAAACGCAAAATGTAAACCAGTATTAAACAGTCGGTTCTGCCACTGTATCACAGAACTGGCGACTCTGCTGGGGACTTTTATAAGTGGGGTATACCTTAGGATTAGTTCATCATAATTGCTTCTATTGTTTGTTTTGGTTGCTTTACTTTTAAGGGTTTTTGTATTGGGAGTTACTATAGATCCTAACCTGGATCTGGGGACACCTTTTAGTTAAGTAGCAATAAACTGTGAGGGAACTATACGGCGTAGACCGATAAGGTTGAAGCAGTAGCTACATTGATGTGGCACATTGGTTTGTACCGGTATCCCTTATGGAGAAACGAGGAGAATACAGGGCTGTTATGTGTGCCGTTAAACATCAACTGACCTTAGAACCCTTAATAGACCAACTTGGCCATTAGAAAGTAGTGAGATAGCCGGTCTTGATGTAAAGCTGGGAACTGGTTGATACTCGATGCTACACTCATTGAGACCCTACTCTCGAGATAGTTCCGGCCGCAAGAAAAGATTGTGTGAGCTGAAACCATGACCGATGGAGTATGGTTAGTGATATTGAGAATCTCTAGAACCCGATTACTTTTGCTAGGACAGGTTGAAACCAACTGAACTTCAAGAGGGTAATACCTTTGACTCCATGCAAGCCTTAAACTTAAGGGC
This sequence comes from Vicia faba, assembly GCA_948472305.1. NCBI lineage: Eukaryota > Viridiplantae > Streptophyta > Magnoliopsida > Fabales > Fabaceae > Vicia > Vicia faba. Next base: position 1,603,110,372 of record OX451736.1, read on the forward strand.
TTTTGTGTGACTTGTTTGCCTTTTCCATGCCTGTTATCTGCTATACCTGTTGTTTATTTTATCATGACATTATGAATCATAACATAACATGCATACTTCATTATACTAACCATTTCAAAGACCGAGGGGATTTATCTTTGTTCTGTTTTGCAGATTATGGCTTCCATGCGCAGAAACCATCCGAGTTAACTTTGTGCAAATACCTGCTCAACTCAAAGAGTTAGCCTCGAGAGTTTCCGAGACTTCTTCGTTCATTAAGAGACATGGTCATCTTCTTAGATTGGTTACCTCAAAGTTTGTTGAGCAGATGATGAGTGTGCTTTTCCAGTTCTTCGATCTTGTGCATCATTTTTTCACTTTTCCAGACTACCAGTTGGTTCCCACTTTGGAAGAGTTCTCGCACTTATTGGGTATATCCATCCTTGAGCAGATGGCCTTCATAGGTATGGAGGAGACTCCTAGACTAGAAGACATTGCTTCAGCTCTGCATTTGAAACGGGCTGATGTAGTATCCAATTGGGAAACATGAAGCGGGGTTGAAGGTTTCTTAGCCAAGTTTCTGATAGATCAAGCTCAACTATTATGGGATAGTTTAGACTTTCAGGCTTTTGAAGACATCTTGGCTCTCCTTATCTACGGTTTGGTTCTCTTCCCGAATCCAGATTCCTTTATAGATGTGAATGCGGTTAAGATCTTCCTGTCTCGTAATCCTGTGCCTACTCTTCTAGGTGATATCCTGCATGCCCTATATACTCGTATTATGCAAAGAAGAGGGACTCTCATGTGTTGTATGTCGTTGCTGGAGAGGTGGTTTATTTTGCACCTCCCCAAGTCTGTGTTGAAGAATGAAGAGGGTTTGGGATGGTCTTACAGGTTAATGTCACTTGCCCATACAGAAATTCTTTGGAGTTCCAAGGCTATGGAAAGCACTGCTGTCATTGATCATTGTGGGGGATACCCTAATGTCCCGTTGCTTGGAATCAGAGGGGGTATAACCTATAACCCTTGTCTAGCTTTATGACAGTTTGGTCGTGCTCGGAGAGACGGTCCTCATGAGCTACTTCTTACAGATACTGCATTTGACTACAAGGAGGACGTCGACGAGCATCGCGGAGGTTTATACAAGCTTGGGGCACGGTGAACAGATCTTATCCCCAAGATCTAGGACCAACGACTTCGCTCCCTATGCAGCCTTATCTCCAGTGGGTTCGAGCTCGAGCCCAGAAGCTTGGGATGCCTTATGAAGCTGTGTTACTAGTGATTGTGGAGCCTACCAATGAAGAGGGCATTCCTTATACAGTCCTAGTTTAGATTTTTTTTTCCGCTTATTTCTTTGTAACGCCACAAAGGCATTGTTAAACATTTTTACAAGTTAATCTAATAAAGTTTGTTTTATTTTTGGTTTGCAAATTTAAATCTCCCAAAGTCTTTGAAATCATTACATACGCATCCCATTATCATGCACACCATTGTAGGTACCATTACAGGTACCATCACAAGTTTCTCATCTTCGCTGTTTATTTCAGCAGTTATGTCTTCTGATCAAGCTATCAAAGATCTTCAGGAACAAAATGCCCAACTCCAAGAGATTTTCTTGAGCTTGGAGAAAAGGCAAGAGGATTTGAAAGCTCTCATTCTGAAAGAGAAGGAGAAGAAGAAGAATAAAAAGAAGGTCGTTTTTCTGAGTATGTGTAAAAGGTTTGGGGATAGGTTGAAACAGCAAGCTGATCCATCCCTTTCATCCAAGAAAGGGGAGAACCAAGAAGAAGAAAAGGGCCCCAGTGCTGCAGTCTTTGATGATGACACTGATTATGATGAAGAGCAATATCCTCATGCTGAGGATAGGTACAAACAACTAGAAGACCTTCTGAGTGCTATGGAGATTCAGAAGATCCCCGGTCTGGATTTTGGAGAGCTGGGATTGGTATCGGGAGTGGTGATCCCTCATAAGTTCAAAGCTCCGGTTTTTGCTAAGTACGATGGAGTATCCTGTCCTAAACTCCACCTCCGCTCGTATGTCCGGAAAATCCAACCCCACACTGCTGATAGAAATTTGTGGGTACATTTATTTCAAGATAGTCTGTCAGGGACTCACCTTGAATGGTTTTATCATTTGGAAGGAGCTAACGTCCGAAATTGGGAGGACCTTGTTGCTGCTTTTTACAAGCAGTATCAATATAATGCCGACCTTGCTCCCACTCGTACTCAGCTTCAGGGTATGTCGATGGGTGCAAGTGAAGGTTTTAAGGACTATGCTCAAAATTGGAGAGATTTGGCTGGAAGAGTCCAACCCCCTTTGTATCACAGGGAGTTGGTTGACATGTTTCGGGGGACACTATCGGGTCCATTTTTCAACCATTTGATCGGCAGTTCATCATCTGAGTTTACTGAGTTAATTTTGACAGGGGAGAGAGTAGAAGCTGGTATCCGAAGTGGTAATATACAAAAAGATACTTCATCAAGTACAATAAAGAAGCCTTTCACCGGTAAGAAAGAAGCTAGTGCAGTCTATGGCTCGAGGAGCCAAAGCAGACCTGAACACCGTCAAGCGGTGAATGCGGTAGTGATATCAAGACCCACTGTTGCTCCACAATGCAAAAATCAGCAAAGAATGGAGAGACCACAGAGGCAGTACACTTGGCTCAATATGACCTTGTCTTAAATTCTACCATAATTATTGAAGACCAACTTGGTAATTCTGAGGGAAGCCCCAAAGAATCCCAACACCACATCTCCGCTATACAACCCGAATGCCCGTTGCGCCTATCACTCTGATGGCCCAGGTCATGATACAAACAACTGTTGGGCCTTGAAGAATAAGGTGCAAGACTTGATCGAAGCTAAAGAGATTGAATTTGACACTCCATAGAAGCCCAACTTCATAACTGCTCCCATGCCCAAACATGGTCATGGAGTAAATGCTATAGACGGTGATTTATTTGTGACTTCTGTGGAATATATTTCTACTCCTTTGATGACAGTTAAGAAGAATCTATTTTTGGCCGGTTTATTTCTGGGCTGTGGTGAAAGTTGCCACATATGTTCCATCCTGCCAGCTGGTTGCCACTTATTGAAATCAGGTGTTCAGCGCCTGATAGATAACAAAGAGATCTTGTTCGAGAAGACTGTGATTCCGTTAGTTCCAATTGAAGATGTTGCCATCATAACCGTATCCGCCAATCCTTCCAAGGCTTCCTCGAGAAAGCCTATTAGGATTACATCCGTCCCAAGAGTTGCTCCGTTAATAATTATTGTCCCTGGTCTTATCCCATACACTTCAGATAAGACTGTCCCTTGGAACTACGGTGCAGATGTGTATTACCATGGAGTTAAGCAAGACTTAAAAAGTGAGGAAGCTAATATCAGCAATATTTTAGGGGCTAGCAAGGTCACCAGAAGCGGAATACTCTTTTCTCCCGAGATTTCCCCTCCGACTGTTCACAAACCTATTGTCATTCCATCTGCTAGTACATCAACTACTGTCCTGATTCCTATTCCAGTGGTTACCCCTGTCACCGAGCCATCTGGCACTCGGCGCAAAGAAATCATAGGTGAGCCGGCCCGGACGGAGGCACCTAAGAAGATCATTGTAGAAACCTCTAAGAAGGAGATAGAGGAAATTCTAAAGATTATCAAAAAGAGAGACTACGACGTAGTCGAGCAGCTGAGGCAGACCCCATCGAAAATCTCCATGTTGTCCTTGTTATTATATTCTGAAGCCCATGCAAAGGCTTTAATTGCTTTCCTCAAAACTATGCATGTGCTGCAGGAAACTTTTGCCGATCAATTCATGGATTGCATAGCTAGCTTGACTGCCGACAATGGGTTGGGTTTCTCAGACGCAGATCTGACTGCTAAAGGAAGAAATCATAATGACGCTCTGCACGTCTCGATCGAGTGCAGGGGAACTACTATGGTCCATGTACTAGTGGATACCGGGTCCTCTTTGAATGTTTTGCCAAAGAAAGCATTAGACCATCTGGATTGTGAAAGTTTGATTCTAAAGCCAAGCAATATTGTGGTCAGGGCCTTCGATGGGTCAAAAAGGATGGTGCACGGGGAGGTGGACGTCCCGGTTAAAGTTGGCTCTCAGAATTTCGCATCTACTTTCTATGTGATGGATATCCGACCATCATATTCTTGCTTTCTGGGTCGCTCGTGGATTCATAAGGCTGGGGCAGTGACTTCTACGCTCCATCAAATGTTGAAATATCTGGTAAAGGGGAAGATTGTCACGATGCAAGGTGAAGAGGAGTATATGGTGAGCCATCTTAATTCCTTTCGCTATGTGGAGATGGATGGGGAGTTCATCGAAACCCCGTGTGAGAACTTTGAAGAAGTCCCTCAGACTTTAGCATCAACTGAAGTGGCTGCCAACAAACCTCCGATGAAGATGGCTTCCCTCAAGGATGCCAGGGCTGTAATTGAAAAAGGTGTGTGTGCAAATTGGGGTCAGCTCCCTGATTTCACATACAAGACTGACAAATTTGGTTTGGGCTTCACTATAGGGGCTCAAAGGGCTGTTAGGCGTGCGCGGATTGGAAGACCTCCTCTGCATATCAATAATCTGGGAGTTAATGCGATTGAAGATGGTGAAGAAGATTCAGACATTGACAGCTGGATCTACCCTACAACTAATGGTGGATTGAACAACTGGACGGAGAAAGACTTTATACTTGTTTCCTTTATTTCACAGTAATTGACTTTTGTTTTGAAGTTTGTAATAAACAGCTTGAAACTTTATGGCCCGGTGCCTTGCCCAAGGCACCTTGGATTTGCTTGTGAGGGCTTATTACTTGACATTTCATATATCATCAATAAAACATTGGACGTTTCTTGCATTACAAATTTTGCGCTCATTGTTTTTCTTTTCTGTCTCTCACTTTATCAAAACAGATATGCTCTTACACACACTCACGTATCATAATAGAGATCCATATCCACTCTGGATCCCATTGATAACAACTCTGGTACTACCAGTTATGACTTCGAAAATCCGGTCAACCAAGCCGAGGACGAAGGTGAGGATGATTGTGAGGTACCCGGAGAACTTGCTAGACTGTTACTACAGGAAGAAAGGGCCATACAGCCTCATGAAGAGCCAGTTGAATCTGTGAATTTGGGTATAGAGGAAGACAAGAAAGAGGTCAAGATAGGTGCGAATATGGAGCCTAGTGTTAAACAACGGTTGATACAGATGCTACGCGACTATGTTGAGATTTTCACTTGGTCTTATGAAGATATGCCCGATTTGGACACTAATATTGTGGTACACCGCCTGCCAACCAAAGAAGACTGCCCTCCGTAAAGTAGAAGGTCCGTCGCATGCGCCCTAAGATGTCTGAGAAAATCAAAGCTGAGGTCATGAAACAGTTTGACGCAGGATTTTTAGCTGCTACCTTTTACCCGCAGTGGGTTGCCAATGTTGTTCCAGTGCCCAAGAAGGATGGTAAGGTACGGATGTGTGTGGACTATAGAGATCTGAACAGGGCGAGCCCCAAAGATGATTTCCCACTTCCTCACATTGATGTTCTAGTCGACAACACCGCACAACATAAGATCTCCTCCTTCATGGATGGTTTTTCTGGTTACAATCAGATTAAGATGGCTCCTGAGGACATGGAGAAGACAACCTTCGTTACACAGTGGGGCACCTTTTGCTACAAAGTCATGCCGTTCGGATTGAAGAATGCTGGGGCCACTTATCAGTGTGCCATGGTCGCTTTGTTCCACGACATGATCCACCATGAGATTGAGGTTTATGTTGATGACATGATCGCAAGGTCCTAAACCGAGGAAGAGCACCTTGACCATCTCCAAAAACTGTTCGACAGGTTGAAGACGTACAAGCTAAGGTTGAACCCGAACAAGTGCACCTTCGGGGTAAGGTCTGGTAAGCTGCTAGGTTTCGTCGTCAGTGGTAAAGGTATTCAGGTGGACCCTGCAAAGGTGAAATCTATACAAGAGATGCCAGCTCCCCGCATAGAAAAGCAAGTCAGAGGCTTTTTGGGACATCTGAACTACATCGCCCGATTCTTTCACATCTGACTGCTACTTGTGAGCCAATCTTCAAGCTGCTGAAGAAAGATCAAGTGGTAAAATGGAACGATGAGTGTCAAACCGCTTTCGGAAGGATCAAGGAATACCTCCAAGATCCACCTATTCTGATGCCTCCAGTTGAAGGAAGACCTTTGATCTTATACTTGACAGTACTGGATAATTCAATGGGGTGCGTGCCGGGGCAGCATGACGAGTCTGGTCGAAAAGAGCACGCTATTTACTACATTAGCAAAAAGTTTACCGACTGTGAGACCCGATACTCACTACTCGAGAAAACTTGCTGCACTTTGGCATGGGCCGCTCGCCGGCTGAGACAGTATATGCTGACTCACACCACCTTATTGATATCAAAGATGGACCCAATCAAGTATATCTTCGAAAATCCCGCCTTGTCTGAAAGAATAGCAAGATGGCAGATGATCTTAACTGAGTATGACATTCAATACACAACCCAAAAAGCAATCAAGGGAAGTGTATTAGCGGATCATTTGGCGCATCAGGCTGTGGATGACTACCAATCCATGAATTTCTAGTTCCCAGATGAGAACATCATGTTGGTGACCGACTGTGAAAAACCTAGACCGGATGAAGGACCTGAGGAAGGATCTTGATGGTCTATGTATTTTGATGGAGCCTCTAACACACTGGGAAATGGCATCGGCGTTGTGATTATATCTCCTGAGGGTTGTCATACTCCGCTCACCACCCGACTATGTTTCAACTGCACCAAAAATATGGCGGAGTATGAAGCATGTATCCTGGGTCTTCGAGCTGCTATTGACCTGAGGATTAAGTTCTTGAGTGTATTCGGAGATTCCGCTCTAGTGATCAGTTAGATCAAAGGCGAGTGGGATATGAAGCACCCAAATCTTATTCCTTACATAGAGCATGTATTGACATTGCTCCCACACTTTGAGGAGATAACCTTTGAACACTTTCTAAGAGAGGAGAACCAGCTGGCGAACGCGTTAGCTACCATGTCTTCTATGTTCAAAGTTAGGTGGGACAATGAAGCTCCCCAGATTACCATCGAGAGGTTGGACGAACCCGCACATTGCTGTGACATCGAGACTGAAGAGGTAGAAGATAAACCCTAGTTCCATGAGGTAAAGAGGTATCTTAAGGCTCAAGATAACCCCGAGGGTGCTTCTGTCAATGACAAGAAGTTCTTGAGAAGGTTCGCTGCGAAGTTCTTCATCAGCAACGGTATTCTCTACAAGGGTAACCATGATTCAACCTTACTGCGATGTGTGGACAAAAGCGAGGCAGAAAGGATCATGGCAGAGTTACATGAAGGTACCTTCGGAACTCATTCCAGTGGACATACCATGGCGAAGAAAATCCTATGGGAAGGATATTATTGGTCTACTATGGAAGCCGATTATTGTCAGCATTCTTGAACCTGTCATAAGTGCCAAGTCTATGCTGATAAGGTGCATGTACCTCCGGTCTCTCTGAATGTTTTGACAGCTCCTTGGCCTTTTGCAATGTGGGGAATCGACATGATCGGCAAGATCAGACCTACTGCATCTAAAGGGCATCGTTTCATTCTGGTAGCTATTGATTATTTCACGAAGTGGGTTGAGGCAGCTTCCTTTGAAGGGGTGAAAAACACAAGAAGGGGGGGTTGAATTGAAAAAAAAAAACTGGAATCTTAAAGCAAATGACAAGGTATTTTTATCCTGGTTCGTTTGATCTCAAACTACTCCAGTCCACCCGTTCAAGGTGATTTCGCCTCTCTCCAACGAGGTCTTAATTCACTATATTCAACTGAATACAAATCTGCTTTAGCAACTGCTAAAACCTTCTTGATTCAAACCACAATCCGGTTTGTCAAGGCAACACTTTCTTACAAAGGTATAAGCAAATGTGTGTGAATGTTTTCTACAAAAACTATATCACAACTATGATGTTTACACAAATGAAGCTTAGAATGCTAGGTTGCTAAACACTAATAAAGTATCAGAGTTTGTTGGTTTAGCAAAACTTGTAGAGTGAAGATTATTGTTCAGCTTTGTGCGTGTAGAGAGTTTTTAAGCATTTTCCGTGATAATCTTCAAAGCTTGGTTTATATAGCACTTGAGAAGATGAACGTTGAAGCAAATATTCTTGATTCAATGCTATTAACAAGCTTTCCTTTTTGAGCAGATCTTGTCTAGAATGATGCCGTTGGTATTGATTAGCTTTCAATGCACAGTACCGTTGCTTCTTCAATGCACGTTCTGGCTTGGCTTATTCTGATTCTGCTACGCTGCTGATGAACAAATTTGATTCTGTATCAGAGTGTTTTACGCGCAGTTCTGTTCATCAAGCTCCAGCATGTGCAAGCGTTGATCATCTGATCTTGACGTTCTGATTCAGCAACTTCTGATGCTGGTGTGCAAACTCATATTCTGATGCTGAAAACGTGATCTTGCTTGTTTTAATCAGCATATCTGCAAATCAGAGCATAGTAATTTTAGGTAGCATATAATTCAATCATGAAATATTTAACTACTATATCTTTTCACTTTGTTATCATCAAAACTTAAATATAGGGTACTAGATTCAAACATTGTTCTAACAATCTCCCCCTTTTTGATGATGACAAAAACTAGATATTTTAAATGAAAAAATAACGTGAAAAGTTATCAGAGCTATGTATCAGAATAGGAAGTACGGAGAAGTTAGAGTTAAGAGATACTCCCCCTGAGTTTGTTACTTCCCTTTGATATGCGTGTTCTTCAGAGTCAGATCTTTTTCTATCTTTGAGCATCAGATTATAAGTCTTTGACTTATCAGAGAGCAGAGCTTCAGAGCTTTTCCTGTCAGAGCTTTGCTTTGGATCAGAGTGTTAGGTCGATCAGAGCTTCATATATCAGAACTTCATATTTGATCAGAGCAACATGAGATTCTAGTTCTTAGTCTTCATAGTGTTCGGAGCTTCCTTGTGCCTGTAGACTTAACAACAAAACAGAAAAACATTTCAAGTAATAGAGTTAGAATGTTTGAGAATTTCTGTCTAGTTAGCCGTTATTGATTTTAAATATCATTCTTGTTCTCCCCCTTTTTGTCAGCAATCAAAAAGTGTTAGTGATGTGCTAAAACAATTTGGATCAGAAAAACATATTTTATTAAAAGTAGTTCAGAGCAAAGAACATTACACAAGCATAGTCAAAACATAGTCAAAAGTACATCAGAAAATGACGAAAATATAGAGAATGTCATGCATGAAAAAATTTCAAGGTTGTGGGGGCATGCGTGAGAACAGGCTTTCCAGCATTGCTTGAATCTTTTCAGAAGTTGCATTCTGCTTCTGAACCATGGTGACAACAGTATCAATCTTGCTGTCCTGGACATTCATTCTTGCTTCCATCTTCTGATCATTCTCTTCCATCCGCTGCTGTAGACGCAAGTCATTCAGCCTTAATTCTTCCAGAGCCTGCCTGTCCAAGGCAGCTTGAGAACTTTCAGCAGGAGGAAGCTTCTCAGAACTTTCAGCTACATCTTCTGCTGGATTCTCTTCCTGAAGAGTCTTGTCTTCTTCTGAAGGTTGCACCTGTGCAGCTTGTTCTTTCTCAGACCACGATTCAGAGTCCAGAGGGAGCACAACTTCCTGAGGCAGCTGACTCTCAACTTCCTTCAGCAGCTTGCTAAAGTTCTGTTGAGCCTGCTCATAGTTGACGTCCTGCAGCTTGAGTGCTTCAGCACGAACCCATACTCTGAACTGTGACCAGAGCTGATCAGAAACAGCTGGGTCGATCATCCCGGGACAGACTTGCTTCAAGGAAGCAATCCACTGCAGCATACCTGTTTCAAAGTCCAAAATACCAGAGCCAACATCTAGTTGCTTCGGTTTGGGAATGGCCAATTTGTGTCTTAAATCAGCAAGACGTTCAAGACTTGTTAAGTCAATGAAAGTTTTGCTGGGGTTTTCAGAGGATTGGTTCTCAGAGGTGTGCTGAGGTGCTGTTTGTTTTGGAGGATGGTTATCAGAGTCAGAGGATATATCTATTGGAGTGGTTGGAGTTTTTGGAGGTGTTGATTCCTCTGATGATGGTAACTGGGGTCTGACAATGGTGGTTCCACATGGCAACTGTATTGCCAGCGGTGACGGTTGAGGTGAGTGGGGATCAGAATGATGAGGAGATGGGGTTTCATAGCGATGAAACTCTGTTTGAGGTGAGGGAGGATTATTTTCTGGTTGAGGAGGTGGAACTTCTGATTGCTCAGGGATCAGAGGTTCTTCTGTGATAGGTTGTTGTTGTTGTTCTGGTTCTGGTTGTGGTTCTGGTTGTGGTTGTATTTCTGGTTCAGGTTGAATTTCTGGTTCAGGTTGTGGAGGAGGAATATTTGGTGGTTCAGAGTGAGGTTGAACAGAAGCATGTTCACGCTCAATGTCAGCTAGCACTCTATCAAGTGCTGGTGTTGTGGAAACAGTTGGTTGTTGTTTGGAAATTTTAATGGGAATTTTAATTCTGGTTCTTCTGAGTTGTAAGGCCTCAGAAGGGTCTTCTGGTATGGTTTCATCAATAGTGGGGATTGGAATGGATATTCTGTGAGAGGTTTGGGGAGGAGCAACAGATGTTGGAATGGTAGAGGAAATTGAAATAGGAGCAGCAGATGAATTACCTCGTTTCTTTGGAGTCTGGTGAGATGATCCTTCTGCTTTCCTCTTCTTTGACTTCTTCTGAATCACTTCAGGTTGAACTTGACTCAGATCTTTGATCTTCAGCTTTGAACCTGCATCTTCTTCCTTGTAAGAATCTGGGTACTTGATAAACATATCAGGTTCAGTTTCAGAAAATCTTGGGAAATCACTCAGAGGCACTCTTCTTCTGGAGATATCAGCAGTTGAAGAAGCTCTGGGTTCCTTCCTGATATTGTCTATCAGCTTCATCTTTTTCAGGTTCTTAGCATTCAGCGGTTTTCCAACAGTTGGTTCAAAATTGCCCAGTACTTTAGCTTCGCTCAGATAATCTATCAGCTTATTCTCTGTCAGAATATCTGATATGAGCCTCCCAAATGGTATCCAGTCCCTTTTGGTCCTTTCTTCTTCTCTAGTCTCTTTCACACTAGTCTTCAGATGATTGAACAGGAAGTGTGCCAAATTGATCTTCACCCTCTGATCAATAAAGTAGATCAGAAATTGCTGATCCACGTTTATATAGTCAGGAGAGCTTGTTGGCTTCCTGTGATTGAAACAGCCTAGAACAATCTTGGCCCACACTCTGCAGTGATCCTTCAGATCCTTGATTTTGCTGCTGGGAAAACCAAGAGTGAAAATGCAGTTGGCTACCACACCAATATCAGGGCATCTATCAGCCATGTCCACACAACGGACTCCACCACCACTTTGACCAATTAACCTAGCAATGAGGTCTTCAGAAATTATTATCTTCTTTCCCATGACAGAAGAGATGACTAGATGCTTATCAATCTTGGCATGAATCCAAAATTCTTTGACAAGCTCTGGGAAGGTTGGTCCAACCAGTCTATCAAAGTACCTCTCCCACTTTTGAGCTTTGACTTCCGCAGTTAGGTCAAATCCATTATCCTTCAAACTTTCGAAATCGATGATTAATTCAGAGAGAACCTCAAGATTCTTTACCGGTGTGAGAAGAGTTCTTGTAGGCGCTTGATATTGCTCAGAGGTTTCTTTCTTCTGATTTCCTGCAGAAATGCTGGAGGATGCCATTGTTCTCACACAAAAAGCTTGAGAGTGATTTGAGAAAAGCTAGGGTTTTGAAGGAGATATGCAGAAAATACTTGAGATATTATGAGTAAGCGTAAAGATTAAGAATGAAGAGTAATGTGCTTAAATAGAATTTTCAAAAATTATTTTGAAAAATAAAACGTTTTTAAGAGAGAAAAAAAATAATGATTGCCATTAACAAGCGTGATTACTTTTGCATTTAATGCTTGCTGATTTTGGGGGATTTGAGAAAGATACTTAAAAACGGTTACCAGACATGTGTCTCAATGCACCCAATCAGCGCTTTGCCTTCTCAGAAACGTGCACGCGTTCTGCTTCAGGGATTTGCTGATGATTGGATGACACTTGTTTGATGTAGTGATCAGCACGTCTGTCTTTGAGATTAGACTCTCAGATCTTTAGACTTGCCTGTGATACAATCTGCATGTTCTAACTTTCTGAAAGAAGATTGATCAGAAGTTCACAGTAATATAATTACATTCTGAAAGATAAAAATATGGAATTAAAGCATTTTCATTCTGGGCATACTTTCATGCTGAGATGTTTCAGAATGAAATTAAACCTATCTTCTGAAAGGGGTTTAGTAAAGATATCAGCCCATTGATGGTCTGTATCTATAAATTTCAAGTTTAAAATTCCTTTCTGAATATAGTCCCTAATGAAATGATGTTTTATTTCTATATGCTTAGCTCTAGAATGTAAAATAGGATTCTTACTTAAGCAAATAGCAGAAGTATTATCACAAAGAATAGGAATGTTACTCTCAAAAATCTGGAAGTCTTCAAGCTGACTTTTCATCCAGAGCATCTGTGTGCTACATCCTGCTGCTGCTATGTACTCAGCTTCTGCTGTTGACAGAGCAATAGTTGATTGCCTTTTGCTGGACCACGAGATCAGATTTTCTCCCAGAAACTGGCAGCTTCCAGAAGTACTTTTTCGTTCCACTCTGTCTCCAGCAAAATCAGCGTCGCAGTAGCCTACTAAACTGTAATCACTAGATTTTCTATAAAACAAACCCAGATTAGTAGTACCTTTCAGATACTTGAAAATTCGCTTAACAGCTGTTAAGTGAGATTCTCTAGGATCTGATTGGAATCTAGCACAAATACATACGCTGAATAGAATATCAGGTCTTGAAGCAGTCAGATAAAGGAGAGAACCAATCATACCTCTGTAGACTTTCTGTTCTACGCTTTTGCTTACCTCTTCTCTTTCCAGAATGCACGTGGGATGCATTGGAATCTTTGATGGCTTACATTCTGAGAGGTCAAATTTCTTCAGAAGATCTCTGATGTATTTGCTCTGATGAATGTAAGTTCCCTCTGGAGTTTGATTGATCTGAATTCCTAGAAAGAACTTCAGTTCCCCCATAAGGCTCATCTCAAATTCTGCCTGCATACACTTAGCAAATTTTCTTCCAAGAGAAGGATTAGTAGAACCAAAGATTATATCATCAACATAAATTTGACAGACTAAAATGTCACTCTTAACTGTTTTACAGAATAGAGTGGTGTCCACTTTCCCTCTGGTGAACTCATTTTCAAGCAGAAAGTTACTTAGCCTTTCATACCAAGCTCTGGGAGCTTGTTTCAGACCATACAGTGACTTTTTCAGTTTGAAAACATGTTCTGGATGTTTTGTATTTTCAAAACCTGGGGGTTGGTGAACATACACTTCTTCTTCTATATAACCATTTAAGAATGCACTTTTGACATCCATCTGATACAGAGTGATGCCTCTATTAACAGCAAATGAGATTAAAAGTCTTATAGATTCTAACCTGGCGACTGGGGCAAAGGTTTCTGTATAGTCTATCCCCTCTTGCTGACTATAACCTTGTGCAACCAGTCGTGCCTTGTTTCTGACGACTTCACCTTGTTCATTAAGCTTGTTTCTGAACACCCATCTTGTTCCAATGACGTTGAATCCTTTTGGTCTTGGAACGAGATCCCATACGTCGTTTCTGGTGAATTGATTCAGCTCTTCTTGCATTGCCAGAATCCAGTCATTGTCCAGAAGTGCTTCATCAATAGAAGAAGGTTCAATCAGAGACACAAGTCCCATCAGAGTTTCTTCAGAGTTTCTGAAGCTTGCTCTTGTTCTGATTGGGTCTTCCTTTCTTCCTAGAATAGTCTCTTCTGGGTGATCCAAACTGCTTCTGGGTAATCTCTTCTGAGGTTGATCAGCAGTTGTAGGATTTCTAGCATTGCTTCTTTCAGATGTTGAAGGAATGTCTGTGTTGAGAGCTTCTGATGACTTGTCTTCAGAACCTGCAAATTCAATTTCTATACCTGCAAGATTTTCATTCTGCTTTGACTTTTCAGAGTCAAGCTTGTCATCAAAACGAACACTGATTGATTCTTCCACAATCTGTGTTTCTGTATTGTATACTCTGTACCCTCTTGAGCGTTCAGAGTATCCTAACATAATACACTTCTGTGCCTTAGAATCAAACTTGTTCAAATAATTCTTAGTATTTAACATATAGCAAGTACATCCAAATGGATGAAAATACGAAATGTTGGGCTTTCTGTTCTTCCACAATTCATATGGAGTCTTTTCCAGAATAGGTCTTATTGAGATTCTATTCTGAATGTAGCACGCTGTGTTTATTGCCTCTGCCCAGAAAGTCTTAGCAACGTTTGTCTCGTTGATCATGGTTCTGGCCATTTCTTGCAATGTTCTGTTCTTTCGTTCTACAACTCCATTTTGTTGGGGAGTTCTAGGACAAGAGAAATCATGCAGAATGCCTTTGTCATTAAAGAATGACTCAAAATCTTTATTCTCAAATTCTCCACCATGATCACTTCTGACTTTAACGATTCTAAGATCTTTTTCATTCTGAACTTGGTTACAGAAGGTAACAAACACAGAGTGTGACTCGTCCTTGTGTCTTAAGAACTTTACCCATGTCCATCTGCTATAGTCATCTACGATTACTAACCCATACTTCTTGCCACTTACAGAAGCAGTCTTAACTGGTCCAAATAAGTCAATGTGCAGAAGTTCTAATGGCTTAGAGGTAGAAACAACATTTTTGGATTTAAAAGAGGGTTTTGCAAATTTGCCTTTCTGACATGCTTCACACAGAGCATCTGAATTGAACTTCAAATTTGGAAGTCCTCTGACCAGATTGAGTTTGTTAATCTGAGATATTCTTCTCATACTAACATGCCCCAATCTTCTGTGCCAGATCCACTGCTCGTTGTTAACAGACAGAAGACATTTTACGTTCTGACTCTTTAGTTCAGAAAGTTTGATTTTGTAAATGTTGTTTTTCCTCTTACCATTAAATAGGATAGTCCCATCTTTCTGACTAACAGCTTTACATGATTTTTGATTAAAGATTATATCATAACCGTTATCACTTAATTGACTTATGGATAACAGGTTATGCATCAATCCATCAACAAGCAGAACATTATTAATAGAGGGAAGATTTCCGTTACCTACAGTTCCAGAGCCAATTATCTTTCCCCTCTGATTGCCTCCAAAGCCAACGTGGCCTCCAGGCTTAAGTTCCAGGCTTTGGAACATATGCCTTCTTCCCGTCATGTGACGTGAGCAGCCAGAGTCCAGGTACCATGACTGGTGTTTCTGACTTGCTGCTAAAGATATCTGCAACATGTATTATTTTATCCTTAGGTACCCAGATCTTCTTGGGTCCTGATTTGTTAGTCTTACCAAAACTCTGGTTGAATTTTGGTTTCACAAAGTGATTACTACTAGTATATTTGATGTCATGTGTGTGACCATACACAAAGTGTGAATTTAGAGGAGTGTGTTTAATGGTTAAATCCATGACATTTTTAGGTGTAGGAACCTTACCTAGGTATCCTATTCCTTTCCTGCCGTTTCTGCTAACACCATAGATCATTGAAGCCATTCTGCTTCTATCTATGCTTTTAGCAAGGAACTTCTGGAAACTATGATCATACTCCTTGATGATCTCATCAGCGTTGCTGGGAGTTTCAGCAATTGGTTCCTTCTGAGAGTTTTGTAAAGAGTTTTCTAATTTTAAAATTTTATCTCTCAGCTCAGAGTTTTCCAATTTGAGACTCTCAGACTTATTAGAGTCAGATTCAAGAGTCCTTTTCAGGTCTCTGAATTTAGCTCTAATCTGCTGATAACGTTCCAGAATTTCATTTAGGCTTTCAGCAAGTTCAGCCTTTGTAAAATTAACAGCGAAGTTAGGGAATACCTCTTCTGTGTCTGATTCTGAGTCTGAGTCAGAAGCTTCACTGTCATCTGGAATGTTAGCCATAAGCGCTATGTTCGCCCTTTCATCATCTGATTCTGAGTCAGCTTCAGACGAGTCAGAGTCATCCCATGTGGCCATGAGACTTTTCTTCTTCTCTCTTCCAAACTTCTTTTTGGGCTTTTCCCTCTGAAGCTTTGGACAGTCACTCTTGTAGTGTCCTTGCTCATTGCACTCGTAGCAGATGATGTCTTTTGTATTTGGCTTCTTGCTACCTGAGGAGCCTTCAGATCTTCTGTATCCAGAGGAAGAATCTGTCCTTCTGTATCTGGAAGAAGACTCGTTCTGATCAGATCTTCTGGGATTCCTGAACTTCCTTTGTCTTTGCTTCCACAGTTGATTTACTCTTCTGGAGAGAAGAGAAAGCTCGTCTTCTTCTGATGAGGATCCATCAGATGTTTCTTCAACTGCCTGCAAAACTTTAGATTCAGATTTTCTGTTAGATTTTAAAGCTATAGGCTTACCTTGCTTCTGAGGCTCGTCAGCTTCCAGCTCTATCTCATGACTTCTGAGGGAGCTTATAAGTTCCTCCAGAGTGATTTTGTTGAGATCTTTCGCCAGCTTCAGAGCAGTAACCATAGGCCTCCACTGCTTGGGTAAACTTCTGATTATCTTCTTGACATGGTCAGCAGTAGAGTATCCCTTGTCCAGAACTTTGAGACCAGCTACCAGAATCTGGAATCTAGAGAACATAGTTTCAATGGATTCAGATTCTTCCATTTTAAACGCCTCATACTTCTGAATGAGCGCCAGAGCTTTTGTTTCCTTGACTTGAACGTTGCCCTCATGCGTCATTCTGAGAGAATCAAAGATGTTCTTAGCTGTGTCTCTGTTGGAGATCTTCTCATACTCAGTATAGGAGATAGCACTGAGTAGGATGGTTCTGGCCTTATGGTGATTCTTGAAATCACGCTTTTGTTGATCAGTCATTGATTTTCTATCAATCTTCTGACCAGTTGCATTAACAGGGTGCGTGTATCCATCTGTCACCATATCCCACAGATCAGCATCATGTGCTAGAAAGAAGCTTTCAATTCTGTCTTTCCAGTAGTCAAAGTTTTCTCCATCAAAGACTGGAGGTTTGCCGCTGAATCTGTCTCTGTCCTCATTGGTGTCATTGCTGAAATGAGAGTTGTTTCCTGCCATTGTGTTTTTCTGACGCTGGATCTTGTACTGACACGGTTAAGTGTTTTAGCTCAGAACCAGGCGCTCTGATGCCAATTGAAGGGGTGAAAAACACAAGAAGGGGGGGTTGAATTGAAAAAAAAAAACTGGAATCTTAAAGCAAATGACAAGGTATTTTTATCCTGGTTCGTTTGATCTCAAACTACTCCAGTCCACCCGTTCAAGGTGATTTCGCCTCTCTCCAACGAGGTCTTAATTCACTATATTCAACTGAATACAAATCTGCTTTAGCAACTGCTAAAACCTTCTTGATTCAAACCACAATCCGGTTTGTCAAGGCAACACTTTCTTACAAAGGTATAAGCAAATGTGTGTGAATGTTTTCTACAAAAACTATATCACAACTGTGATGTTTACACAAATGAAGCTTAGAATGCTAGGTTGCTAAACACTAATAAAGTATCAGAGTTTGTTGGTTTAGCAAAACTTGTAGAGTGAAGATTATTGTTCAGCTTTGTGCGTGTAGAGAGTTTTTAAGCATTTTCCGTGATAATCTTCAAAGCTTGGTTTATATAGCACTTGAGAAGATGAACGTTGAAGCAAATATTCTTGATTCAATGCTATTAACAAGCTTTCCTTTTTGAGCAGATCTTGTCTAGAATGATGCCGTTGGTATTGATTAGCTTTCAATGCACAGTACCGTTGCTTCTTCAATGCACGTTCTGGCTTGGCTTATTCTGATTCTGCTACGCTGCTGATGAACAAATTTGATTCTGTATCAGAGTGTTTTACGCGCAGTTCTGTTCATCAAGCTCCAGCATGTGCAAGCGTTGATCATCTGATCTTGACGTTCTGATTCAGCAACTTCTGATGCTGGTGTGCAAACTCATATTCTGATGCTGAAAACGTGATCTTGCTTGTTTTAATCAGCATATCTGCAAATCAGAGCATAGTAATTTTAGGTAGCATATAATTCAATCATGAAATATTTAACTACTATATCTTTTCACTTTGTTATCATCAAAACTTAAATATAGGGTACTAGATTCAAACATTGTTCTAACATCCTTTGCTACGGTAACCAAGAACGTCGTGGCGCAGTTTATCCGACATAATTTGATCTGTCGATATGGTGTACCAGAGAGGATCATTACTGACAATGGTACAAATCTCAATAATACGATGATCACCGAGCTCTGCAAGCAGTTCAAGATACAACATCACAACTCTTCTCCTTACCGGCCGAAGATGAATGGGGCTGTTGACGCAGCAAATTAGAACATCAAGAAAATTGTGCAGAAGATGACGGTGACATACAAAGACTGACATGAGATGCTACCATTCGCTCTTCATTGGTATCGCACCTCAGCACAAACATCAACAGGGGCAACACCCTACTCTTTGGTGTATGGCATGGAGGCAGTCTTACCCATCGAGGTCCAGATACCCTCTATCGGAATTATGAAGGATGCGGGTTTGAGCGAAGACGACTGGATCCAGACCCGACTTGATCAACTAAACTTAATCGATGAAAAGAGACTTACTGCTATTTTTCATGGTCAGACGTACCAAAAGTGAATGATCAAGGCTTTTAACAAGAAAGTCAGACGACAAGAGTATCAGGTTGGGGATTTAGTGATCAAACGCATCATACTGCTGCAAGGTGATCCCAGGGTAAATGGACCCCCACGTACGAAGGGCCATTTGTGGTTAAGAACATTTTCTCGGGAGGAGCTATGATTCTAACCACCATGGATGGTGACGACCTTTCTCACCCCGTCAATGCAGACATAGTGAAAAAATACTACGCATAATCAAGGACCCGCTAGGTTGACTGACCTAGGAAAAAATAAGGGCTTCCTGGCAAACCAAAAGGGTTCGGGCAAAAATAAGGGATGATAATAAAAAAACTGTACACCCGACAAGTCGAAAACCTGAAAAGGAGGCTTGGGCAAAAAAGGGTATCCCGGTGGACCGAAAACCCGAAAGGGTGGTTCAGGCGAAAATTAGGGATTGAAGCGTAACACTATGTCTCATTGGATCATCTTGCAACCAGATTTCGGTATCAACTATTAAGCTCGGACAACGCCAATCAATCTGATCTACCTCCGACCGAGTAGCAAAGTGATGAGACGCTCGAAGATATAAAGGCAATAAGAGAGTTGGAACCCAGTGGGATTGTTTCACATAGTTGTTTTTATTTCTTTTTCACAAAATGTATAATTCCCTCGGCGGTGTTCTCTTACTAGGACGTCAGCCTCTTGTATAAAATGCCTATTACAGGCCAACAACTTCAAAATCAATACAATTCATTTTTATAAGAAATTTTGATTTGTTTTTCTTTTCCTGTTTTGTTATGCAAGAACATCCAATGAACCATTTTTGATATATGCATTTGACAATATAGGGATAGTGCCAGCTTGAGAATATAACTGAAGACACATACACTCCCCGCAGAGTAGGAACAAGGGCAAACAAGAAGTTTCCGAGCCTTACAGTTGCTCTACCCACCAGGTACAGGGATAGAGCCAACTTGAGAATATAACTGAAGACACATACACTCCCCGCAGAGTAGGAAGTGGTGTTAATTCTCCCCAAGCAGAGTTTATCACCAACAATAGAAGTTCACCATCAGTGGAGTTTATTTCTTCCACAAGCATAAATTCAATCCTTGACAAGGTTCATTATCACCAGCAACGGTAATTCATCCCCAGTTGAGGTTATTTCTCCAAATCAGCAGATCTTCTAGAAGAGTATTTCTCTTCCCCACAGAGTCATTCTCTCCCAACTTATTCTCCAGCAGAGTCCCTCCCGACGGATTATTCTCAAACAGAATGGACGCAAGTCTCCGGCTAATCATCTTCAGTCGTTATCCCCAGCGAGAATGAATAATTCAACTCCTTATACTCTCCAACAGCAGTCCAGGATTTATTTTCCCCAGCTAGAGAGTATCAAAAAAACATGGCATATCCATACATCATAGCATGTGCATATGAAGTATACGACACAATCTCATTTATTTTGAGAACATCATTACTCAATACATATCATACATCATGACATTGCATACGACTAACTCTTTACCTTTTAGGGAAGGATGCAATCAAGTTCTGTCAAGTTTTCCCTGGTTTAGTCAAATCAATACTAAGATTTCTATTCTAGTTCAAGTTAAGAAGCCCGGGTTCGACCGGATAATATCTTGATTTCTCCAAATACTACGAAGCCTGGAAACGACCAGATAGTGGTATATCCCGAATTCAAAGCTATGAAGCCCGGAAATCGACCGGAAAATAGTTGAATCCTCAGCAAGTTACTGTGAAGCCTGGAAATCAACCAGATAGCAGTACAAGACACCATGAAGCCTGGAATCGACCAGATAGTGGTATGTCATAAACACAAGCTGTGAAGCCCAGAAATCAATCGAATAATAGCTTAACCCTCAACAAGTTATTGTGAAGCTTGGAAATTGACCAGATAGCAATACAAGATACCATGAAGTCTGGACTCGACCAGATAATGGTATAAGACATCGTGAAGCCTGGATTACGACCAGATATCGGCAAAGGATACTAAAGCCTGGGACACGACCAGATAACAGTATAAGGTACTGCGAAGCTCGGAATTTGATCGAATAGTAGTTTACCCATCCAATTACTATGAAGCTCGGAGATCGACCAAATATTAGTAAGCCTTAAATTCAAGTTGAAGCCCGGATACGACCGGATAACAACTTAATTCCTTCAGAAGCCTGGAGCACGACCAGATAAGAAGTGAGAAATTGCAAAGCCTGGATTATGACCAGATAGCAAGTCTAATCTCACCCCCGGTAAGTCGCTGTGAAGCCTGGAGCACGACCAGATAGCAGTCGATCTTATTTCCCTCAGCAAATCACTGTGAAGCCTGGAGCACGACCAGATAGCAGTTCATTTACACCTCTTCGACCAAGAGGTGGTTCCCCAGTAGAATAACGGACAACTGAAGCTCCTAAAATTCTACTTTTACCAAGACAGAGACTAGTATTCCCCAGTGTAGTCCTCCTCAATAACAGGTGTACGGGCTCTCGCAAAGGAATCTCTTCTGCGATCGCCAATTCTTCTGATGGCATCTTTAATCCCATCTTCCAACGTCCACCTCCAAATGGCATCTTTAATCCCATTCCTAACATCGCAAGACAAATACCACCTCATGCGAGTGCAAATTTCTAGGCACTCTAGTGTTCAATCATCTTCAACCTTCAGATCATGAAAGGCAGACAAGCCAATCTACATCCTCAGGTTTAAGAAGATTGAACAGGGGCAACTGTTGTACCCTAAAATTTTCCCTCCCATATTTCTCAATACACTTCAAGTGAGGTCCTCAAATTGCTCAAGGAAGACCAAGGGTTGACCAGACAAACTCTCTCCTAAGGCAGTCTACCTCAAATTAGGGTTTCATTTTACACCAATGTAATTGAGTCCAAAGGATCCCAAATGCTAACCATTGTCCTAATATGTTTTCAAGATCATCCATGTCAAGTTTCAAATGCTCAGTCAATTGCTCAAAGGCCTAAAAATCGACTGTGTTAAGGCAAAAGTCAACTGTGTCCTACATACAGTCAAACTTCAAGAATTTTGGTCAACATCCTCATTTTCAAGCATTATTTATCATTTTATCAAGGGTTTATCATGATTCATCAAGTATTGCTCACAATTCATCAAAACCCAAAAGTTGCTAAATTAGGGTTTTGTAGGAAAAGTCAACTCAACTTTGACCAAGCATAACTTTCTCATACTTTATCAAAAATGACCCATCCAAAGCTCATTTTAAAGAGGATGTAATTCCCTACAATACATCTTCATCTCCCAAGTTCAAAATATGAACTCACAAGAAGATATAAATTTGGACATTATAGGTCATTTTGGAAATCAACAAAAACACCTTTTTGTCAAAGCTTCATACATGAACATGGAAGACTCAATTTAGATGAGACCAAAAGGGTTGCTTAGAGGAAATATTCAGATTTCTAAAAAGTCCATGAACACATCTCTAGGGTCAAAATTGAAGAAGTTATGCATTGGTGAAGTTGACCCTTTTTGCAAAATTTCCAAAAGTCAAATGTGCCCAAAATTATATTTTTTGTCAAATGGGCCCAACTTTTTATGCTTGCATTGAGTTTGTAACATGACCCACGACCCATGATCCTTCCCACTTGTCATTATTTTATTTTTGTCATTTATTTTGATTTTATTTCAATAAAATCAAATAAAATCAAAATAAAATCATGAAAATATCAAAACTAATCAAAGCTTGAGATTTTGTGCATGTTTAGGCTTCTTATACAGCTGGAAAGGAAATCAAATCGTGCAAGCTTCATTTGGACACAAAAAGATGGAATTTTCTCAAATTGGAAAGATTTGCACAAAGGATAAAATCTTGAATCAATGATCATTATTGGAGAAGATTTGAAACCAAATTGCAACCCTAATTCATTCAAGGGTACATATAGAACAAGTGCAGACCATAAACAAGGGGATTAGAGGCGTGAAAAACAGAAATCAGAATTACAAAAACTCAAGAAAAGTTAGAAATCATTTTCTCAGTTCCAGGCTTCCTCAAGCCATTCCAGTCACACAAATCACTTCCTGGACGTTCTAGGATCCTTTTACAATCATTAACAAGCCTGCTAACACCCAAAATCGCACTGTTAGCATCTCACGACATCCATGCTTTCTTGAAATCGAATATCACAATTCTGTCACTTTTAGCATGATTTACTTGGATATTCTGAATCCTTGAATCATTTGTAAGCTAATGGTAATACTTAATTGCATTTTCATTAACTATAGAGCAAGATGCCATAGTTAGGGTTCTTGGCTCGTTTTTGGGGTTTTTCTTTACAGGAACAATTAGCCATGGATAGTGGTACCATGATGCTCGTGAGGTTGCAACGAGTTAATTGGTACCACTAGTATTGATTTATCATGTGTGCATAGAATTTTGGAGGATCACAGGGTTGTACCTACGCCCAGATGACTGTAGGTAAAAGTCAAAACTTTTACCAACGGAGGGAGGAAGAAGATGGGTGGTGTGGCACTCCCTGATTTGCCTATTCAAAATTCGCGTGTTTTGTAATATATTATTTTGTTTTTCCAATATAGTAATTGTTTGTTATTCCATATACAAGAAAACAAGTCAGCTCAGATGGCAGGCATGCATTGTGAAAGTGCCAAAGGGCCTGGGTTCGATGCCCAGGTCCCCATATTGTTCAATATTATTTTTCTTTAAGCAATCAGGTGTACAAGCGCCCAGCAAGTCCACCATACACCATCAATATCCAGCCAACAGGTCATCCACATGCCAGATCCAAAGTTCCCCAATGATGGTTCACAGTACACCCTAGTCAAGCAAGCACATGAGATCATGAAGAGTCAAATGGGCTAGGCGCATTTGGGCTTGAATTTGCCATTCAGACCCCCCTTTTTGCTCAAACACCAGGCCCATCTTCCTATCTTTTTCTTTTCTATTTTTCTTTTGATTTAATTTCTTTTATTTATTTATTTTCTAACACAAAACTAATTCCTTTTTACAAAAAAACCATAAAAATCAATTTCACAAATTTAGAATTTAGGTTTTATTTTATTTTATCAAATTTAATTTTATATTAGTTTTAATTTAGGTATAATTCTAACTTCTCTTGTAAATAATTAAAATCAAATTAGAAAATTAGGTTCATTCTTGATCATATTTTTATTTCTTTTCATAAAATAACAAAAATGCAAAAAAAAGAAAGTTAATTTAATTATTTTTCTTAATTTAAATTAATTAGTAATTAGGTTTCTTTATTTATTCAATTAAATTCTATTTTTCTCAAAATAACACAAAAACCACAAGAATATGATTTTTCTTTCAATTAGGTTTAGACGAGGTCAAAACCCTAATTTCTCTCGTTCTCGATTCATCGCGCATTTATTATTTTTACGATATTAATTTAACTGCTCACAGTATGTAATAGTTTAAATTAGGATTTTCTTTTATTTATCGCTTTACGGATTTTTGGCTATGTAATTAATCCCCTCCCCGAAGCCTTGTAATAGCGTAGTTTTATTTCTCACATTTTAATTTTCGCAAATATTAACTGTTAGATGTATGATAATAGGATTGCATGACAAGTCTGTATGTTAACTTTAAAATGGTTAGCAAACTCTAAATGTGCAAAAATGATAACTGAAATCAAATCACTCGCACATGCGCACTCCTAGGGTATACTCTCACTTCGGTTTCCTTCGGTAAACGATCATTAAGTATAAGGTATTTTAGTGGTCTCCTTTCTGTCTAAACAAAGATCAAATGCCTAATTCAGAAATGTTGCCTCAGAAGGTTGCCTCAGAAATGTCGCCTCGGAAATGTTGCCTCGAATATTGATCTTAAGACATTGGGGTTATTACTAAAACGTTCTAACATTGCTTTAGTGGTCGTACGTCCCTTTCGAATTGACCCTTACAACTCAACGATGGTGCTACCTACTCTTTAATAGTGGGATAGCGCTGTCTAAAGGAAACAAGAACATAAACATTCTTTTTTTTCGAGTAGGTAGATGCTAGTAGGTACTTGCTCAAAATCAAACTTTTCCACACTTCCACTCTTTTCAAACAAAGTTTTCAAAAACACTTCGTAACACTCTTGAGGACTGATACAAGGGTCAAAACAAAGTAAAACAAAAACTTTTCAAAACACACAAACACAGAAGCAATTTTTAAAATGATGAGCAAGTACCTAAGAGCCCGTAGAAAACTACGGATAGAAAGGGTTCTAATACCTTCCCTTTCTATAAGCTACCCCCGTACTCAAAATCTTAAAAAAGGAATTTTTCTGTGCTTTTTTCCTTTCCAGTTGGATAAAATGAAATTCGGTGGCGACTCTTGCTTACCGCGACATTTTGCAAACAAAAAAACACAAAATGCAAACCAGTATTAAACAGTCGGTTCTGCCACCGCATCACAGACGTCTTCTAGTATATCATTCAGATGAAATCAAGCATAGATTCCTTCTACAACTCTTTTGGACAAAGTCGGGCATAAACTCATTCCAAATGCATCTGTTAGACAAAGTCGAGCGTAGACTCATTCTAGTGCATCATTCAGATGTAGTCAAGCATAGATTTCCTTCTGATACTCCTTGGAAAAAATCCAGGCGTAGAATCCTTCTAATACCTCTTCTAGATGAAGTCGGGCATAAACATATTCTAGTACATCTTCTAGACAAAGTCGGGCATAGACTCATTCTAGTATATCATTTGGATAAAATCAAGCATAGATTTATTCTGATATTCTTTTTGGAAAAATTCGGACGTAGACACATTCCAAACATATCTTCTAGAAAAAGTTGAGCGTAGACTCATTTTAGTACATCATTCAGATAAAATCAAGTGTAGATTGACTCTGATATTATTTTGGACAAAGTCGGGCTTAGACTCATTCCAAATACATCTTCTAAGACAAAGTCAGGCGTAGACTTATTCTGATACTCCTATCAACAGTTACTCTGGATGGAATATATAAGCCCACCTCCGATGACACCCCGTCACTCTCCAAATGGCATCTTTAAGCCCATTCCCGGTATAATTGACCAACAGTGTTACTTCCTGCACAGGCGAGTGCAAATTTTTGGGCACTTAAGTGTTCAATCATCTTCTACCTTCAAGTCACAAATGGAGGACATGCCAATCTAATCTTTAAGGTTTAAGAAGATTGAACAGGGGAAGCTGTTGTACCCCAAAATTTTCCCTCCCATTTTCATTCAAGATATTCTCCTGGGGTCCTCAAATGCTCAAGGTTGCTCAAGAATTGATCAGACAAATTCTTCTCCTAAGCAATGGACTTACAACTAGGGTTTTGCATTTCTCAAGGAAGATTGGGTATCCAAGGCTTAAAGTGGTTTTCATGGCTCCTCATATGCTTCAAAGAATGCTCATACCAAGTTTTAAGCCTTGCATCACAAGTTTTCTCAGTCAATTGCTCAGATGACTGAAAATCAACTGTATTGGGTAAAAAGTCAACTATGGTCAACATACAGTCAAAATTCAAGATTTTTGGTCGATATCAGCATTTTGAAGTTATATCCATCATTTTATCAAGGGTTGATCATGATTCCTCAAGAAAATCCCTCAAATAATCAAAAGTCAAAAGTTCCCAAATTAGGGTTTCCTTAGGAGAAGTCAACTGAACTTTGACTAAGCATAACTTTCACAAGCTTCATCAGCTTTTCCCCAACAAAAGCCTGTTTGAAGGAAATTCAATTCTCTAGAACTTTGTCTCTCTAAGCTCAAGTCCAGAAAAAGCATCATTTGAGAGATATAAGCCAATACATTACAAGTCATTTCAAAAGTCAACAAAAAGACACTTTTTGTCAAGGCAACTTACTTCAAGATAAAGTCTTAAAAAGAAAAAAATGATCAGCATAGAGGTTGTAGAGGACATCTTAAGCTTTCCAAAATTTCCCATATCACCTTCCAGAGATAAAAATTGAGTAAGTTATGACCATTGCAAGTTGGGAAATATTGAGCAAATGCAAGAAGTTCAAAGTGAGCAAATTTGTAATGTTGGACTATTGGGCCTAAGTTTTCAGGTCCAAACGAGTTCATGACATGTTTAACGACCCATAAGTCCATTCATACATTACCTTTATTTATTTTATTTTTTTATTTTTATTTTTATTCAATTAAGTCTAAAATAAATTAAATAAATATAAGACCAATGGACCAAGGCATGTGGGCTTTGCTATGAATCTTATTGGAGGCCCAAGATTGCATATACAAGATGGAAAATTTGTGCAAGGAATATTGGTGCAAGATTGATCAAAAATAGTAAGTTTTCACATAATTTCAAATCATATATTTTCATCATAAACCACAAATATTTGTACCACAAATATTGACCTAATCTCTTCCTCTATATATACACAAGCGATACCATATGTACAAACACATGCAGCATGCCACAACAACCCCTAAAAAGTTTTCTCAAAATTCTCAAGAAAAGTGCAAATTCGTATCACAAGATCCAGACAATCTTAAGCCAAACCAAGCATCCCACTATCATCCTGAATTCCAAACATTCATTAAGCAAAAGACGTCTCAGAATCGTGCCACAAAGCATCACGATGTTGGTAGTTTTCTCAAATTTCAAACTTCTGATTCATGCGTTATTGATTGATTTAGAGTACTCATACATGTTTATATTGATACTTAGAATTATTTTGACGCATAATATATGAGTTTCAACACAGGAATAAGACCACGCCATTACTAGGGTATACAGAGTTGTTTGCTATGTATCTTTGAATATAGATACATTCAAGCCAAGTGACCACCCCCATTGGATTCAAAGGGCTTAATTTAGAGGGGTAGAGTAATCTTCATTTGCTAACGTTTGTTATTTTCGCAGGTGCAAGAATTGGCTCGCCGGAGAAGATGACCGGAACTAGGGCCCCGACGCTTCTCAGGCCAATATATTCGTTTACATATTATATATTAATTGTTTGATTTATATAAACGGATGTATAGCCACCCCAAGGGTAGAAACATACGCGCCAAGTCACTCCTCTCCAAAGTCATGGGTTCGATCCCCGGTTTTGCTAAATTTTCCATGTTTTCATTATTTTTGCAGGTTTAATATATGATGCGCTGAACCTGTTACCTTGACAAAACCAACGCATTGGCCTAGTGGTATGCTAGGCTTGGGGAATGCTTGAGGGTGTGGGTTCAACACCCACCCCTACTAATTTGGTTATTTCTTTTTCCAATTCTATGTTTTTCACTCGTTTCTTCCTCTTTTTCACCCCTTTTTCTTTAAAACCTTTTTTTCAAAAAACATTTTTTTACAAAACCCTAATTTAATTTTAGGTTTTAATTAATTTTAGGTTTCAATTAATTTTATGATTTAATTAATTTTAGGCTTTAATTAATTTTAGGCTTTAATTCAATTTTAGATTCTTTATTTAATCAATTTTAGGTTTTATTTAATTAACCCTAATTTAGTTTAAGGTTTTTATAAATAAACCCTAATTTTTTTTAGGTTTTTACAATCTCCGCGTATTTACTTTCGCATCAGTTTTTCTCAATTATGTATCTACTACAGTATGTAATAGTTTAATTAGGGTTTATTGTTTTCCCCCAATTTCATGGTTTTTACCCCCTTTTCCGAAGCCCTGTAATAGTTTAGGTTTACTTTCCGCATCTTTACGTTCCGCAATTTATTGCTTTCCTTATAACTGCTAGTAATTAGTGTTTGTATGGCAAGATCTAAAATCAATCGTTAGATAACCCTAAGTACAAGATAAATAACTGAATTAAATCACTTTTCACACACTCACCTCTAGGGTAACCTCACTTGTTGCCTTCGAATAAAAACATTCATGTTCCTCGAACGTGGGGACGCTTTAGCAAAGACCCTCAGTTAAAAAAGATCGTAGTCCCTCGATGACCCTTATGATGCTGCCTTCGGTAAACGATCTTAGTCCATTACGACAAATTGCTAGAGCACCCTACGAGTTTCCTTTATGACTGTACAATGATCTATGCCTGTCCCTTCACATCCAACGGTAGGGCTTCCTACTAACTAATGGTAGGGTAGCACTATCTAAAGGGGGAGGAAAATAACATGAAAGACTTTTGAGTAGGTAGATAGCTCGTAATCGCTTGCTCATAAAAAATGAAACATCTTTTACACAAAACACTTTTCTCTGAAATATTTTCAAAAACAAACACTTTGTACGCATTCTTAACTTATACAAGAATTATTACAAAGTTGCCGCACTTAGACATTTTCAAACACATAAATAAAAGCATTTCAAAATAAAATGAGCTAGAGATTAAGAGCCCATAGATAACTACAAATTAAAATGGTGCTAACACCTTCCCTTTTCATAACCTACCCCCTGAACTCAATAAAATCTCGAGGGTCTTTCCTGTTCTTTTCACCCTTTCCTTATTGGATAAAAGAGAAGTTGGTGGCGACTCTTGCTTTCCACAACATTTGCAATAAAACACAAAACCAAGTCAATTCTCCCACTGTATTACATCATGTATATAGAACAAGCATATACATGTTTACTCAGACGACCTTGGATACATGCAACAGGGGCTTTTACTTCAACCTTTCATCATAAATTGAAGTTCTTTGTTAAAGGAAGATTAGTTATAATTGATGGTGAATAGGACATCTTTGTAAGTCACATAGAGTCCTACAGATATATCAGTGCTGATGAACACTGTATAGCAACACTATTTCAAGTCTTAGAGGTTGCTTCAATGCTAACCCTACTAGTATAGAAAATCAAGAAACCTACAGTGACTTCATGGAGAAATTTGCAAACATCTGTGAAAGATGGTACCTCAAAAGTTTGGGGTAAACTTGTGGAGATACCTGAGAAAAATAATCGCTTTGGTTTGGGATAAGAATCAACAAAGGCTACCTTGAAAGGAAAGGCACGATTTCCTCATATCCAGGAAACCTTCATCAACAAAGCTACGGAGCATGGTAGACAAGTGGCGATGATATCTAACAAGAGCAGCACCAAAAGAGCATCTGACTTCATCTGTGAATGTGCTCTAGGCGAATAGCTCAAGAATTGGACAGCCATGGAGATTCCATAGATCTTTTTCTTTCCAAAGTAATTTTTTTCTTATTTTTGAAAAAATCCATGTCAAACCCGAGGCATAGGGGTAGCTTGTAAGGGTCCCCCAATTTACTTCAGACAGTAGTCACAATTAATAAAAGTTATATTTCACATTCAATTAAGATCCATATCTTTCTCTTACATTTATCTCTTACATTTTAAAATGGCAATACTTTTCTTCATATGCATTTTCCAAAATTCACAAACTAAAACTGCACCAAAACATGATAAATATGCAAATCCATGCCTAAAACCACTGATAACGTTATTGCCGCTATCCGATATAATTTTGATGCACCCATCAACCAAGCAGAAGAGGAAGATGACAAAGATCTTGAACTCTCGGAGGAATTGGCAAGGAAGATAGAGAAAAAGCTAACAATATAAAACCATACCAAGAATCTATTGAGACCGTCAACCTTGGCACAAAGGCGGATCCGAAAGAGATCAAACTAGGGGCAACATTGGAGGAGAGCATTAAAGAAAGACTGGTCAAGTTGTTACATGAATATGTGCATATATTTTCCTGGTCTTACAGAGACATGACAGGATTTGATACAAATATTGTGGTGCATAGACTACCTCTCAAGGAAGGTTATTCTCCAGTTAGGCATAAGCTCAAAAGAACTCGTCCAGGCATGTCTAGCAAGCTTCGAGAAGAAGTCCTTAAACAATTTGATCCAGGGTTCTTAGCAGTGGTAGATTATCCACCTTGGATAGCTAACATCGTACTAGTGCCCAAAAAGGACGACAAAGTGTGTATGTGTGTAGATTATTGGGATCTAAACAAAGTAAGTCCCAAAGATGATTTCGCTTTACCTCACATAGAGGTTTTGGTGGATAATACAGCTCAAGCTTCGGTGTTTTCATTCATGGATGGTTTCTTAGGTTATAATCAAATCAAAATGGAACCCGAGGATATGGAAAGGACTACCTTCATGATTCCTTGGGGCATTTTATTTTAAAAGGTAATGCCTTTTGGTCTGAAGAACACATGGGAAACTTATCAACGGGCTATGGTCACACTGTTTCCTGATATGATCCACAAAGAAGTTGAGGTATACATAGATGATATGATTTCAAAATCTCATATAGAGGAGGATCACATCGTACATTTACCAAAGTTATTTGAACGTCTGCAAAATTTCAAACTGAGGTTGAATCTGAACAAGTGTACATTTGGTGTCAGGTCATGAAAGCTATTGGGTTTCATTGTAAGTCAGTGTGGTATTGAGGTAGACCCTGACAAGGTGAGCGCTATACAAGAAATTCCAACTCCAAGGATAGAAAAAGAGGTTTGTGGTTTCTTAGGACGATTGTATTACATTTCGATGTTCATATTGCACCTAACTGCTACGTGTGAGCCAATATTCAAATTACTTCGAAAATATCAGACAGTGGAGTGGAATGAGGATTGTCAGACAGTCTTCGAGACAATAAAGCAATATTTACAAGATCCACCAATCTTGATTCTACCAGTTCCTGGAAGACCGCTCATCATGTATCTAACAATACTTGAAGGGTCAATGGGATGCATATTAGGACAACATGCCGAAACAGGTAGAAAAGAGCATGCAATTTACTATCTCAGCAAGAAATTCACCGACTGTGAAACCAGGTACTCACTTCTCGAGAAAACTTGTTGTGCATTGTCTTGGGCTACTAAAAGATTGAGGCAATATATGTTAACTCATACCACATGGTTAATAGCAAGAATGGATCCTTTAAAGTACGTGTTCAAAAAACCAACTCTTACAGAAAGAATTGCCCGATGGCAAATGTTACTATCCGAGTGTCACATCCAATATATTACTCAAAAGGCCATCATGGGTAGTGTATTGGCTGACCGTCTAGCTCATCATTCGTTATAGGTAGTGTCCAGAATATCAACCAATGAAGTTTGATTTTCTAGACGAAGATGTCATGGTTATAGGTGACTACGAAATACCAGGGCCCAGAGAAGGACCTAAACCAAGGGCACATTGGACACTCATATTTAACGGGGCTTCAAATGCGCTAGGGCACGATATTGGAGCAGTTTTGATTTCCCTGAAGAATTTTCGCAAACCTTATACTGGAAGGTTATGTTTTGACTGCACCAACAATATTACTGAATACGAAGCTTGTATCTTGGGTCTGGAAGATGTTATCAATCTAATAATTAAACATATCGAAGTTTTTGGAGACTCAACATTAGTCATATACCAAGTCAACATGGAATAGGACACTAAACATCCTAAATTGATTCCATTTTGGGATCATGTTTTGAAGCTAGCTACGCAATTTACCAAAAATACATTCAATCATATTCTACGAGAAGAAAATTAGATGGCAGATGCCTTGGAAACTTTATCATCCATGTTCAAAGTAATATGGATGAATGATGAACCACACATTACAATTAGACATTTTGAAGAACCAACACATTGCCTCGCCATTGAAGAAGGACCAGATAATAATCCTTGGTTCTACGACATCAAGAGGTATCTCGATAAGAAATAATATCTAGAAATGCTTATGTGATTGAAAAATAAACTCTGTGGAAGCTAGCTTCAAATTTCTTTCTAAATGGTGATGTGCTATACAAAAGAAACTACGATATGGTGTTACTTAGGTGCGTGGAGAAACATGAAGCAGATACACTTATGAGAGAAATTCACGAAGGCACTTTTGGAACTCATACAAATGGACATGCCATGGTCAGAAAGATCTTGCGAGTATGTTATTATTGGTTGACGATGGAAGCTGATTGTTACCATTATACAAAGACATGTCACAAATTCCAAATATATGATGACAAAATGCATGTACCACTGACTCCTTTGAATGTCCTGAGCTCTCTTTGGCCATTCTCGACGTGGGGAATTAATATGATAGGAATGGTCGAACCGAAATCCTCTAATGGACACTGATTCATACTAGTTGCCATAGATTATTTCACTAAGTGGGTAGAAGCTACATATTACGCGAATGTAATAAGACAAGTGGTTACTTGGTTCATCAAGCAGAATCTCATATGCAAATATGGGGTTCCTAGCAAAATCAATACAGATAACGGGTCCAACTTGAACAACAAAGTGATAAAAGAGCTATGCGATGATTTCAAGATCGAGTATCATAATTCCTCACTGTATCGACCCAAGATGAACGGGGCCGTTGAAGCTTCCAATAAGAACATCAAGAAAATCATTCAGGAAATTATGAAAACATACAAAGATTGGCATGGAATGCTTCCCTTTCTCTACATGGCTATCGTACTTCCGTATGTACATCAACAAGTGAAACTCCTTTCTCTCTAGTATATGGCATGGAGGCAGTGTTCCTGGTTGAAGTAGATATTCCATCACTTCGAGTTCTAATGGAAATAGGGTTTGAAGAAGTAGAGTGGGTTCAGACATGACTTGATCAGCTCAACCTCATTAAAGAAAAATGCTTGACAACTTTATGCCACAGTCAGCTATACCAAAAGTAGATGAAGAAAGCATTCGACAAGAAGTTTCATCCTCGAGTATTCAAAGAAGGATATTTGGTGCTCAAGAAGATTAAACTACCTCTCCTTGATTCACGTGGTAAATAGACACCCAACTACAAAGGTCTGTACGTGGTTAAAACAACATTCCCGGGTGGCGGTCTTATCTTCACAACAATGGAAGGGGAAGAACTACCACATCCGGCAAATTCAAACATAGTCAAAAAATACTATTTATAAAAATCTCGCTAAGTGGGAACCCTAAACAAGCAATTTAGGAAAAAAGGAGCGTCCCAGTGGATTAAAAACCCTAAAGGGTGATCCAGGAAAAAATTAGGGACATACACAAAAACAAATTTATCCCGGTGGATTGAAAATCCAAAAGAGTGATCCAGGAAAAAAATTAGGGATCTTATTCAAAATAAAGAACAAAAAGACCGCGGTCCAAGAACCACGACTATGACCATGAAAGAGATGGATTAATCCAAATCATTTAACTCATAAGCAAAGGAGATTTGAGCTAACAAAAGGACACTGGAGAAACAAAAGTAGCAATTATCATTTTCATTGCCATTTTCAATTTTAAATCTTTCTATAATTACCTCTTTTAAGGAATTACATCTTGCACTCTTGCCTATTCAGAGGCATATTTATCAATAAACATTTAATTTCTCAAACTTTCAATTGTGTGTTTCCCTTTCAAACTTGTTTGTAAATACTACGATTATTCCTTGTGAATACTACGTTGAAACCATTTTGGGGATTTGACAAACAAATAAAAGCATTTGATAAAACATCAAAAAGCATTTTGGTTAGAAAGACATCAAAAGGAAAATCCACACATACGTTCATGCCTACGTCCACGTCCATGTCTACGTCCACACCTGCATCTACAACTACGTCCACACCCACGCCCGCGCCTGCATACAAATATCAAAATCCTGCTGACACCATTCATCTTGTTCAAATCAATTCAAAATACCGCGACGATGCAACATATAACATTGGAGAGTTGGTAACACAAAACCAATGGTTTAAAAGGAGAGAACATAAAAAAAAAATTCACAACTAGCATTTGGGGCATATACAAACATTACATTTAGGGTACACACAAACATTATATTTGGGGCATATACAAATACTCGGTGCATATACATTTTGGGTTCTATATCAGTTTAGGGTGTTATGCATGGCATTTCCAAAACACATCTTTGGTTAAAACTACGTACTTTCTTGATCATCTGGTCCACAAAACAAACAAATACCTTGTTAACATACATAACTAGTAAAACTCTAATCATATCTTTGGTCCAATTATCTAAGATTCGATTACCAAAAAATTTTTTCAAGTATCTACCCTCTAGGTTGTGGTAGGTATACGAATTTTCAGGATTATGTTATTTATCCTCTAGGTCGTGATAAGTGCGTAAGACTACCTGTGATACAGTGGTAGAACTGACTTTGGTGTTTTGCGTTTGATCACAATTGTTGCGGATAGCAAGAGTCGCCACCGACTTTTCTTTTATCCAATAAGGAATGGGTGAAAAGAACAGGAAATACCTTTAGAGATGTTTTCTTGAGTTCAGGGGGTAGGTTATGAAAAGGGAAGGTGTTAGCACCCTTTTCATCCGTAGTTATCTATGGGATCTTAGTTGCTTGCTAGATCACTTGCTTTGTTTGAAAAATGTGCTTTATGGTGTGGGTTTGAAAATATTTTCAAAACGTCTTTGTAATGATTCTCGTCTCTATAAGAATGCGTACAAAGTGTTGGTTTTGAAAATAGTTCAAAGTGATGTTTGTTGTGGAAGATGTTTTTGAAAGTGATTTTGAAAAGTACCTTTGTAATGATTCTCGTCTCTATAAGAATGCGTACAAAGTGTTTTTGACTTTTGAAAATGTTTCAATTGAAAGTGTTGGTGTGAAAATGGTTTTTAGTCGTGAGCAAGCAAGCAACTACGAGCGTCCTACCTACTCAAAAGGTCTTTGTTCTTTTCCTCCTCCTTTAGATGTTGTTATCTTACCATTGATTGATAAGAAGCCACGTCGTTAGATGTGAAGGGACGGGCGTGGGTCATTTGTATATTCATAGAAAGCAACCTATGGGACCTTTTATCAATTTTCATTTAGGGACTAGATCGTTTACCGAAGGAAACATCGAGGGTCATCGAGGGACTACGATCTTTCATTAAGGGTCTTTGCTAAAACATCCATATTCGAGGGACATGACTATTTTCCGAGGCAACAAGTTAGGTTACCCTAGAGGTACATGTGTGAATAATGTGTTTGGTTGCATGCATTTTGTCTTTGAATTTTGGGTTGTCTACTTGTTGGTTTTATCTTGCCATACACCCCAGTTACTAACATTTATGAAAGCAATAAAAATGTGGAAAATAAATGTCCTATGCTATTACATGTTTTTGGGGGATGTACAAGTGGGGGTTGCAAAAAATAAAAGTCCTAATTATTACAAACATACTTAATAGCAAGAAAATATAAATATATAGAAAATATAAGACAAAAATAGTGTAAAAAAAAAAGAAAGATGTGCCTTTCGATTCTCCCTCCTCTGCATTCCTTCGATTGGGGTCTGTAACTAGTGTGAGTCAAAGTCTGTAACCTTTGATTCACACCACCTTCTTTTTTTGTGTTTGCAGCTGTGAAACAGTAAGGGGCGAAGCCTAAGGCTTCGATTTATGAAAACTTTTCTCTTTCGTTTGGGTCTGTATAAGTTAGTCTCTAACATATACTTGGACAAGAAAAGCATACAATCGAAAGGATAGAAACGAAAAGTAAACATATGTTATTTACATGATTGAAACAAAAGGGTTAAGGTCAGGGTGACATACCTTTCTTGAAGATGGAATGTGTTTGTTGGACCTTGAGTTGCTTCCCTGGATGCTTTTGGATTTGAAGGGAAGAAACAAGTGTTATGTTTCTAATGCTGGATTCGAAAGAAGGAACCAAGTGTTGGGTTGGTGTTTCCCTGGGTTCTGGGTTTGAAGGAAAGAAACAAGTGTGGTGTTTCTAGTGTTGGATTCGAAAGAAAGAACAAAGGGTGTGGTCTTTTGATTCTAGGTTTGAGAGTGTGTGAAGTGTTTTCTCCTTTCTTTGCCTTGTTAGCAAATCTCTCTCTAGCCACCAAAAGCCCCATTTTCATGTGTGATAGAACCTCTTATTTATAGATGAAGTTGGGTGAGGTTTGGGGGGAAAATAAAAGAAATTTGAATAAATTGGGTATGATGTTCTTATAACTTTCGAGGTGCAGTATTTGTATGCCAAATTGGTGCAAATATAGGAGCAGCATAGCAGGACTGCTTTGCAGCAGTTTTGGAGCATTGTGGCCAGTGCAATAGGCTTGGACTTGGCAGCATAAGCATATTGAATAAAACTTTTTCGTTTTTGACCAACTAGATCCATCCTTCGATCAAACTCCTCTTCAGACAACAATATTTGTTCCCAAACAGTATGTGTCTTTTGAATGGGCCATATGTCTCTCTTTTGAAGGGGGGAAATGTGTGTCCTTCGATTGGACCATATTTGTATCTTTTGAAGGGGCCAAATGTGTCACTTGTGTGCACCACTTGTAATTCTTTGAATGGGCCACCAAGATATGTCCTTCGAATGGGCCACCCAGGTATGTCATAGTGTAGAAACAAGTTGTTTTAAAGGGAGGTATTGCCCAGTCGAAGCTAGCATGAAGATAACCAATACCCCGTGGGTGCTCAGCATAAAGGAAGTCATTGCCTTGTGCATACTGGCATGCATAGAGGAGGAACTTGTCTTGTGGATCAAATGCAAGCATGAAGCATGTACTTGCCTTGCAGGCATGAAGGAAATACTGCTTGTGAATCGAAACAAACATGCGGGAGGCTAATGCTTGTGAATCAAAGATTGCATTTAGGAGACTAAATGCCCAATCGAAGCTTGCATGCAGGTAGCCATCTAGACAAACCTATAGGAGGCTAATGCTTGTGAATCGAAGAAAGCATGCAGGTAGCCAATGCATTGTGAATCAAGAAAACATGTAAGGCCAATGGTGGAATCGAAGCTTGCATGCAGGAGGTCCCTGCTTTGTGAATCAAAGGCAAACATGTAAAGGGCCAATGGTGCAATCAAAGCTTGCATGCAGGAGGTCCCTGCTTTGTGAATCAGAGGAAAACATGTAAGGCCAATGGTGCAATCAAAGCTTGCATGCAGGAGGTCCCTGCTTTGTGAATCAGAGGCAAACATGTAAAGGGCCAATGGTGCAACCGAAGCTTGCATGCAGGAGGTCACTGCTTTGAATCAAAGGAAACTTTCAGAAGGCAAATGCCTTCTAAATCAAAGGAAGATTTCATAAGGTCATTTCCTTCTTAATGGAAAGAAGCCAGTAGGAAGCCACTAACTTTTGAATGGAAGGACACCAACAGGAGGCCCTTGTCTTCTGAATCAAAGGAAGCTTGCTTTTCTTCAAAAAATCAAATTTATCTTCTTTATTCTTTCAACAGTTTTCCTCTTTGACTTGATGCTTGTAAATCCAATATGATCCATGATAACTTGAGTTGATCAAGCCTTGTGCAGTTTTGGTCCAATAGAAATCTTGTGAGAAAATTCTTGAGAAATGAGAGAGAAAATTTTGGGGTACAACACTACCCCCGTGTCATTTATCCTCTAGGTCGTGATAAACACACAAACTTTTTCAATTATCTATCCTCTAGGTTGTGATAGGTATGCGAATTTTCAGGGATATATTATTCATCCTCTAGGTCGTGATGAATATGTAAGCCCATCCATGTGTCATTTATCCTCTAGGTCATGATAAATGCACATGATCATCCTCGTGTTGTTTACTCTCTAGGTTGTAGTAAACATTACAAAATCTGCGATATAATTCATTGCGCCAGTCTCCATGCGATGATTTATTATCAAACTTTTCTGTGTTTATCCCCTAGGGTGTGATGAATAAGCAAAATATGCATCATAAACTTACTATGTTAATCTCAAAGCATTAGTAAGTAAATTTTCAAACTTGTATTATTTACCTCCTAGAATATGGTAAAATATGCGAAAAATCTACGATCGTTTTTAGATATTGACGATATATTCGCATCGCCGTATCTAAGTAGAATCAAAACTTTCTGTTCAAACTCTGGTAAAATGATACATCATTATCTTTACCTATTCTTTCTCAATACTCTTGGGAACTGTGATACGGTGGGAGAACTGACTTGAGTTTTGCGTTTTGTATTCGCACTTGTTCGGTTGAGCAAGAGTCGCCACCGGCTTTTTATTTTATCCTAAAGGAAAGGTTAAAAAGCACAGGAAAAACCTTTTGAGATGTTTCGTGGGTCCGGGGGGTAGATTATGAAAAGGGAAGGTATTAGCACCCTTTTCATCCATGGTTCTCCATGGGCTCTTAGTTACTTGGTTTTTCCATCACTTGCCTTTGATTTTCAATTGCTTGAAATTATGGTGTGTGTGTGTGTGTGTGTTTTGAAAATGTTTTTGAAGAAGATGCCTTGTCTTAGGCAACCAATGTAATGACTCGTGTTTGAGTGTTTTACAAAGGTGTGTATCTTTTCGAAAAGATGTTTCAAATGTTTTTGAGAGTTTGTTTTGAAAGTGTTTGTGGAGTGTGGTTTTAAAAGTAGGCAAGTGTTTTTGCAAGTTTGATCAAGTAACTAAGAGTTTTGTCTACCCCTAAGTTTACTCAAAGGTTTTTCTCATGTCTTAACCCTTTTTTAACAATTTTGTTCCACCATTGTATTTGGTGGACAATCTTGCGTTTAGGATGTTTAACGGGACAGGCGCGGGTCATCGTATGGACCATGAATGCAATGATGCCAAGTGTCTTTGGCAATTTGCTTGAAGGGACTATGATCGTTCCGTTTAGGCAACTTTCGAAAGCGTCATCGAGGGACTTATGATCATTTGAATTGTTTTGCCAAAGAAACTCGACGTGCAAGCATGGCCCATTTTGGAAGGCAACGAGCGGGATTACCCTAGGGGTGCAAGTGTGATTGTGTATTGATTTCATGTACTTGTCTTGTATTAGGTTATCTAGCGTTTGATTTTATGTACATACAAACCTTAGGTCTAACCATGGTATATTTGAAAATGGTAAATTGCGGGAATTTAAAGTCTACGCTATTACAAATAAGAATCCGGGAGCGGGGGTACAAATGTTCAAATGGGGGATATTTTAGCAAGAAATTAAACCTACACTATTACATTCAAATTGAAATTTTACAAGGTATTTAATTGCACCATAATTAAATAAAATAAAATAAATATGCAAGATGCAAAAATGATTTTTATATGTATGTAAAAAGTATTTTTTATGTGTCAAATAAACAAAAATGAAATGAATTAATTTTTGGTATTTTTATGTATTTAGGGCAAAAACCCTAATTTGCTAAATAAATGTATTAATTATTTAATATATACAATATTTATTAATTATGTACAAAAATGGAATAAAGGGAGGTATATTGTCAAAAAGTGATTTTTTAAGTTAAATATTAATAAAAATAAAAATGTATTATTTTTGTGTTTTTAACCTAAATATACTAATAAATATATAAATATTTACATTATTTATAAAATATATTAAATATATACAAAAAATTAAGTATTTAATATTTACAAAAAAATTATATTTTTTATAAAAATGTTTTCAAAAAGATAAAATAAAATAAAAATCAGAAAATAAATATATTTGTATTATTTTTAGCTATTTTAAATAAAAGTATATTTATGTTTATTTATGTACAAAACTAAATGAAATCAAATAAATATCAAATAAAATGCAAAAAATATGAGAAAAATGTTTTTAATATTTTTTATGCTTTAATAACAAATAACAAATCAGAATCAAAAAGAAAAAATTGAAAATGACAAATAAAACTCAAAATGGGCCAGGGGGTGCAAATGTAAAAACATGGTGCAAAAAGGAAAAAAAGGTCAGGCCCAGCCCATAGAGGTTGTCTGCAACCTCCAGACAACAAAAATGTCCAAAAAATACGCGCCTTTCATCCTTGTTCAAACATCCTGATTCCTGGACTTTTAGCACAAACTCATAACATGAAGAATGTCAAGCATCAAGACACGATTCCATACATACCAAAAACTTGATCTAACTCTCAGAAATGAGAGAGAATTTCTCCATCCCTAATTCTTAACCTAAGTTTTTGTCAATGTTCAGGTCTTAAATTCTCTCAGCATATGCAATATAAATGGAAAGTGAGGATATGAGTGGCTTCAGGGACATGAGTATGACACTTTTCATTCACAAACTTAAAGCTAACTCTTCCTAGATTGAGAGATAGAAGTCCATGAACTTACCTGTTCAGCTTGGATCGTATCTGGCAATGGAGGTACTTTCAAGGCAAGGTGAGGATTGGTACAGCTTTCTTGAAGTCCAGGGATGCTATTCCAACCTTTAGCCTGCTTTGAAACCAAGTGAATCAAGCTATGGCAATCAACCTGCAAAACAGAAAAAGTGAAAATGGTGAAGTTGGTTAGAGGTGTTACAGGTCGTGTCCAATGCTTGGGATAGCTTGTATATGTGGTATGGAGTGTGTATGAACTGGTTTTAGCAAAAATGCACGAGTGGATTGAGTTATGGAAGTCCAACTGCAGAGGTGACTCTGTTTTCTGCAGTAGGATGGTGTTTTGATGAATGATGAGGTTTGGAAGGTGTTTTGGTCGTGCCTTAGCTCAGTTATGTTGTTTGGGATGTGTCTAACAAGTTTGTCTAAGCTAGTTCTTGTAGCAATGAGAGTTGTTGTGAGTTATGCCAAGTTTCTTCACACTTAAGCAAAAAATGTCAACTTGGTTTCTAGACTTGTGCAGGCCCCTCAAATGTACTGCATCTTTTTGTCTTGATCAGTATGTTATATCCCTGAACTTGTGCCAAAAGGATTTGCATTGTACTTCTTGATTTGCAAACTTGACATAAAGTTCCACTTTTCAAAAATGGATAAATTGCTTTTTCCATTTATGGCTCAATCTTGTATGCAATGGTTAAACACACAAGATAAGGCTTAAACAT
Source organism: Vicia faba (assembly GCA_948472305.1). NCBI lineage: Eukaryota > Viridiplantae > Streptophyta > Magnoliopsida > Fabales > Fabaceae > Vicia > Vicia faba. The sequence goes on from OX451736.1 coordinate 1,603,151,665, forward strand.
GAAGGATTGGCATTAAATTTATGAGTGTGGAAGAGATAAAAGACCTGTAATCTAGCTTAGAGCATGCTGAGTTCAAAAATGCAAAGTTATGGACATGGAAATGGCTCATGAACAAAGTGAGTTTTTCCGACATTGCCAAATTCGATTCTCCCTAACCACAAGGTTGTTTGATGAGTTCTTGGACATTTTGGAAAGCTTGGAATGTGTACTACAATCCATATTTGTAATGAAAATTGAAATTCCAAGTGGAATCATGTGAAAAGTGGCCATGAAGTTAGGCAAAAATCCTGCCTAGAATAGGTCAAAAATTTTCTAAGTTAAGAATGTTTTGTACCCTTGTTCCAAAAATCATAACTTGGGCTACAAGCTTCTTTTGAGGAAACTTTGTGAATCAAAGTTGTATATTTTGCAATGGACTATAACTTTCATGTTTTGAGTTTTCCTTGAATCCAAATGTATCTTGATGAAAAAATGGGACAAAGTTAGGAAAAAATTAGGGATTTTCATAACTTAGAAAAATTCTAAGTTATGAAAATTCTTCATTTTAAACCCTAATTTGCAATTTTGGGTTTCTTGATGAACAAGTTTCATATTTTGGAATGTTTTGATGGAAAATGAATCTTGACACTTGATTTTGACCAAAAAGTCAAAGTTTGACTTTTCAGTATATAGTAAAAAATTGATCAATTGCCTGGAAAATTCATCTGTCAATCTTGTGCATTTGGGATCTTTTGAACTTGTTAAATGTGTCAAGACCATTTCATTGAGTCCTTGAGTCCATATGTGAGCTTGGTTTGCCATTGGCTAGGTCAAACAGTCAAAAACTGCCTTTGTGCAGTCAAAACCCTAAAAATGACCATTTTGCCCTTTTGGTGATCTGATCAAATTTCTTGTGGAATTGTGATCCAAACTTGACCAAATGGTTCATATGAGTTCATAATGTTGATGTGGGTCAAGAATCATGAGGTTTGACTGTCAATTGGCCACAATTGACTTTTTCCCCAATACAACTGATTTCTAGGTCAACTGTCCAATTGACTGGGCAAAGATTGGAATCAAGACTTGAAACTTGGTATGGATAAACTTGTGAGTCCAAAATGAAGCATGAAAGTCATCCTAGGCACTTTAGGTCAAAACATCTTTGTGCAAACTCAAACCCTAATTTGGGTCAACAATGCAAGGGGGAGTCTTGAGCAGAGCAAACCCTAACTGGATCTTGAGCTCCAAGGGTCTTGTGGTGAGAAAATGTTGAGGAAATGGGAGGGCAAATTTTGGGGTACAACAATTGCTCCTGTTCAATCTTCTTAGACCTGAAGAGTTAGATTGGCAAGTTTGCCTTTCGCGGCTCGAAGGTAAAAGGAGATTGGACACTAGAGTGCCCGGAAATTTGCACTCGCATGCTGGAGTAACAGCAATGTGATGTCGGGAATGGGCTTATAGATGCCATTTGGAAGTGTTGGTCGCGTAAGAGATTCCTTAGCGAGAACTTGTGTACTTTGAGAAAGGAAGATGTTTCCTGGCTTGTTACAGGTGTTGATCTTCAGTCTCTTCATGCAGATATGCCCTGGCTAGATACAGGAGTCGAATCCACTATTGGTTGCTCACAGATGTGCCCTGGCTAGATACAGGAATCGAATATGGAATTGTTGTCGACAGATATGCCCTGGCTGGATACAGGTATCGAATCTGGAATTGTCGTCTGCAGATACGCCCTGGCTGGATACAGGAATCGAATCTGGAATTAGTTGCTCACAGATGTGCCCTGGCTGGATACATGTATCGAATCTGGAATTAGTTGCTCACAGATGTGCCCTGGCTGGATACAGGTATCGAAACTGGAATTGCAAAAGGTTGGTAGAGATAGCTTTCCTGGCTAGATACATGTGTAAACCTCTGACCTGAGAATGAAAGATAATTTCCTGGCCTGTTACAGGGGTTGATCTTCAAACTCTTCATGCAGATATGCCCTGGCTAGATACATGTATCGAATCTACAATCAATCACTCACAGATGTGCCCTGGCTAGATACAGGAATCGAATCTGGAATTACGATAGTTGATAGTAATCATCCTTGGATTGACCTTTTCCTGAAAAGGCAAAACATCAGTTGTATGCAATGTCATGATATATGAAATGCACGATGTCATGATGCTCAAAATGAGATAGTGTTGTATTCACTTTATCATGTATGTAAGCAGGATGTATGAAATATGAAATGTCTATGAATGTATTTTTGTCTAGGAAAATAAATCCTTGACGACTGGCCGGGGAATCAAATCCCGGGCTGATGTTGAAGAGTAGAGTTCTTCGTTTTCGCTGGGGGATGATGGTTGCAAGAATAAACCGGTAGGAGAAGATGACTCCGTTGGGGAATAAACTTGTTGGAGAGATTACTCTGAGCGGAACAAAATAAGTGAAGAGATTACTCTGCGGGGTATTACTCTGTGGGAAGAGATACTTTGTTGAGGTTTTGATGAGAGCCCCGCTGGGGATTTCAACAATAGACTCCGCTGGGGATTTCAATGATAAACTCCGCTGGGGATTCCGCTGATAAAATATTTTTGGGAACTTTGATGAACTCCGCTGGGGACAGGAAGAACTTTGCCGAGGATGGACTTTCCGTGGTAATTAGCTGAGGATAACCCAGTTATAAGCTCTTGTGAGGAATAACTTTGAATAAAGTCTAGGAGAGACATCCGTACTCTGCAGGGGATAAGCTTCCAGAATCTACTGGGGATAAGCTTCAAGACCTGCTGGGGATAATGATTCAACTCTCCTGGGGAAAATTTTTTAGACTGTACTGGGGATGGTATTCCGCCGGGGAATAATCTTATATTAAGACTACCGGGGATGCTTGTTGAGGAATGTCTATACTCTTCTGGGGAATATTGAGATCTTCTGGGGAGTGCTGAGATCTTCTGGGGACACCCAACTTCCTTAAGGCTGACAGTAGACTGATTCTGCTTGGGGAGAATATTGCTGAACCTTGTCTTGCTCTGTGGGGAGTTGAGGTAACTTGGTCGCATTCTTAAGCCGAACCTACCTTGGTACCTTGGTGGACAGAGCAACTAGCTTGCCTAGATAATTCTAAATTGCCCCTGTTTCTGATGTCACCTGTAATTAGTCTTTTGTTTCATATGCAAATATTCCTAATTAGCAATTAATGTCAAATGCATATATCAAAAATGAACATTGGACATTTTTGCAAAACAAAACAGAAAAAGGAAAAATGATGGGTAATTTATCTGAAAAATTGAGCTTGTATTGATTTTGAAATTTGCCTGTAAATACGCGTTTTTTGTACAGGAGGCCGACTTCCTAGTAAGAGAACGCCGCCGAACAACATAGAGTTTATACAATTTTGAAAAGGAAATAAAACAGATATGTGAAAAATAATCCCACTGGGTTTCAACTCTGCTATCGCCTTTATGTCTTCAAGCGTCTCATCACTTTGTTGTTTAGTTGAAGATGAAGCTGATCGATCGATGCCGTCTGAGCCCGATAGTTGATGCCGAATTCTGGATGCAAGGTAATCCAATGAGACATAATATTACGCTCTATCCCTAACTTTTGCCTGGACCGCCCTTTCGGGTTTTCAGTCCACCGGGATACCCATTTTTGCCCAAGCCGCCTTTTCAGGTTTTCGACTTGCCGGGTGTACAGATTTTTTTATTTCATCCCTTATTTTTGCCCGAACCCTTTTGGTTCACCGGGAAGCCCTTATTTTTGCCTAGGTGTGTCAACCTAGCGGGTCTTTGATTCATGCGTAGTATCTTTTTACTATGTCTGCATTGGCGGGGTGAGGAAGGTCGTCACCATCCATGGTGGTTAAAATCATAGCTCCTCCTGAGAAGATATGTTTAACCACAAATGGCCCTTCGTACGTAGGGGTCCATTTTCCCCTGGGATCACTTTGAGGAAGAATGATGCGCTTGATTACCAGGTCTCCAACTTGATACTCTTGTCGTCTGACCTTCTTGTTAAATGCCCCGATCATCCGTTTTTGGTACGTCTGACCATGACAAATAGCAGTGATCCTCTTTTCGTCAATTAGATTTAATTGATCAAGCCGAGTCTGGATCCAGTCATCTTCGCTCAAGTCTGCATCCTTCATTATCCGGACAGAGGGTATCTGGACTTCAATAGGCAAGACTGCCTCCATGCCATAGACCAAGGAAAAAGGAGTTTCCCCTGTTGACGTCCTTGCTGAGGTGCGGTACCCATGAAGAGCAAACGGTAACATCTCATTCCAATCTTTATAGGTCACTGTCATCTTCTGCACAATCTTTTTGATGTTCTTATTCGCTGCTTCTACAGCCCCATTCATCTTCGGCCGGTAGGGAGAAGAGTTGTGGTGCTGTATCTTGAATTGCTCGCAGAGCTCAGTGATCATATTGTTGTTAAGATTAGTACCATTGTCCGTAATGATCCTCTCAGGTACACCGTATCGACAGATCAGGTTGTGCCGAATGAACCGTGCCACGACGCTCTTGGTTACAGTAGCATAGGAAGCTGCTTCAACCCATTTCGTGAAGTAATCAATTGCTACCAAGATGAATCGATTCCCGTTGGATGCCGTCGGTCGGATCTCGCCGATCATATCAATGCCCCACATTGCAAAAGGCCAAGGTGCTGTCAAGATGTTCAGAGGAACCGGAGGAATGTGCACCTTGTCAGCATAGATCTGGCATTTATGACAAGTTCGAGAATGCTGGTAACAGTCGGCTTCCATTGTGGACCAGAAATATCTTGCCCGAAGGATTTTCTTTGCCATGGTATGTCCACTGGAATGCGTCCCGAAGGTACCTTCATGTAGCTCTGCCATGATCTTTTCTACTTCAGTCTTATCCACACAACGCAGTAAGGTCGAATCATGGTTTCGCTTGTACAGAATGCCGTTGCTGAGGAAGAATTTTGCCGCGAACCTTCTCAGGAACTTCTTGTCGTTAACCGATGCGCCTTTGGGGTATTTTGAGCTTCAAGGTACCTCTTCACTTCATGATACCAGGGCTTTTCAGTTACCTCTTCGGCCTCAAGATCGCAGCAATATGCAGGTTCATCCAATATCCAGATAATGATCCGGGGCGCTTCGTTGTCCCATTTGACTTTGAACATCGAAGACATCGTAGCCAACGCGTCCGCTAACTGATTTCCTCTCTTGGGAAGTGTTCAAAAGTTATCTCCTCGAAGTGGGGAAGCAATGTCAGCACATACTCCTTGTAGGGAATAAGATTTGGGTGTTTCATATCCCACTCGCCTTTGATCTGATTGATCACGAGAGCGGAATCTCCGAAGACACTCAGAAACTTGATCCTTAAGTCAATTGCCGCTTGAAGACCCATGATACATGCCTCATATTCTGCCATGTTGTTGGTGCAGTTGAAACATAACTGGGCGGTGAGTGGAGTATGAGTGCCTTTGGGGGATATAATCACAGCGCCGATACCATTACCCAAAGTGTTCGAGGCTCCGTCAAAGTGCATAGACCATCGGGATCCTTCCTCAGCTCCTTCATCCGGTTCAGGTACTTCGCAATCAGTTACTACCATGATATCCTCGTCTGGAAATTCAAAGTTCAATGACTGGTAATCGTCCACCGGTTGGTGTGCCAAATGGTCTACCAATACACTTCCCTTGATTGCTTTCTGAGTTGTGTACTGGATGTCATATTCCGTCAAGATCATTTGCCATCTTTCTTTTCTTCCGGACAGAGCAGGCTTTTCGAATATGTACTTGATTGGATCCATTTTTGAAATCAACAGGGTAGTGTGAGTCAACATATACTGTCTCAGCCGGCGAGCAGCCAATACCAGAGCACAGCAAGTTTTCTCGAGCAGTGAGTACCGAGTCTCACAGTCGGTAAACTTTTTGCTCAGGTAATAAATGGCGTGTTCTTTCCGGCCAGACTCGTCATGCTGCCCCAGCACATACCCCATTGAGTTGTCAAGTATTGTCAAGTATAGTATCAGAGGTCTCCCTTCAACCGGTGGCATAAGAATGGGTGGTTCTTGGAGATACTCTTTGATCTTTTCGAAAGCAGCCTGACATTCATCGTTCCAACGTACTACTTGATCTTTCTTCACCAGTTTGAAGATTGGTTCACAGGTAGCAGTTAGATGTGAGATGAATCGGGCAATGTAGTTCAGTCGTCCTAGAAAGCCTCTGACTTCTTTCTCTGTCTTGGGAGTTGACATCTCTTGTATCGCTTTCACCTTGGCAGGGTCTACTTGAATACCTTTGTCGCTTACAATAAAACCTAGTAGTTTTCCAGATCTCACCCCAAAGGTGCATTTGTTCGGGTTCAACCTCAGCTTGTACAACTTCAGACGGTCAAACAGCTTCCGTAGGTGGTCAAGGTGTTCCTCCTCAGTTTGGGACCTTGCAATCATATCGTCGACGTATACTTCTATCTCGTGATGGATCATATCATGAAATAAAGCAACCATGGCACGTTGGTAGGTGGCCCCAGCATTTTTCAACCCAAAAGGCATGACCTTGTAGCAAAAAGTGCCCCACTGAGTAACAAAAGTGGTCTTCTCCATGTCTTCAGGAGCCATCTTGATTTGGTTATAATCGGAGAAGCCGTCCATGAAGGAGAAAACTTTATGCTGAGCAGTGTTGTCAACCAGAACATCGATATGAGGCAGAGGGAAATCATCCTTAGGGCTCGCCCTGTTCAAATCCCTGTAATCAACACACATCCGGACCTTACCATCCTTTTTCGGCACTGGAACCATGTTGGCTATCCATTGAGGGTAAGAAGTTACTGCTAGGAACCCGACATCAAATTGTTTCATAACCTCAGTTTGATTTTCTCGGACATCTTTGGACGCATACGGCAGACCTTTTGTTTTACCGCAGGGCAGTCTTCCTTCGTAGGCAGGTGATGAACCACAATGTCGGTATCCAAACTAGGAATGTCTTCGTAAGACCAGGCAAAGATTTCAACATAGTCATGCAGCATCCGAATCAACCGTTGTTTCACACTGAGCTATAGATTGGCACCAATCTTGACTTCCTTTCTGTCTGTCTCAGTACCCAGATTTATCGTTTCCACTGGCTCTTCATGTGGCTGAATGGCCCTCTCTTCCTAGAGTAACAGTCTTGCAAGTTCACCAGGCACTTCGCAATCATCTTCACCTTCTTCTTCGGCTAAGTTGATTGGATTTTCGAAGTCATAACTTGCAGTAGCAGAGTCGTTACCAGCGAGATCCAGAGTGGATTGGAATCTGTATAAGTGAGTGTGTGTAAATATAACTGTTTTGCAATATAAGATAAAGAAAGAAAAGGAGCACAAGATTTGAAATGCAACAAACGTCCAATGTTTTGATTAATGATATATGAAAATGTCATACAAAAGCCCTCACAAATGGAGCCACGGTGCCCCGGGTAGGACACCGAGCCATAAAAGTTTCAACATATTGTTTGTTACAAATTGAAAACAAAAGAGTTCATTACTGAGTGACAAAAGTAATAGGTGTAAAGTCTTTGGCAGTCTAGTTGCTTGGTCCATTGTCGGTTGTCGGGTAGATCCAGCTGTCAAATTCAGATTCCTCCACTTCGTCTTCAATAGCATTCACTCCTGGGTTGGTGATGAACACAGGAGGTCTTCCAATCCTTGCTTTGCGAACAACCCTCTGAGCCTCTGCAGTGAAGCCCAAACCAAACTTGTCGGTCTTCGGAGTGAAGTCAGGAAGTCGGCCCCAGTTTGCGCACTCACCCTTCTCAATCACAGCCCGGGCATCCTTCAAGGAAGCCATCTTCAAAGGAGGGTCCTCAATCACCGTTTCAGCTGACGCCAACGTCTGAGGCACTTCTTCAAAGTATTGAAAGGGGGTTTCAATGAATTCCCCATCCATTTCTATGTACCGGAACGAGTTAAGATGGATGACCATATATTCTTCTTCCCCTTGAACTGTAACAATCTTTCCTCTGACTGGGTACTTAAGCTTTTGATGTAGTGTGGAGGTCACAGCTCCATCCTTGTGGATCCATGGACGGCCCAACAACCAAGAGTAGGATGGACGGATGTCCATCACATAGAAAGTTGAATCAAAAACTTGAGAACCAACCTTGATTGGAATGTCAACTTCCCCATGTACCATTCTTTTCGAACCGTCAAAGGCTCGGACAACAATGTTACTAGGCTTGAGCTCCAAACTCTCACAATCTAACCTGTCTAAGGCTTTCTTGGGCAATACGTTCAGTGAAGAACCGGTGTCTACCAACACATGGGCAAGAGTAGTGCCCCTGCATTCAATAGAGACATGCAGGGCATCATTATGGTTCTTTCCTTTTGCAGTCAGATCGGCGTCAGAGAAGCCCAGACCATTATCGGCAGTCAAGTTGGCCACACAATCAGTAAATTGATCAGCAGACGTTTCTTGTGGCACATGGGCCGTCTTCAGGAAGGAGATCAGAGCCTTGGCGTGGGCCTCTGAACACAATAGCAGTGATAGCATAGAAATCTTTGATGGGGTGTGCCCCAACTGCTCGACAACATTGAAATCACTTTTCTTGATAATCTTGAGGATCTCCTCCATCTCTTGCTGGGAGGCTTCAACAGTGGTTGTCTTCGGCGCCTCCGTCAGGGCAGGCAAATCAGTAGCAATCCCTTTGCCCCGAGCATCAGAGGACTCGGCAGCAGGGGTAGAAACAAGAACTTGATTAGGAAGTGGAACATGCACACTTGCAGGGGTGATGATAAGGGGTTTCTGAATAGCTGGCGGAGAAATATCTGGTGAAAACAACCTACCACTGCGAGTAATTTTGGCAGGCCCGGTGATGTTACTGACACCGGTACTTGTATCAAACTCTTGCTTCACTCCAAGCACATAAACATCTGCCCCACAGTGCCATGGGACAGCTTTGTCGGATGTATAAGGGAGAGGTCCCGGAACTGTGATGATGATAGGAGCAATCTTATGAGTGGACATGATTTCGACAGGCTTCTTTGAAGGAGCCTTGGGAGGTTTGTTGAAAATAGTGACGATAGAAACTTCTTCGGCAAGGACATCAGGAACAACAATCTTCTCGAACAAGATTTCTTTGCTATCCATCAGGCTTTGGATACCTGATTTCAGCAAAGGACAACCAAAAGGCGAAACAGCACATAGAAGGCAATCCTCACTACAACCCGGAAATAAACCGGCTAGCAACAAATTCCTTTTAATAGTCGATAACAGAGTAACAATCTCTTCCACGGAGGCTACATACCGGTCTTCTTCCAAAACACTCACTCCATGCTGTGGCATGGGAGCAGTCACAACATTGGGCCTTTCAGGCGCCTCAAACTATATTTCCTTAGTATCAATAAGGTCTTGAACCTTATTCCTCAGAGCCCAGCAATCGTCCGTAGTGTGCCCCGGGCTATCAGAGTGATAAGCGTAACAGGCGTTGGGGTTGTACTTTGGAGAAGCTGTGTTTACTACCTTCGGAGCATCTTTGACAGTTACCAGATTGGTTGACAGTAGTTGCGGCAAAATCTGAGACAAGGTCATACTGAGCCGAGTGTACTGCCTTTTGGGTCTCTCACCCATTTGTTGATTATACTACTGAGGAGCAGCAGCAGGCTTTGAAATTACCAATGCATTGACAGCTTGGCGGAGTTCCGGTTTAACTTGTCTTCTAGGACCATAAACAACACTAGCTTCCTTCTTGAAAGGCTTCTTCTTAGTACTCGCAGCGGCACCTTTCTGTATCTTCCCTGACTTGATACCAGCTTCTATCCTCTCACCAGTCAAGATCAAATCTGTAAACCCAGCAGAAGAATTACCAATCAGATGGTTAAAGAACGGACCAGACAGGGTCCCAAGGAACATGTCAACAAGTTCACGGTCAGTCAACGGTGGCTACACCCTGCCAGCCAGGTCCCTCCATTTTTGTGCATACTCCTTGAATCCTTCGCCTGTCCCCAATGACATACCCTGGAGTTGGGTACGCGTGGGAGCAAGGTCAGAATTGTACTGATATTGTTTATAAAAGGCAGTAGCCAAGTCCTCCCAGTTTCGGATACTGGCTCAATCCAACTGATAGAACCACTCGAGTTGAGCCCCAGAAAGGCTATCCTGAAAGAAATGGATCCAAAGGTTCTTGTCTGTAGTGTAAGGTTGGATCTTCCTTACATATGATCTGAGATGCATCTTCGGGAAGGATAGCCCGTCATATCTTGCAAAGGCTGGCACTTTGAACTTCGGGGGGATCACAATTCCAGCAACTAATCCCAAATCTTCGAAATCTAAGCCGGGAAATCTCTGCAGCTCCATAGCTGCTAACCTGTCTTCCAAGCCTTTGTACTTATCATCGGCGGGCGGGTATTGTTGATCAGAGTAGTCTTCGTCTTCTTCAGCCTCCTCTTCTTCAACCTCGGATTCGGAAGGTACTGCAGCCGCATTCCCTTTACTGGTTCCCTCCTCAAAAGTAGGGGGAAATTCAAGCACTCTTCTGGCTTCACCCTCAAACCTTCTTCCTAGGGTAGCCACCCCGATTCTCTTCTTCTTCTTTTTCACTTGGTCTTTGTTCCCCAGCAGGGCCTTTAGATCCTCCTGACCCTTAGCCAAGGTCATCAGGAGTTGTTGAAACTGTGAGTTCTGAGACTGCAAGTCCTTGACCGTCTGTTCGAGATCCATCTTACTGAAATAAACAGCAGAAAGATAAGGAAACCTGGTGTGGAGACCTGCTTATGCATATGATGAATGATATGCTTATGTATGCAATGCATTCAAGGATTTAGCAAATTCAAAATTGTTGTAAACAAAAAGAACGCACATCATATTAATAAGAAGAAATTTGTCAGTACATAGATGCCCCATGGGCCAAATATTACAAAAACTTCTCAGGGTAAAAAGAGGTTGCGCATCCTCTTTGGTGCGATATAGGTGTTGAGGGTCTCTTCCTCATGGAGTCGGCGGGTAAGCTCCAAAACCTTCTTCTCACTGGCGTAGAAGCTGGCTTCAAAAGTGTTCCGTTCCTCCTTGAGTTGGATCCAACTCTTCTGCATCTCCTCCCACGATGTAGGCATGTCAGGATATAGGATGGTGTAGGGAACCTCTCCTTCTTAACGGGCTCTTTAATCACAGGGAGAACATGAGGGTAAGGCATCATTAGACTCTGGGCTCGGGTTCGTACCCACTTGAGATAAGGCTCAAGAGGGATGGAATTCTTGTGCCCCAGTGTCTTGTTGTCAACCTTGTTAGGCATCCTCCAAGCTCTGATGAATCTTTGGCGGAGTCCTTGCGCATCGTTGTCGAAGTCAAAAACTAGGTCAGGAATCAACATGTCGTGAGGGCCATCTCTTCGTGCATATCCAAATTGTCTCAAGGCTAGACAAGGGTTGTAGGTAATGCCTCCCCTGATGCCAAGTAATGGAACATTAGGGAACTCTCCACAATGATCGACGATGATGACATTTTCTCTGGACCGAGAACACCAATGTACATCAAAGTGAGTGAGGGTCATCAACCGTTGTGACCACCTTAAGCCTTGGTCATTCTTCAAGACAGATTGTGGAAGGTGCGAAATAAACCACCTTGCAAGGAGAGGAGTGCAGCACATGAGAACACCCCTCTTTCTCATTGTTCGTGTGTAAAATGAGTGAAGAATGTCCCCAAGCAATGTTGGTATTGGATTTCTGGATAGGAAGATTTTGACGGCGTTGACATCTACAAGCTGGTCAGGATTTGGGAACAAGACCAACCTATAGATAAGGAGTGCCACAATTTCTTCAAAGGCTTGTAGGTCCAATGAATTCCAACATTCTTGTGCCTTTTCAAACAAGAATTTTGCTAAGAAGCCCTTGACACCGCTTCTAGTTTCCCAATGCCCCTTGATGTCAGATGGCTGTAGGTGTAGTGCTTGAGCAACATCTTCAGGCTTTGGTTCCTTTTCCGTACCGTTGAAAGGTAGTTAATTGAGGATAGGAATTCTCAGGAGTTGAGAAAATTCCTCCAAAGTGGGCACCAACTGGTAGTCGGGGAAAGTGAAACAGTGGTGAAGAGGGTCAAAGAACTGGAACAACACCTTCATCATGTCCTCTTCAATGTTGGTGTTGACTAGGCTGAGCAGTCTACCATGTCTTTCACTGAAGGGAGAGCTTTCCAAAATTCTTGATGTGAGCTCCTTGAGTTGAGGAGGTATTCTCACAAGGTTTACTTGGATAGTTTTCCTGCGAAGAATTTCCATGACCTACAAAACAAGAACAAAGATGAAGATCCAAACCCTTGAAATGGTTAGTGGATGCATATGATGCTTTATGATGTTCATGATGTATGCACAAACATATGTACAAGCAAATCACACAAGACCCTAGTTTCAGGCTTGCATGGGGTTTCATAGGTAAGTACCCTCTTGAGTGTAGTTGGCTTAAAAAACATGTCCTATAAATAGTAACCGGGTTCTAAGGAGCTCAATATCACTGGATTGTTTTCATTGTTCATTGTTTTGGTTTAGCCACTTAACTAGCAACCAAAATATTCCAAGAAAACAACCCTCAATGAGTGTAGTATCGAGTATCTACCAACTTCGGACTGCATCAAAGCCGCTCATCTCACTACCCCTAATGAAAGGCCAAGATGGTCAAGTAAGGTTCTAGGTCATTAGTGCTTAGTGACATCACTCAGCGGCCCCGTACTCTCCTTGATTGAACTCAAGGGTTACCGGTACTCACAAATATGTCACACTAATATAGCTATTGCTTCAACCATGTCGGTATACCCCGCACAGTTTCCATAATGTATTGCTATCTATGAATGTTTCCCCAAATCCGGGTGTAGGATTGCAAACCCAAACAAGAGAGCCAAGATATAAAGCAATCAAAGCAAACAATTAGTCATGCAAGAGGGTGATCTAAGCCCTAAGGTTACTCCACTTTAAATTTATTCCCCAGCAGAGTCGCCAGTTTTGTGATACGGTGGGAGAACTGACTTGAGTTTTGCGTTTTGTATTCGCACTTGTTCGGTTGAGCAAGAGTCGCCACCGAATTTTTATTTTATCCTAAAGGAAAGGTTAAAAAGCACAGGAAAAACCTTTTGAGATGTTCCGTGGGTCCGGGGGGTAGATTATGAAAAGGGAAGGTATTAGCACCCTTTTCATCCATGGTTCTCCATGGGCTCTTAGTTACTTGGTTTTTAGATCACTTGCCTTTGATTTTCAATTGCTTGAAATTGTGGTGTGTGTGTGTGTTTTGAAAATGTTTTTGAAGAAGATGCCTTGTCTTAGGAAACCAATGTAATGACTCGTGTTTGAGTGTTTTACAAAGGTGTGTATCTTTTCGAAAAGATGTTTCAAATGTTTTTGAGAGTTTGTTTTGAAAGTGTTTGTGGAGTGTGGTTTGAAAAGTAGGCAAGTGTTTTTGCAAGTTTGATCAAGTAACTAAGAGTTTTGTCTACCCCTAAGTTTACTCAAAGGTTTTTCTCATGTCTTAACCCTTTTTTAACAATTTTGTTCCACCATTGTATTTGGTGGACAATCTTGCGTTTAGGATGTTTAACGGGACAGGCGCGGGTCATCGTATGGACCATGAATGCAATGATGCCAAGTGTCTTTGGCAATTTGCTTGAAGGGACTATGATCATTCCGTTTAGGCAACTTTCGAAAGCGTCATCGAGGGACTTATGATCATTTGAATTGTTTTGCCAAAGAAACTCGATGTGCAAGCATGGCCCATTTTGGAAGGCAACGAGCGGGATTACCCTAGGGGTGCAAGTGTGATTGTGTATTGATTTCATGTACTTGTCTTGTATTAGGTTATCTAGCGTTTGATTTTATGTACATACAAACCCTAGGTCTAACCATGGTATATTTGAAAACGGTAAATTGCGGGAATTTAAAGTCTACGCTATTACAAATAAGTATCCGGGAGCGGGGGTACAAATGTTCAAATGGGGGATATTTTAGCAAGAAATTAAACCTAAACTATTACATCCAAATTGAAATTTTACAAGGTATTTAATTGCACCATAATTAAATAAAATAAAATAAATATGCAAGATGCAAAAATGATTTTTATATGTATGTAAAAAGTATTTTTTATGTGTCAAATAAACAAAAATGAAATGAATTAATTTTTGGTATTTTTATGTATTTAGGGCAAAAACCCTAATTTGCTAAATAAATGTATTAATTATTTAATATATGCAATATTTATTAATTATGTACAAAAATGGAATAAAGAGAGGTATATTGTCAAAAAGTGATTTTTTAAGTTAAATATTAATAAAAATAAAAATGTATTATTTTTGTGTTTTTAACCTAAATATACTAATAAATATATAAGTATTTACATTATTTATAAAATATATTAAATATATACAAAAAATTAAGTATTTAATATTTACAAAAAAAGTATATTTTTTATAAAAATGTTTTCAAAAAGATAAAATAAAATAAAAATCAGAAAATAAATATATTTGTATTATTTTTAGCTATTTTAAATAAAAGTATATTTATGTTTATTTATGTACAAAACTAAATGAAATCAAATAAATATCAAATAAAATGCAAAAAATATGTGAAAAATGTTTTTAATATTTTTTATGCTTTAATAACAAATAACAAATCAGAATCAAAGAGAAAAAATTGAAAATGACAAATAAAACTCAAAATGGGCCAGGGGGGTGCAAATGTAAAAACATGGTGCAAAAAGGAAAAAAAGGTCAAGCCCAGCCCATAGAGGTTGTCTTCAACCTCCAGACAACAAAAATGTCCAAAAAATGCGCGCCTTTCATCCTTGTTCAAACATCCTAATTCCTGGACTTTTAGTACAAACTCATAACATGAAGAATGTCAAGCATCAAGCCACGATTCCATACATACCAAAAACTTGATCTAACTCTAAAAAATGAGAGAGAATTTCTCCATCCCTAATTCTTAACCTATGTTTTTGTCAATGTTCAGGTCTTAAATTCTCTCAGCATATGCAATATAAATGGAAAGTGAGGATATGAGTGGCTTCAGGGACATGAGTATGACACTTTTCATTCACAAACTTAAAGCTAACTCTTCCTAGATTGAGAGATAGAAGTCCATGAACTTACCTGTTCAGCTTGGATCGTATCTGGCAATGGAGGTACTTTCAAGGCAAGGTGAGGATTGGTACAACTTGCTTGAAGTCCAGGGATGCTATTCCAACCTTTAGCCTGCTTTGAAACCAAGTGAATCAAGCTATGGAAATCAACCTGCAAAACAGAAAAAGTGAAAATGGTGAAGTTGGTTAGAGGTGTTACAGGTCGTGTCCAATGCTTGGGATAGCTTGTATATGTGGTATGGAGTGTGTATGAACTGGTTTTAGCAAAAATGCACGAGTGGATTGAGTTATGGAAGTCCAACTGCAGAGGTGACTCTGTTTTCTGCAGTAGGATGGTGTTTTGATGAATGATGAGGTTTGGAAGGTGTTTTGGTCGTGCCTTAGCTCAGTTATGTTATTTGGGATGTGTCTAACAAGTTTGTCTAAGCTAGTTCTTGTAGCAATGAGAGTTGTTGTGAGTTATGCCAAGTTTCTTCACACTTAAGCAAAAAATGTCAACTTGGTTTCTAGACTTGTGCAGGCCCCTCAAATATGTTGCATCTTTTTGTCTTGATCAGTGTGTTATATCCCTGAACTTGTGCCAAAAGGATTTGCATTGTACTTCTTGATTTGCAAACTTGACATAAAGTTCCACTTTTCAAAAATGGATAAATTGCTTTTTCCATTTATGGCTCAATCTTGTATGCAATGGTTAAACACACAAGATAAGGCTTAAACATGAAGGATTGGCATTAAATTTATGAGTGTGGATGAGATAAAAGACCTGTAATCTAGCTTAGAGCATGCTGAGTTCAAAAATGTAAAGTTATGGACATGGAAATGGCTCATGAACAAAGTGAGTTTTGCCCACATTGCCAAATTCAATTCTCCCTAACCACAAGGTTGTTTGATGAGTTCTTGGATATTTTGGAAAGCTTGGAATGTGTACTATAATCCATCTTCGTAATGCAAATTGAAATTCCAAGTGGAAGCATGTGAAAAGTGGCCATGAAGTTAGGCAAAAATCCTGCATAGAATAGGTCAAAAATTTTCTAAGTTAAGAATGTTTTGTACCCTTGTTCCAAAAATCATAACTTGAGCTACAAGCTTCTTTTGAGGAAACTTTGTGAATCAAAGTTGTAGATTTTGCAATGGAATATAACTTTCATGTTTTTAGTTTTCCTTGAATCCAAATGTATCTTGATGAAAAAATGGGACAAAGTTAGGAAAAAATTAGGGATTTTCATAACTTAGAAAAATTCTAAGTTATGAAAATTCTTCATTTTAAACCCTAATTTGCAATTTTGGGTTTCTTGATGAACAAGTTTCATATTTTGGCATGTTTTGATGGAAAATGAATCTTGACACTTGATTTTGACCAAAAAGTCAAAGTTTGACTTTTCAGTATACAGTCAAAAATTGATCAATTGACTGGAAAATTCATTTGTCAATCTTGTGCATTTGGGATCTTTTGAACTTGTTGAATGTGTCAAGACCATTTCATTGAGTCCTTGAGTCCATATGTGAGCTTGATTTACCATTGGTTAGGTCAAACAGTCAAAAACTGCCTTTGTGCAGTCAAAACCCTAAAAATGACCATTTTGCCCTTTTGGTGATTTGATCAAATTTCTTGTGGAATTATGATCCAAACTTGACCAAATGGTTCATATGAGTTCATAATATTTACGTGGGTCAAGAATCATGAGGTTTGACTGTCAATTGGCCACAGTTGACTTTTTCCCCAATACAACTGATTTCTAGGTCAACTGTCCAATTGACTGGGCAAAGATTGGAATCAAGGCTTGAAACTTGGTATGGATAAACTTGTGAGTCCAACATGAAGCATGAAATTCATCCTAGGCACTTTAGGTCAAAACATCTTTGTGCAAACTCAAACCCTAATTTGGGTCAACAGTGCAAGGAGGAGTCTTGAGCAGAGCAAACCCTAACTGGATCTTGAGCTCCAAGGGTCTTGTGGTGAGAAAATGTTGAGGAAATGGGAGGGAAAATTTTGGGGTACAACAGGAACACTGTACAATGTGTCCTTATAATATTTTGGACAAATTTTGGGGTCTTCAATTATTTAATAACCTCTGATTCGAACGTACGAGACCTGCGTATTCTCGCACTATTCAATCGAAGACTAATTAAATAGGGGCAACTTGTAAAATCAAGCTTCTCAAATGCACTTTTGTTTTGATGAAGACAAACCATGAGGGACAAAGAAGGCAAAGATTATTGATCAAGATAAAAGCATCTATGGATAAAGTCTTCCGTTCAAGCACTTATCAAATTTCAAGGTATAATTATAATACTTACTTTTAACTTAAGACATAGATGCTCAATGGTGAAAATAAATATTTTATATTGTCAAAACCTTTGCTCAAGTTTTTCTAAGCTAAAAATCATTTTTCACTTAAGTACAATCGATTTGAATATTAGTGCAATCGATTGCATGATTCAATTTTTTCAAATCTTTTGCTACTATTTCTCAGTGCATTCGATTTGCATATTAGTGAAATCGATTGGATGCTTCAATTTTTCAAAACATTTGCTACTGTTTCTCAGTGCAATCGATTTGCATGTTTATGCAATCGATTGCACTCAATCAATTTTTGCTACTGACTTCACATGCAATCAATTTACACTCTTGTGCAATCGATTGCACACTCAAAATATTTGAAATTCTATCTGTTGAAACCCCGTGCAATCGATTTACACAAAGGGTGCAATCGATTGCATGCTGCACGATTTTGAAAAACAGCAGCTTTGCACATGCCTGTTCATAACACCATTTCATGGAAACCTTTCACTCAATCTTGGAAATTATTCATGATTCATTTACAAAACTTTATGTTGTTTCAAAAAGATGCTATGAACATATAAATACTAATTTTCAAAATCATTTTCAACACCTCTTCCAATTATATTTTTTGAATTCTCAAAAATCAAACTCAAGCTGCTATACATTTTCATACACAAGTTTTCTGCACACTTTCACATATTATTAACCAGAAAACTTTGAGCATTATATGTCTTGAGTCATTGTATATTATTATCATTGGAAGAGAAGATCAATTCATTGATTAAATCACTCAAAGTGATCATTACTACTCAAACTCACTCAAATCAAATATTGATAAATACTTATTTTTTCAGGATTGTTAAAAATAAGTTTAAGTGGTTTTATAAATCTTGTCTTTCTAGGATTTTTGGATACAAGTGAAGTCACTTTGAGAGGATTGTTCTCATTGTTGACATAGTGAAAATCCAAGAGGATTGTTCTTGGTCCAAGAAGATTGTTCTTGGTTTTGGGCAGTTCTTGTTTAAGTTTGCCACAATAAGGAAATCTCTTTCATGTTTAAAGGGGACTGGAGTACTCTCGGACTGTGAGGGGAACCAGGATATATCGCTTGTGTCTCTTTATTTTTCTGCATGTTACTCTTTCATAAACTCACCATAATCCAGAAAAATAATATCCATCATCACTAAAACCAGAATTTTTTAAAGTACCTAATTCACCCCCCCCCCCCTCTTTGGCGCACTTCGTACTTACAATTGGTATCAGAGCAGGTTATAGGTAACCTGTTCCTAAAAGATCCAGAATGGCTTCCGCAAATCAAAATCCTATTTTCAGAGATGGTGGTAGTAACAACAAGCCTCCTCTATTTTGTGGTGAATATTTTGACTTCTGGAAAATACGCTTGAAGGCACATCTAGAAGCACAAGGAGAAGAAATATGGGATGCCGTCGAGAATGGTCCATTTATCCATATAACGGTAATCAATGGTGTTGGCTCATCAAAGCCTAAAACTGCATGGGACGAAGATGATAAGAAGAAGGTTCTCTGTGATAAAAAGGCAATAAACCTTCTTCAAGGTGCACTTAACATGGATGAATTCTTCCGTGTCTCGGCATGCAAAACAACAAAAGAAATATGGGATACCTTGGTACAAACTCATGAAGGAACTGTTGAAGTTAAAAGATCAAGACTAAATACCCTGAGTCAAGAATACGAATTATTTCGAATGCAGCCCGGAGAAACCATTCTTGACCTACAAAAGAGATTTGTGCACTTGACAAATCATCTAAGTGCTCTTAGTAAGACTTTGATGAATGATGAACTAAATATGAAAGTACTTAGGTCCTTAACTAGAGAATGGCAACCAAAGGTAACGACAATTTCAGAAAAAAAAGTCTCTCCTCCATGACGTCCACAACATTGTTTGGGAAACTTCAAGAATATGAAACGGAACTCGAAAGAATTGAAAAACATGAAAATCAAGAGAAGAAATCCAAGAATATTTCTTTGAAGATAGATTCCAAGGAAGTTGAAAAGGAAGACAATCCGGAAGAAGATGAAAATTTCATGCTTATTGTTAAAAGGCTTGGTAAGTTCTTTGGTAGAAATGACAAATCCTTTTCTCATTCAAAAGGAAAGAAACAATTTAAGAAAAGGGAAGCTTCCACATCAACACAAGAAGTAACATGTTATGAATGTGGTAAGCAAGGTCATATCAAGCTGGATTGTCCGAAACTCTCCAAGAAAGGTGGCTACAAAAGAAAAAAGGGATTCAAGAACAAAAATGCCTATGTTGCATGGAAGGATAATGAAATAAGTTCCTCATCCGATTCTTATAGTGATGAAAGTGCAAATCTAGCATTGATGGTCTCACACCATTCCGATGATGAAGACAGTGAGGTTAGTAATGAATTTCATCTTTTTGATAGTAATGCACAAGGTGCTATAGATGAACTATTGAATGAATGCAAAATTATGTATAAAACTATTTCATCACAAAAGAAACAAATTTCATCCTTAGAAGAAAAATGTGAATCTATGGAAAAAGATTTCAAAGAAGAAAAAAAAATTAAGTGATGAACAAAAACAGAATTTTGCAAGCAAAAATTGTGAATCACTCTCTTTCCAAATTGTCCAATTAAAAGAGTCATTGAAAGATATGAAAAAGGCCAAATTGGATTGGAAGGTGTTCTTAGCCAACAAAGATACTCCAATGATAAAAGTGGACTTTGATATTCAAAGTTTTCAAAACCAAGTTCTAATAAAACTATCTTTGTTAAGGCAAGTTATCAATCATCCAAAGAGAAAGTGAACAAACCTAAAATAGTTCAACACTATCCTAAAAGGAAAACATTTCCTAAGAAGAAATCTTATCCTTCTAGATATATAAATAACTTTGAACCTACTTGTTTTTATTGTGGTATTAAAGGCCATACACCTAATGCTTGCTATGTTAGAAACTTTAGTGTGGCAAGTGGGCATTATGTGTGGGTAAATAAAGGCACTAATTACGAAGGACCCAAAGCAACTTGGGTACCTAACAAGGCCTAATTTGTTTTACATGTATGCTTGAAGACCACATGAAATCTTTGGTATCTTGATAGTGGTTGTTCAAAGGATATGACGGGAGACATAAACCAATTTTGAAATCTAGTTATAAAGGCCAAGGGTTTTGTCACTTATGGAGAAAATAATAAGGGAAGAATTCTTGGAAAAGGTAAAGTTGGTGCTCCACCATTAACATCCATTGAAGATGTTTTTTATGTTGAAGGACTAAAGCACAATCTTCTTAGTATTATCCAACTTTGTGACAAAGGCTTCAAGATCAAGTTCATAAAGGATGAGTGCTTGATAGAAGACGAAGTCACACATGAGGTTATACTTAAAGGTAAAAGAATCAATAATATATCATGATTTCCCTTGATGATCCATCTTTGAAGGTAAAATGTCTCATGGCGAACAACGATGATTCATGGCTGTGGCACAAAAGAATTGCTCATATTCACATGGAACACTTGAATAAACTAATCAAGCATGATCTTGTCATTATGTTGCTTAAGAGAAATTTCGTCAAAGATAGACTTTGTGATGCTTGTCAAAAAAGGGACACAAACAAAATAAACTTTCAAATCTAAGAATGTGGTGTCTACTGCAAGGCCACTACAATTGTTACATATGAACTTATTTGGTCCATCAAGAACAAGAAGTTTCAGAGGTAATGTATATGCTTTGGTTATTGTTGACGATTTCTCTAGATATACTTGGTGTAGCGATAAAAAATGTAGCGGGGTAAATCGGAGATCAAATTATTGATTAATTCGTCTCACAAAAGCAGGAGTCGCCAACGCGCTTTATTGTTTCCAAAGGAAAAGGGAAAAGAGCGAAATAAAACCCTAAATATGCAATGTAAAATAATAATAAAAATACAAAGCGTTTTCGAAAATAGATCTTATGGTTCGGGGGTTGGTTATACAATGGGAAGGTATTAGCACCCAGTGTATCTATAGTACTCTATAGGAACCTTTAGAAATATCTGTTTTATTTAAAATTGATTGCTTGATTGAAAATAAATCGTTTTGGCCGAAATGGGATACAGACGGGTTTTTGAAGTTACGACGACCTAATGTCGAAGTTTTTGCTTAAAGGGCATAAATTTTGAAAAGGTTGAATACTTGAGGAAAAATTATCCTAAGTTTTAATGAAATGCGAAAGTTCGCGCAGTTAGACTTGAGGACATGAAGTCAACAAATTTACTGTTTTTCCTTTGGATTTAAACATAAACAGAATAAACAAATAAATATGGAATAAATAAACAGACAAAATAAGCGGATAATGACTAAATAACGATAATTTAAATGATTGACTAAATGATGCGAATAATGCATTTTCATGATTTTTTGTTTAATATTAACGAAAAGAAAGTATTTTTTAATTTTTACGCATTTTTTGATATGGATAAAAAGCAAGAGAATTATTTAACGAAGACATAATGTTTTTTTTTTAGTTATTAAGTTTTATTTTATATATTTTGAATTAATATTAATAAAGCAAGAAAATGAATTAATAAAATATTTTTTAAGTTTCTCTATTTTTATATGTTTTAGAGTTTTTGTTTAATAACGATGTAAGAGGAGAATTAATAATAAAAAAAATAAAGTGTCTACCTTCTTAAATTCTATATTTTTATGTATATGAAAATAAAATACTTATTTAAAAGATTAAGAGGTTCTAAATTAAATTGAAAGTTATTAATTTACCCTAATAAAATAAAATTAAAACTCCTAAATTAAATCCAAAGTTTAAACTAAAAGGTCAAACTGATTAAAAAAATTTACCTAGTTAGACATATCTCTTGTTTTTTAATACATTTACTAATTAACCAACATCATAATAATTCTAAAAAAAGATTAGAGAAAGTAAAATAAAAAAAAGAAAGTGTATCAAATAAAAAAAAGCAAGTAAAATATAAATGGGCCAGATGGTTCAGTGGCCCACGCCGAACCAAAATGGGGGGGTGCTACAAACGAAACGCTGGGCTTAGGGGGAGCAAGGTCCATCAGTTTTTACAATTCATTTAGGGTTAATTGTTTTAGCATAATTGGGGATTAGGGTTCTGTGGTGCATAACGGCGCTCATCTCTCTTCTTCGTCATCTTCTTCGCGTCTATCTTCTCCATGCTTCTGAACTTGCCTAAGCTTCCTTGCCCAATGGCCACCAGCTCTAAACTTCTCTTCCCTCCGACGCAAACCAAGGCACGATGGGTTCACGGTACGAAAACGTTTTCTGATTTGTTAAAGCTTGGTTACATTTTGCATGTGTTGATTCTGATTACATGATTCTTACTTCGAACTTTTGATGTTATTTGATGCATGAAAGAAAGGGAAAGAAAGGGGTTACCTTCGGAGAACGGAGGAGGAGGTCGGGTGAGTGTAGGAGGCCGAGATGAGGAAGGGAGGCGCGTCACGAGCTTGCTTCGGTGGCCGGTATTTTTATATGGTTTCCTTCTTCTTCTTGCTGGTTACCTTAGCTTTGATCTTTCTCTTCTTCTTTTGCCTTGGTACTGTATGCTTCGATGTTTTGGACGATTGAGTGCTACTGTTGAAATGCTTACTTTTTGACTAGCATTTTCTTCTTCTTCTCGCCTATACTACTGTATGATTTTGCTTTTTTTTTGGCCAATGATGAATATATTGAGGCCTTACTGTATGCTTGGGTTTGGAAATTGGTTTAGGCCCTATGCAGGTTTTACTGGTTTTTATGCCATGATTGAAACAGGGGAATAGGTTTTTTGTTGTTAGGCCATATTGGTTGTATGGTTTGAACTGGTTTTGTGTTGGTTGGACAGTAGAATGGATGGTTCTTTGTTTAGGCCATGTGGTAAAATGGTTTGAAAAAAGGTTAAGGTTGTGAAATTGTTTTGTGATATATGGTTTTGATAGTAGGATGGTGATGTTGGCTTGAGGGCTCAATCAGTTTTGTGAGGTTTAGGCCATATTGGTTTTTTATGGTTTTTTGATAGTAGGAATGGTTATGCAGGTTCTGCTGGTTTTGGTATCCTCTTGTTGGCAACAATTTTCTAAGTCTTGAAGGCTTGGATATTGATGGGTCTGATATGTGATTTTTGGTTGTTATGTTATAACAGTCTTCTCTTCTTTCTTGTTTTCGTTACAGGCTGGAGATTTGAAATACTTTCACCCTCTTCCCTGGCATTCTGCACCATACTGCTACCTCTAATTTGTTTCTATTCCTATTTTATGTTTTTACTTCTACTGGCTATATTACTGCAGTTTGTCTTGTATCCCTTTCCTGCCTAAGCCAAACCTGTAAAACCACACTTCCTCCTCTCTTTTTCTCTCTCAGTATAGTTTTGACAATAAAATGATATGCTGTACTATTTTCTGAAATTGCAAAAGGCCAGAATATGATGAAAAAAGGAATGTTACATTGCTTGCATATTGGTTAAACTGCATATTTTTTGACTTTCAATGCAATAGTATAGCTTATGTTTTGTTTTCTACTATGTGGGCATAGGTTTACGTTGGCATTTGCTTGCTTGCATATGCTGTTGAGATCATGCACGGACTTTGTATGCTGTGCATATTTTGAAAAAAATGCATTAGATTTTAAAAAATGCAATTAATTTGAAAGATGCAATTTCTTTGACAAAAGTGGATTTGTGCATTCATTTATAAAAATTCCTCTCTTTTTTGTGAACCGGGAGAAATCCCGTGATTTGCAAAAAAGAGTAAACTGATTCCGGCCATTGCTTTTAATGATGAACATTAAATAATTTTGCTTTTAATTATTTGTTCGAATTCTAATTTCTTTTAATTTTGCAGGTAACATCAAGTGAGCAGACAAAAATGCATTGGATCAGAAGATTTAGAATTAGGAATATTAGATTAATTTTTTATTTCATTTTAGCTTTGTAAACTTATTATTGTAATTTTATTGTAATAGATACAATATTTACATAATAATTGTACAATTAGAAAAAATGAATAAAAATCCAATATTCGCCAATTAATTTCTTCTTTCTCTCTAATTATTTATTTTATCGTTTACAATTCTTTAATCGTATAATAATTGAAAACGAATTTCAACTACCTACATTCAGAATAATAAACAAATAAATAAATAATTATCATTGATCAATTAATAGCCTCAATTATTTAATTCATCATCCATAACTTTCTAAATTATAATAATTAAAATAGAATTTCAATTATTTAACTTAGAATGACAAATGATTAAATAATCATTATTGACCAATAAACTTTTCCGAATATTTATTATATTATTCATAAACCTTTAAATTATGTAATAACTGAGAATGAATTCCAGTTATTTAAATTTAAGATAGTGAGTAATAAATAAATACTGTCTGCACAATTAATGCGCCTCTTCTCTAATGTTTATTTTATTATCTATACATCTTTAAATTACATAATAATCGAAAACAAATTCCAATTATTTAAATTTAAGATAATAAATAATTAATAAACATTATTTTAGCACGAATCGATTAAATGATTTAGTGTTCAACATAAATAGCTCTCGGCCTGAAAAAAGTTATGAATTTTAAAATCGATGGATCAAAACACTTGTAATGTAATGATGCAGGTAGGAGATGATATCTTAGGTCAAAATTTGGGGTACAACAGCTGCCCCTATTTAAGTTTCTTCTATCCGGAGATATGAAGATTGAAATCTTAGTTTCGACGAGATTGAAGGTACTTAAATACATAATTACGCAAATTTTGTCCTAAGATGCCGTCGTCATGTTTGATATGAATGCAGTGATCGAACTCACAGAGAAAGATATTGTATGAAACAAGACAATGTTGGGGGAATCGAACACCAACAAAACACAGAGGCATGGATTATACATTACTGGGGAAACGAGCTATCGACTTCAAACGACAGACTCCTGACAGCGAATAAAATCGAGGGAATACGACCTCTAACCCTAACAAAGAGAGCATCTTGCATAGGCCATAACAGATCATTGATCCAAAACAGTGAGTTCGCAACTCAAGGTCAATGATAGACAGAGAGTATCAAATTGCTGATAACTGATTACCGACTTCTGGAGGTATAGATTCGTAACAGACTTCTCTGCTAGATTTTCAGAGATATACTCATTAATGCTGAAGTAATAAGATTGTAGATACGCAAGTTGTTCAAATAAAGAAAACTGCCACTTGCTGTTGTCCAAAGAAAATACCAATAACATACAAGCTGCTCAAATAAAGAAGCTGTCACTTGTTGTTGTCCAAAGAAAATACCAATAACATACAAACTGCTCAAATAAAGAAGCTGCCGCTTGTTGTTGTCCAGAGATGTCAATAACATACAAGTTGTTCAAATAAAGAAACTGCCACTTGCTGTTGTCCAAAGAAAATACCAATAACATACAAGCTGCTCAAATAAAGAAGCTGTCGCTTGCTGTATTCCAGAAAAGTAATAACGTACTGGTAACTCATGAAGAGTTCGCTGCTTGTCGCTTTCATAAAAATAAAATGACGCACTAGTAGCTCGTGAAGAACTGCTGCTCGGCGCTTTCAAAAAGTAATAACACACTAGTAGCTCGTGAAGAGCTGCTGCTCGGCGCTTTCAAAAAAGTAATAACGCACTAGTAGCTCGTGAAGAACTGCTGCTCGGCGCTTTCAAAAAGTAACGTACAAGTTGCTCATGAAGAGCTGCCGCTTGTCGTTTTCCAACGGTGTCTATAACGTACAAGTTGCTCATGAAGAGATGCCGCTTGTCGTCTTCCAAAAACCAAACAGAAGGAAATTGCGATGATATTGGCAGAGAATAAAATCCTCGTCAAAGAGAACCATGAATCAATCCTTCCCGAGGAGATCACCTACTTAAAGGTGCAACATAAATGCACCAGCCGTCTAGGTCGCGAACTTACTGGGGAGAATCAAAGAAATAGCCTATGCAAGAGGCAGCAACTTCATCCAGGAATAACCTAGAGAGAAAACAGTCAAACAAGACTCCACCCAATGAGAAAGTAACTCGATTGGGGAATTTAGAAAAGAAGCACATTTTCTGCCTAAGCTAACCTTCTACTTGGAAATAAAAATGTACGTTGTTCGAATAAACAACGTACAACCCAAAATCAATGGCAAATGTGAATATGCATGCGTGATATAAGTGTAAATGAATAAATGAATGTTATGCTAACAAAACAACCAGACGGAATAACTTGAAGATGATGTCACAGCATAATAGATACTTGGCCAATCTTGAAAAAGACGGAAAATAACTGGAACTGGAAACACAAAGCAACGTCAGAGCGTATCACGCTACAAGGCTCAAGTCTTCTGAGGAGAAAAGCATCCAAATCCAATCTTCTAAAACCAATAGACCACGGTATGAGACAAAGCGTACCACACTTCAGAAATCGCCCAAATAAAGATAGCCAAAACAATGCTTAACTGGAACAACCGGGGAGTCACCAAACTTAGTACCCCGAAAAAACACAAGTTTACACAACCAACACCTCATGACGATTTTAAAAGAAAACGAGTTTATCACGCAAGGATAAAATACTGTACTGCTTCGCATTTCATGGCTTGACCATCTTTGGAACAACCGTTAATATTCCTTTCGTTATTCACGACACTTTTTTTTAAAATGAGAATACTTTAATAACTTTGTTTCAAATATTTCCGAAAAAATTAAAATTTTGCCCACAGAAGGTAAATGCTCAAATTCATTAATAAGATGGTAGTTCGCTAACAACGCGACTCCAACGATTTACAAAAATGTGGGAAATAGTACATGAAATAAAAGGTTATACAAAAACAATGATCACTATTCTCCCTAACAACTTTGAATTCCAGAATGTGCTCAGATGCCAAGACTGATTTGACCAGAAGTTCGCCTAAGCGAAATACTTCTTGACTGCATCGGCGTTCATGGGACGCGGAAGATCTTCACCGTCCATATTGGTGAGAATCATGGCACCTCCAGAGAAGACTTTCTTAACAACATACGGTCCTTCATAATTCGGAGCCCACTTGCCCCTAGAATCAGGTTGGAAAGATAATATTTTCTTGAGTACAAGGTCACCTTCTCTAAACTCGCGCGGTCGAACCTTCTTATCAAAAGCCTTCTTCATTCTCTGCTGATACAATTGACCGTGACACAATGTTGTCAATCTCTTTTCTTCGATTAAATTCAACTGATCATATCTACTTTGACACCATTCAGCCTCAGAAAGTTTAGCTTCCATCAACACTCTCAAAGACGGAATCTCAACCTCCACGGGGAGTACTGCTTCCATACCATAAACTAGGGAAAATGGGGTTGCGCCCGTTGAAGTTCGAACTGAAGTACGGTATCCATGTAAAGCAAACGGAAGCATTTCATGCCAATCTTTATAAGTTACCACCATCTTCTGGACAATCTTCTTGATATTCTTGTTCGCAGCTTCAACAGCCCCATTCATCTTCGGTCTGTAAGGAGAAGAATTATGATGTTCGATCTTGAACTCCTCACAAAGCTCTCTCATCATCTTGTTATTCAAATTCGAACCATTATCAGTGATGATCTTGCTCGGGATACCGTATCGACAAATGATCTGATTCTTGATAAATCTGACTACCACCTGTCTGGTTACATTAGCATAAGATGCTGCTTTCACCCATTTAGTAAAATAATCGATCGCTACCAAGATGAAACGATGACCATTTGAAGCTTTGGGTTCAATCATTCCAATCATATCAATGCCCCACATAGAGAAAGGCCAAGGCGAAGAGATGACGTTGAGGAGGGTCGGTGGCACATGTATCTTGTCCGCATAAATCTGGCATTTATGACACTTCTTCACATGCCTGCAGCAATCAGATTCCATTGTCATCCAAAAGTAACCAGCTCTCAACATCTTTCTAGCCATTGCATGTCCGTTGGCATGAGTGCCAAAGGACCCTTCATGTACTTCTTGCATCAGCATGTCTGCTTCACGTCTGTCCACACATCTGAGCAAGACCATGTCGTAATTCCTCTTATACAAAACTTCTTCATTGAGAAAGAAACTGCTTGCTAATCTTCTCAACATCTTCCTATCTTTATTGGACGCCCCAGGCGGGTACTCTTGAGTTTGAAGAACACGTTTAATGTCATAGAACCACGGTTTGTCGTCGGTGACCTCTTCCACTGAAAACACATGAGCAGGTCTGTCGAGGCGCATAACTCGGATTGTAGGCACGTCGTTCCAATCATTCACTTGAAACATTGAAGACAAAGTAGCTAAAGCATCAGCCATTTGGTTCTCATCTCTAGGGATATGATGTAATTCCACTTTGTTGAAGAAAGTTAACAATCTTCTAGCATAGTCTCTGTAAGGGATCAAACCAGGATGACGGGTCTCCCATTCTCCTTTGATTTGATTAATCACCAGTGCCGAATCTCCGTAAATATCAATAATCTTAATCCTTAGATCCACTGCTTCTTCGAGACCCATAATACATGCCTCATATTCCGCCATGTTGTTCGTACAGTCAAACTTCAGTCTTGCCGTGAACGGGATATGAGTACCTCGGGGAGTAACGATGATTGCCCCAATTCCATTTCCATAGGAATTCACAGCTCCGTCAAATATCAAACCCCAACGGGATTCAGGATCAGGTCCTTCTTCAGGTAACGGCTCTTCACAATCTTTAGCTTTCAAGTACATAACATCTTCATCCGGGAAATCAAATTTGATGGACTGATAATCGTCAATTGGTTGGTGAGCCAAATGATCGGCTAAAATACTTCCTTTGATCGCTTTCTGAGTGTGATACTCAATGTCATATTCGGATAACAACATTTGCCAACGGGCTATCCTTCCAGATAAGGCTGGCTTCTCAAAGATATACTTGATCGGGTCCATTTTGGAGATTAACCAACTGGTGTGGTTAATCATATACTGGCGCAGACGGTGAGCAGCCCAGGCTAAAGCACAACAAGTTTTCTCAAGCAATGAGTATCGAGACTCACAGTCTGTGAATTTCTTACTCAAATAATATACAGCATGTTCTTTTCTTCCAGTCTCATCTTGTTGACCAAGCACACATCCCATGGAGTCTTCCAATATAGTCAGGTACATAATCAACGGTCTTCCTTCCACCGGAGGAATCAAAATGGGAGGTTCAAGTAAATATTCTTTGATGCTATCAAAAGCTCTCTGACAATCTTCTGTCCACACACATCCTTGGTTCTTCCGGAAAAGCTTGAAAATCGGCCCACAGGTAGCAGTCATATGAGATATAAACCTAGAAATGTAATTCAGTCTCCCAAGGAATCCTCTTACTTGTTTTTCCGTCTTGGGTGCGGGCATCTCCCGAATGGCTTTGACTTTATCAGGATCTACTTCAATACCTTTCTGACTGACAATGAAGCCCAGAAGTCTTCCAGAACGAACACCAAAAGTGCACTTGTTGGGATTCAGACGGAGTTTGTACTTTCTCAAACGCTGGAATAACTTCAACAAATGTTCCAAATGATCTTCCTTAGTCTGTGATTTGGCAATCATATCATCCACATACACTTCGATCTCCTTATGCATCATGTCATGGAACAAAGCAGTCATGGCCCTTTGGTATGTTGCGCCAGCGTTCCTCAAACCAAACGGCATAACCCGATAACAAAATGTTCCCCACGGTGTAATGAAAGCGGTCTTCTCCATATCCTCTGGTGCCATCTTGATTTGATTGTAACCAGAAAAACCATCCATGAAAGAAAAGACTTTGAACTTGGCGGTACTGTCGACTAATACGTCAATATGAGGTAATGGGAAGTCATCCTTTGGACTAGCTCTATTCAGATCTCTGTAGTCTACACACATCCGAACTTTGCCATCCTTCTTAGCAACAGGCACGATGTTGGCTAACCACTGAGGATAGACCGACGTAACAAGGAAACCTGCATTGATCTGTTTCTGAACCTCCTCTTTGATCTTGTCAGCCATGTCGGGACGAGTCCTTCTCAACTTCTGCTTGATCGGCGAACACTCAGGTCTCAACGGTAAACGATGCTCCACAATGTCATTGTCCAACCCTGGCATATCTTGGTAGGACCAAGCAAACACGTCAACATACTCTTTGAGAAGCTCCAACATCTTCTCCTTAACTTCCGGGATAAGCAATGCTCCGACTTTGACTTCCTTTCTATCTTCTTCATCACCCAAGTTGACCAACTCTACAGGTTCTTCAAATGGTTGAATAATCTTCTTATCATGCTCAAGCAAACGGGAAATCTCAACAGGAACCTCTTCATCATCCTCTTCTTCGGCTCTGAACACAGGGAATTCAAAGTTGGGAGAGGGCATAGGATCATTGTTTTCGATGGTTAAGTCATGAATTAATCTGCACATATGATTATGCTTTATTTTAGAAATCAATTTGTGTGAATAAAACAAAAGGTTATTAATTAATTTTCATTACTATTTCCCCGGAAAAGTGAAAAATAAAACAGTAGTGGACAAAATAGCATTTTTATTCATTAAAGGGAAATACTTGAAACAAAGAGCCCAGACATTTCTCTTTTGCCTTGGGCAGAGCAAAAGGGATTATTTTTCATAGCCCGACACAAAATACGTTTCGCCTTGGGCAGAGCGAATTTTTCAAAGTAAAATAAACAAAACATTACTCGGAAATGTGCATAACCACAGGAACATCAACAGCTATCCAGTTTTGGCAAGCCAACCCAGGCGTCACAAACACGGGCAAATCC
This sequence comes from Vicia faba, assembly GCA_948472305.1. NCBI lineage: Eukaryota > Viridiplantae > Streptophyta > Magnoliopsida > Fabales > Fabaceae > Vicia > Vicia faba. Next base: position 1,603,182,696 of record OX451736.1, read on the forward strand.
TCCTCGGAATCATCATCTATGATAGCATCAACCTCAGGATGTACAAACCCTGCACTTCGGAAAACCTCTTGAATCGGACGAACAACCACCTCTTTCTCGACCCTTGCAGATATTAGATGAAAACCCAGACCTTCCCTAGACTTGTTCTCGGGTAACGTCAACACCTGGCCCCATCCTTCGGCCGAACCACTTTCCACCACTCGCCGCGCATCCTCAAAAGAAGAGATGGATGCCCCTTGCTTTTTCACTGTATTCTTAGCAACAGATAGACCCTGGAACTGGGTCCCCACATCCTCGTCAGCATCGATAAAAGAAAATGATGATAAATGGCTTACCACCATAGCTTGCTCTCCCCCAATCATCACTAGCTTCCCATGTCTTACAAACTTTAGTCTCTGATGGAGCGTAGAGGTGACTGCCCCGGCATCATGGATCCAGGGACGACCCAATAAACAGCTGTAGGCAGCACGGATATCCATCACTTGGAAAGTGATTTGAAAAGTATGGGGACCAATCACTATGGGAAGATCCACTTCACCAATAACTGTCTTCCTGGAACCATCAAATGCTTTGACAATTACTCCACTAGGCCTCATAGGAGCACCTGGATATGAAAGCCGAGACAACGTAGTCTTGGGCATCACATTCAACGACGAACCTGTATCCACCAACACGCTTGATAAGGTATCGTTTCCACAACTTACTGAGATGTGCAAAGCCATATTATGGTTTCTCCCCTCCTCCGGGAGTTCTTCATCACTGAAACCAAGATTGTTACACGAAGTTATATTTCCCACAATCCCATCAAACTGATCAACCGTCACATCATGGTCTACGAACGCCTGGTCCAAGACCTTCATCAAGGCTTCTCTATGCGCACCAGAATCTCTCAATAAGGCAAGCAAGGAAATCATGGAAGGTGTTTGCAAAAGCTGGTCCACAATCTTATATTCACTTCTCTTGATAAGTTTCAAAATCTCATCATCCTCAGGATGTGGGATAGGTTCACTCGATCGGTTTATCTCAACCCTCGGTTCAACATTTCTTACTGGAATCTCCGCCGGTATGGGCCTCCTAACTTGAACTTCCGGTCTCCTCGACGGTACTGCTGCAAAAACACGCCCACTTCTTGTAACTCTACTCACATCAGCAATGTTAACAAAAGACGGTCTGGTTGGTATGGGGACTTCTACCCCATTCTCCATCATTGTGGCGTTATACTTGTACGACACAGCTTGGTCTGAGCTGTAAGGCACAGGGCCAGGTGGGTAAATAATCAAAGGATCAACAGGCGCAGTCTGACTGTTGTAAGAAATCTCTACTGATTCTGGCAAATTGAATTGTGGTGTGATAACATTCACTTCATCCTCCTGATTTCGGTCATAGGTAATAGTGATAACTCTCTGATCTAGCAACTTTTGAATATCCTCCTTCACGATAGGACAGTCATCCTCTCTTGAACAAAACTCACAAACGTCATAATCATGTTGGCGCCTAACAAAGGCAAGTCTTCTCAAACTCTGATGTAGCCTGACCAACGACTCTCTTATGTGTTCGACTTGAAAAACCCGAAACTTCCCCGGACAACCTTCCACCATATTCACTGAAGCTGCCCCATGTCGAGGCAAAGGATTATCTCTAACATTTGGATTAACATCCTTAAAAGACAAGATACCATTCTTAATTAATCTATGTACGTCCGCCTTCAGAGCAAAGCAATTCTCAAGGTTGTGCCCCGGCGACCCTTGATGATATTCACAAAATTGATCCGCCTTGTACCACGGAGAAGCACTGTTTGGCGCGACAAGAGGAGGCTTTGTCGTGATGAGATTCTTTCTGATGAGAGTAGGGAACAATTCAGTATACGTTATAGGAATGGCATCGAACTGCGGTTTTCTAGGTGAACGGTTCTGATTGTTGAACGGATAAGCCTGTTGTCGAGGCTGCTGCTGAAAAGGCCGTTGTTGAGTTGGTGGAGTTTGATGAGTTGGGGTCATCAAAGTTGGGCGGACAGCCGGAGTGACTGCCGCAACGTGAGAGTAACCTCTCCTAGGCCTACCTGGAAACAAAGCACTGACATCCTGCTCTTTTCTTTTCGGGAAAACACTTCCAAACTTCTTCGCACTGCTAGACGGACTCCCTTCTTTAACCAAACGCCCTTCACGAATCCCTTCCTCTAATCGCATGCCCATGCTCACCATTTCAGTGAAGTCACTGGGTGCGCTGGCTATCATTCTTTCATAGTAAAAGTATCCTAAAGTCTTCAAAAATATCTTAGTCATCTCTTTCTCCTCAAGAGGTGGATAGATTTGAGCAGCAATTTCACGCCACCTCTGGGCGTATTCCTTAAAAGATTCCCGGTCTCTCTGCGACATCGCCCGGAGTTGATCCCGATCCGGCGCCATGTCAACGTTGTACTTGTACTGATGGACAAAGGCTTCACTAAGATCGTTAAAGTTGCGGATTCGAATGCTGTCTAAACCCATATACCACTTTAGAGCAGCACCCGTCAAACTGTCTTGAAAATAATGAATCAACAAATCATGATCATCGGAGTACGTAGACATCTTCCTCACGTACATTGTCAAATGACTTCTAGGACACGAACACCCTTATATCTCTCAAAGTCTGGCACTTTGAATTTTGCTGGAATCTTGACCTTCGGAACTAAACAAAGGTCATGCGTACTCTTCCCAAACAAATCCTTCCCTTTCAATGCTCTAAGCTCCTTCTGCATTTCCTGGAACTGATCCTGAAATTCTTCCATTCTATCAAAAAGACCCAAACTTTCAGCGGGCTCGGCAGGATAAATAGGTTCATTCAAGTAAGGCACGGAGTGGACCACAGGAGCAACGGTCGTCATAATTGGTTGCGGAAAAGGTGTTACAGACGGAATTACTGGCAGCATGGAAGTTGTCTCTGACTGAGGGAGAGACAAAGCAGGTTGAAACAAAGGTTGTACGGCAGGCTGATACCCCTCTGGCACAAAGTTGTAAGGCATCCCCCTATGGAAAACCTTTCGGCATCTGATGTTGAAGCGGAGAGTTGATTTGAGTTACGGAAGTAGAAACGGCGACCATCTCGGAAACCACTGGAGTTGAAGTCTGAATCTCGGCAGCCGTAGTCGATGGCTGATTCTGAACAGCCACCAAACTTTCCACTAACGCAGTTAACTTTTCCATCTCGACACGAAGTGTAGCAACTTCCCCACGAAGCTCATGATTTTCCTGTTCCAAATCTTCCATTTTCCTTTGACGATTGGCCCGAGTGTCGTATCGGTGAGACAGCTTGACAACCTTCGGTGGAAAAAGAACAAGGATGAGACTCTAGAAAACATGTGAAGTGGAATGTGAAATGATGCATGATGGCAATGCAAATGATGACTCATTCTAAAAGTTTTTCAAGGAACTTTAATGATTTTGCATACATCAATGGTAAAGGAATTTGGAACAACAAAAACTCAATCCATTAATCGAAAGCGATAAATTACAACTTACAATTTAGAACAGTAAATTACAACCTTGAGATAACAAATCCAATAATGAAAGTAATAAATTACAACTTCGAAACATGAAAACCATAGTAAAGTGATAAATTACAATTTTAAACATGAAAGCAATAAATTACAACTTTGGAGCATGAAGCCCATAATAAAACAATAAATTACAACTTCGGAGCATGAAGCCCTTAATAAAACAATAAATTACAACTTCGGAGCATGAAGCCCTTTACATAGTTTTACAAAATGACATCAATAAAATAAACTAAAAACTAAAGCTCACTCGGAATCCTCAGATGACGGACCAAACACCAGTTGTAATCGGAGCTTCTTGACCTTTTCTTTGTAAAAGTATTCCATCTCCTTCTTCTCAGCTATCAGTCGATCGATGATTTCCTTCTGCGGATTAGGAACAAGAGCAACGCTTACCGGAATCTCCTTCTTTCTCTTCCTTTCACTCGCATACTTCTTCAGCAAGGCATCCTTCTGACGAAGTTTCTCATCGTGGTCAACGAACCGGCCGTCTTGAATAAGCAGCAACTCCTCCTTTTCTTTTAGTTGTCGAGTTAGGACTCGATTCTCATATTCAGACATATGGTACTTTTCCTTCCAAGCATCCCTCTCGGACTTCATCCTAGCCAGATTTCCTTGATATTCTCCTACATCCGCGATAGGGATAACAACAGATGATGGTGTGATGGCAGGGAATAAAGGTTTCTCAAGTTTATATGGCATCTTGAGAGCACAAGCCCTAGCACGGACCCACTGCAGGTAAGGCTCCAAAGAAACGGAACCTCTATGTCCCAGCACGTCTCTCCCTTTCCTATGGATGTGGCGCCATGCTCCTTCGATCTCCCTCTTAGCTGCCTGATGATCTTGTCCTTCCTGAAGAAAGAAACCACTCACATGGAGGTTGTTTGGTTTATCTCTCATCGGGTACCCGAATTGACGGCGCGCTAGAACAGGGTTGTAGTTGATTCCACCCCTCGTACCGAGAAGAGGTACGTTAGGAAAAGCACCACAGCTATCAATGATCTCCACGTCGTGGTAAACTCGATTATACCAGTCAATGTCGAAATGAGTGAGAGCCATAATCTTTGGCGCCCAACGCGGTTCCTTCTCGAGATCCCAGAAAGCATCAGACCTAGGTAAATGCGAGACGTACCACTGATACAGCAACGGCACATAACAAATAATCATCCCTCCTTGATAAGAGTTTCGAAGATGGATGGAGTAATACGTATCCCCTAGCAGCGTAGGGACCGGATTTCCAATCAGGAAAATTCTGATGGCGTTGATATCCACAAATTTATCAACTTTAGGGAATAAGAAAAGACCATATGCGAGTAGAGCAAACACGTCCTCAAAGGCAACAGTATCCTTTGTATCAGCAAAGTGGCGAGCTTTCTTCAACAGAAACTGCGCCGACAAACTCCGGATTCCCCCTTTCGTAGTCATATTCTCCTCTATCTCTGACTTCTTCAAGTGGGTGATGGTTGCTATCTCGTGAGATTTGGGCTCCTATTCTAATCCAGAAAAAGGAACACGGTCTGCGATCGGCAAACCAAGAATATAGGAGTACTCCTCTAAAGTGGGCATCAACTGATAATCCGGAAAGGTGAAACATAAGTACAAGGGATCATAGAACTGAACCAACGTGTTGAGGATGCCTTTCTTCATCTTGCGCTTCATGAGCGGTACGATGGACCCATACTTCTTCTGAAAATCTGTCGGACTCTCGATCTTCGGAATCAAACTCTTTAGTTCTTCAATCTCGGGCTCCTTGAAGCTGAAGCTTCGAGTATTTCTCCTTCCAAGTTCCATAATAACCTAAGATGTCTTCAAAAATCATTCCAAAGTTCCTTGAAAAACAAGTTTTTTACAAAGATGTTGATGAATGCATGAATGAATGATAATGCAACAGTCACACACAAGCTTGCAAACACGGGTTTCAAAGGTTCAACGTTCAGCATGGAGTCGAGGGTAAAGCCCACCCAAAGGTATGTACTAACGTTTCAATCACACCTGTAAGACATGGTTCTAAGAGTTCCCAGAGTCTACATTCCTCCTTCGGATATTACCAATGTCTTGATTACTCAATAATTAGCAATATTCTCAAGAGAAACTCGTCCGAGCGTAGAATCGCGTAACAACTACTTCCGAATTACTCCGTTGTAGTCTCCGTGCTACACCTAAAAAGGCCAAGATGGGTTAGGGTTCTACGGTCCTCAACTTCTCGGGCTCCTAGGTCGAAAATAATAATGTCTTCCCGATTACTCGGTAAACAAATATTAAGTTCAAGAGGGCCTTCCATTGAGTGGGGGATCTCATGCCTCCTTCTTCAGGATTACTCCCTCAAAGTTAACATGACTATACCGCCCGTCCTATTCCTTAAGTGTTACTTAATCCGGGTATAGGATTCGTCCTTTGCAAAAAAAACCCAAACACCCCAATTTAAACATATAATCAAACAAATCAAATAGTAATAAAACAGATAAAACAAATTAGGCTTAACCCACTTAGGGATGGACCAGCAAGAGGTCAATCTTTCCCCAGCAGAGTCGCCAATTCTGTAGCGATAAAAAATGTAGCGGGGTAAATCGGAGATCGAATTATTGATTAATTCGTCTCACAAAAGCAGGAGTCTCCACCGCGCTTTATTGTTTCCAAAGGAAAAGGGAAAAGAGCGAAATAAAACCCTAAATATGCAATGTAAAATAATAATAAAAATACAAAGCGTTTTCGAAAAGAGATCTTATGGTTCGGGGGTTGGTTATACAATGGGAAGGTATTAGCACCCAGTGCATCTATAGTACTCTATAGGAACCTTTTGAAATATCTGTTTTATTTAAAATTGATTGCTTGATTGAAAATAAATCGTTTTGGCCGAAACGGGATACGGACGGGTTTTTGAAGTTACGACGACCTAATGTCGAAGTTTTTGCTTAAAGGGCATAAATTTTGAAAAGGTTGAATACTTGAGGAAAAATTATCCTAAGTTTTAATGAAATGCGAAAGTTCGCGCAGTTAGACTTGAGGACATGAAGTCAACAAATTTACTGTTTTTCCTTTGGATTTAAACATAAACAGAATAAACAAATAAATATGGAATAAATAAACAGACAAAATAAGCGGATAATGACTAAATAACGATAATTTAAATGATTGACTAAATGATGCGAATAATGCATTTTCATGATTTTTTGTTTAATATTAACGAAAAGAAAGTATTTTTTAATTTTTATGCATTTTTTGATATGGATAAAAAGCAAGAGAATTATTTAACGAAGACATAATGTTTTTTTTTTTAGTTATTAAGTTTTATTTTATATATTTTGATATTAATATTAATAAAGCAAGAAAATGAATTAATAAAATATTTTTTAAGTTTCTCTATTTTTATATGTTTTAGAGTTTTTGTTTAATAACGATGTAAGAGGAGAATTAATAATAAAAAAAATAAAGTGTCTACCTTCTTAAATTCTATATTTTTATGTATATGAAAATAAAATACTTATTTAAAAGATTAAGAGGTTCTAAATTAAATTGAAAGTTATTAATTTACCCTAATAAAATAAAATTAAAACTCCTAAATTAAATCCAAAGTTTAAACTAAAAGGTCAAACTGATTAAAAAAATTTACCTAGTTAGACATATCTCTTGTTTTTTAATACATTTACTAATTAACCAACATCATAATAATTCTAAAAAAAGATTAGAGAAAGTAAAATAAAAAAAAGAAAGTGTATCAAATAAAAAAAGCAAGTAAAATATAAATGGGCCAGATGGTTCAGTGGCCCACACCGAACCAAAATGGGGAGGTGCTACAAACGAAACGCTGGGCTTAGGGGGAGCAAGGTCCATCAGTTTTTACAATTCATTTAGGGTTAATTATTTTAGCATAATTGGGGATTAGGGTTCTGTGGTGCAGAACGGCGCTCATCTCTCTTCTTCGTCATCTTCTTCGCGTCTATCTTCTCCATGCTTCTAAACTTTCCTAAGCTTCCTTGCCCAATGGCCACCAGCTCTAAACTTCTCTTCCCTCCGACGAAAACCAAGGCACGATGGGTTCACGGTACGAAAACGTTTTCTGATTTGTTAAAGCTTGGTTACATTTTGCATGTGTTAATTCTGATTACATGATTCTTACTTCGAACTTTTGATGTTATTTGATGCATGAAAGAAAGGGAAGGAAAGGGGTTACCTTCGGAGAACGGAGGAGGAGGTCGGGTGAGCGTAGGAGGCCGAGGCGAGGAAGGGAGGCGCGTCACGAGCTTGCTTCGGTGGCCGGTATTTTTATATGGTTTCCTTCTTCTTCTTGCTGGTTACCTTAGCTTTGATCTTTCTCTTCTTCTTTTTCCTTGGTACTGTATGCTTCGATGTTTTGGACGATTGAGTGCTACTGTTGAAATGCTTACTTTTTGACTAGCATTTTCTTCTTCTTCTCGCCTATACTACTGTATGATTTTGCTTTTTTTTTTGGCCAATGATGAATATATTGAGGCCTTACTGTATGCTTGGGTTTGGAAATTGGTTTAGGCCCTATGCAGGTTTTACTGGTTTTTATGCCATGATGGAAACAGGGGAATAGGTTTTTTGTTGTTAGGCCATATTGGTTGTATGGTTTGAACTGGTTTTGTGTTGGTTGGACAGTAGAAAGGATGGTTCTTTGTTTAGGCCATGTGGTAAAATGGTTTGAAAAAAGGTTAAGGTTGTGAAATTGTTTTGTGATATATGGTTTTGACAGTAGGATGGTGATGTTGGCTTGAGGGCTCAATCAGTTTTGTGAGGTTTAGGCCATATTGGTTTTTTATGGTTTTTTGATAGTAGGAATGGTTATGCAGGTTCTGCTGGTTTTGGTATCCTCTTGTTGGCAACAATTTTCTAAGTCTTGAAGGCTTGGATATTGATGGGTCTGATATGTGATTTTTGGTTGTTATGTTATAACAGTCTTCTCTTCTTTCTTGTTTTCGTTACAGGCTGGAGATTTGAAATACTTTCACCCTCTTCCCTGGCATTCTGCACCATACTGCTACCTCTAATTTGTTTCTATTCCTATTTTATGTTTTTACTTCTACTGGCTATATTACTGCAGTTTGTCTTGTATCCCTTTCCTGCCTAAGCCAAACCTGTAAAACCATACTTCCTCCTCTCTTTTTCTCTCTCAGTACAATTTTGACAATAAAATGATATGCTGTACTATTTTCTGAAATTGCAAAAGGCCAGAATATGATGAAAAAAGGAATGTTACATTGCTTGCATATTGGTTAAACTGCATATTTTTTGACTTTCAATGCAATAGTATAGCTTATGTTTTGTTTTCTACTATGTGGGCATAGGTTTACGTTGGCATTTGCTTGCTTGCATATGCTGTTGAGATCATGCAGGGACTTTGTATGCTGTGCATATTTTGAAAAAAATGCATTAGATTTTAAAAAATGCAATTAATTTGAAAGATGCAATTTCTTTGACAAAAGTGGATTTGTGCATTCATTTATAAAAATTCCTCTCTTTTTTGTGAACCGGGAGAAATCCCGTGATTTGCAAAAAAGAGTAAACTGATTCCGGCCATTGCTTTTAATGATGAACATTAAATAATTTTGCTTTTAATTATTTGTTCGAATTCTAATTTCTTTTAATTTTGCAGGTAACATCAAGTGAGCAGACAAAAATGCATTGGATCAGAAGATTTAGAATTAGGAATATTAGATTAATTTTTTATTTCATTTTAGCTTTGTAAACTTATTATTGTAATTTTGTTGTAATAGATACAATATTTACATAATAATTGTACAATTAGAAAAAATGAATAAAAATCCAATATTCGCCAATTAATTTCTTCTTTCTCTCTAATTATTTATTTTATCGTTTACAATTCTTTAATCGTATAATAATTGAAAACGAATTTCAACTACCTACATTCAGAATAATAAACAGATAAATAAATAATTATCATTGATCAATTAATAGCCTCAATTATTTAATTCATCATCCATAACTTTCTAAATTATAATAATTAAAATAGAATTTCAATTATTTAACTTAGAATGACAAATGATTAAATAATCATTATTGACCAATAAACTTTTCCGAATATTTATTATATTATTCATAAACCTTTAAATTATGTAATAACTGAGAATGAATTCCAGTTATTTAAATTTAAGATAGTGAGTAATAAATAAATACTGTCTGCACAATTAATGCGCCTCTTCTCTAATGTTTATTTTATTATCTATACATCTTTAAATTACATAATAATCGAAAACAAATTCCAATTATTTAAATTTAATATAATAAATAATTAATAAACATTATTTTAGCACAAATCGATTAAATGATTTAGTGTTCAACATAAATAGCTCTCGGCCTGAAAAAAGTTATGAATTTTAAAATCGATGGATCAAAACACTTGTAATGTAATGATGCAGGTAGGAGATGATATCTTAGGTCAAAATTTGGGGTACAACACTTGGACATTCTTTTTAGTGCAGAAAAGTGATGCATTTAAGGCATTCAAGAAGTATGCTAAACAAATTCAAAATGAGAAGTCTCTAACAATTGCCTCCATAAGAAGTGATCATGGCGGAGAATTTCAAAATGCTTTATTTGAAGAATTTTATGGAGAACATGGAATATCTCACAACTTCTCGGCACCAATGAATCCTCAACAAAATGGAGTGGTAGAAAGAAAGAATAGGTCTCTTATGGAACTTGCTAGAACGATGCTTAGCGATTCAAATCTTCCAAAATATTTTTTGGCGAATACGGTGAGCACGACATGTTTTATTAGCAATAGAGTTAACATAAGACCGATCTTGAAGAAAACTCCATATGAACTCTTCAAAGGGAGGAAACCAAACATTGTTTTCTTTCACATTTTCGGATGCAAATGCTTTGTCTTAAACAACGACAAAGATAACCTTGGTAAGTTTGATGAAAAATCCGATGAAGTGTTTGTCTATGTGCTCCCTTTCAAGCAAATCCAAAGGAATCTCATCTCACGGCGGTGAGAAGGATCATGAAGTATCTCAAAGGGACAACAAATGTCGGATTATGGTATCCCAAAGGTAGTGTTTGCAACTTAGTTGGTTATTCTGAGGCGGATTATGCAGGTTATAAAACTGATAGAAAAAGTACAAGTGGTACTTGTCACATCCTTGGAAATGCATTAGTATCATGGGCCTGCAAGAAATAAGCATGCGTTGCTCTTAGCACAGCCGAAGAAGAATATATTGCAGCGGGTAGTAGTTGCACTCAAATTTTGTGGCTCAAACAACAACTTCGTAACTACGGACTCGATCTAGGATGCATTCCTCTACGGTGCGGCAATACAAGTGCAATAAACATTACTAAGAAATCGGTCATGAATTCAAGAACCAAACACATAGATATACGGCATCATTTCCTTCGTGATCATGTACTTCAAGGATATGTCGAGGTAACATTTGTAGATACTCATAATCAACTTGCCGATATCTTCACTAAACCTTTGGCAAGAGAACCGTTTTACAAGATTCGACAAGAGCTTGGCATTCTTGATGAACACGACATATAAGGTGCTTTCTATCCTTGTTATGATTTCATATATATTTTTTTAACCTTGCTATAAGTGAATATATATGTTAAGTGGTGTTTAAGTTTAAGAAAAATATGTTTTTGGTCATTTTTGGTTGATGCAAATCGATTGCATAATAGTGTAAATCGATTGCTCACTGAGTGTTTTTAATTTTGACCTTTCTGTTTCAGTGCAAATAGATTGCACCATAAGTGAAAATCGATTGCACTCTGTGTGTTTCAGTTTTATTTTGCTTCTATCTTATGTGCAAATCGATTGCATCTGTATGCAAATCGATTGCACCCAATGTAACATGCTTTTATGACAAATATTTGTTGGTCAGAATTCCTCTATCTCTCATAATCCCAAGCCAATTAAACTTAATTACATATAATACAACCCACTCATTTCTATCTACTCACAAATCATATCCAAACTTCAGCTCATCAAACACTCTTCTCTCAAAAACCTAAAACCTTCAAAACCCTAAAAATACCTTACCCATGGCGTCAAGGCAAAAACGAAAGGTGTCAGCTTCAGAGAAAGGGAAGAAAAATGTTGATTCATCCTCTGAGAATCCATTACTTTCATCTCTCACCGAAGAACAAGAAGCAAGATTCACAAAGGACTTTCAAAGAAAAATAGTGTCCAATCCTAAATATGAGTATTTATCAGCAATTTAACTCCCCACAAAGGCAAGATGGTGACATATGTGTTGGGTACTCGAATCTCTCTAACCCCTGAGATTGTTGGTGAGATTCTTCATATTCCCTACACTGGAAGCTCTTTGTACGACCCTGAAAACGAGGCATTGGATGCCTACAGGAAAAAGGAATTTTATTACAGCATTGGGAGATTAAGTGAAGCTAAATTCCGTGCCAAAAGGATTCGTGGTCTAGGAGGAGTGATTCCATCTAGAGACTCATGGAGTGTAGGTAACTTTTATATAGACGATTGACTATTTCATTACTTTATGGTCTATATTATGTTTCCACGGGATGTAAACCACTACATTGTGACTGACCTGGAAATGCAGCTGATTTATGCAAGAAAGAAAGGAATAAGTGTTAATTGGGCAAGGCTCATAATGGTCCATATGCTGAGAGTCGATGCAAAATTTCTACCATATGCTTATTTTGTTACATTAATTATGGAAGACTTTGGAGTTTATTTTGTTGGGTTTGAGAAAGTCAATATGGATCCAAATCAACATAAGATTTCAATCAAGAATGTTGACTCAAGAATGGGTGTTCATTATAATCCAGAAACAAAAACTATCACTTACATTGGTGAAGATGTGGTTGGTGATGAAGGGAACGATCAAGAAGTCAAAGGTGGTGAAGTTGTATCTCCTCTACCTACTGCTCCCTCTGGTCCAGGCAATCAAGATCTTATGGATTTCATGTCTCAACAATTTTCTTCCATGAACACCAACATCAACAACCAATGGAATGCTATCAACGATTCTACAACAACCCGAATTAATGACTTCCGCACAGATGTGAATCAACAATTTTCTTACCTTTACTCCCATCTTCACATTCCACCATATGGCCCAAATAATCCAGCTGCACCTCCACAGCATTACATAGAACCTCCTCTACAACAACAATTTCTAAATCAAGGATCTTGGTTCTATAACAACTGGGACATGAATCAACCATACAGTTCTGTCCAACTTTATTATGTCTACTATTTTCTGTTATGTCCTTGTTCTGTTATTCTACGTTTTGTTTGTTGTTAAATTTCTTTGTAATCGTTAGACTATTTGTGATGTATGATTAATTAAGTTTTCCTCTCAATATTACATTATTACTGTTTTTTTGCATCTTTCCCTTCTTTTTGATAATGTCAAAGGGGGAGAAGGATGTGGTACTTTATGCTTGTATATTTCCTTGTCTTAATTTTTTTAAGGTACTCTTCAACCAAGATGAACAAATTCAAAGGATTCCAACCTTCTCATACAAAGGGAGAGTTATGCATCTTAGGGGGAGAAGCTCTTTCCGGAAATTACAACGCAACAAGCAAGATCGTTTGTCATCATCAAAAAGGGGGACAATGTAAAATCAAGCTTCTCAAATGCACTTTTGTTTTGATGAAGAAAAACCATGAGGGACAAAGAAGGCAAAGATTATTATCAAGCTAAAAGCATCTAAAGATAAAGTCTTAAGTTCAAGCACTTAGAAAATTTCAAGGTATAATGATAATACTTACTTTGAACTTAAGACATAAATGCTAAATGGTGAAAAAAATATTTTATATTGTCCAAACCTTTACTCAAGTTTTTCTAAGCTAAAAATCATTTTTCACTTAAGTACAATCGATTTGCATATTAGTGCAATCGATTACATGCTTCAATTTTTTCAAATATTTTGATACTGTTTCTCAGTGCAATCGATTTTCATATTAGTGCAACCGATTTCATGCTTCAATTTTTCAAAACATTTGCTACTGTTTCTCAGTGAAATCGATTGGCATGTTTGTGCAATCAATTGCACTCAATCAATTTTTGCTACTGACTTCACATGCAATTGATTTACACTCTTGTGCAATCGATTGCACACTCAAAATATTTGAAATTCTAGCTGTTGAAACCTCGTGCAATCGATTTACACAAAGGGTCGAATCGATTGCATGCTACACGATTTTGAAAAACAGCAGCTTTGCACATGCCTGTTCATAACACCATTTCATGGAAACCTTTCACTCAATCTTGGAAATTGTTCATGATTCATTTACAGAACTTTATGTTGTTTCAAAAAGGTGCTATGAACATATAAATAATCATTTTCAAAATAATTTTCAACACCTCTTCCAATTATATTTTTCTGAATTCTCAAAAATCAAACTCAAGCTGCTATACATTTTCATACACAAGTTTTCTGCACACTTTCACATATTATTAACCAGAAAACTTTGAGCATTAAATGTCTTGAGTCATTGTATACTATTATCATTGGAAGAGAAGATCAATTCATTGATTAAATCACTCAAAGTGATCATTACTACTCAAACTCACTCAAATCAAATATTGATAAATACTTATTTTTTCAGGATTGTTAGAAATAAGTTTAAGTGGTTTTATAAATCTTGTCTTTCCAGGATTTTTGGATACAAGTGAAGTCACTTTGAGAGGATTGTTCTCATTGTTGACATAGTAAAAATCTAAGAGGATTATTCTTGGTCTAAGAGGATTGTTCTTGGTTTTGGGTAGTTCTTGTTTAAGTTTTCCACAATAAGGAAATCTCTATCATGTTGAAAGGGGAGTGGAGTACTCTCGGACTGTGAGGGGAACTAGGATATATCTCTTGTGTCTCTTTATTTTTCTACACGTTACTCTTTAATAAACTCACCATAATCCAGTAAAATAATATTCATCATCACTAAAACCAGAATTTTTTAAAGTACCTAATTCACCCCCCCTCTTAGGCGCACTTCGTACTTACACAACTGTCATACCCCAAATTTTCCACATTGATTTCTAATCAATTTATTCCTTATTGATATTTAATTTCTAGTGTTATCATTTTCTTTATAATATATTATGTCAAATTTATATACGGGGTTTAAGTTTATAAAAGCGGGGGGTGTATTATTTCAAAATGGACCATCAAAATCTGATGGCCCATTAAATTTTCCTTACAATTAAAAAGGGGGTGTATTTGTTATTGAGATTCCAACCCATTTAAGGGTTGTTTAATAAAGAAGGGTGTGTTGGTCACAAAGAGAGGTATGCATGTAAACGTCAATGGCCCATTTACTTTTAGAAAGGAGGTGTATTAATAGGGTTGGAGGTTTTTGTTTTTCCAGGTAAGCCCATATCACCTTTCGAGGGCCCATTTGCTATTTTTGTGCGTTTTTGAAGAATTATTAGAAAATTATTGGCCCATTTTTCTTCTTGACACTAGAGCCAATATTTTTTATGTTGCATTATAATTGTTAATATTGTTTGCTTATTATACTTATTATTTAATATATAAAATAATTATAAAAATCAGATATTACTTTATTTTTTACACGTTGACTGAAGTCAACCAAATCCAAGGCAGGATTTCTAACCTTAATCCCAGCAGCAACCTCTCTCTTTCTTCGCTAAATAACCCAAGCCCAAAAATCCAAAACGACTACTGTGCAGATCTAAAATCCATACAAACCGAATCAAATCAAATGTTTACAAATTATTTGAATCAAATCTTAAGATTGGATTGGAAAAACATTTTATTTTGGATTTAAATAAGATAACGTCATGATACATTCAAATCTACAAACCCTAAAACAATTTTACAAATCAAATTCGCAATTACAATCAAAATCTCCCTAATGTACAAATCAAATAATCTCTAATTAAGTCTAATTTCTCAATCACAAAGTATAACGACAATCATACAATAACTTCCTAATTTGTCTAATTAAAAAACTATATAAAGAACCCTAAAACTAATTAAAAAAGAGGAGGAATAAATCTTAGAGGAAGAAGATTATAACAAAGAAGAAGAAATCCGCGAGCCAACTGTCTTGTTTGAGATCTAAATTTCAATTTCTAAAACCCTAGATCTATGTTGAACCACCATCACCTTCAAATCACCGTCGCGCCATCATCATACACATCTGCAATCAGAAAAGGAGAAAAGGATTAGACAGAGAGAGAAAAAGCCAGAAGGAGATTTACAAGAAGAATCACTACAGGGGAGGTAAGACAATTCACTTGGCTTAGGGTTTTGTTTGAATCCGCTATTTGTGTTTGGTTTTGAAATTTTGGATTTCTAAGGGTTAGGGTTTATTAGGGTTCATGTTTAGGGTTAGGGTTAATAAAGTTTAGGGTTAGAGTTCTAACAATTATGCATTATGGGTTTTGGTTCGACTAGGGATCTTCACGAGCCCTTAGGGTTCATATGAACCCAGACGGCAGTTAAGTTTGAAGATGGTGGCGCCTTGGCGCAGCCTCCGGTGGAAGCAATTTCTGGCTGGTGGCGCCCAAGGCAGAAGAGATTTCCGGTGACGGAAATCTAGAGAGAAGTTCGAGCTTCTCTCTCTAGCCTCCAACGACCGTGTTGTTATTTTGATGAAGAGAGAGGGAAAGAAGAGAAAAAATGGTCCCTCAGCCCATAAACGTGTTTTTATATTGCCCTATGTTCCCATGCGCTACTCTTACCATACGCCCCCGCTCCTTACCCTTGGATTTTCATCATACTTTCATAAACCACATATCCACCATAGCTCCCAGCACTCGCCCACACGCTGTCCAGTGGATCAGACATTTGTTTTAGGCCTAGCCCATTATTGAACCCACCCTCAAATTACTTTTCCAGCACAAAAAATCGTACCCCCTGTGCTATTGGGTCCAATTTAATATCTGAACTTGGGCCCTTGTTGAACCAACCCCTTAATTTTGCTACTATGTTCAAATTTACACACTCTGCATTTTGGGCCCAAATTCAATATCTGAATTTAGGGTCTTACTCTTCACACCCCCAACCTTTTACTAATATGCTAAAAATACACCCCATGCGTTTAAATTAATTAATTAATTTTCTAAATTTATTTATATTTTTTATATTTTTATTTTATTAATAGTTTTATAATAAATTCTATATTTATTTATTTATTAATTCAAATCTTTTTTTTTTAATCGCATAAAATCATTTTTCCTCATGCATTAAAAGATTTTTGTATATATTAATATATTTTAAAAAAAAATCTAACCAACCAAATTATTCACGATTTTCACTAACCTAATTCAAACCTTATATCGACTTTCAAAAAAGATTATGGAGATATTTCTCATTAACTGCGAACTTCGTCTAAACACTCCACTATTCTCAACTCAAACTTGGTTCGAGGATTAATACGAGATATTTCCGTAATTCATAAAAAACACCAACCAACAACTGCGAACTATAAATTAGGACTCTGATTCCTCATAAGAGGATACGTAGGCATACAACTAAAATCATGGTGAGTTCCCCTAATAGAAATTAAAACCCTATTTCCTAAATTGTAAATCTAAACCCTAGTATCCTTGTGAACAAGGTAGATGAGGGGTGCCTAACACATTCCCTTCATCTAAAAACGAGTCAACAACTTAGAATCTTTGATCAAATTAAGGTTATTCCACTATATTCCCTTCCCTAAGATAAAAATTAATTGTGACAGATCTCATTTTAAAATCGGTTATTACAATATGATCAAATACAGTGTTATGGTTGAGAAGATAATGGGTGCATGGACTGATATTCTTAATTCTACTTCTGAAGAGTTGTATACTAAGAATGTGGTACACTTCAGAAACTTGTGTGTTGAATATCCCGATTTCTTGAAATACGTAGAGTCTACTATCCTTGATCAGGTGAAAGAGAAAGTTGTGTAAGAACAAGAAGTGTTTCTACATTTGACCTTAAGATTTTGATGATAACTTTACATGGTATCATAAAGAGAAATTGTATACTCTAATGGTTTGGTTCTAGTATGTAGCTACTGTAGTGTTCTAACTTTGATATCAAGGCGTGTGATGTCATCAAATTCTGAGCATAAACACTATGGAAGAAAATATTTGGTTACGTGTTACAGTTGAAGTCAAGATTTTGAATATGTCTTATGCAATGTTTCTAAGGAACATTAGTACAAGAGGTTATGATCGTGACTATATGGTTAAGCTTTGGAGGCCTTCTAAAGCTTTACTTCTGTGTGTTACAAGTTATGAAGATTATGAAGATAAGGTTCTGGTGAACAGGTTCTGATGATCTAAAGAAAACAAGTTCTTACAACCAAGTACTGAAGACTCTGAAGACGAGGTTTTGAAGGGACAAGTTCTGAAGACTCCAAGACTTAGGTTCTAAGACTTAAGGGTGATTATTCTATAACAAGCTTCAAAGATTCAAATTATCTGAAGCCTCTGAAGATAAGAAGAAGTTCACAATGGTTAATGTGTGATGGTGTACAAAAGGTACATAAAGTGTCTGTGACCTATACCCTCTAGGGTGGCATAAGGACAATATTTGTTTCTACTGTACTGTAACCACTCTCATTATGACCGTTGAGAAAAAATAGTTGGATTTCCAATTACCTTTCTACCCTTTCAACATATCTCTTTTACAAGCTATAAAAGAAAGACTTCGAAGCTGAAGAAAAGTAAGAATCAGCATTACATAAAATCTAACGGATCTCTTCTATGTATAGTTTTGTAAATAGGGAAGGATCTGTTGCTTGTATCTTGCTGTAAAACACTTAGGTGTTTTTCTTTGTACTGAAACATTTGTGTAATCTTCTCGAAAAAAGCAATATATAATACACTAAAAGTATTCAACCGTTGTTGATTAATTCCTTGAGTGACCGAGTGAAGGTCTGATCTCGAGAATACTCCTACTGTAGCTGAGTGGATTTGCAATAAGGATCAACTGACTTATTGGGGGGTGCCAATAAGATGGATCATACTTATTGTGGGTTGTTTGTAATCAATTTGGTTATAGTGGATTAAGTCCTTGTTGTAGGAGAAATCATCCTTGAGGGCGTGGACTGAAGTAGCTTAGTTAACAGTGAACCATGATAAAAATAAATTTGTTCATTTATTTTTATGTTCTAAGTTAACTTAGTCTATCACCAACGAAAAGATTTAGTTTTAATGAAACCCAATTCAAACCCCCCTTTCTTGTGTTTCTCACACCTTTAATTGGCATCAGAGCTTCGATTCTGGTATTGATAGTTATCAAACACTTAACTATGTCAGATAAAGATCCAGACGAGTTTTTCTTTGAAGAAACACAATATTTGAACCCACACCAGCTGTTGCTACATCAGATTCAAATGATAAAAGTTACAATGTTAATCCTCCCTTCTTTGATGGAGAAAATTTTGAATACTGGAAAGATAGACTAGAAAGTTTCTTTCTAGGTCATGATGTTGGTATTTGGGATATGGTAGTCAATGGCTACTATTGTACCCCAAAATTTGCCCTCCCTTTTTAATCAACACATGCCCATTGAGGTCCCCAACTTGCACAAGGATGACTAAGAATTGACCAGACAAATTCTCCTCCTAAGGAAATGAACCTCTAACTAGGGTTTCAATTTTCATCAAGATGTGTGAGATCCAAAGGTCTCAAATGTTTTCCATGGTCCTGATATGTCTTCAAGTTAGTCCATGGCATATTTCATGCTTTGCACAACAAGTTTGCTCAGTCAATTGCTCAAATGCATGAAAATCAACTACACTAGGTCAAAAGTCAACTATGGCCTATATACAGTCAAACTTCAAGATTTTTTTTGTAAACCTCAACATTTTGAAGTGATATCCATAATTTTATCAAGGGTTGATCATGATTCCTCAAGAAATGCTCCTAATTCATCAAAAGTCAAGAATTGCTAATTAGGGTTTCTATAGGAAAAGTCAACCAAACTTTGACCAGGCATAACTTTCTCATACTATATCAGAAATTTTTCCACCAAAGCTCATTTTGAAGAAAATCCAATTCCCTATAACTTCTCTTTAGCCCTCAAGTTCAATAAATTCCCCAGTCATACATTATGGGTCCTTTCAAAAAGTAAAAAAAAACACCTTTTGGGTCAAAGCTTGTACTTGAACACGGAAGATCCAATTGAGATGAAACCAAAAGGGTTGATTAGAGGACATCATAAGCTCTTTAAAAGTCCAGACACCCTTATAGGGTTAAATGAGCGATATATGCATTTATAAGGTTGACCAATTTTGGAGAAGTGCATGAAGAAAATATTGACCAATCTTGGTTTTCTTCCAAATGGGCTTTGGTTTTTATGATCTGAACTTATTCCTAACATGGCCCATAAATTCTAAGCTCAATTACACGCCCTCCTTTTTTTATTTAATTTATTTTGAATTAACTCTTTAAAATTAAATTTTAATTAAAATAAAATGCAAAGAGAGACTTAAAGGCGTGTGGGTTTGATATCCAAGTCTCTTAAAAGCCAAGACAACTCATGCAAGGATGTCACATTGTAGCGGTAGAAATGTTCAATACTAAGCCATTGGATTGACTAGACTTTATACAAATCAAAATAAAAATTGCCACCGCGCTTTATTATTTCCAAAGAAATGGGAAAAGAGCGAATAACCCAAAAAAAGGGGGTAAAGATTCAAGGTAAGATGGTTGGTTATGCAAAGGGAAGGTATTAGCACCCTAAACATCTACGGTACCGCAGGAGCCTCTTTGTAAAATCTGTATATTTTGGCTATAAAAACTGTTGTATATAAAATGGATGGTGGAGGTGAGAAAATAAATATATTTTTTATGATTTTTGCACCGGCCGCAGTTGCGAACCTTAAGTGCCTACGTACCACCTTTCGTGAAATAGGGGATCATGGTACACGTAGTTCGTCTTTAAAAAATTTGAAACACAAATGTGTTGGTTAATTTTATAACATAAAACATCATCGTCATTGTCCGTGTGGAAAACACACCTACTACCCACAATCATGAGAAAGGAGAATTTGCATCATCTAAAAGTGGACGATATGGCTTGGATTTCAAAATCAACAATGCCTCACTCAACACCCAAGTGGAAAATATCTCTCTTCACTACATATTGTAGAAGTATAATCGTTTGCATCACTACAAGGATTGACAAGAGTTTAATCTTTTAAGAAAAGTTTTAAAGGTAAGAAGCCAAAGTGGCAAAATGGTTTGAAATGAGATTGATTGACTTTTAGTCTTCTCACAAAAAATGTTAAGGTATTATTAAGTTTATTGGAGGTTTACTTATGAAAATGTTTTGAAAATGCATGGACATAAGTCCAAGTTTATTATGAAAATGGTTCGAGTTTAAAAGCAAGAAGAGTTTTCAAAAGAATGAGGAAGATTTTTGAAATTAAAGAAAATGGGAGGAGAAGAAGAGACTATCCTAAAGCATAGGGTAAAAGCTAGGGATAAGAACCATCTAACCAACAAGAAGCCAAAACTTGATATTATGAGCCAAGATAGAATTCCCATTCCTTGGATTGAAACCAAGCAAGCAAAAAAAATACCAGGCCTCTTGAGAGAACCAAACTTCAAGTGTATTTAGTCTTCACAAAAATTGGGCAGAGTAACGACTATATACAGGTGAATTCCAGATTACAAACAGAGGATGTAATCACAAAAACCTTCACACAAAAACAAACAAGCAATCCAATGTCTTGAGGTCAACCTCAAGAACTCCAAACAAAATAATCAGATAAGATCACAAGGTCTCCAAGATAGGCCAAGGTTTCTAATCCTAAGTCCAAGAAAAAGTCCCATGATCCATAATGCCAAGGATAGTAACCAAATAGTACAAGTACCATTAAATATTTTTTAGGGTTTATGTTGATTATTAAGTATCTTAAGAAAGGAAAAGAAAAGCTCAAGTGAGCAAAGTAAAAATTGTAAGAAAATAAATGCTCAAATGAGCAAAGATGAAAATGGCATGAAATGTAAATGCTAAAAGTAAATAGTACATAAAGCATAAAAAAGAGTAAAAGCATAAGGTAAAACAAGTCAATAATTAGTGGTTAATTGGATGACCATCTTGAAACTTGCATTTGGAACTCATTAGAGGATTGGTAGAACCAAAGCCTCCACACAATAAGTTGCATTTGCTTTTTGTCAAGTATATCATCCATTTGGAATTCTCATAAGTACCATTTAATGATCAATGATTTTTAAGTGATCCGCGTTGACCAAAGGTGTTGTAGATCCATTAGAGGATTGGTAGAACCAAAGCCTCCACACAATGAATCTCAAGGTTATTGGATCAAAGAGATCAAATTAACATACTTGGGCTTACAATCATAAGTTTGGGCCACGAATGATCATTTATTCAAATCGGGACAAAATTTAGTGCTATGTTAAGCAATCGTAAGTGGACTTATATAGAAGTCACACCTATTTTGAGGTCGGTCAATAGCAATCTATGCACCACTTATTTTGAGACATAATATTGAGATCATGCTCCAACAACATTTAGTGCAATAAGAAAGGGATGGGGAAAATAATATACAAATCACTTTTGAATTAAATTTTAATCAAACTATTATTAAAATCATTCATCCATTTTTGTGGAGTTAAACTCAACACCATGGATCCAATGATGTTAACAAAGTTCATGATCCAAAATCTAACCCAAGATCAGCCAGAAAATAATCACAAAATAATATCACATTTAATATACACAAAAAAGGATTTTAAAAATGTTTTAAAAATAGAAAATAATGAGAAAAATATCAACTATGTTCAAATTAATCAAGAAATAAAAAGTAAGACCATAGAAAAATCAGAAAAGGCTCAAATATTTTTATAAAATTTTTGGTAATTTTTAAAAGTCAGAAACTATTTTTAAACTATTTAAAATTGCTCAAACAAACAGAAAATAGGTCAAAAATAGTAAACCTTAATATAAAATTCCATAAAATTTTCAGAAAGTCAAAAATAAGCAAAATAATATTTATGAATTTTTTCAAAATTAAAAAAATGTCAGAAAGTATTTTTTAAGTAATTAAAAGAAAGAAAATCATTCAAAAAATACAAAAAAAATATCAAATGTCAAAATAAAAATGTGAAAAATAGTCATGAGATCAGAAATAATTCAAAGTATTTTTGTGATTTTTTCATAATTTTTGGTTAAAAAATAAGAGTTATGAATTTTTGAAAATTTAATCAATAAAAATAAAAAAAATCAGAAAATAAAATAAAACCAAAAAGATGTGGACCATCAGATCATAGTCAAAACGCGTTAGTAAGCTGATCCAGTGGACCAGACGCGATGTGCTTGATATGGACCTTAGATACACATAGGATCAGAAAAAGGACAACCAATGAAATTAAAACGTTTGGCACGCTATCATTGGCTGAGACGAGACATGTCATCGTCTTCAACCTCCAGATACACTGCAATGGGGATTTTGTGAGATCCTTCAAATGGAAAAATTAAGATCCCATGCTAGTATCATTGAACTCGTCTCTTCAAGATGATTCTAACACCACCATCACACCAAATTTATATAAGGTATGGAGAGAGATATGAATCAAAAACCCAGAAAATAGCGAGCACCTTAAATTTAAGATTTCTCTCTCAATTCTCAATGGATTTAAAAATTGTAAGTAGCATTGGAATCAGGAGAAGGAGTAGAATAGATTAGTGCTTGATTTGGATCCAAATGATGGAGAATTCTACCTTTTCAAAGTTCAAGGAAGAAGCTCTGAAACTGGACTTTTGTAGCTTGAATTATGGCTCGTTTTGATAGGTTTAAGTGCTGGAGAGTTTATATGATGCTTAAGGATGATGAATGCGCATATAATTTTGGAAAAGGGAGCTTAAATCTCAGAAACTGAATTCAAAAAAGATGGGTTCGTGTGAAGTTTTGGCAGGGTATTTTTGGCTCTCAAAGCTTGAAGAAATGAATGGGGGATGACCCTCTATTTATAGAGAAGTGAATGGGAATGAAAATTGGAAGAAACAAGGAAGTTTGGAGGGAAATTGAGGGAAGGTTGAGCACGAGTGAAATGTGACTTCATTTCCATCAAAACTCAACCAAATCTTGCGTTTTGGGGTGCTAATCACTTCTGGCAAGTTTTCTAATCAAGTTTAAATCAAAAACACGCATAAATCTTGTGTTTAGAAGTCACATTATGGATTTCAAAATTCTGACTTTGTGGAAAATTCCGTTTCAAGTTACCAAATTCAAATCCATGGCATTTCCAACTTAAGGGGTCTTAGGGCATGATTCATGATTCTTTAGAAATATGAGGTTACAAGCTTTGCAATGGAAAAAGAATGGAGTTAAATGGATACTTGAGATGAAATTTTCATTGAGTCAAAGTTGAAGAAAAAGGGTTGATTTTCCATACTTAGAAATATTTCAAATTCTTCTTCAAAAATGACCTATAATCTTTTGCATCCAAACATGGCCTTCCACTTGGAATTTGCTCTTGACTAAAAAAGATGTAATGTATTAGATCTCTTGAATGACACTTTGAAACTTGAACCACTCAAAATCTTCAAAAATTGAGCAAGTTATGACTTGTTGAAGTTGGCCAAAAATCATGAAATGACCTATAATCTTTTGCATATTTAAGGCAACTTCCATCCATTTTCCCACTTTGCACATAAAAGAAGGCATAAAGTTCACATCTTCAAGATCATTATGGAAAAATAATGGACTAAAGGTGATGCAAATTGACCAAGTTATGATCATTTGAATTTACTTATGTAAAATTGTGGATTCATCTAGATGACTTGTAATCTTTCTTCTTCACCAAGTTTATTCCACATGAAAACTCTTTGGAATTTTTGAAGTGATTTATTGATAA
Organism: Vicia faba; assembly: GCA_948472305.1. Classification (NCBI taxonomy): domain Eukaryota; kingdom Viridiplantae; phylum Streptophyta; class Magnoliopsida; order Fabales; family Fabaceae; genus Vicia; species Vicia faba. Next base: position 1,603,207,047 of record OX451736.1, read on the forward strand.
CCCTTTGAAGAGAAGGATGTCTTTAGAATCACTCAAAAATACCAAAAGGTGAGCAAGATATGCTCCTTTGAAGTTCAAAACCCTAGCTTCTAGATCAAGAGGATGCCTTGAGGAACTTTGACAATTTTGAACAAACTTATTGTACCAATATTATTCCTTTGTGAATAGAAGTTGTTGAGGATGATAATGAAGACTCATAGCCACCAAAACCACTTCCATATCTTGAATTTTGAGAGAAATATGCTCTTGCGACCAATAGGAACAAGGCCTTGTCCAAACATGACAACTTTTCCAATCAACCCCTTGTACTTTTGAGTCAAATCTAATAACCTTGAAATGTGATGAACCAAAGCAACCTTGCCATGCAAATTCTCCCAAAACCAATCTAATAGTGAGGTTTTAACTTCTCAAGCTATATTGACTAGGGCATGGAAATAAACTCATGAACCCATGGAGTAACTTGTTAAATCTCATTGCCCTTACCTACATGGATAACAAGCAAGACAAGCCAACATTGTATTTTATGATTTAAGTGAAGGAATCAAAACAATATTCATGATCACAAAAGAAACATAAGTCAAGGTGCTTGGTAATCCCTCAAAAGGAGTAAAACTCAAAGTAGGGAGGGGAACCAAGAATCCTAGTGTGATCTTGTTGTGAGTGAACTAACATGGTATGATGAAGGGATCTTAGGGAAAAAAAATTGGGGTACAACAGCTGCCCTTATTTAAGTTTCTTCTATCTGGAGATATGAAGGTTAAAAATCTTCGTGTCGACGCGATCGAAGATACTTAAATATAAAATAAACCCTATTTTTGGCTCTAAGATACCATGCAAATGCTTATGATCATGAATGCATATGAACATGACCAAAGAGACGTAAAAATAACACTGGGGATGTAACAATATTAAAGAAAAAAGGAGAAACACCACCAGGAAAATGAATCACTAGTGGACCGAGAGAACTGAATCAGAGAGGATGGTAGGATGGTCAAAGGACACACCAACTTCTACTGAAGGCGAAGCTACCAACGTTTACTGAAGGCAGAGAGAAAGATAACAAACATCGACGTTCACTGCCGATGGTCTACCAACTTTCACTAAAGGTAGAAAGAGAATATCATATCACCGCCATTCATTGACGATGAACTATCAACATTCACTGAAGATAGCAATAGATAACAAACACCGATGTTCACTGCTGATGGTCTACCAACTTTCACTGAAGGTAGAAAGAGAATATAAAACATCGACGTTCACTGTCGATGGTATACCAACTTTCACTGAAGGTAGAAAGAGAATATATCATATCACCTCCTTTGCTGACAATGAACTATCCACGTTTACTAAAGATAGCAAAAACATAACAAACACCGACGTTCACTGCCGACGGCCTACCAACTTTCACTGAAGGTAGAAAGAGAAAATAAAACATCGACGTTTACTACCGATGGCCTACCAACTTTCATTGAAGGTAGAAAGAGAATATATCATATTACAGTCGTTCACTGACGATGAACTACCAACGATCACTGAGGGTAGCAAAAAGATAATAAATATCGACGTTCACTGCCGATGTTCTACCAACTTTCATTGAAGGTAGAAAGAGAATATAAAATGTTGACGTTTACTGCCGATGGTCTACCAACTTTCAATGAAGGTAGAAAGAGAATATATCATATCACCTCCATTCACTGACGATGAACTACCAACGTTCACTGAGGGTAGCAAAAAGATAATAAACATCGACGTTCACTGCCGATGGCCTACCAACTTTCATTGAAGGTAGAAAGAGAATATAAAACGTCGACGTTTACTGTCGATGGCCTACCAACTTTCACTAAAGGTAGAAAGAGAATATAAAATGTCGATGTTTACTGCCGATGGTCTACCAACTTTCACTGAAGGTAGAAAGAGAATATATTATATCACCACCGTTCACTGACGATGAACTACCAACGTTCACTGAGGGTAGCAAAAAGATGATAAACTTCGACGTTCACTACCGATGTTCTACCAACTTTCACTAAAGGTAGAAAGAGAATATATCATATCACCACCGTTCACTGACGATGAACTACCAACGTTCACTGAGGGTAGCAAAAAGATAAAAAGTTTCCCCAAGATTCTGGTGTTTCACCTAGAACGGGTCTCAACTTCTTCTTTAACCAAGGCATTCCGCCTGGAAAGGCTGATACATAAAATGTCTCAAATAAAGAGAACTTTCTATTTGTGGTCACAGAGGATTATAAAAGAAATGGCTTTTTCGGAAGGAGGTATGACTTCCTAGGGAGATGCCATGATATTCTTGCTAAGGGGATGAAGTCTTCTTGTGCAAAATAAATGCACCAACCAAAATCTGGAGTTTTTCAAGATTCCAAAGTGAATAGCATTGGCAAGGAACCACGAATCCAAACCAGAAATAAACTGGAATGAAACAATCAACCTGAATTCATCCTTTGAGAAATAAACTCAAGAGGGAAAACCAAATTTATCCAAACAAGGAGTTGTACCAGAAGGTTTAAGGCAAAAATATTCTATGAGGGACAACTCAGTAGGGAAATTGAAAGGATGTATGTTTTCTGCTTAATTCCAACATTCTGCTGAAGAGAGGATAATGTAAATCTTCAAAACAGGGTAATATGTCAAAAGATATTAACAAATGTCAATGAACAATGACTTGCCAATTTTAGCTATGCATGATGTATGTATGGATGTATGAGTTCTATCGTGCGTATGCTGACAAAATAGATACACAATCATTGGGAACAAACAAGCAAAACCTCCTTAGGCACTAACAACACTCGGCTATACTTCATCCAAGATGATCATTTCAAGAAAGGTAAAGGTCAACTTCAGAAACAAAACCTACTTCTTGCTTTTAACTTTAATGAGGAGAAACATAATCCAGAGGTAGACAAATAAAACAAATACCGAGGTAGAATATCCTTCTTCAGGCTTCATCTGGGAAACCAGTGTTTTTTTTTTCAAAAGTAACATGCTTACTGGAGATTGCAAGACCAGTCTCAAATAAAGCAGACTGACACTGAAACAAAAAAACTTCGCTGGGGAATTCAAGCCTACTTCACCGAAGAAAAATGCGGATTGAAACTTCACATCATGAAAACTCAAAAAAGAGGAGAAATGAATCCAAACTCGACCGAGGATATCGGAACCATAAACCCAATACAGCGAAAACAACCTGAGTAGACCTTCACGAGGGGAACAAAACTTCTCAAAACAACCGGAGTTTGTCCATTCCTGGGATCACCATTTTTGTTGTCATCGTTTCATCATAAATCTCAAAGTAAAAGTAAATTGTAAACATATTTTTTTTGAAAAATCAATTTTTTTTAATCTCTTTGCTTTGAAAGTTATTATCAGTAATAAATGGAGTCTTTCCAAGCTAAATAAAATAAGAAACACAAAGAATTGGGTAAAAGCTCAAATTTCATTAATAGAATGGTAGTCTGCGAATGGCGAGACTCCATAGATGATTACAAAGTTTGGGAAATGGTAATACATAATGGAAAAGATACATTGAGATACAATGACCACTATCCCCCCCTAACAACTTTTGAAATCCTGAGTGGAAGATTTTGTTGAAGTATGGTGAGGATCCGAGAAGATTGTTGCTTCAACGACCAAGTCTTGTCTGACGTAGTTACTTGCCAAGAAAATCCCTAACTTTTTCCTAAGCTGCCCTTGCGGGTTTTCAACTTAGCGGGAAATTTATTCTGTTTATGTCTCTAATTTTTTCCTAGACCGCCCTTTCGGGTTTTCGGCCTACCAAGACGCTTCTTTTTTGCCTAAGCCGCCCTTTCGGGTTTTCAACTTAGCGAGTTGTTCTTTTATTTCTTTAGGCGAAGTATTTCTTGACTGCGTCAGCATTCATGGGACGTGGGAAATCCTCGCCATCCATAGTTTCAAGAATTAATGTACCACCAGAGAAGGCTTTCTTGACAACATACGAGCCTTTAAAATTAGGAGTCCACTTGCCCCTAGAATCAATGTTGAAAGACATGATCTTCCTGAGCACGATGTCGCCTTCTCTGAATTCACGAGGTTTGACCTTTTTATCAAAAGTTTTATTCATTCTTTTTTGATATAACTGGCCATGACACAAGGCTGTCATTCTCTTCTCCTCAATCAAATTCAATTGGTCAAACTTATTCTAGACCCATTCAGCCTCCATCAACTTGGTTTCCATTATCACACGCAACGAGGGAATATCTACGTCGACTGGGAGTACAACTTCCATTCCATACACTAAGGAGAATGGGGTTGCTCCTGTTGAAGTGAGGACATATGTTTGATATCCATGCAAAGCAAAAGGGAGCATTTCATGCCAATCCTTATAAGTAACAACCATTTTCTGGATAATTCTCTTGATATTCTTATTAGCAGCTTCAATAGCCCCATTCATCTTTGGCCTGTATGGAGATGAATTGTGATGGACAATCTTGAATTCTTCACATAGTTCTATCATCATCTTGTTGTTCAAATTTGAGCCATTGTCAGTGATGATTCTGCTCGGCACACCATACCGACATATAAGATTATTCTTGATGAAACGCACAACCACCTACTTAGTAACATTGGCATATGAAGCAACCTCCACCCACTTGGTTAAGTAATCAATTGCTACTAAGATAAAACGGTGCCCATTTGAAGCTTTGGGTTCTACCATCCCAATCATGTCAATACCCCACATAGAGAAAGGCCATGGGGAGGAAATCACATTGATAAGTTTCGGAGGCACATGGACCTTGTCTGCATAAATCTGGCATTTATGGCACTTCTTTGCAAATTTGTAACAGTCAGACTCCATTGTTAGCCAATAATAACCTGCCCTTAGCATCTTTTTAGCCATCGAATATCCATTGACATGGGTGCCAAATGAACCTTCATGAATCTCATGCATCAACATGTCTACTTCGTGTCTATCCACGCATCTGAGCAAGACCATGTCATAATTTCTCTTGTATAACACATTTTCACTGAGGAAGAAACTGCCTGCCAATCTTCTCAATGTCTTTCTATCTTTCTTCGACGCACCAATCGGGTATTCCTGAGTCTGAAGAAAATGCTTGATGTTATAATACTAAGGTTTTCATCTGCTACCTCCTCTGTTGTAAACACATGAGCGGGCCTATCCAGCCGCCGAACCATAATTCGAGGTATATCATTCCAGGTATTCACTTGATACATAGAAGCCAGAGTTGCCAGAGCATCCGCCATTTGATTTTCATCTCTAGGGATGTGATGGAATTCAACTTTATTGAAGAAGGGTAATGATCTTATAGCATAATATTTGTAAGGGATCAAGCCAGGGTGGCAAGTGTCCCATTCTCCTTTAATCTGATTTATCACCAAAGCTGAATCACCATACACATCTAGATTTTTGATTCTAAGATCAATAGCTTCTTCGAGACCCATGATGCAAGCCTCATATTCTGCCATATTATTAGTGCAATCAAATGTTAACCTTGCAGTAAAAGGAATGTACGATCCATGAGGAGTGACAATCACAACACCAATTCCGTTACCATAAGCATTCACAGCTCCATAAAATATCATACTCCAACGAGATTCAGGGTCAGGACCTTCCTCAGGTAATGGTTCATCACAATCTTTCACTTTCAGCAACATCACATCCTCATCGGGGAATTCATATTCTACAGACCGGTGATCCTCCACTGGTTGGTGAGCAAGATAATCTGCTAACACACTACTTTTAATAGCTTTTTGAGTGCGGTATTCGATATCATATTCAGATAACAACATCTGCCAGCGGGCAATTCTCCTAGTAAGAGCAGGTTTTTCAAAAATGTACTTGATTGGATCCATTTTGGAGATCAACCAAGTGGTGTGACTCAACATATACTGCCCCAAACACTTTTCTGCCCAGGCCAAAGCACAACATGTTTTTTCCAACATGGAATACCGTGACTCACAATCAGTGATTTTTTTGCTGAGATAATAGATGGAGAAATCCTACTTCCCTATTTTATCCTGTTGTCCCAAAATACAACCCATGAATTTATCTAACACTGTCAGATACATAATCAACGGTCTTCCTTCTATAGGAGGGAGCAAGATAGGAAGTTCAAGCAGATATTGTTTAATACTCTCAAATTCCCTTTGGTAGTCATCCATCCATACACAACCTTGATCTTTCTTTAACAACTTAAAGATCAGTTCACATGTTGCAGTCATGTGGGAAATGAATCTAGAAATATAATTCAAACACCCGAGGAAACCTCTGACTTGCTTTTCAGTTCTTGGTGCTGGCATTTCTTGAATTTCTTTGACTTTATCAGGTTCAACTTCAATTCCTTTCAGTCTAACAATGAAACCCAACAATTTTCCTGATCAAACATCGAAGGTGCATTTATTTGAATTCAAGCAGAGACGGTACTTCCTCAAACGCTGAAACAACTTCAACAAATCTTCTACATCCCATTCTTCAGTCTGGGATTTAGCAATCATATCATCAACATATACTTCAATTTCCTTGTGCATCAGATCATAGAATAGGGTTGTCATAGCCCTCTGGTACGTTGCACCAGCTTTCTTCAACCCGAAGGGCATCACTCTGTAACAGAATGTTCCCTAGGGTGTGATAAACGTTGTTTTTTCCATGTCCTATTGAGCCATTCTTATTTGATTATACCCGGAAAATCCGTCCATGAACGAGAATACTTTGAATTTTGTTGTGCTATCCACTAACATGTCGATGTGTGGAAATGGAAAATCATCATTCAGACTAGCTTTATTTAGACCTCTGTAATCTATGTACATGCCGACTTTTCCGTCTTTTTTCGGTGCTAGGACAATATTGGCTATCCATTGGGGATAAAATGACGTCACAAGAAAACCAACATTAATCTGCTTTAGAACCTCCTCTTTAATCTTTACTGCCATATCTGGGTGAGTTCTTCTCAACTTTTGTTTAATTGGCGGACACTCTGGCTTCAACGATAAATGGTGCTCGACAATATCTGTATCTAGACCATGCATATCTTGGTAAGACCAAGCAAAAATATCCACATACACTTTCAACAACTCAATCAACCTTCTCTTCACATTGGGATGCAACGATGCTCCAATCTTGACTTCCTTCGGATCTTCTTCTGAACCCAAAATGATCACTTCCAAAGGCTCTTTATATGGTTGAATGGTATTTTCCTCGTGCTCAAGCAACCGTGAGACCTCTTATGGAATCTCATCATAATCTTCTTCTTCAGCCCCAAACACAGTACATTCAAAGTTGGGAGAGGATGCAGGGTTATTGTATTCAACGGGATTTTTAATTAATCTGCACATATGATTTATGATTGCTTTTAGAAACTGTCACATATAACAAGTGATCATGCATATTGAATTTCAGTTATTATTTATTTTGAAAGGGTTGTTTTTTTTTATTACCATTTTCCGAGGAAAAGCATAAAAATAAAGACATAATTTGGGAAGCAAAGACAACTTTTATTAATGACCTTAAAAGTCACAGCAAGCAGATAAGCCCTACAACATTAATATTTCTACCTTGGGCAGAGTGAAAGCTTTTCAAGAAAAAAAGATTAAAAAATCAAATTACTTTGAAACATGTATGCAAGAGGGAACATCAATGGCGACCCAGTTCTGAACCCTGACTCCATGCGTCACATAATTCTACATTTCCTGCTCTGCTTCATCCTCCTCAATAACATTAATTCCAGAATCAGTTGGGTGGAGGTAACCTCCGCTGCGGAAAACATCATAATAGCTGCTCATAATAGACTTTGACTTCAAACTTTTGCCTTTTCCATTCTTTGAATAGAAACCCAAACCAGTTCTGTTCTTGTTCACGGGTGGATCCACAATTCGTCCCCAAACTGCATTATGACCATTGCGCACAACCTGCTGCGCGTCCTTCAGCGAGACCATGGAATTCTCATTTCCCCTTATGTTGTCAATGGATATGGATTGGAACTGGGTTTCAACAGCAAATTCATCTACTTCTACAATACTGAAGGAGGACAAATGAGATATCAACAATGCTTGCTCCCCATTTATGATCACTACCTTCCCTTCACGCACAAACTTTATCTTCTGATGTAAAGTTGAAATGACAGCCCCTGCTTCATGTATCCATGGTCGTCCTAGAAAACAACAGTATGCGGGAATAATGTCCATGACCTGGAAGGTTATCTGGAATAAATGTGGTCCTATATGGATGGGTAAGTCCACTTCACCGATGACAGATTTCCTCGACCCATCAAATGCTTTCACAATGATGCCACTCGGGCGCATAGGTGTTCCTTGATATTTCAACTTCATGAGAGTACTCCTTGGTATAACATTCAACATGGATCCATTATCAATTAGTACATTGGATAGAGAATCATTCTTGCAGTTCATAGATATGTGGAGGGCCAGGTTATGATTCCTCCCTTCATCTGGTAATTCATCATCGCAAAAACTCAAGTTATTACATGACGTAATGTTTCCAATTACGCTGCTGAATTGATCTATTGGCATGTCACTCTCCACAAAAGCTTGGTCCAGTACCCTCATCAAGGATCTCTTTGAGCAGAGGAGTTCATTAATAAAGCTAAGACAGATATCTTTAAAGGAGTCTGCAGTAGCTGCTCTACAATTTTGTAGTCGCTCATCTTAATTATCTTCAAAATATCATCCACTTCTTTCTCTAGCGTAGCTCCACTAGTCTCTCTCGTAGCCTTCTTAGGTTCATCATTCTCAGCAACTTTCTTTCCAGCAGCAACATCTCTCCGAACAACCGGCGCAAACACACGACCGCTATGGGTCACCCTGCTATTTTCAGCTATATTTCCAACATTGGGCATTGGCTGGATGGGAACTTCCACCCCATATTCTAAGATTGTAGCGTTGTATTTGTAAGGCACAGCCTTATCTGATTTGTAGGGGATAGGACCTGGAAAACTAATTACCAATGGGGTAACAGCTGGCTTGCTATGATACTCCACTTCAAAATGGGCTGGTACACTGAAACAAGGCACAATGATGTTTACCCCTTCTTCAACACAACCAATCATCAATAAGTCATTTATGGAAACCAAATCTTCGTCTGAAGAGAAATACTCATCCACAGAGGCATACTCTTCCTCTGACTCTTTTTCCATTAAATAAACCTCAACCATATCAACTTCATGATAATCATCCCTCTAACCTGTGATCTTGATAGTCCCATTGTCTAACAGCAACTGAACACCCTTCTTCACGATTGAACATCCTCGGGAATCTCGACGGCAAACTAGGCAAGATCCATATTGGTGTTCCACCTGACCAGCCGTATGGTAGAAGGAAGCATGCAACTACACGAGATCCTCATTCAAATACTCCACATCAAAAATTATGAATTCACCAGGACATCCAGAAACCATGTTCACTTCCTCTTCATACTCTACCCTAGGCCTGATTATGTGGATGAGGCCCTCATCCATCATCTCCTATAAATCAGCCTTTATCTTCTTGCAACCCTATATGTTTGTACTGCAAATAGCACAGCCAGCATGGTCATGTGTATAGTAGCTAAATTCACAGAGGTCTGTGTGCATTTTCACCAAATCTCCTCTAACCAGATTAATGTCAAAAACCCAGAAGTCGCCTGGACAACTGGCCACCATATTTACAGCGTTTACTCACCCATGCTTGGGTAGAGGATTATCTTTCACATTAGGCCCCAATTCTTTGAAAGATAGAACACCAGACTTTACCAATTTTTGCACCTCATTCTTCAAAGGATAACAATTCTCGACATTATGCCCTGGTGCTCCCTGATGAAAAGCACATGTTTGGTTTGCCTTGTAATACCAAGGCAATGGTGATGGTATGGCGGGAAGTGGTCGTGTCTGGACCAACTTTTTCTGAATCAATGCTGGTAGTAACTCTGTATAGCTCATGGGAATAGGGTCATAACTCTCCCTTCTCTGATTAGACCCTTGATTCCCCTGCTGGGACGGTCTCTGATAAGCAACGGTAGTCGGAGCGACATTCATAACAGGAGTAACTAAGGCGACCTGTTGATGACACTGATAATTCCTTCTAGGAGCGTTTACCTTCCTCTCTTGTATAACAACATTTGCATCTCCTTCTTTCTTTTTGGTAAACCCATAATATGGCTTCTTCGCACCTCCAGATCCTTTACTCTTCATCAAACGGACTTCTCTTACAGCCTCTTCCAAGCGGATACCCATTCCTACCATCTCAGTAAAGTCACTTGGCGCGCTTGCTACAATCCTATCGTAGTAGAAAGCACCCAACATCTTTAAGAAAATATTAGTCATCTCCTTCTCTTCCATGGGAGGAATCACTTGGGTGGCTACCTCACGCCATCTCTGCGCATACTCTTTGAATGATTCCCTGCCTTTCTTAACCATGGCCCTAAGTTGATCACGGTCAGGCGCCATGTCCATGTTGTACTTGTATTGTTTGATGAATGCTTCTCCCAAATCATTAAAAGTATGGATATTGGCGCTATCCAAACTCATATACCACTTCAACACAGCACCAGTCAAACTATCCTGAAAAAAGTGAATCAGCAGACGCTGATCATTAATATGGGTAGATATTTTCCTCATGTACATCACCAGATGAGCATGAGGGAAAGTGTTTCCCTTATACTTCTCAAATTCCCGTACCTTAAACTTAGCAATTATCTTAACGTTCGGGACTAAACATAGCTCATTCACATTCTGCCCAAATAGCTCTTTTCCCCTAAGGGCCTTCATCTCTCTTTGCATTTTGTCAAACTGCTCTTAAAAATAATCCATTCTGTCATAAAGACCCAAGTCTTCACTCGGTGGAGGGAAAGGACAACACACATCATCATTAACAAACGGAACCATATTCACTGAAGGAGGCGCAGCGGGAACAACATACACCACAGGAGGTGCCGGAGTAACAATAGTCTGAACCACTGGAGTATCTTAAGGACCAAGATTGAAACCTTCAGGTGCGAAATTCTCTGGCATTCCCCATGGATAACCTTGAGGCATGTGATTCTGAACAACAGCCGGAGTAGCAGATACGGGAACAGTCGGAGCTTCAGTAGTTGCCCTTGTTTGTTGAGGTTGAACACTCGGTGGCTGATCCTGAGCAGCCACCATAGCTTCCACCAGAGTAGTAAAATTGGCCAAGCCGGCCTTCAAAGCAGAAACTTCTTCGCGCAGCTCACCATTCTCTTGTTCTAAGTTGTCCATCTTCTTTTTGAAATTAGCCCGAGTGTTGTAGTGATGAGTCAACTTGCTGAACAAAGTAAAGAAGCTGGGTAAGACACCTGGATATGCATAACAAATTCAAGAAATATGTGCAATATGATGCATGATATGCAATGCTCATGATTATTTTTACTTTGTTATTTAATACTTCAAAGGATTTAAATTTTATAGACATATTGCAAACATCAAAGTAATAACGCTTTTGAAATACTGAAAATGTTATTATAATAACTCCAAAATGGATTACAAGTTTCAATGATCCCAAGTACAAGATGAAAATACAATCTAAAATCCTGAGAAAAAGAGCTGATGGAGATCACTCTATACGCTGGCGCTTCCCTGTAAGCTTGGAAATCTGAGCCTTCAACCTTTGGTTTCCTTCCATATGTCTGATGGCAACCTCCTTCCGATCATCTGAATCAGGAAGTGAGTGATCAACACCTGATTGATGCCCAGGAGAAAATAAATCCCATTTCCTCTCCATAGACTCTACTGCTATACTCTCAAGGATCTCAATCAAGTTATCTTTCTCCTTCAGGTCGGCTCTGTAGGAACTCTCTAAAGTCTAGAACTTATTCTTCCAAGCATCCCTTTCCTGTTGCCTCCTAACCAAAGCAAGCTGCAGCTCTTCCAATCATCTAATAAGGGAGGAGTGGTATTCACAAATAGATCAGGCATGGGTGTCTCCCGGGTATATGACATCTTTAACTGAATGGCTCTTGATCGAACCCACTGAAGATATGGCTCCAGAGAAATAGCACCCCTAGGTCCCAAATCCTTCCTACCCTTCTTATGAATGTGACACCAGGCCTTCGCAATCTGCTCCCTAGCTTCCCTATGGTCTTCCCCTTCCTTTAGAAAGAAACTACTCAAATGAATACTATTTGGTTTATCCCTCATCGGATGACCAAGTTGTCGTCGTGCAAGAACAAGGTTATAGTTAATTCCTCCCTTTGTACCAAGAAGAGGTACATTGGGGAAGCTACCACAACTGTCAATAATCTTTATATCCTGATAAGCTCGATGATACCAATCAATATCTGAGTGAGTAAGTGCCATGATCTTAGGAGCCAAACAAGGTTCCTTCTTGACATCCCAAAAAGCATCAGGCTGAGGCATATGAGAGATGAACCACCGGTACAATAGAGGCGTGCAACAGATAATCATTCCCCCATGATAAAAATTCTAAAGATGAATAGAGTAATAAGCATCACCCAACAGTGTAGGAACTGGGTTTCCAATCATGAAAATCCTGATAGCGTTAATGTCGACAAACTTGTCCATATTAGGAAATAAGAACAACCCGTAAGCAAGTAGAGCAAAGATGGCCTCAAAAGAAACTGTACTCTTCATTCTGGAAAAGTAACGAGCTTTCTCCAATAAGAACTGAGCTGGTAATCCTCTAATCCCCCCTTTAGTAGTCATATGAGCTTCCTCCTCAGACTTCCCCAGGTGAATCAAAGCAGCAATCTCATGTGGTTTTGGCTCACCCTCCAAACCTGTAAAAGGAACACGATCGGTAATAGGTAAATCTGATAGACAAGAATACTCCTCCAGTGTAGGCATCAACTGATAGTCGGGAAAAGTAAAGCAATGATACATCGGATCACAGAACTGGACCAAGGTTGAGAGAATACCCTCCTTCATCTTCAGCTTCACGAGAGGAATAATGGATCCATACTTCTTCTGAAAGTCTGCAGAACACTCGATCTCGGGAATTAGACTGATCCACTCATCTATCTTGGGATCCTTGAAACTGTATTTTCCAGTCTTTCTCTTTCCAGAATCCATGGTTAAAAAGTACCTGATATATTCACAAATGGTCAACCTTTAAATCCCTTGAAATATGGTTTTTTCAAAAGATACTTATGAGTGCATGGATGCATGATGCAACAATCACACACAAGATCACACATATAGGGTTCATAGGTTCAACGTCACGAGCATGAGGTCGAAGGTACTACCCATAAGGTGTTGGTCTAAAGTTATCACCTGCCAAACAAGGTTCTAGAGGTTCCCAAAGTCTATATCCTTCCTTTGGATATTACCAACTTCCCGATTAACTCGGTAATTAGTAATATTCTCAAGAAAGACTCGTCTGAACATAGTATCGCGTGACAACTATTTCCGGATTACTCTATCATAGCTTCCGCACTACACCTAAAAGGCTAAGATGGGCTTGGTATTCTACGGTCCTCAGTTTCAGCAGGCTCCCAGGTCGAAAGCAGTATGTCTTCTCGATTACTCGGTAAACTACACTACAGTCAAAGAGGCCTCCACTGAGTGGGGGATATCATGCCTCCTTTTTTGGGATTAATCCCTCAAAGTTAACATGACTATATCGCCAGTCCTATCTTAAAGTTTTCCCAAGTCCGGGTATAGGACTTATGAGTAACCACCAAGCACCCTGAAAACCAGGAAAATCCAGACAAACATATATACAACATATAATCACAAAAACAGTAATAACACGTATACAAATATAAACAAAGATAGGCTTAACCCACTTAGGGATGGACCAGCAAGAGGTCAATCTGTCCCCAGTGAAGTCACTATTTTTCTGTAGCGGTAGAAATGTTCAAGACTAAGCCATTGGATTGACTAGACTTTATACAAATCAAAATAAAAATTGCCACCGCGCTTTATTGTTTCCAAAGGAATGAGAAAATAGCGAATAACCCAAAAAAAGGGGGAAAGATTCAAGGTAAGGGGGTTGGTTATGAAGAGGGAAGGTATTAGCACCCTAAACATCTATGGTACTCCGTAGGAGCATCTTTTTAAAATCTATATATTTTGGCTATAAAAACTGTTGTATATAAAATGGATGGTGGAGGTGAGAAAAGAAATATATTTTTTTATGATTTTTGCACCTGCCGCGGTTGTGAACCTTTAGTGCCTACGTACCACCTTTCGTGCAATAGGGGATCAGGGTACACATAGTTCCTCTTTTAAAAATTTGAAACACAAAGGTGTTGGTTAATTTTATAAGATAAAACATCATCGTCATTGTCCGTGTTGAAAACACACCTACTACCCACAATCATGAGAAAGGAGAATTTGCATCATCTCAAAGTGGAGGATATGACTTGGATTTCAAAATCAATAATGCCTCACTCAACACCCAAGTGGAAAATATCTCTCTTCACTACATATTGTAGAAGTATAATCGTTTTCATCACTACAAGGATTGTCAAGAGTTTAATCTTTTAAGAAAAGTTTTAAAGGTAAGAAGCCAAAGTGGCAAAATGGTTTGAAATGAGATTGATTGACTTTTAGTCTTCTCACAAAAAATGTCAAGGTATTGCTACTTACTTATAATGTATCCCAAATATGGGTAGAGGATTCAAACCCAAACAAAGAACCATAATGTAAAGCATACAAGTCAAACAATGTAAGCAAATAAATGTGATCTATCCATAAGGTAACCCCACTTTTAGAATTATCCCCAACAGAGTCGCCAATTCTGTGATACAGTGGGAGAACTGACTTGAGGGTTTTGCATTTTATCACAAATGTTGCAGTTAGCAAGAGTCGCCACCGACTTTTCTTTTATCCAAAAGGAAATGTGAAAAAGCACAGGAAAGACCTTTGAGATTATTTCTTGAGTTTGGGGGGTAGATTATGAAAAGGGAAGGTATTAGCACCCTTTTCATCCATGGTTTTCCATGGGCTCTTAGTTACTTGCTAGATCACTTGCTTTTGTTTGAAATTATGCTTAGTGTGTTTTTTTGAAAGTATTTTGTAAAGAGACCATTGTTTAGGCAATCTTTGTAATGATTCTTGTTCGTAAGAATGTATACAAAGATGTTTGATCTTTTGAAAATGTTTTCAAGTTTTGTAAGATGTTTTGAAAGTGTAAGTGTTTGTTTTTGAAAATATCAAGGATGTTTTGTTTTAAATGGAGCAAGTAATTAGGAGCAATCTACCTACTCAAATGTATTTCTTGTTCATTTCCTTTTCCTTTGACATTGTTGTCTTACCATTGATTTGGTAAGAAACCCAATCTTTGGATGTTAACGGGACGGGCGTGGGTCATTGCATAACCATGATTAGCAATGTTGCAATGTATCTTAGCATTCTTTTTAAAGGAATAAGATCATTTGTAAGGCAACTTAGATAGCGTCATCGATGGACTATGATCTTGTATTTGCTTGTTTTTGCTAAGATACCTCACATGCATAATATGGCCATTTTGTAAGGCAACCAAGTGGATTCTATCCTAGGGGTGCTTGTGTGCAAGTGTGGTGTTTTCATGCTTGTTTTTTGTCATGAATTAGGGTTTTCTATTTGATTGATTTTATTCTTTCCATACAAACCCTAATTACTAGCATGTTATGTAAAAGCGATAAATTGCAAAATTTAAAGTTACTACGCTATTACAACATTTGTGGGGAGGGGGTTATACAATTTATGAATGGGGATTGCAATAATACAAACCTAATTAATTTATTACAACCAAATTGAATTTGTACAAGAATTACATAAATGCAAAGTATAATGATGGATAAATGTATAAGGATAAAAAATGTAAAGAAAAGAATTTTGTTTGATTTTCATAAAGAAAGATTTTTTGTCTTAACCTAATTTAAATAAAAGAAAATAATTGATTAAATTTGAACTTATTAAAAATATTTTTTAAAAGAAAATCCTAATTCTATTAATTAATCAAAAGAAAATAATTTTTAAGGAAAGTATTTTTGGCATTTTTATCTTGAAAATATTTATAGCTTTTAAAAATATTTTTAGTCTTTTTTGGTATTTAAATAATATATTTTTAAAGGGTATGAAGAAAAATAAATAATATAACATTAATTAAGTTTATAAGAAAAATAAATAAAGTATAGTAAATAAAATATTTTTGTTCATGGGAAAATAAAATAAAATAAGTCAAAATATAAAAGATATCATTTTTTTATGTTTTTTTTAATGATTTTTAGTATTTTAGAAAAGAAATATTTAAGAAAAAAATAAAAATGAAATAAATAAACAACTAAATATATACAAATGGGTCAGGGTGCAAATATGAAGCAGGGGGGGAGGTTATAAAAAGTCAGGCCCAGGATGGGGGAGGCCCATGCGCTGAAAGGAATAAAAAAAAGACAAAAAAATGTAAAAAAACATTTGCAAAAGGCAGCGCTGAGGTTCGAACCCACGACCTCTATCAATAACGCGCGCTGCCTTACCACTAGGGTAGCTGCACATCCGTTAACTTAAATGAAAGAATAAATACATAAGGTAAAATGTTTCCATGGCTTGTACTTCGTCTTCAACCTTCAGCTAGCCGCACTACCTGTATCTCATTCATTTCTCAACAAAAATGGAAAATGAAAACATGAAAGTTGTGCTATTTTTCCTCACGAATCCAACCATATAACTTATGTAAGCTAAAAGTCAAAGATGAAAACTAATTTTTCTGGCCCTAAATTGAAACCTAATTTTCTCAGAAATTTCAAATCCAAAATTCTCTATACACAGTCAATATAAATGGGAACTATGAACATGGTTAGCTTTAGAGCAAAGATATCTATATTTTATCTTCACAAATCAGAAACAAATGATGCCTGTATGAAGAGATGGAAGTTTGAAAACTTACCTCTTGCAGCTGGAGTCGTGAATGGAGTTTGAGCAACTTTTGAGATGGCCTGAGGATCTGTTTAGCTTGACTGGACCTCCTTGAGTGTATTCCAACTCCTACTTTGCCTTGAAAGTTCCTGAACCTCTCTACTCAAGTCAACCTGCAAGCTTGATGTTTGAAAATGGTGGATAGTGATGGAGGAGTTACAGTCTTGAAACATGGGCCTGGATTACTTTGGTATAATGTATAGAAGGTGTTTGAATGATTGGTTGTCAAAACGCACGAGTGGAAATAAAGATGGTGAGTTTTTTGCTCAAAACTGTCAAGTTGGGAAGTTTTATGCAGCAATGGTGTTTTGGAGAGTTTTAGGATGCTAGGAATCGTGTCTCAGCTTGCAATAAACTTGTTAATATGTATGGAAAATATTAGCGTACAAAATAACTCCAGGTTTCTGAGTTATAGGATTATGGCTTGGTTACTTGATTTTGAAGCAAAGTTGACAAACATGGTTTCAATGTGAAGTACAAGGATTTGTAGGGTGGTTAGCAGGCTGTAGATATGTTTCTTCTTGCTTTTAAATGTTTTGGAGTCATAAACCACAATGTATGGGCTCAAGAAGAGTTGACATTGTGATTAAAGTCACTTTTCTAAAATGGAAGTGGTGGCTTTCTTCCCAAAATGGAAATGCAACTTGGATAATGGCTCAAATGCTTGGACAATGGCTCTATCAGGTGTGTAAGCATTAAATTATTGAGTTATTAGCAAGTTTGAAACCTTCAAAGCAAGATTTGTACAACATGCTTGAAGATTGGATCAAGTGTTCTTCACAAAATGGCTTGTAATTCAAGTTTGAATACCCTAACTTCTTGCCTTCGATTCTCCTTGATAAAGAATGATCTCAAGAAGTTCTTGGACATTTTGGAAAGATTGCAATGTTATCTACAACCCATATTTGAATTGCTTTTGAATATTCCCCTTAGAACTATATGAAAAATTGCCATGAAGTTAGGTAAAAAATCGACCTAACTAGGGCAAAATTTCACTAAGTATTTTTTTAGTTCATGAGCATGTATTCAAAAAATTATAACTTGAGATCCAAGAACTTTTGGAAGAAGTTGTGTGAAGAAAAGTTGTAGATTTCATGGAGATCTACAACTTTCATGTTGGAAGTTTCCTTTGAATCATCTTGTATCATAATGAAAAAATTGCTCAAAGTTATGAAAAAAATAAGATATTTTCAACACTTAGAAAAATTTCTAAGTTTAGAAGTTTTGACTTTTTAAAATGAAATCTTGATTTCTTGATTTCTTGATGAAAATTTTTCCTATTTTGATATGTTTTGATGAATTGTGATCTTTGGCACTTGAATTTGACCAAAAAGTCAAAGTTTTACTTTTCAGTATACAGTTGACTTTTGAACAGTTAACTGCAAAATTCATTTGTCAATCCAATGGACTTGCAATGTTTTGAATCATGTCATTAGGTAAAAATGATGCAATTGGACTCTTGAGATCATTCCTTAAACCAATTTACCATTTTCTAGGTCAAAAATCAGAAATTTCCCTTTCTCAGTCAAAAACCCTAATTTTGACCATTTTGCCCTTTTGGAGATTTGATCAAATTTCTCGAGGAATTATGGTCCAAACTTGATCAAATGATACATATGAGTCTAAATTGTTGATGTGGATCAAAAATTATGAAGTTTGACTGTAAATTGGCCATGGTTGACTTTTTCCCCAATACAACTGATTTTTAGGTCAACTGTTCAATTGACTGATCAAAAATGTGATCCAAGGCTTGAAACTTGACATGAGTAATCTTGGGGGTCCATAATGATCCATTAAAGTCATATGGGCATTGGAAGTTCAAAAATATTTGTGCAAACTCAAACCCTAATTTTGGTCATCAATGCTTAAGGAGATGTCTTGAGTTGATCAAACCCTGGTGCAATCTTGAGCCCAAGGAGATCTTGTGAGCAAATTCTTGATAAGTGAGAGAGAAAATTTTGGGGTACAACCGTTACTTTATGAGTAGAGATATCGAGAACTTCTTGAGTGATATTACAGGTGGAGGAGGCCCTATTCCTTCCACCCAATTGTCCCACATTATCCATAACCCAGCTCTCAGGTATTTCCAGATGATCATTGCCCATACTTTCCTTGGAAATGTTGATGTCCGTGTTAGTGAGGAGGAGATCTTTTTCCCTTTCTGTGCAAACCAGTCGCGTCCTGTGGCTTGTGGGAAATTTCTGCTTTGGAATCTTAGCCTCACCGCCAAGTCCTCTGAAGGCATCATCCATGTGGGAGGAACGGTAACTCAGATTACTTCTGCCTTGGGTCTTACTAGTAAGCTGCTTCACCTTACTTCCTACTATGGGTATACCATGATGGATATCTACTTCTGCTTAGACCGTGGGCTGATTAGGACGGTTTCCTTCAACTCTAACCAGTTCAGGCTCTTGATCGACAATGAGACCATCCATTACTTCACTTTGCCTGATCCTATGATGACTAGTGTCCATGATCCCGCTAATTGGACTTATGCTTTGGAGATCATTGGAGAGACAATTTATGAGCCTAGACCTCCTCTGGTGGTAGACTATACCCCTTCACCACCTTCACCCAGGACCACAATGTTTTCGAATAATTTTTCTCTACAGCGTCCAAATGTGTACACACGGCTAGCTGAGCTTTGTATGGCGATTGCCAGACTTCGACATGAGGTTGCTGACCTTACCTTGAAGGTACAGGTATCTGATTTGACTCACACAACAGAGGCTGACTGCTTGTATTAGGAGATCACAAATCTTCATCGTGAGTTAACCATAGCACGAGGTTCTGATCATACCAAGGAGCCTCCAACTCCCTGATGTCGCCATTCTCATTTTATGCATTCCTTACTATTCTTATTTACGTTTTCAGACATATATATATATATATATATATATATATATATATATATATATATATATATATATATATATATATATATATATATATATATATATGTTTAGTTCTTGCATTCTCGCATTTGATTTACCTTTTATTTGTTTATGTTATACTTTGGAGATTTGCTTCTATATATATACACATGCAATTTATGTCATTTTATTTTATTTATTTGTTTTTATTTGTTATGATCTAACAAAATATCATGCTTGTACCAACACTTTAAGCAAAGCATGAAGAAATACTATCTACACCACCCAAGAAAGGAGTAAGAGGCCCAAACCAATAAGAAACTTTTTTAGGCCTAGACGAATTACACACATGGCACCCGCCACCTAGACCTAGGCGCCCACCATGGGGTCTGGGTATTACTCGGGGCAGAATGCTCCAATACTCCATTTTTTCCTCTTTCAACCTCTAAACTCTCATTTTTACCCATTTCAAGCCTCCATTAAAATCCACTCAAGTCCATAAATTTCTCATTTACCCACCATCCCACTAATCATTCTAACTTCCATTTTCAAAATCCTCCATTAAAATCCACTAAAACCCATTTTCTTCACCACTCTATAAAACCCATTTTCACTTTCTTTCTTCAACCTCAAAGAGCAACAATGGAGTATGATGGCTACATTATTCCCGAAGGCAAACCCGGAGAAATGCAACAGAAGATCCTCGAGATATTTCACAGACGAGACATTGTCTCGACCAGGCATGTTGATGAGGACTGTCTGTATACTCTAGGATTATACCATAGTATTTTTCACATGTTAGATATTTTAGGTCTGCATGATATCTTTGCTAGGAAAGAGCCTACCTTTGGGAGGTTTACACGGGAATTTTTAAGTTCCTTGATCTAGATTGTAAATCCTAACACTGCCAGCATAGTCGGTACAATGAAGTTTCAAATGTTTAATGTTGAATATGAATACACCACCGATGAACTAGCAGATATTTAGGAATACCTCATGAGGATGGCGCTATTTATGAAGTACCATTTGATTCTGATTGGTCGATTGAGGAATTTTCCTTCTGACATAGACTGCCAAATTCTACAATTACTTCTTTTGAAGGAATTCTTGCCTCAATGATCCATAAAACGGCCATTCGAGTTTTTCTTTATATGTTGGCTTGTACCATTTTTGGCCGGAAGAATCCGAACAAAGTGAATATAAAAGAACTTCTATTTTTGCATGGGTGCCTCACAAATAGGAGGATTAATTTGGTTCCTTTTATGCTTTCTAAAATGACTGTTGTTCTAAATAAAATATGGACCATTGCTTTTGGAGGTTTGATTACGTATATTGCTAGAGCTCTGAATCTTAACACTGAGATAACTACCTTGACACCTCTACCTCTCTGCATAATAAACTTAAAATTTCTGAAAGACATGAAATTGTGCAAAGTAAGGAGAGAGGGAGGTTTTGATCTCATGGTTCATGGAATAGCTAACCCATCTATTGTTTTGCCATGCACTAGGCATACTGATGTACGAGAAGAGAGGAACTGGACCTACGATTTAAATGCTCCACCTCTTACAGGTCCAATGCCTCCTAATGTTCTCTGTAGAGACGGGCACGAGACTGAAGAAGAATATGACCGGAAAAAACAGTCCCCCGATCATCCTATATCCCCACACCATGTTTCACCTACACACACATCACCATCTTCTTCTCACTTTCCTACAGCTACAGCTTCTGGTTTCCATTTCACTAAGGAAATGTGGCGAGAGCATCTAGCTCGAGAAGAATGGCGAGATGGCCTTATTTTAGCTATGCATCAATAGATGGCCGATGGCATGGAGTTCATGCGTATATCACAGCAGTGGGCTGATCGCTCTATCCAGACTATCATGGAATCCCAGGCCGACATATCTACTGAGAAGCAGCGTCAGCGAGTTTACTTCCAGAGACACTTTACCTTAATGGAAGCCACTCAAGGCTCCATGTTAGGTCATTTTCGGCAGCTGCATAGTGATAATGGTCGTCACCGCAGCAAATCTTGTCATCCTAGGCATTCAGACCAGGGAGGTGAGGGTAATAGTCGCCAGCCATAGTTTATCCAGGTTACTCTTTACTTATCTTATTTCGAAACATTAAGGACAATGTTCGATTTAAGTGTGGGAGGAGACTTTATTGCTTTTCTTTTTCTTTATTTTACCTTTTTTTTCTTCTGCTTTATAGTTTATTTATATTTTTTTATTAATTAGATTTTTATAAATTCATGTGCTTGAAGAGTCATCTGTGTGGTGTGTCTTTACTTCCCCATCTCTTTAGCCTTACCAAAAATTACTTTGACAAAAGAAAACAGTATGTTTTGAAAAATTTGGGCTTTAAAACAGGTTTGGGGTAGGATGTGGGCGACTTGGGAAATATTTTTGAAACATCAGTATCGTCTTAACACCATAAGCTTCGTGATTATAAGAATCAATCCCAGTACCCCGTATGCCATGGCCTTAATTATCAACCCAGAACAAGTCCTTTAGTAGTTTATCCTAGCAGCCAGCTTCGGCTTAAGCATGCTCTACGTAGGGGACCGATGAAAATAAGTGAATGATCCTTCTTTTTTATGCTTTTGAAAAGGAAAACTGCATCACCGGGCTAGGTGACCCTCACACAGTTATTTAACCCAAAATGTTGTAAAAACTTGCAAAAAGAATAATGAGAAATTTTTTGCCCATTGTTAGTTGGTTCAGAGGTATATGGTGCTAGACTTGGTAGGGCGGATTACGATCTGATCCCCCACAATTACAATTGGGTCTAGAAAAGGGGTTACACCAAATTCTGTACCAGAAACCCATGCTTGAGATCAGAGTCACTAACCGTTCACTCTATTATGAGTATGTAAGGATAACGGGCTTAATGTGATTGCACCTGAATAAAAGAGGATTTGAAAGAAATGAAAAGCTAGGCCTAGGTATAGTTGCATGATGTGGATTGGTTTGTATAGGAACTAAGTTTATGTCCATCTGCGGAAAGTTTTGTTACGATACCCTTGGTTCATTCAGTTAGTACATATCAAATACATCCTGTTTTGAACTTAGAAGCCTTTTTATCCCAAATCATTTGTTGATGCTATTTTTCTTTCATGAGCAATAAAGAGTTTTTGCTTGAGGACAAGCAAAGGTTTAAGTGTGGGAGAATTTGATAACACTAAAACACACTACATATTTCAGTCAGATTGCACATGTTTGTTAGGGTTTTTATTATCATTTTCTTATGTTATGCTTGTTTTTATTTTGTTTTCAGGTACTTTGATTATCTAGAGCCCCTCTTGAAGAAATGAAGAAAAACGAGCAAGAAATCAATTTTTTGAACAAATTGTACACATGACATCCCGCCAAAGGGTAGGCTATGACATGGATCGGTTTCAACTACCTTCAACTGCCACGTTCTCCTCAACTTTCCACCCTTGTACACATGGCGGGCGCCATAGGGGGCATGGCGGGCGCCACCCTTGTTAAATGGTGTCTCGCCCAAAAGGAGTTGGGGGCACCTTGGTAATTCCATGGAGTATGGTTCTTCTATAAATAAGAGGTTCTAGTTTCTTTTTCTTTTCATCCAAGCTTAGTTACAAACTTAAGCTATATACTGTCAGATTTTGTAAGTGATAATCCCTTCACATCGAAGAGTTATCACACCATTGATAGAGTCTGCAATCGAGTTTGGAGTACTTTGGTAGAAGTTAATCCCGCCACCATTTTCATTTCCAGTCACATTTATTTCCAGTTGTACCTGATTTAAAGCCTCTGATTTGGAGCAGGTTTTTATTTACAAGTCTCGATTTAATTTATTTATTTCATCACACTCGCTTTAATTTATTTATTTCATCGCACTCGCTTTACTTTATTTATTTCATCGCACTCTCCTTACTTTGTTTATTTCCTTGTCTTGCAATTATGTACTTGCTTTATTTACTTGTCTTTTAAAGCCTTTTTACTTTAAGAATCTACTTTAACATGATCTATTTGAACATGTCTGTTTACATTTCCACGTCTGGCTAAATTTTAAAGGTTAGAATGTAAGGATCATAGTTAAAGTAATGTTCCATATAATGTGTCTGTAGAAATACTTAAGGGCTATTTTAGTTTTTAACACAAGTTTTCTACACTTTATTTTTGTTGGGTAAGATCGAAAGTCGTCAAACCTTCAGTTAAACTTGGATAGTCTTAGTTGTTCAAAGGAAGCGAAAGCGCTTTGTTCAATTAAGTAGGAATCTTTGAACACTTTTATAAAAACGATTTCAAAACTCTTTTCAGATGCGTTTATGGGTTTAAAGGTCTAGGCCTCTTTTGGTTAGAAGTTCCAAGTCAAAATTACTTTTCAACTAAGTCAAGAAACTATATTTCTTAAAAATAGGTTTATTACTTTAACGCAATGTGCACTTTTTATAAGTGACAATAAGAGGGATTGATTAAAGAATAAACTCGGTTCTGAATACGCGAAAGCGACAGTTCCTGTTAAATTAGTTATTTTCATTAGAAAATATTGCCCTAAAAGTAGTTCTATTTAGAAGCATTTGGAATATTATCAGACTGTTGTTTTTATCTGAATTTATATCTTCGTACTTTACTTTCATTGTGTACTCATAAACCCCTGAATTGTTTTACCTTAGATAAACATCGTAACAACAGAAATCGATAGATTGACGTTTGGTCTCTGTGGGATCGATAATCTTTTATATTACTCTGACGCATTTCGTATACTTGCCAAAACCACACATCAGGGTATTGCTGTGATGTTGAAGAGTTTGTGTTGTTATGGTTTTGGGATGAAGATACTGCAGGTTGCCCTGTGTTCAGTGAAAATTTGACGAAACCTTAATGATTTTTTTATACATAATTTGTATCCTTTTTCTCTTCTTTATTTTCTGCCCCTAATATCCGTAACTTTTTTTTCTACTGTTTCTGTAACTTGTTTATATAGACATGAAGATTAGAATTTTAGAGGGAAAATGAGATGTTGATGAATTTGAATGGATGGCTTGGATTGATTATTGGCTACTAAGTTTTCTTACTTTCCATTCTTCTGATGTAATGTTTTTTACTTTTGTTGATGCAAAATTATTTGACTGCTTTAGGCATATTTTGGACAGGCTGATTTGGCATTTGTGGACTGTTTTGTAGCAGAGTTTTGTAGGTTATGGGCAGGGTATTTTGGACAAGGAAAGGTCACAATTTGACTTTTTTTGCATTTATGCATGGCTGGAAATTGACAGAAAGCTTGAATTGGTATGTGTAGGTTCTGGAGCAGTAAGGTGTAGGGGTAACAACATGACTTTGGAGGTTTTGTGGAGCAGCAAGGTGCAGACTTTTGGACGGGTTGGGCAGGTTTTTTGGAGCAGCAAAGTGCAGGTTTTCTTTGGAGTCTTGCAACTGGTTTTTTGGTTGCTTGTGGGCAGCAAGACTTTGTTTCTTTGTTTTTGGACTGATTTACCACAAGATGGATAAAGCTAAAATACCTTAGCATAGACTTAGCAACTTTGTTACTTGCCTTGTATTAAAAGAAAGTCTTATAACATGATAAATTTAACTAAAGTTTAGATTTTAGATCTAGGTAATTTCTTTTTGAAGTGTGAATGAATTTTGAACAAATTCTCTTAGTGAATTTAAATTGAACCTTGCATCTTGCAATTGCTTATTTGAATTTCCAACTTGCACCATGAGAAGATTGGTCCATTTCTTTTTATCTCCATGAGTTTCAATTATAAGCTTTTCTTTTTGTAAATCTACTTTGAATGCCCAAAGGGAAAGTTTCGTACCAATTGTTTGTGAATCTCAAATCGACTCGTCTTGCATTTTGAATCGAACCAAACCTAAAAAGTCTTGACTGGTCAATAAAAGAGAGCTTCAAGGTAAAATTTGTTGCATTGAGAAGTTGGCACCATGAATTTGAAATTAGAAACAAGAAACTTTTAATTCAAAAAAAACGACCTATAATGTCTCATTAATTTCCACAGTCTTCTAAGCATAATTCAACTTTGACCTGTGAAGAGAACTTGTCGATGACATCACTTATGACAATGTGCAAGAAGAATCACCTCAAAATATTAAAAATCGAGGGAGTTATGATCCGTGGAAGTTGGGCACAACTATTTAAGATTAGGTCAAATTCCAAATAATGACCTCTAAAGTATTCGATCTTTTGATGATCCTCCGCACATAATCAGATCTTAACTGATAAGGAGGAGTTGGAGATGACGTCAAGGAAAGTTATACGCAAAAAGAACCATTCAAAAATAATGAATAATGAAGAAGTTACGATCGTTTGAACTTGATCTTGCAAAAAGTTGAATTTTGGTCGAAGTGCTTTGAATCGACTTGCAAACTTGATATTTCCTTGTATTCCAAGGCATATTGATGCATACATGGACCAGTGATGATGAAATCTCAATTTTACTTTTGAGAATCGGTGATCCATCATACTTGAACACTTAAGGGATCCAAAACCCTAATTTTGGCGCAACACCTGACGCTCTTGATTCATCTCTGTCTCTGCGAATGAAACCAAAGAAACACAAACATACACCTTCGTATGGGATTAGATGTTAGTGATGCATAAAAGATCCGCAAAAATTGATGATCTATGCATAAGCAATGCTTGAAGGTGAGCGGATTAAGAAATCAATTGTATCCCCTGACCTTGATGCTTTATGAAAAATGCAAATGAAGGTGGGATCTTAGGTCAAAAATTTGGGTATGACACCAACCACCTTACTCTCATTTTATGTCTGCTGGGTTTGTGCCAAAAGAAGATGGAATAGATGAAGAGAAATCTAACTCTAAATTTGATGATAATTAATTGGCTAAACCAAATAGTTTTAACTCTGGTAAATATGATTATTCTACTGCTGACACCAAAGTTGTTCACAACTCTGGTATAACTAACAAAAAAGGAACCAAGAAATTATGGATACCAAAAGATATGTTAATCTATATTGCAGACATCCTTAGCAGTGCAATTGAAACACATGCCTTGGTTCCTGGACTCTAGTTGCTTGCAACACATGATGGGAAAAAGGCATATCTGCCAAAACCTGGAACCTAAGCCTGAAAATGTCATGGATTTCAGAGGTGATCAAAAGGGGAAGATCATAGGCTCCGAAATAGTTGTTGTTAGTCAAAAGGAGGGCTATATTATTTTCAATGAAAAGAAGAGAAACAACACTTATAAGATCTGACTTTCTAATCTCATAGAACTAAAAGTAATATGTCTCATGTCTTTTAATAAGGAGTAGTTGCGGTGGCACATATGTTTAAGTTATGTTAGCTTGAGAAAGATTTCTCAGCTGAACAAGATTGAATTTATCAGTGGCCTGCCTAAACTAAAGTTTACTTTAGATGCTATTTGTGAAGCATGTCAGAAGGGCAAGTTGTCAAAAACTTCTTTCAAAGAAAAATAATGTTATTTCTTTCTCCAGACCATTGGAACTTCTGCATATTGATTTGTTTGATCTAGTAAAAACTATATCAATAAATGGAAAGAAGTACGGATTAGTAATTAAAAATGACTATAAAAAGTGGACATGGGTGAAGTTTCTCTAACTCATGTATGAGTTACATTCTGTATTCACTACCTTATGTATCCAAGTGCAAATTGAGAAAAGGTCTCAACATTGTCAAGCTAATATAGCAACACTTATGGGCAAAGGCTATAAACACAACATGTTATTTCTCGAACAATGTATCCATAAGACCTATTCTTAGAAAGACTCCTTATGAATCGTGAAAGAACAAGAACTCAACATTTCATATCTTCATCCATTTGGATGCTCTTGTCTTTATCCTGAACTCTAAAGAAAATCTGAACAAGGTTGATTCAAAAGCTCAAAGCTGTATCATGTTATGATGTTCTGAACACTCAAAAGGCTACAGAGTATATAACACTGAAACACTCACTATTGAGGAATCAATTCATGTTAGATTTGATTATAAGCTTGACTCTGAAAAGTCAAAGCTAAGTTAATACGCTTGCAGGTATGGAGATTACCATGTCAGAATCTGAAGGTAATGGAGTTGTTGTTGAAGTACAAGAAGAAAGAAGATCAGAATATGTTCAATCAAAAGCTTCTAATGATTAAACTCCTTAGAAGAGGATTTTGAAAAGACAATCTCTATGAGAAGATACGTATAGGGTGGATGTTCGTGATGAAAGAATCAAGTCAGATCTAGAAGAAGGACGATTCAGACCAAATTATTTGATCAAAAGGGAACTCTCGTAGTTGAAAGAAATGGATGATCTGAATCAAGTTTGATGATGAAGGTGATCTCATCAAAGACAAAATACATCAGGTCTGTATTTATATACTTTCTAACAAAGTACTTATAGATACTTTTACCAGTTAGAAGTTATCTTGACAGGAAATGCTTAAATCAAGAAGGATGTGTATTTACTATCAATCCCGGAGCAATTAAATTTCTTGGGGATAAATGATAAATATTTCTTGTTTTACTTTATATCTTATGATTGAAAAGACAAGATAAGATATTCGGCTATCAATCTCAAATGATTTCCCTTGCACGACCTACCCTAATTTGTGTCATGTCATATCCTTCCATAATTTCCTTTGGGAAGTTTGTGAAGTCTTTTGATTTTTTTCTTCCACATCAGACATTAGATGTCTTGCGTGTCTCAAGTTTGATCACTCTAAAGTAAATTAATCATCTCATTGGTTACATATCGTCTTATCTATTTATATCATCCATCATACTTAGTCTCTCCTCAAGTCTCAGTCATTGTTTTATTTTCAAAACCCTCCAGTCTTCCCTAAAAATTCTTGCATCAAATGGCCATCAAAATGTTTCACAGAGATAAAAACCTTTTGGAGGTAATTCATGAAAAACGTCTAAATAGCATGTCTGATGACGATCTCATCAACATGTGTTTTGAGAACCAGGATTGGTCAGGCTATGCTGCTATGCTACATGGTCCTATCTACCCTAATATTGTGAAAATTTTATGGCTTTATGCATCTGTTAGCAGTGATGGCAGTTACATTAAATCGATTATATATGGTATTCCTTTTGTTATCACTTACTTTTCCGTTGCTGAAGCAATTGGGTGTACTCCTAAAACTAACTCCATGGATCATGCTAGTTTTAACTTCATGGATGTCGATGCATTCCCAACCATTCATGACACTTCATAGGGGTATGAAACCAATAATCTAGACAACCTGAAACCTCCTGCTAAAATATGGTTTCGATTCTTGCTAACAAACCTTCACCCTAAAGGTGAAAACTTAGATGTTGTGTCTCCTAGGGATAATCTACTAATCTTCTGCCTTCTCAATAATATACCTGTTAATTAGGCCGCGATTATTTTCAACCACCTAAAGGAATAAATTTTGGATTCTAGATATCTTCAAAAATCCTTCATATCTTATGAGCATGTCCTATCTAAACTTTTTGAATTAGCTGAAATAATCAAAATTGTTCGAAAGGCTCAGTTCACAAGAGGAAACACTTTGTTTGATGAGTGTTGTGAAGTGTTTGAAGTTAAAGTTAGTGTCTTTATACTCAAAATGAATATGTCTTATTCAGGTTGTGTCTTATGTGTCAAAACATCGTATTCAACAGGTTATCCTATCACCAGCTATTTATGTCAAAGAGGAAGTATCAGCGTGAATTATTCTTGATGCATATATATGTCTCAAAATTTGCTTACATATATTTTCTGTGATACTTTAAATTCTTTTCTAGTTCTCGCTTTAATAAAAAAAATTCTTCTAATCAGAAAAATCAATTCTAAAGAAAGAATATCTGATAATAATTTTATCGATAAATAATTGATCAACATTTTTCTAAGAAAATCTCAAGTGATTCTGTTGTGAGTTCATCGAAAGTGTATCAATCTCTCCATTTTGTCTCCTTATCACCTTTTTCATTTTTGACAAAGTGGGAGAAAGTAAAATGATTTTGATAATATTTATTCTCAGAATATTTAACTCAAACATATAAAATGTTGTTACTACTAACTGTTTGTTTAATGTTTCATTCCAGGAACTTTGAATAAGTTCACTGAGTACTCTAAGATAGGTTAAATATGAAGATCTTGAAGGTCCTATTGCTAAGGTTGAGAACCTTATGGATGAAATAAACTCTGATTTCATATATAATAAGTTGTACACTTTGTGAATATATGAATATTCAAACAGATGTACCAAACATAATTAAAAAGTTATAAACTTTTCTGAAAGTAAGGTAATCTTGCTTGATATCATAGTGTTCAGAAGTTATGAACTTTCTGAAAGTATGGAATTCAGACTTAAAGCTTTAGAAGATGTGCTCTCCTGAAAGGAAGTCAAGTCAACATTCTGACGCATGCTCTCATACATAGATTCCACTCAGAAGTTGTACTCTTATACATGTACTTCTGCAACGTATGTTCTATTCAGAAGTTGTGAACTATCTGAATGTATGATATATTGTAAAATATCATGTCAAACGCTGATTCTAAAGAAGTAGTGAACTTCTCCAGAAGTATACTATTTTGGTTGTGATATCATAATTAAGAAATAGAAGTGTTGATACAAGATGCGAGGCATTATTTAATCAGGCTCAAAATCAAGTGTTGATTTTTTATCAAGTGCTGATAGTAACCAAGTTCTGAGATGAAGACCATGTGCTCTAGTCAGACTCTGATAAGTTGTTGTAGGGAAGTGTTACTTCTCTATCTCTATGTTTTGAAAACTCAAAATTTATTTTGGGAGTCTTGGGCTCAAGGGGAGACTCTGAACAAGCATAAATGAAATTTTGGGATTAACAGATTCAGGGGGATTTGTGAGCTTAACTCTGAATTTGTAATTTATGGTGATTACCCTGTACAAATTGTTCTATCAATATACATGGTTTTCTCATCATCAAAAAGGGGGATATTGGAAGAACAAGAAGTGTTTCTACATCTGGACTTAAGATTTTGATTATAACTTTACATGGTATCAAAAAGAACAATTGTATACTCTAATGGTTTCGTTCTAGTGTGCAACTACAACTGTAATGTTCTAACTCAGGTATCAAGGCGTGTGATGTCATTAAGTTCTGAGCATAAACACTCTGGAAGAAAATATTTGGTTACATGTTACAGTTGAAGTCAAGATTTTGAATATGTCTTATGTAACATGTCCAAGGAACGTTAGTACAAGAGGTTCTGATCGTGACTACGTTTAAGCTTTGGAGGCCTTCTAAAGCTTTACTTCTCTGTGTTACAAGTTTTGAAGATTATGAAGATAAGGTTTTGCTGAATAGGTTTTGATGATCTGAAGAAAGAAAGTTCTTACAACCAAGTGCTGAAGACTCTGAAGACGAGGTTCTGAAGGGACAAGTCATGAAGACTCCAAGACTTAGGTTCTAAGACTTAAGGGTGATTCTTCTACAACAAGCTCCAAATATTCAAATCATCTGAAGCATCTGAAGATAAGAAGAAGTTAAAAATGGTTAACGTGTAATGGTGTACAAAAGGTACATAAAGTGTCTGTGAACTATACCCTCTAGGGTGGCGTAAGGACAATCCTTTTTCTACTATACTGTAACCACTCGCATTATGATCGTGAAGAACAAATAGCTGGATTTCTGATTACCTTTCTATCCTTTCAACGGATCTCTTTTACAAGCTATAAAAGAAATACTTGGCAGCTGAAGAAAAGTAAGAATCAACATTACACAAAATCTATCAAATTAAATTAAGCTCAAGCAAAACTACACCAAAGTGTTGTTCAAATCTTTAGAGAAATCTTATGTTTATAGTTTTGTAAATAGGCAAGGAGTTGTTGGTTGTATCTTGTTGTAAAACACTTAGGTGTTTTTATTTGTACTGAAACATTTGTGTAATCTACTTGAAAGAAGAAATTTTTAATACACTGAAAGTATTCAACCGTTGTTGATTAATTCCTTAAGTGAACGAGTGAATGTCCAATCTCAAGAAGACTCCTACTACAGCTTGAGTGGATTTGCAATAAGGATTGACTGACTTATTAGGGGTGCCAATAAGATTGACCAAAATTATTGTGGGTTGTCTGTAATTGGTTTGGTTATAGTGGATTAAGTCCTTGTTGAAGGCGAAATCATATTTGAGGGGGTAGACTGAAGTAGATTAGTTAACAGTGAATCATGATAAAAATAACTATGTTCATTTATTTTTATGTTCTAAGTTAACTTGGTCTGTCACCAACGAAAAGATTTAATTGGTTGAAACCAAATTCAAACCCCCTCTTTCTTATCTTTCTCACACCTTCAAGTTGCATGTTCTTGGATGGACTGGGTTAGACATTTAGATAACACAATAACTAATAGAGTGGAATCTGCACATGCTGCATTGAAGAAGTGGTTGGGTGATAGCAAGGGTGACCTTTGTAGAGAATAGGACACGATGAACCAAATGCTCCAAAATCAACATAATGAAATTAAAACAACCTTTGGTAGGAGCAAAACTGTATTAGAACACCAATTCAAAGGCAACACTCTATACATACAATTGGTTCATAACATATCCGGACAAAATTGAATTTCATCTATCATGAAGTGAAGCAATCACAAACTATGGGGCCAAATAGTTTGAAGTGTGGGTGTATAATTTGGATGACTTACGGGGTTCCATGTGCTTGTGTTATTTCTAAAAAAAATTAAGCTCAATTCCCCTATTGTACCCTAAAATTTTCCCTCTCATTTCTCAAGAATTCTCTCACAAGGTCTCCTTTGGCTCAAGACTGCACTAGGGTTGATCAGCTCAAGACACCTCCTTAAGCACTGATGACCAAAATTAGGGTTTGAGATTGCAAAAGGATATTTGAACTTCCAATGCCCCATATGACTTTCATGGATCATTATGGACCCTCAATATTACTCATGTCAAGTTTCAGGCTTTGGATCACACTTTTGCTCAGTCAATTGAGCAATTGACCTAAAAATCAACTGTATTGGGGAAAAAGTCAAATATGGCCAATTTACAGTCAAAATTCATAAATTTTGATCCACATCAACATTTTAAACTCATATGTATCATTTTATTAAGTTTGGACCACAATTCCTCAAGAAATTTGATCAAATCTTCAAAAAGGCAAAATGGTCAAAATTAGGGTTTTGATTGGAAAAGGGCAATTTCTGATTTTTGACCTAGCAAATGATTAATTGGTTTAAGGCATGATCTTAAGAGTCCAATTGCATCATTTTGACCTAATGAAATGGCTCAAAAAATTGCTCAAGTCCAATGGATTGACAGATGAATTTTCAGTCAACTGATCAAAAGTCAACTGTATACTGAAAAATCAAACTTTGAATTTTTGGTCAAAATCAAATGTAAAAGATCACAATTCATCAAAGCATGTCAAAATATGAAACTTATTCATCAAGAAATCAAAAATTCAATATTTCATTTTGAAAAGTTAAAATTTTTAAACTTGGAAATTTTTTCTAAGTGTTGAAAATTTCTTATTTTTTCACAACTTTAAGAAAAATTTTCACCATGATGCAAGATGATTCAAAAGAAACTTTCAACATGAAAGTTGTATAAATATACAATATTTCTTTACACAACTCCTTCCAAAAGGTCTTGAGTCTCAAGTTATAATTTTAAGAACACATGGTCATGAAACAAAACACTTAGTGAAATTTCCCCCTAATTTGTTAGGATTTTGACCTAACTTTTGACCCAAGTTTCACCTAGTTCCAAGGGGAATTTTAAAAAGTGATTCAAATAGGGGTTGTAGAGAATATTACAAGCTTTCTAAAATGTCAAAGAACTCCTTGAGATCATGTGTGAGCAAGGAGAATCGAAAGTCAGAAGTTGAGGTTTCAAGTTGTTTTACAAGGCAAGTTTTTTGATGAACAAGATTCAAAATTCAAACTTATGCTGCATAATCTCTACTTTGAAGGCCTCAAGTTTGTTAGGAACTCCATAATTAATTGCTTTCACAGCTGTTAGAGGTTTCAATTCAAGCATTCAATGCAAGGCCATGCTTTATATCCATTTTGGAAAGAAAGTGTACAATGCCATTTTGATAAAGTATCTTTTTGCACAAAACTTGTTCTTGAGCCTTGCACTTGTTCTCTTATGATCATACATGTCCTATAACTAAAGAGAAGTTGATCTCAACACTTACAATCACCCAACCCATGCTTGTACTACACATTGAAACTTGTTTTCCCACTTTTCTTCAAAATCAAGTAACATAACAATCAGCCTATAACTTGTACTTCTGACTCTCTCAAGAACTAAGACATTTTTCTTATACATACACAAGTTATTTGCCACAAGTCCCACGCATGCTTGAGCCCTGAAAATACCAAGAACACAAATTTTCATCTCAAACTTCCATTGTTGCAGATTCTGGCCAAAAATCCCAAAACCAAAAACTACTCGTGTGTTTCTTGGCTTCTTGTTTCCAAAAGCTTCTAAACATCATTTAGAAAATATCCCTCCCCCTGTTACAGTTCTGTAACACCGTCTTCCTCCATTTCTAAGTTCAAAAACATAGCACTGTAAGTGGACTTCTCCAGACCATTTCAACCACTCTCCAGCCAAGCTAATCATTGCATTAGCTTCCTGGGACCTTAGTGGAGCTTTTCTGATCATCAAACACCTTGAGGAGTGCTCATTTACAGAACACGATTTCCAGTTTTGAGGTACGTTATCTCAACTTTGAACTCTTCATACAAGCATCATTAATGGTTTATTTGTGAATGAAAAATGTAGATATCATTGCTCTAAAGCTAACCATGTCCATAATTTTCATTTATGTTGTTTGAGCTTACAGAATTTTAAGATTGAAGTTTCTGAAATTTTTAGGGTTCAGATTAGGGCCATTATAATTCATTTTTGTCTTTGATCTATAATTTTATTGCTTTTCATTTCTGA
This sequence comes from Vicia faba, assembly GCA_948472305.1. Classification (NCBI taxonomy): domain Eukaryota; kingdom Viridiplantae; phylum Streptophyta; class Magnoliopsida; order Fabales; family Fabaceae; genus Vicia; species Vicia faba. The sequence goes on from OX451736.1 coordinate 1,603,241,662, forward strand.
AATCGTGAGGAAATTTGCCACAAGATTCATGTTTACATTTTTGCAAATGGATGAGAGATGAACAAGATGCAGGTACTCTGGCTAGGCGTGAGGTTGAAGATGAAGTTCATGCCATGGACTTGATTTCTAATATATATTTATCATTTTGTTTATATGAACAGATGTATAGCCACCCCAGTGGTAAAGCGCGCGCCTGTTAACCTTTGGGATCTGGGTTTGAGCCCCAGTGGTACCGTTTTGCTTGTTTTCTCACTTTTTTTCATATTTTTGTCACTTGTTTGCAGCGCTGGGCTCCTTTTGTTGGGCCCAGTATTTTTTGCTTATTTTTGCCTCCCTTGCTGACTATTAACACCCCTGGCCCATTTCATTTTCTTTTTCTCGTTTTTATTTTATTTGTTTTCTTAAATATTTTATTTAATATTAAAAAAAGTCAGAAAATTATGTAAAAACTTAGATTTATATTTTTATATAGTTTATTTTTATTTTTTACAATAAAAAATTATTTTTATATAGTCATACTTTAATTATTTCACTAATTAATTTGTAATTTTAATTAGAAACTAGGGTTTTAGTTTATTTCTTTCACAATTAAAAAAAATACTCTTCTAAAATCAAAAAAGACCAAAAAAATTTTATAATACCATAAATTATTTTCAAGACAAAAATATCATTCTTACAAACTTAGTTTCTTTTTTAATCAATTAATATTTAGATTAGGGTTTTATTTAAATCTTTTTCCTAGTTAATTTAGGTTTACTTTTTACTAATTTAATCAATTATTTTCTTTTAGTTAATTAGGTTAAAACCAAATCCTTTCCTAAAAAAAATCCAAACAAAAATCATATTTTCTTTACATTTATATTCTTGTATATTTATTAATTTTTGTACATCATTTATCCAAATTCAATATAGTTGTAATAGATAATTAGTTTTATTTTCTTACAATCCCCATTTGAAATTTGTACAACCCCTCCCACAAGTATTGTAATAGTGTAGTAATTTTAAATTCCATAATTTATCGCTTTATATCCAAATGCTAGTAATTAGGATTTGTATGGAAATACTAAAACCAATCAATTAGAAAACCCTAATCAAAGACAAAACCAAGCATGAAAAACAATACACTTGCACACAATCACCCTTAGGGTAAAATCCACTTGGTTGCCTTATAAAAATGGCCATATTATGCATGTGAGGTATCTTAGCAAAAACAAGCAAAATATAAGATCATAGTCCCTCGATGACGCTATCTATGTTTCCTTTCAAATGATCTTAGTGCCTAAAAGAGAATGCTAAGATACCTTGCAACATTGCTGATCATGGTCATACGATGACCCACGCCCGTCCCGTTTACATCCAAAGATAGGGTTACTTATCAAATCAATGGTAAGATAACAATGTCAAAGGAAAAGGAAATGAACAAGAAAGACTTTTGAGTAGGTATAATACCCCTAGTTACTTGCTCACTTTCAAAACTAAGCATCCTTGCTATTTTTAAAACAAACACCTACACCTTCAAAACATCTTACAAAATTGAAAACGTTTTCAAAAGATCAACATCTTTGTATACATTCTTACGAATGAGAATCATTACAAAGTTTGCCTAAACAATGGCCTCTTTACAAAATACTTTCAAAAACCACACAAAGCACAATATCAAACAAAAGCAACTGATCTAGCAAGTAACTAAGAGCCCATGGAAAACCATGGATGAAAAGAGTGCTAATACCTTCTCTTTTCATAATCTACCCCCCGAACTCAAGAAATAATCTCAAAGGTCTTTCCTGTGCTTTTTCACCTTTCCTTTTGGATAAAAGAAAAGTCGTTGGTGACTCTTACTAACCGCAACATTTGCAATCAAACGCAAAACACCCAAGTCAGTTCTCCCACCGTATCACAGAACTGGAGACTCTGCTGGGGAATTAACTAAAAGTGGGGTTACCTTAGGGTTATATCACATTTATTTGCTTTCATTGTTTGACTTGTATGCTTTACATTTTGGTTCTTTATTTGGGTTTGAATCCTCTACCCGGATTTGGTATACCTTATAGGTAAGTAGCAATACATTATGGAAACTCTGTGGGGTATACCGACATGGTCTAAGAAATAGCTATGTTAGTGCGAAATATTTGTGGGTACTGGTAGCCCTTGAGTAGTCAAGGAGAATACGGGGCCGCTGAGTGATGTCATGAAGCACTAATGAACTTTTAGAAACTTTACTTGACCAACTTGGCCTTTAGGACGTAGTGATATGACCGTATTTGGTGTAGTCCGAAGTTGGTAGATAATCGATACTACACTCATTGAGGTTTGGTTTTTTTGGGATATTTCAGTCGCCATCAAAGAGGCTTGCGTTGAAACAATGACCAAAGAAATAAACTGGTGATATTGAGCTCCTTAGAACCCGATTACTATTACTAGGACATGTTTGAGACAAATAAACTTCAAGAGGGTACTTACCTATGAGACTCCATGTAAACCTAAACCTAAGGACTTGTTTGCTTTGTTTGTGTATATTTACTTGTACATAACATCATAAACATCATAACATCATACTCATACTCACTAACCTTTTCAAGGATTTTTGGGATTTATCTTTGTTTTGTTTTGTAGGACATGGATTTTATTCATAGGAAAACCATTCAAATCAATCTCGTAAGGATCCCTCCTCAACTCAAAGAGTTAGCATCAAGAATTCCTGAAAATTCTCCATTCACCGAATGACATGGTCGCCTACTAAACTTGGTCACCTCTAACACTGATGAAGACATGATGAAGGTTCTCTTTCAGCTCTTTGATCCTTTACACCATTGCTTCACATTTCCCGATTATCAACTTGTGCCAACTTTGGAAGAATTCTCCCAACTCTTGAGGATTCCCATTCTCAATCAACTACCTTTAAACGGTATGAAAAGATATCCAAAGCCATAAGAGATTGCTCAAGCTCTACACTTGCAACCATCTGATATCATAACCAATTGGGAAACAAGGAGTGATGTCAAAGGTTTCTTAGCCAAGTTCTTATTTGAAAAAGCCCAAAACTGATGGAACTCCTTGGACTTGCAAGCTTTTGAAGAAATTGTAGCTCTCCTCATCTATGGGATGGTTTTTTTTCCAAATCCTGACCAACTCATATATGTGAACACCGTCAAAATCTTCATGTACTGCAACCCGGTGCCTACTTTGCTAGGGGACATCCTACATTCCTTTCACACTCGTACTATGAGGAAAAGAGGTATCCTTATATGTTGTACTCCTCTCTTGGAAAGATGGTTTATTTCGCATGTTCCCCAATCCGCATTGAAGAACGAGCAAGGTTCAAGGTGGTCACATAGGTTGATGACGCTGAAACATTTAGACATTCATTGGTGTTCCCAATCCATAGAGAATGTTACTATTATCGACTGTTGTGGAGAATTCCCTAATGTCCCTTTACATGGAATTAGGGGAGGTATCACCTACAACCCCTGCTTATCCTTAAGACAGTTTAGTTACGCCTGAAGGGATGGCCCACATGAGATGCTCATTCAAGGTTTGGTATTTGACTACGAGAACAATGATCAAGGTCATCTCCAGAGGTTTATCCGAGCTTGGAGGATGTTGAACAAGGTAGATAGAAAGAAATTGAGGCATAAGAATTCCATCCCTCTTGAGCCTTACCTCAAATGGGTATGAGCTCATGCTCAAAGCCTTATGATGCCTTACCCCTCCGTCCTCCCAGTAATCATAGAGCCTGTAGTGGAAGGAGATGTTCCATACACTGTCCTGCATCCTGACATGCCCACCTCTCTTGAAGACTTACAAATGGATTAGATACAGCTTAAAGGGGAGCGAGACACTTTCGAAGCCCAATTCTACGCCAGCGAGAAAATGTTTTGGATCTCACTAAGTAACTTCATGAGGAGCGGAGCATGAATGCCTACATCACGCCAAAGAGGATGCGTAAAACTTTTTTATCTTAGAGTTTTTGTACTTCTTGGTAAGCCCAAAAGAGGCATTATTTACTCAAGCTCTGATTTATTAATATGACGTGTGTTCTCTTTTTGGTGTAAAGCAATTTTAAATCTCTAAGTTCCTTGAAATCATTGCATATGCATTTACCATTCATCATAACATAAACAGGTTTATTACGACAAGTCTCCTCATCTTTCTACTGTTTATTTTAGAAAGATGGATCTCGATCAGACGGTAAAGGACCTCCAAGCACAGAATGATCAGTTTCAGCAGTTGTTATTAACTCTATCCAAAGGACAAGAAGATCTGAAAACCTTCCTGATTGAAGAAAATAAGAAGAAAAAGAAAGTAACCGGAGTTCTGAATATGGGAAGAAGATTCCAAGGAAAAGCAAGAAGGACCCTAGTCTTTGCAACGTCATCTGGTGAGAAAGACAATCAAGATGGGAAAGGCAAGATTTTGTACCCCAAAATTTTCCCTCTCATTTTACTCAATACATACTCGTAGAGATCCTCAATTTGCTCAAGTTTGCCCAAGAGTTGACCAGACAAACTCTCTCCTAAGGCAGTGTGTCTCAAATTAGGGTTTCCATTTTCATTAAGATAGGTGGACTCCAAAGACCTCATATTCTCTCCATGGTCCTAATATGTTCTCAAGACCCTCCGTGTCAAATTTCAAGCACTGCACAAGAAGTTTGCTCAATCAACTACTCAGATGCTTGAGAATCGACTGTATTAGGTCAAAAGTAAACTGTGGCCCACATACAGTCAAACTTCAAGATTTTTGGTCAACATCCACATTTTGAAGTGACTTTCATCATTTGATCAAGTATTGATCATGATTCTTCAAGGAATGCCCTAAATTCATCAAAACCCAAAAGTTGCTAAATTAGGGTTTCTTAGGAAAAGTCAACCAAACTTTGACTAAGCATAACTTCAACATACTTAATCAAAAATTTTCCATCCAAGGATCATTTTGAAGAGGATGCAATTCCCTACAATTCATCTTTATCCCACAAGTTCAAAATATGCACTCATCAAAAGATATGAATTTTTACATTATAGGTCCTTTTGAAAAGTCAACAAAAACACCTTTTGGGTCAAAGATTCTTCCATGAACATGGAAGACCCAATTTATATGAAACCAAAAGGGTTGTTTAGGGGACATCCTAATATTTCTAAAAAGTCAAAGAACACCTCTCTAGGGTTAAAATTAAGGGAGATATGTATTGTCAAAATTGACCAATTTTTGGAAATGTGCATGAAGTCAACATTGATCAAAATGACTTTTTTTCCAAATGGGCCCATGTTTTCTTGTTTGAAACTTGTTCCTAATATGTCCCACGACCCCTGAGCTTATGAACCTATTATTTTATTATTTTTATTATTTATTTTGATTTTTATCCATTTAAATCAAAATGAATCAATTTAAATAGTAGAATAATCAAATAAAATCAAAGATTTGATTTTATGAGCATATTATGAGTCCATGAACAACTAGCAAATCAAAAAATTCGTGAAAGAGCTAATTGATTGGAAAAGATCTTAATTTGGTCTATTTGGGAAACAAACCATACAAGGCAAAGAATGAAATCAAATCTCCATAATTTGCAAAGATATGATCGATTTTTGTTGACCTAAATCATTCTATGATATATACACAACATTTCCAAAGCATAAGGAAGGGTTCTTGGTCGTGAAAACAAAGGAGTCAACTTCAAATTTTTGACAAAAAAAGTGTTGATCACATATTCCTCCATAGACGGATTCAAGCCATTCCAAGATCACAAACAGCTTCAGTGAGTTCCTCTGATCAATTCCAGACCTTCACAAGAGACCATAACATTCAGAATCGTAAAATCCATAACCTGGTTCTCCAACATTTTTTTATTTTCGATTACATGCATACATGCGCTTTTAATGAAATTTAACCATGCACTTTTGTTTATCATAAGGTTTCGATGCTTTCTGATGTGTTTAATTGAGTTTTAAGTGCATGAATCAAAGGATACCATTGCTAGGGTTCCAAGCTTCAAATCGGGGATTTCTGATTTAGACATAATTGGGACAAACCAATGCCATCCTCGTGTTCAGGGGACCCAAATGAGTTGATTCATAGCCTCACCATTAATTTATATTGCATATTTTGAGAATTTTGATTTTTGCAGGGGGCTTTAGTGACGCTTGATCCGTTGCTATAAGCTATAGTAACAAATGCAGCCTGTAGGTAAAAGTGTGGCAAAAAACAACAGTTATGGGGAAGAAGACAATTAGATGGCAGAATCCTATTGGGTGATTTAATTCACGCGCGCGTTTGGGAAATACCATTTTATTTCATTTATATTTTATTTATGTTATTATATATACAACTAACCATCCCAACAAATTTTGTTTTCTTACTTTGTTTCTACAGATTCAATGCATCATCATCCAATACGCCTACCATGCGCTACCACCATCTGGCCATTGGATGTATCAATATTTCAGATTCAACGCCTCAAACAATGAAGAACTATGGTGCACTCTCAGGCTGGCACAACACAGACCCATTCTTTCCTTTTCTATTTTAAATTTTTTAAATTGTTTTACTAATTATTTTCCTTTATTAAAATAACACCAAAAAATCATTATTTTTTATTTAATCAAAAAATCATTAAAAAAAACATAAAAATATTTTTTTTTCATTAAAATATTTTATTTCCTTAATTAATTAGTTTAATTTAATTTAGGGCAAATTTAATTCCTTTTTTATAATTTAAATTAATTAGAAATTAGGGTTTTAATTTGTACATAACCTAATTAATTTTTCTCAAAAAAAACTAACCTAAATCTTTTTTCAATTATATTTTTTAGGTTTCCTAAATTATTCTCGCATTTAATTCGCCGCGCGCATTTTTTAATTTCCTTTTATTATTATTGTAACTGTTTCGAGGTTGTAATAGTAATTAGGGTTTAAATTCTACATTTTTATTTTCAATCCAAAATAATTATGTATCTGCAAAAGCCTTGTAATAGCTAGGACTTTAAACTTTCTTGCTTTTAATTTCTGCAACTATGAACTGTCTAGATGTATGGATAATAGGCTTGGATGCAAAAGACAAATAAAATTAAAACAGTAGATCACCTTAACTGTGCAAAGATTAAATAACTGAAATCAAACACATGCACATGCTCATTCTTAGGGTATGCCTCACTTGGTTTCCTCAGAAAACAATGGTCATGTCCCTCGAACGTAGGGATATCTTAGCAAAGACCCTCAGTATAAAAGTCATCATAAAAGATCATGGTCCCTTACTGTCCCTCGAGTTGCCTACAAGAAATGATCTGGTCCCTCGATGTTGCCAACGAATATATGATGACGGTCCCTTCGAAATGCTAAGGTATCTTTACATGTTGCCTTCAATGACCATAACGTCCCTTTCAAATGTCCCTAAAAAAATCCAACGACGGTGCTACCTATTCCTTAATAATGGGATAGCACTGTCTAAAAGGAAAACGAACAGACCTTTTTAGAGTAGGTAGATTAGTTCCTAGGTACTTGCTCAAAACAAACAAACTTTTTCAAACCAAACACTTTTCAAACAAAGTTTTCAAAAACAACTTCGTAACACTCTTGAGGACAGAAACAAGGGTTAAAACAAAGTAAAACAAAACTTTTCAAAAACACAAACTCACAAGAAATTTTCAAAAATGAGCAAGTACCTAAGAGCCCGTGGAAAACCACGGATAGAAAGGGTGCTAACACCTTCCTTTTCTATAATCTACCCCCCGTACTCAGAATATTCTCGAAAAAGGTTTTTTCTGTTTTTTTTTTCCTTTTCCTGATTGGATAAAATAAAAGTCGTTAGCGACTCTTGCTTATCGCAACATTTTGCAAACAAAAATTGCAAACCAGTATTAACAGTCGGTTCTGCCACCGTATCACACAAGGAAACAGTGGCCCAGTCAAATTCATAAGAGGAAGAGGAAGAAGCAGATTATTCTGAAGAACAATATCATCCGGCCGACGACAAGTATAAGCATCTGGAAGAACGGTTAAGTGCAATGGAAATTCAAAAAGTGCATGGACTGGACTTTGAGGAGTTGGGTTTAGTGTCTGGGATTGTCATTCCTCCAAAATTCAAGGCACCAGTGTTCGCCAAATACGACGGAGTTTCGTGTTCCAAAATGCATCTTCGGTCCTATGTGAGGAAAATACAGTCTCACACTGCTGACAAGGATTTATGGGTACACTTCTTTCAAGACAGTCTGTCCAGAACTCAGCTTGATTGCTTTTATCAGCTAGAAAGGGCCAACATCCATAATTGGGAAGATCTTGCCGCTGCTTTCTATAAACAATATCAGTATAACACAAACATTGCTCCTACCCGTACTTAACTCCAGAGTATGGCTATGGTTTCAAATGAAGGTTTCAAAGACTACGCTCAGAAATGGAGGGACTTAGCAGGAAGAGTCCAGCCTCGCCTTTCCGAAAGAGAAACAATAGACATGTTTTTGGGTACCCTGTCTGGTCCTTTCTTTAATCACTTAATTGTGAGTTCCTCGGCATGTTTTACCGAATTGATATTGACCGGAGAAAGAGTGGAAGTCGGGATAAAGAATGGGAAGATTCAAAAAGATGCATCCTCTGCTGCTGTAAGAAAACCATTTATTAGAAAAAAAGAAGTTGTTGTTGTATATCCTCAGAAATCAAGATAGGACTGAACGGTGTCCTATGTAGGGGGCTGTCATGATTCATAAACCTGCACCTACTCAGTAAAGAAGCAACCAGCTAAGAACAGAAAGACCAGTCAGACAATTCATCCAAATTAATATGACATTATCTCAAGTATTTCCATATTTGATAAGATCCAATCTAGTGACTTTGAAAGAAGCTCCAAAGAATCCTAACACAACTTCTCCTCATTATCATCCTAATGCCCGTTGTGCATACCATTCTGAGAGTCTCGGCCGTGACACTAACAACTGTCGGGCTTTGAAAAACAAGGTACAAGACCTTCTTGAAGCCAAAGAGATTGAATTCGATGCGTTATAAATTCCCAATGTTATCACTGCCCCTATGCCCAAGCACGGTCGTGATGTCAATGTCGTTGAGGAAGATATGTTTGTTACTTTGGTTGATGAACTTGTGACCCCACTCCTGACTATCAAAAAGAACTTGTTGAATGTCGGTGTATTCCTAGGTTGTGATGAAAGTTGTCATTTCTGTTTATCCTCACCAACCAACTGTCATTTGTTAAAAGCAGGCGTTTAATGCCTAATAGATGACAAGGACATTGTGTTCGAGAAGATTTCTATTCCAACTGTTTCTTATAATGATGTTTCCGTAGTGACCATTTCCGCCAATTCTTCCAGGGTCTCCACCAAAAGACCCGTTAAAATTAAATCAGTTTATAAAGTAGCTTCGTTGATAATTACAATGCCTGGACCAATCCCGGATTCGTCAGACAAAACCGTCCCATGGAATTATGGAGGTGATGTCTACTATCACGGTATCAAGCAAGATTAGCCAGCTGCTGAAAATTCAAGTTCTGAGAAAGTTGACTCTGATATCGTTAACATCGCAGGGACTAGAAAGATAACCCAAAGTGAAAGGGTATTCTCTCCAGAAATTGCTCCTCCAAAAGTTATTTTTGGACCTGTAATCATCCTTGTTCATGTTCCTGCTAACACTACTACTACTACAATTCCTATAGTTACACCTACTGACATTCCTACTGCCGAGTCAACCGAGACTCGAGGCAAAGGTATTCTGGTTGAGCCTGTCTGGATGAAGGCACAATCAGTAGCTATCCCTGAGACCTCCCGAAAAGAGATGGAGGAATTTCTAAAGATTATAAAAAGAAGCGACTACAACGTAGTCGAACAACTGGGGAAAACTCCATCAAAAATTTCCATGTTGGCTTTATTGTTATGTTCCGAGGCTCATGCGAAGGCCTTGGTAAAATTCCTTAAAACTTCCCATATACCCTAAGAAACATCTGTCGATCAGTTCCAAGACTGCATAGCCAACTTGACCGCAGATAATGGTTTAGGTTTTGCGGATGCTGATGTAACGCCAAGGGGGAGGAAGCATAACGAGGGATTTCATGTCTCAGTCAAATGCAGGGACACGACTTTGGCTCATGTCTTGGTCGATATTGGTTCGTATCTGAATGTGTTGCCTAAAAAGGCTCTTGATAGGCTTGACTGTGAAGGATTGACCTTGAAACCTAGCAACATAGTGGTGAGGGCCTTCGACGGCTCAAAAAGGATGGTGCATGGGGAAGTGGACATCCCCATAAGAGTTGGAACCCAAACATTTGATTCAACTTTTTATGTAATGGATATTTTCCCTTCATATTCCTGATTATTAGACCGACCGTGGATTCACAATGCTGGTGTCGTTACCTCTATGTTGCATCAAATGCTGAAATATCCAACTCAGGGGAAAATCATCATTGTTCATGGAGAAGAAGAGTATATGGTCAGTCATCTAAATTCCTTCAGATATATGGAATTAGATGGTGAATTTATTGAAACTCCATTCTAGAACTTTGAAGCAGTCCCGCAAACTATGGCAGTAACCAAGGCTATTTCCCAAGTCCCAAAGATTACAAGGCCACCACTCAAGATGTCGTCTTTGAAAGATGCCAAGGCAGTGATCGAAGAAGGCGGGTGCACCATTTGGGGCCAACTCCCAGATATCCCATACAAATTTGACAAATTTGGTTTGGGTTTCACTTCAGGAGCCCAGAAAGTTGTACGCCATGCTCGTACCGGAGGACCACCCTTGAAGATCAGCAACCACGAAGTCAACGAGTGGAGGATGATGAAGACAGTTATAACCTGGAGGATTGGATTTTCCCAACTGTCAATGGAGGGATCAGCAACTGGGAAGCTAGATTTTTATCCCAATCACTTTTATCCAACAGTAATTTGTCTTTAAATTTTGTCAGACCTGCAATAATAAACAATTCAGACTCTTAAAACCTTGTGTCTTACCCGAGGCACAATGGTCCATTTGTAAGGGTTATTATCTCATTTCCATATGACATCAATGAATCATGGACGTTTTTGCATACAAACTTTGTGCTCAGTGTTTTTATTTTACATTTTCATTTCTTTCAAAGATAGTGATACTCTTACACACACTCACATTCAAATAGCAGATCTACATCCATTTGGGATCCCATGGGTAACGATCCTGCTATGGCCTTCTGTGATTCTAAAAATCTAATCTACCAAGCCAAAGACGAAGGTGAGGAAGATTATGAAGTTCCAGGGGAACTCGACAGGTTACTACAACAAGAAGAGAGGACCATACAACCCCACGAAGAACCAGTGGACACAATTAACCTAGGTACCGAAGAAGACAAGAGAGAAGTCAAGGTGGGTGCCAATCTGGAACCTAGTGTCAAGAAACGTTTGATTCAGTTACTACATGATTATGTCGAGGTCTTTGCTTGGTCGTATGAAGATATGTCAGGACTACAAAAGAGGACTGCCCTCCGGTAAAACAAAAGGTCTGTCGTACGCAACCAGACATGTCAGAGAAGATTAAAACTGAAGTCATGAAAAAATTGAACGTCGGATTCTTGGCCGTCACCTCCTATCCACAATGGGTCGCCAATGTTGTTCCCGTGCCGAAAAAGGACGGCAAGGTACGAATGTGCATGGACTACAAAGATTTGAATGGGGAAAGCCCTAAGGATGATTTCCCACTTCCCCACATCGATATTTTAGTTGACAATACAATACAGCATAAGGTGTTTTCCTTCATTGATTGTTTCTCAGGCTACAACCAAATTAAAATGGCGCCTGAGGACATGGAGAAAACAACCTTTGTCACACAGTGGGGCACATTCTGTTACAAGGTTATGCCATTCGGGCTGAAGAATGTTGGGGAAACCTATCAGCGTGCCATGGTAGCCATATTTCACGACATGATACATCACGAAATAGAGGTCTATATGGAAGACATGATAGACATATCTCAAACCAAAGAGGAACATCTTGACCATTTGCAGAAGCTGTTTGAGAGATTAAAGAAATACAAGCTGAGGTTAAACAAATAAATGCACATTTGGGGTGAGGTCCGGTAAAATCCTAGGTTTTGTTGTCAGCGGTAAAGGTATCGAAGTAGATCCAAGAGATGCCTGAGATGCAAGCGATACAAGAGATGCCTGCTCCTCATACTGAGAAGGAAGCTAGAGGATTCTTGGGACGGTTAAACTACATTGCAAGATTCATTTCTTACCTAACAGCTACTTGTGAACCAATCTTCAAATTGCTGAAGAAAGATCAAGTATTCAAATGGAATAATGAGTGCCAATATGCCTTCGACAAGATCAAAGAGTACTTACAAGAGCCTCCTGTTTTGATGCTACCAGTCGAGGGAAGACCATTGATCATGTATCTAACTGTTTTGGAAAATTCAATGGGGTGTGTGTTGGGGCAGCATGACGAGTCTGGCCGAAAAGAGCATGCTATTTATTACCTGAGCAAAAAGTTTACCGACTATGAAACAAGATATTCACTGCTCGAGAAAACTTGTTGCGATCTGGTATGGGTTGCTCGCCGGTTAAGACAGTATATGTTGACCCATACTACCTTATTGATATCTAAAATGGATCCAATAAAATACATCTTTGAGAAACCTGCCCTCTCTGGGAGAATAGCGAGATGGCAGATGATCCTGACAGAATATGACATACAGTATACTACCCAGAAAGAAATAAAGGGCGGTGTACTAGCTGATCACCTTGCTCATCAAGCTATGGATGACTACCAGTCCATGAAGTTCGAATTCCCAGATGAAGACATCATGATGGTAAACAACTGTGAAGAATTCAGACCATATGACGGACCTGAACAAGGATCCCGATGGACCCTAGTTTTTGATGGGGCGTCCAACGCACTCGGAAATGGTATAGGTGCTGTATTCATATCTCATGAAGGATGTCATACTCCCTTTATGGAAAGATTTTGCTTCAATTGTACATATAACATGGTAGAATACGAAGCGTGCATTTTTGGTCTCAAAGTTGCCATAGATTTGGGGATCAAATCCTTAAATGTATTCGGAGATTCATCTTTGTTCATCAGCCAAATCAAAGGGGAATGGGACACCAAACACCCTAACCTTATCCCCTATAAAGAACATGTGATGAAATTGATCCCATATTTTGAGAAGATTACCTTCGAGCATTTCCCGTGAGAAGAAAATCAGCTAGTAGATGCACTAGCCACAATGTCATCCATGTTTAAACTTAAATGGGATAACGAGGCTACCCATATCACCATTGAACGAATCGATGAACCAACTCATTGTCACGAGATTAATACTGAAGAAGTAGTGGACCGGCCTTGGTTTCACGAAGTCAAGAGGTATCTCGAGGCTCAAGAATATCCGAAAGGAGCTTCAGTCAATGATAAGAAGTTCTTAAGGAGATTCTCTGCTAAGTTCTTCCTTAGTAACGACATTCTCTACAAACGCAACCATGACTCTATTTTGACCCGTTGCGTAGACAAGGTTGAGGCAGAAAAGATCATGGTTGATCTACATGAGGGAACTTTTGGCACCCATTCCAATGGGCATACGATGGCAAAGAAAATCCTACGGGCAGGTTATTACTGGTCTACCATGGAAGCAGATTGCTATCAACACTCTCGAACCTGCCATAAGTGTCAGATCTATGCTGACAAAGTGGACATACCTCTGGTTCCTCTGAATGTCTTGATGGCTCCTTGGCCTTTTGCTATGTGGGGTATCGATATGACTGGAGAAACCAAGCCAGCAGCCTCTAATGGACACCGCTTTATCTTGGTGGCCATTGACTATTTCATAAAGTGGGTTGAGGCGACTTCTTTCGCTTCCGTTACCAAGAATGTTGTCGCCCGATTCATCAAGAAAAATCTCATCTGTCAGTACAGTATCCCAGAGAGGATCATCACAGACAATGGTACGAATCTTAACAATACTATGATCACCGCCTTGTGCAAGAAATTCAACATCCAGCATCACAATTCTTCCCCTTACCAGCCAAAGATGAATGGTGTTGTCGAAGCCGCAAATAAGAACATCAAAAAGATCATATAAAAAATGACAGTCACATACAAAGACTGGCATGAGATACTACCATTCACTCTCCACGGTTAACGTACCACAGTGTGCACATCAACCGGGGCAACACCTTACTCTCTGGTATACGGCATGGAGGTTGTTTTGCCTATTGAGGTCCAGATCCCCTCTCTGAGAATTATAAAGGATGCAGGTCTAAACAAAGACGATTGGATCCAGACTCGACTTGATCAACTGAATTTAATTGATGAGAAAAGGCTTACCGCTGTCTGTCATTTTCAAATTTATCAAAAACGGATGATCAAGGCTTTTAACAAAAAGTTCAGACGCCAAGTGTATCAAGTCGGGGATCTAGTTATCAAATGTATCATACTACCGCAGGGTGATCCCAGGGGAAAATGGACTCCTACATACGAAGGACCATTTGTAATCAAAAGCATATTCTCTAGTGGAGCCATGATTCTGACCACCATGGATGGCGACGACCTACCGCACCCTATGAACGCGGACATAGTCAAAAGATACTACGCATAAGAGACCCGCTAGGTTGACACACCTAGGCAAAACAAGGGCATCCCGACGAACCAAAAAGGTTCGGGCAAAAATTAGGGATAAAACAAAAAAATCTGTACACCCGGTAAGCTGAAAACCCGAAAGGGAGGCTTGGGCAAAGAAGGGTATCCCAGTGGACTGAAAACCCAAAAGGGCGGTCCATGCAAAAGTTAGGGAATTACAGCGTATGAATATGTCCCGTTGGATCACGTTACGGACAACCTGCAAACTCGACGGTTCTGATCAATCCAATTAGCTTAGGACAAGACAACAAATAGATACGATGCTCAGAGACACAGAGGCTATAGCAGAATGGGAACCCCATGGGACTATTTCACATAGCTATCTTTTCTTTATATCAAATTTTCATTTTTTACGACGGCATTCTCTTACTAGAATGTCTGTCTCATTGTACAAAAAGACTTACTCAAAGTCAATACAAAGATATCCCTTTGAAAGTGCAAAACTATCTGTTTTTCTTTACTCTTGTGTTTTGTTTACGAAAACGTCCAATGATTTATTTTTGAACATATGCATTTGAACATAATTACTGTTTACAAATGAGCAAAAAATAGAAGACAATCACTAATGGATTTAAGAAATAGGATGATATCTTTAGACTATTCCATAAAATTCCCCATAATGTGCAGCTTAATCCCCAGCGGAACAAGACCTCCAGTTATCACTCCCCGATAGAAGTCGCCCAAATTTTTCAGGATTCCCCAACAGGATTTCACAGGAAATACACGACATTTTCCTTACAACAAGAGTTTATTTATCTAAAAAATAGGAACTTATCATCTCGTCAGCACATCAAAACACGAAGACTTACACTCCACATCCCCAATAACAATCAGGGATTTATTTTCCCTAATCCAACAATGTTACAACAACATAACTTATATGCCTATACACCGCATCCATACGTCATGACATTGATAAAATGAACACATACAAAATGATTTCATTCATTTTATTAACAACACCATTATACAATGCATTTCATACGTCATGACATTGCATATAAATAATCTTTCATATTTTCAGGAAAGATCAGTCAACAGATGGTTATCATCATCAATTTACAAAAGGTCAGAGATTGATACCGGCAACAAGCCAAGACAATTATCTACACGACCAGATGAAGCAATCCTACACGGGTTTCTTCTGAATAAACTTTCAGATACAGGTCAGATACGCTTCAGACACCGATGCCATTCTGATACTCATTCAGATTCAGCTCTCATATACAGTACAGATACGCTCCAGACACGGACGCCATTCTGATACTCGTTCAGATTCTCTCTCAGATACAATACAGATACACTCCATACATGGCCGCCATTCTGATACTCATTCAGACTCAACTTCCAGATACAGTTCAGATATGCTCCAGACATGGATGCCATTCTGATACATATTCAGCCTTTAGATACGTTCTAGACACGGATGCCATTCTGATACTCATTCAGATTCTCTTTTAAATACAATCCGTCAATAATTTTGGATGGCATCTTCACGCCCATCTCTGACAACTTCTCATCTCCTCTCCAAATTACATATTTAAGCCCATTCCCTATACCATCAACAATCACATCCTCGAGTGCAAATTTCTGGGCACTTTAGTGTCCAATCCTCTTCCACCTTCGAGTCACGAATGGCAAAAATCGCAAATATAACTCTTCAGGTTTAAGAATATTGAACAGGGGCAGCTGTTGTACCCCAAAATTTTCCCTCTCATTTCTCAAGAATTCTCTCACAAGGTCTTCTTTGGCTCAAGACTGCACTAGGGTTGATCAACTCAAGACACCTCCTTAAGCACTGATGACCAAAATTAGGGTTTGAGATTGCACAATGATATTTGAACTTCCATGTCCCCATATTACTTTCATAGATCATTATGGACCCTCAAGATTACTCATGTCAAGTTTCAAGCTTTGGATCACAATTTTGCTCAGTCAATTGAGAAGTTGACCAAAAAATCAACTATATTGAGGAAAAAGTCAATTGTGGCCAATTTACAGTCAAACTTCATAATTTTTTATCCACATCAACATTTTAAACTCATATGTATCATTTGATCAAGATTGGACCAAAATTCCTCAAGAAATTTGATTAAATCTTCAAAAGGACAAAATGGTCAAAATTAGGGTTTTGATTGAGAAAGGGCAATTTCTGATTTTTGACCTAGAAAATGATCAATTGGTTTAAGGAATGATCTAAAGAGTCCAATTGCATAATTTTAAACTAATGACATGGCTCAAAACATTGCTCAAGTCCAATGGATTGACAAATGAATTTTCAGTCAACTGATTAAAAGTCAACTATATACTGAAAAGTCAAACTTTGACTTTTTGGTCAAAATCAAATGTCAAAGATCACAATTCATAAAAGCATGTCAAAATATGAAACTTATTCATCAAGAAATAAAAAATTCAAGATTTCATTTTGAAAAGTTAAAATTTTTAAACTTAGAAATTTTTCTAAGTGTTGAAAATTTCTTATTTTTTCATAACTTTAAGCAAAATTTTCACCATGATGCAAGATGATTCAAAAGAAACTTTCAACATGAAAGTTGCAGATATCCATGAAATCTACAACATTTATTTACACAACTACTTCCAAAAGTGCTTGTATCTCAAGTTATAATTTTAAGAACACATGGTCATGAAATAAAACACTTAGTGAAATTTTGCCCTAATTTGGTCAGGATTTTGACCTAACTTCTGACCCAAGTTTCACCTAGTTCCAAGGGGAATTTTCAAAAGTGATTCAAAGAGGGGTTTTAGAGCATATTACAAGATTTCTAAAATGTCATGGAACTCCTTGATATCATTTGTGAGCAAGGAGAATCGAAAGTCAGAAGTTGAGGTTTCAAGTTGTTTTACAAGGCAAGTTTTTTGATGAACAAGATTCAAAATTCAAACTTATGCTGCATAATCTCTACTTTTCAGGCCTCAAGCTTGTTAGTAACTCCGTAATTAATTGTTTGCAAAACTGTTAGAGGTTTCAATTCAAGCATTCAATGCAAGTCCATGCTTTATATCCATTTTGGGAAGAAAGTGTACAATGCCATTTTGATAAAGTAGCTTTTTGCACAAAACTTGTTCTTGAGCCTTGAACTTGTTATCTTCTGATCATACATGTCCTATAACTCAAGATAAGTTAATCTCAACACTTACAATCACCCAACCCATGCTTGTACTACACATTGAAACTTGTTTTCCCACTTTTCTTCAAAATCAAGTAACATTGCAATCAGCCTATAACTTGTACTTCTGACCCTCTCAAGCACTAAGACCTTTTACTTATACATACACAAGTTATTTACCACAAGTCCCAGGCATGCTTGAGCCCTGAAAACACCAAGAACACAAATTTACATCTCACACTTCCATTGTTGCAAATTCTGGCCAAAAATCCCAAAAACAAAAACTACTCATGCGTTTCTTGGCTTCTTGTTTCCAAAAGCTTCTAAACATCATTTAGAAGTTATCCTTTCCCCTGTTACAGTTCTGTAACACCATCTTCCTCCATTTCTAAGTTCAAAAATAGAGCACTATAAGTGGACTTCTCCAGACCATTTCAACCACTCTCCAACCAAGCTAATCATTGCATTAGCTTCCTAGGACCTCAGTGGAGCTTTCCTGATCATCACAACACCTTGAGGAGTGCTCATTTACAGAACACGATTTCCAGTTTTGAGGTAAGTTATCTCAACTTTGAACTCTTCATACAAGCATCATTAATGGTTTATTTGTGAATGAAAAAAAGTAGATATCATTGCTCTAAAGCTAACCATGTCCATAGTTTTCATTTATGTTGCTTGAGCTTAGGGAATTTTAAGATTGAAGTTTCTGAAATTTTTAGGGTTCAGATTAGGGCCATTAAAATTCATGTTTGTCTTTGATCTATAATTTTATTGCTTTGCATTTCTGAAATCGTGAGAAAGTTTTCCAAAAGATTCATGTTTACATTTTTGCAAATGGATGAGAGATGAACAAGATGCAGGTAATATGGTTGGGCGTGAGGTTGAAGATGAAGTTCAGGAAATGGACTTGATTTCTAATATATATTTATCGTTTTGTTTATATGAATGGATGTATAGCCACCCCAGTGGTAAAGAGCGCGCCTGTTAACCTTTGGGATCTGGGTTCGAGCCCCAGTGGTACCCTTTTGCTTGTTTTTCTCACTTTTTTTTCCATATTTTTGTCACTTGTTTGCAGCGCTGGGCTCCTTTTGTTGGGCCTAGTATTTTTTGCTTATTTTTGCCTCCCCTGCTGACTATTCATACCCCTGGCCCATTTCATTTTATTTTTCTCATTTTTATTTTATTTGTTTTCTTAAATATTTTATTTAATATTAAAAAAAGTCAGAAAATCATGTAAAAACTTAGATTTATATTTTTATATAGTTTTTTTTACAATAAAAAAATTATTTTTATATAGTCATACTTTAATTATTTCACTAATTAATTTCTAATTTTAATTAGAAACTAGGGTTTTAGTTTATTTCTTTCACAATTAAAAAAAATACTCTTCTAAAATCAAAAAAGACCAAAAATATTTTATAATACCATAAATTATTTTCAAGGCAAAAATACCAAAAATATCATTCTTACAAACTTAATTTCTTTTTTAATCAATTAATATTTAGATTAGGGTTTTATTTAAAGCTTTTTCCTAGTTAATTTAGGTTTACTTTTTACTAATTTAATCAATTATTTTCTTTTAGTTAATTAGGTTAAAACCAAACCCTTTCCTTAAAAAAATCCAAACAAAAATCATATATGTTTTACATTTATATTCTTGTATATTTATTCATTTTTGTACATCATTTATCCAAATTCAACATGTTTATAATAGATAGTTAGTTTTATTTTCCTGCAATCCCCATTTGAAATTTGTACACCCCCTCCCACAAGTATTGTAATAGTGTAGTAATTTTAAATTCCGTAATTTATCGCTTTATATACAAATGCTAGTAATTAGGGTTTGTATGGAAAGACTAAAACCAATCAATTAGAAAACCATAATCAAAGACAAAACCAAGCATGAAAAACAATACACTTGCACACAAGCACCCTTAGGGTAAAACCCACTTGGTTGCCTTATAAAAATGGCCATATTATACATGTGAGGTATCTTAGCAAAAACAAGCAAAATATAAGATCATAGTCCCTCGATGACACTATCTATGATGCCTTTCAAATGATATTAGTCCCTAAAAGAGAATGCTAAGATACCTTGCAACATTGCTGATCATGGTCATACGATGACCCACGCCCATCCCGTTTACATCCAAAGATAGGGTTACTTATCAAATCAATGGTAAGATAACAATTTCAAAGGAAAAGGAAATGAACAAGATAGACTTTTGAGTAGGTAGAATACCCCTAGTTACTTGCTCACTTTCAAAACAAAGCATCCTTTCTATTTTCAAAACAAACACCTACACTTTCAAAACATCTTACAAAATTGAAAACATTTTCAAAAGATCAACATCTTTGTATACATTCTTACGAATGAGAATCATTACAAAGTTTCCCTAAACAATGGCCTCTTTACAAAATACTTTCAAAAACCATACAAAGCACAATTTCAAACAAAAGCAAGTGATCTAGAAAGTAACTAAGAGCCCATGGAAAACCATGGATGAAATGGGTGCTAATACCTTCCCTTTTCATAATCTACCCCCCGAACTCAAGAAATAATCTCAAAGGTCTTTCCTGTGCTTTTTCACCTTTCCTTTTGGATAAAAGAAAAGTCGGTGGAGACTCTTGCTAACCGCAACATTTGCGATCAAATGTAAAACACACAAGTCAGTTCTCCCACCGTATCACATCCCCTATATGTATGGATTAGGTTTGCACTCATTGGAAAAGACTCAGTTTTAATGACTACGAGTGGGCAAAGGAAGGTACATCCAATGTAACCATCACAAACGAGTTGGAAGTGATAATGAATATATTTTCAAAAGCTAATGACTCTATGAAATTTCACATCAAATAACTTTTAAGAAAAACCGTGTTTCTGGAAACCACCGATTTGAAACCTCCATCGCAACCGATAAAAATAAAAGGTGCGCCTAAAAAAGTGAAAAGTTCTCAGGGTAACGGTTCAACAAAGCGGACTCCTTCTTAACATAAAGTTTTTGATTCAATATTCTCGGATTCTCCAACCCCAAAATCCCAAACAAGTGTTAACAAAGGAGCTCGCATTTCCAAACCACCTCGTATACCTACATTGATTATCTACATTGATGAGATGCCGCTTTTTATGCATAAACATATTGAACGAATCGTGGATGTGGGGAGTGATGGTAATTACGGGTATCGAGCCATGTCTGAGTTAGTTGGTAAAGGAGAGGAGAATCACACTCTTGTGCGCCAAACACTTATTTCAGAGTTGACACTACATAGGGACCTCTACACTCGCCTATATGTGACTACAACAAAATCTAATAAAGTTCACCATGCTCTTTCTCCAAGTGTTACTGTTCGTGTACCAGCTGCTAAGTGGATGAGTTCCCTTGAGATGGGCCATCTTATAGCAAGTGCATATGAGAGGGTATGTATCGAATTGACGAGCTATGAGTTTTCAGAAACATTTTTTCCTCTTTGGACTCCCCCGCCTAAAGATCCATTCGGCAACATCATGTGTATTGGGTACCTTATATCATGCCATTTTGTTCAAGTTTATTTGAAGTTGGGTTGTCCTATATCGGATACATCTGTGGAATGGACGAAACATCATGTAAAAGATGAAGAAACTTGGCCGTATCAATTTTTGGATAGGATGGTAGAGTTCACCAATTTAATGGAGCTTGAGAGAGAGTCAAATATGGAGAAGTCGAAGAAAGAACTGGGTTTAGATTTAAGCGGTGACAATTCGTCCAGTGCATTTTAGAACGTTATCAAACCATTTTTTGAATATATTGTCATACACATTGTAAAATCTATACATTTTAATACATATAACATATTATATATATTTAGTTTTATAATTGTTTATTTTTTTATGTCACAATGGTACAAATAATGAAACTGGGTTCTGGTTCTGCATAATTTGGAAGTGTAGTTTCGAATTAACCTTCAATTTAAAAAAAACAACACAGGGCTTATTTCGGATATGAACTTATGAATTAACATCTTATTTTTATTAAAAATCGTGGTGTCTTCGGATGTGTATGTCCGGAAACCCTTAATTTTGATAAAAATAAGGTGAACTCAAAAGTGAATATCTGAAATATGTCCTGATAAGATATCTTTGGTCCATATTTCTCCAAAAAGGCTATAAAATGGGTCTTCCATACCATTTCATTAACCATCACATACCACATCCAGAAAGGCCACAAACATATCCACACCTTACTTTTGTTTACTTTAGTGGTGCACAGTCGCCACTTCAATTCAGGTTCTCGCAGGACACATCGTTCGTCGAGCTCATTACCATACTGCATTCTCTCTTGTAATATCTAGAGAATCGAAAGGTATTCAATCTTGAGTATCGTTCACCTTTAATTCACACTGAAGGAAACATAAAGTTCACCCCGTTTAAGCTTAAGAACGACGACGAATTAGAGGTTTTATGGGGTACCTTTCAACGATACTCTTCTAAGTGTCCGATTGAGATGGATGTGAAGCTTCAAAGATTGGCAAAAGATGTTATCAAGATTTTGCAACATCCACAACTGCCTGTTTATAACAATATGTAACTTTAATTTTATGCATAACTATTTATGTAATTTCTTTGAATTATGTTGAATGAATGTTATGAATTATGTTGAATATTGTTCTTCCCATGGGTAAATTTGGATATATATATATATATCCGAAACTGGCTAACAGGTGACTTCAGATATGCATATCCGAAGTAAATTTGATAAATCACATTAGTGGTTCGTTCGGATATGCACTTCCAAATTCTGGGGGTATTTCGGGTTTTTCGCCAGAGGCCTGGAAGAAGTGTACTAGGTGTGGAAACAAATTCTCTAACTTAATACTCCATCCTTTTCAAAATGACTATCGTATAAGGTTTTTGAACACAAATTAAGGAATAAAATGATGTTGTCATAAGACATTATACTTTTACAAAATTAACCCTATTAATGTATTGGAATTAGTGGAGAATAAAATGTAAATGGCACAATTGGAAAAATAGTAATGATTACTACATTGAAAAGTGAAAATGACAGTCATTTTGAAACAATTTATTCGCTAAAACGACAGTCATTTTCAAACGGAGGGAGTATTATTTTGGTAAAATATTAATTTTGATCCCTTAACTATATCTTTAGATTTAGTTTGATCCCTTAATTTTTTTCGTGTCAATTTATCCTTTAATTCTTAAAACCTTGTCGCAATTTTCCTTTCGTTAGTGGACGTTAATGAAAGTCAAAGAAATGCTTTTAGATGACATGGTATCTGATGATGTGGATATTAAAATAAATATAGCAACCTAAAACATAATTGATCTTACCGGTGACTAGAACCAGTAATGGGCCTATATCTGTGTTCGGTATATTGGAAGTGAGGAGGAGGGGGTGTACTTGCAAGGCACTCTGATGCTCAAGTAAGTAAGAGTGCAAAGAGATACAAGAGAGAGTTTAGGGTTTATAAGTGAATATTGAATACCTGACTCTCACAAGTGGGAGGGTTTATATAATGCCCCTGATGCTTGGCCATTTGTTCCTATTTTTGGGTCTGGATACTAGGTCCCCCAAAAATAGGTAACTACCAGGATTTCTACGTGAAAGCATGAATTGGAAGATAGTGCTCGCTATCCTAGGGAAGATGTCCATAAGTAGTCGTTGCAACCGGAAGAGGTGACTGAAACTAGTCGTTGTGACGGGCAGAGATGGGGTTACAAGTAGTCGTGAACTTGTCGTTCCTAGAGTCATGCGACCATGTGGCCATAGTTGTTAGGCAGAAGGTAAACGTGCCTTATGTAGGTCGTGCGTTGGTTGGGCTAACACCTTTGGGTTATTCTGGAGCATAAGTGGATTTGGCCATGCTTAGTTGTTGGGCCAATTCAGAACAAGATCCCCCCAATTCGTTGCCTCAGGTCATGGAAGTGATTACTTAAGATTTTCTTGTGTGCCGAAGAGAAAAGCAAGTGGCTGATAACACTTACTTTACACTTGTTTTTTACTCTGATTTCACATGTTATTTAGGTTTTTTATTATTGTTTTCTCGTATTATGCCTATCTTTTGTTTCCTTTTCAGGTATTTCAATTATCCAGAGCTCCCCCGAAGAAATGAAGGAAAACAGGATGAAAAACATGAGTTTAGGTCAAATTTGCACTCATGACGTCCACCATGGCGCCAACCATAGGATAGGCCATGACGTGAACCACCTACTGCTGACCTCAACTGTCACGTTCTCCACTTCCTTTCATTTACACTCATGGCGGGCGCCATGGCCTCCATGGCGGGCGCCACCTTTGGACGATGTTTTCCCCCCCAAAAGGAGTTGGGGGAATTCCTGTGATTTCCTGCATTCTTCATCCTCTATAAATAGAAGTTCTTGATTTCATTTCAATTCACCCAAGCTTACTTTCAAACTTGACCCAACCATAGTTGTGAACTTAAGCCATATAATTTCACCATTGTAAAGCGATAATTCTTCACATCGGGGAATTATTGCACTGTTGATTGAGTCTGTAATCGAGTTTGGAGCACTTCGGCAGAAGTTTATCCTGCCACATTTATTTTCAGCTGCTATTTATTTCTAGTCGCATTTTACTTCCAGTTTGTACCAGATTTAAAACCTCCCCGTTTGGAGCAGGTTTCTATTTATATTTCCCGCACCTGCTTTTACTTTGTTTATTTCTCGCACCTGCTTTTACTTTGTTTATTTCCCGCATTTGCTTTTACTTTGTTTATTTCCCGCACCTGCTTTTACTTTGTGTATTTCCCGTACCTGATTTTACTTTGTTTATTTCTCGCACCTGCTTTTACTTTGTTTATTTCCCGCACCTGCTTTTACTTTGTTTATTTTCCGCACTACTTTTACTTTGTTTATTTTCTGCACTTCTTTTACTTTGTTTATTTCCCGCACCGCACTTTAAATTATTTACTTTCTCTCATGATTTATTTTAACATGTCTGTTTATATTCCCATGTCAGGCTGAACCTTACTGGGCTAGAATGTAAAGAATCTAGTTAGATCTATATTCCAAATAATGTGTCAATAGAAATGCTTATGGGCTATTTTGGTTTTTAATACGAGTTTTCTGTACTTTATTATTGTTGGGTAAGATTGAAAGTCGTCCAACCCTTTGTTAAACTCGGTTAGTTCTAACTGGTCAAAGGAAGCGAAAGCGCTTTGTCCGGTTAGTTAGGGATTTTTATGATCAAAGAAATCAATTTTGAAACTAATTTAGGACACATTTATAGGGTTAAAATTGGGTCCCATTTTTATTAGAAATTCCATATCAAAATACTTTTCAACTTGGTCAAGTACTTTATTTCTTAAAAATAGGTTTATTAATTTAACGCAATGCACGCCTTTTTATAAGTGACGATAAGAAGGTCTGATTAGAGAGTAAACTCGGTTCTGATTACGCGAAAGCGACAATTCCTGTTAAATTAGTTCTTTTCTTTAGTAGAAAATATTGCCCTATAAGTAGTTCTATTCCGAAGCATTGCGAATATCATCTGACTATGTGAATTACATTCGACCATGCTTTTATATCTGAAGTTTATTTCGCCGCACTTTACTTTATTGCATGCTCAATTCCCTGTTTAATATTGACTTAGCTAAACACCGTAACAATAGGAAACGATAGATTGACGACTGGTCTCTATGGATCGATAATCTTTTATATTACTCTGACGCGATTCGTACACTTGCGAATACACCGCATCAAGTTTTTGGCGTCGTTGTCGGGGATCAATTTTGTCAAATTTCCCACCCTATAGTCACACCATCTAGACTAAGTTTTACAGTCCGGTTAATGCGAAGATCTCGCAGCACCGGAACCTTATTCAATCCTTTAGCAGAACCTGAACGTTACATCCACTTTCTCCGTAGAATTAGAAAAACTATGGCCGAGAATCGTAACCAAAGACCCCTTAAGGAATTTTCCCAACCGTCAGATGAGGAACCTAGTTCAAGTATCATAAACCCAACTATAACCACAAATAATTTTGAACTAAAACCCTCATTTCTACAATTAGTGCAACAAAACCAATTGGGTGGTCTCGCTACTGAGAACCCGAATCAACACTTAAAAACTTTTATACAATTAGCAAACACTTTAAAATGCAATGGTGCTTTGCCTGAGGCAATACGACTAAGATTATTCCCTTTTTCCCTCAGAGATAAAGCATGAGATTGGTTAGATTCCCTTCCACCTAATTCAATAACAACCTGGGAAGACCTTAGGAGAGTATTTCTCGCAAGATATTTTCCGCTCAGCAAAATTGGTGTCCTTAGAAACCAAATCACTAGATTTAACCAAAACCTAGGAGAATCACTTTTTGAAGCATGGGAGTGATATAAGGACTTGTTAAGAGCTTGTCCACACCATGGCCTAGAACAATGGCTAATCATCCACGCCTTCTATAATGGACTCCATTACAACACAAAGATGTCTATCGATGCTGCCGCTGGTGGCGCATTGATGAATAAACCTTACGTAGAAGTCTGCGCTCTCATTGAGGACATGGCCCAAAACCATTACCAATGGGGAACAGAACGAGCTACGGTAGAGAAAAAGGAGACCCAAGGAGGAAAACATGAGATAAGTTCTCTAGACACGATGCAAGTTAAAATGGACACTCTTGCCTTAAAAGTTCAAAACATGTCTCAAAACCCTAATATTGTAGCCGCAGTAGCTTCAGAATGGAAACTCTGTGGGACCCAAGGACATCAACCTGCGGAATGTAACTTGTTGAATGAGCCTTGCTCATACCAAGTAAACTACATCCAAGGAAACCCATTTTCAAACACTTACAACCCCGGATGGAGGAATCACCCAAACTTTTCTTATAAAATCAATAGCCCAATACAAAACTCTGCACCTCCGAGACCTACAGGTTTCCAAGCCCAAAGACCAAATCAACCTATGCAAGTTGTGGCACCCAAACTAAACCTTGAGAAAATCATGGAAAATTTCATTTCAGCTCAAACCCAACAAAACAAAGAGTTCCTAAATCAGAATATTCACGTAAACAAACTAATCACGCAATTAGGAACTAAGGTTGATCAGATAATTAAGCATAACAAGATGCTTGAAACCCAGATCTCGTAGATAGCCCAAACACAAGCCCCACAAACTACACCTGGAGGACAATTCCATGGACAACCTCAACCAAATCCTAAAGGCCAAGCTAATTCCAATTCCTTATGAAGTGGGACTACTTACGATGGACCCAAGAATCTAGCCATGAGTACACCCTCACAACCTAAGACAAATGTTTTGCCTACAGACAAAGTGGAGGAACCAGAGGAACCTGAAAAGCAAAAAGAACCAAAATTAAAAGATAAAACTAATAAATCACCACCCCCGTACAAACCCCCGGTCCCATTTCCGCAAAGACTTAAACAAACCAAACATGACAATCAAGAGATTTGTTAAAGTTATAGAAAAACTCCATGTAGAAATTCCTTTCACCGAAGCCATCACTCAGATACCATCTTATGCTAAATTCCTAAAAGACATCCTGACAAACAAGCGTAGACTTGATGATCCCAAACCTATCGAATGAAATTTTATTTCAGAAAATAAACTTGCCAAGAAAGAAAAGGATCCAGGAAGTTTTTCCATTCCTTGTATCTTAGGAAATCATACTATTGACAAAGCCTTCTTAGATCTAAGAGCTAGCGTCAGCCTTATGCCTTTAGCAGTTTGTAGAAGGTTAAACTTAGGAGAATTGCAGCCGACTAAAATGTCTCTCCAGCTGGTTGATAGATCAGTTAAGTATCTTATAGGCATACTTGAAGACATACCAGTTAAGATCGGTCAGCTATATATCCCAACTGATTTCATGGTTATGGATATTAAAGAAGACGAAGAAATCCCAATCCTGTTAGGTAGACCATTCCTATCAACAGCCGGAGCCATAATTGACGTTAAGAAAGGAAAATTAACATTTGAGGTGGGTGATGAAAAGATATAATTTATTCTTTCAAAGTTCTTAATAGCACCAGCCATAGGAGATGCCTGTTATGCCATCGACATCATTGACGAGTTTATATTGGAACTTAAGCGAGAGGAATCTAACAACAATATCAAGTTACCTTCGACCCCCATTATGGAGGACGATGGATTTACAAGTTTAGAACCTTACATCGATGGCGACCTCTATGAATGTTTATCACTTACTCCCGATCCCTTGCCTTTCCCTTTGAAACCATCTTTAGAACTGAAGGAACTTCCCAAGAACCTCATATACGAATTCTTAGATAAAGAGATGAATTGTCCTGTTATAGTTAACGCTATTTTAAGTCAAGACGAGACAAATCAACTCTTAGAGATCTTACGAAAATATCCCTCAGCTTTAGGGTATAACATCTCCGATTTAAAAGGAATAAGTCCATCGGTGTGCATGCACCAGATCTTGTTAGAGGAAAACTCAAAACCCTCAAGAGAACATCAATGAAGAATAAACCATATAATGAGCGATGTTGTTAAAAGAGAAGTTCTTAAGTTACTAGAGGCTGGTATAATTTACCAAATATCATATAGTAATTGGGTGAGCCCTGTGCATGCGGTGCCAAAGAAAGGAGGCATCACAGTCATAGAAAATGAGAAAGGTGAGCATATTGCTAAACAAACAGAAGGAGGTTGGCGTATGTGTATAGATTATAGAAAATTAAACAAAGCAACCAGGAAGGATCATTTCCATCTTCCATTTATAGATCAAATTCTCGAACGTCTAGCCAAACACTCACACTTTTGTTATCTAGATGGATACTCAGGATTTTTCCAAATACCTATTCACCCTGAGGATCAAGAGAAAACAACCTTCACCTGTCCTTATGGAACGTTCTCCTATAGATGAATTCCCTTCGGACTCTGTAATTCCCTTGCTACTTTTCAACGTTGTATGATGTCTATATTTACATATTACCTAGATGGAATAATGGAAGTTTTCATGGACGATTTCTTGGTGTGTGGATTTAATTTTAAAGATTGTCTCTCCAACCTCAAAAAAATCCTTGAAAGATGCGTAGAGGTGAACCTAGTGCTAAACTGGGAAAAATGCCATTTTATGGTTAATGAAGGTTTAGTATTATGACACATTGTCTCCGAAAGAGGCATTGAGGTCGATAGAGCCAAAATTGAAGTAATAGAAAACCTCAGCCCACCTAAAACCATTAGGGAGATTAGAAGTTTTCTTGGACATGCTGGTTTTTATTAGCGTTTTATAAAAGACTTCTCTAAAATAACAAAACCTTTGACTAATCTTCTAATGAAGGACGTTGAATTTGTTTTTGACGAGAAATGTCTCGAAGCTTTTAAACTTTTGAAATAAACACTGATTTCAGCTCCTATCATGCAACCCCCATATTGGACACAACCTTTTGAAATCATGTGTGATGCCAGTGATTATGAAGTTGGTGTTTCTCTAGGACAACGAAAAGACAAGAAATTACATGTTATATATTATGCTAGTAGAACCCTAGATACCGCCCAGCTCAACTATGCAACAACAGAGAAAGAATTACTGGCAGTAATTTTTGTGATAGATAAGTTTAGGTCCTACCTAGTTGGAGCAAAGATCATTGTTTACACTGATCATGCTGCCATATGTTATCTATTAAATAAAAAGGACGCTAAACCTAGATTACTTAGATGGATCCTGTTACTCCAAGAGTTTGATCTAGACATTAAGGATAAGAAAGACACAGAGAATGTTGTCGCTGACCACCTCTCTAGATTAGAACACTTAAAACCTGAATTATTGCCTATAAATGATGATTTCACCTATGACAGACTTATAGCTAGGACTGATGATTTCGAGCCTTACAGAGATAAAGATTTTGAAAAATTTTCAGTAATGAAGAGCGTACCTTGGTACGCTAATTTTGTAAACTACCTAGCTGCAGATATCATACCCCTTGATCTAAATTACCAACAGAAAAAGAAGTTCTTCAAAGATGTTAAACATTTCTACTGGGATGAACCACTCTTATTCAAGAGAGGAATAGATAATATTTTCAGGCGTTACGTCCCAGAAGAGGAAATAGAATACATCATCAGACACTGTCATTATGCACCTTATGGTGGACATGCATTTATTATCTAAAACACACGCCAAGATTCTTCAAGTAGGCCTCTATTGGCCAACTTTATGGCGCGATGTTCATGCCTACATTGTCAAGTGCGACCGATGCCAACGCACCGGGAACATATCAAGACGTGACGAGATGCCAATGAGGAATATCTAGGAAGTTGAACTCTTTGATGTTTGGGGTATAGACTTTATGGGACCATTTCCACCTTCAATGGGAAATAGGTACATTTTGGTAGCTGTGGACTACGTGTCTAAATGGATTGAGGCTATTGCATCACCCACAAACGACACAAGAGTGGTAGTCAAGTTATTTAAGAATATCATTTTTCCGAGGTTTGGAACACCCCGTCTCGTTATAAGTGATGGAGGATCACATTTCATATCCAGAATCTTTGATAAGCTCTTGAGTAAGTATGGAGTAAAGCACAGAGCAGCAACACCATATCATCCCCAGACTAACGGCCAAGTAGAAGTGTCTAATAGGGAGATTAAACAAATCTTAGAAAAAACTGTTTCAATTTCCAGAAAAGATTGGTCTCAGAAGCTACATGAAGCACTATGGGCCTACAGAACAGCTTTTAAAACCCCTACTGGAACAACCCCTTACCAATTAGTCTATGGAAAATCTTTTCATTTAACCTTCGAGTTAGAGCATAAAGCCTATTGGGCCATTAAGACCCTAAATTTGGAATGTTTGACTTCTAGTAAAAAGCGCATCCTTGACATTCATAAATTGGAGGAATTCCGCCAGTCTGCCTATGAGAATGCTATAATATATAAAGAAAAAACCAAAACTTGGCATGACAGAAGAATTGTAAAGAAAGATTTCAATATAGGCGACCTTGTTCTCCTTTTCAATTCCAGGTTGCGACTTTTTCCTGGAAAGCTACATTCAAGATGGACTGGTCCTTTTGAGGTCTCTAGAATCCTAAGATCTGGAGTAGTCGAGATCAAGAACAATTCTTGTAGCCCATTCATCGTCAATGGGCAGAAGTTGAAGCACTATGAAGGAGGTGACATTCCCACCAACTACTCTAGCCACACTCTGATTGATCCACCAGTACCAGTTTCCGATATATGAAGTTTACTCGTCAAGCTAATGACGTTAAACAAGCGCTGCATGGGAGGAAACCCATGGGTTTATTTTTATTTTTTGAATTTATTTACTTTTTACTTTATCAAATTTTATTTTTATCTTTATACTAACAGTTGCAAAATTTATGATTTCAGGCATCACCTGCTAGCCGTCTTTGCTAACTACATTTTTCAAGATGGAGCATTTCTATGACATGCATGTTTCCTTCCGAGATGACACTCAGAGACAACGTTATGCGGTCCTTTCACAGCGACCCATGGAACCGACCAGATATCCAGACCAGATTTGCATGGAAGCTCTTGGCTTTGAAGCCAGTATCAAGTATCTATGCAACCAGCTAAAGTAGGACGAGTATGCAGATGACCTAAATGTGACCTACAGGAACCTCACCTTAGAATTCCTCAGTTCATTCGAGTTTGAGCCCTATAATGGCCAGGATGGATATCTCAGTTTCAGACTATTTGAGATAGAATACTGTTTTACCCAGAGGGAGTTTGGCGACTTGCTAGGCTTCCAGACCATACCTGATGTTATACCTGAGCTACCAGTTAGCTATTTCATGACTAGGGACATAGAGAAATTCTGGAGAGATATTACTGCTGGAGGGATCCTTGATACTTCCACTCAGCTATCCCCTGTTATTCACAACCCCACTTTTAGGTATTTTCAGATGGTTATTGCTCACACTTTCCTAGGGAAGGCCGACACTGATACCCATGTTAGTGAGGAGGAGGTCTTTTTCCTCTACTGTGCAACCTAGTCTCGCCCTGTAGCCTATGGAAATTTTTTTCTATGGAATCTCATGATGACTTCTAAGTCTACTGGAGGTATCCTCCATGTGGGAGGGACAATGACTCAGATTGCTTTTGCTTTGGGTCATACAAGTAAGTTATCTCACCTTACCTCCTATTGTGGATATACTACAATGTACATTGATTTCTGTTTGGATCGTGGGCTGATGAGAAGAGTCTACTTTAATCCCAACCAGTATAGACTCCTGATTGATAATGAAATTATTCACTATTTTACCTTGCCTGATCCCATGATGACCAATGTCCATAACCCTGCCAATTGGTCATATGCCTTAGAAGGTCTTGGAGAGACAGTGGACGAGCGAAAATCACCTCCGGTACTTGAGCATCATCCATGTCCATCGCCAGAAAGGACCACTGTACTCTCTAATAATTTCTCTTTGCAGAAAACTGACATCTATGCACAGGTTGTTGAGCTGCGTAGAGAGGTAGCCCAACTTCGTCAGACAGTTGAAGACCTCTCTCTTCAGGTTATAGTTTCCGATGCAACTCACTCTACTGAGGTAGACCTCCTACAACAGGAAATTGATGATCTTCGCATTATAAACATAAAAGAAAAAAAATTTCAATACACCAATCCTTGGAAGCACCAAATGAAGAATTGTTGTTTGCACCTACGAGAAGAAATTGGCAGATAACATGAGTTTTATGGAGGCGTCACGACAGCAGACGGACCGCTCTTTTCAAAGTCTTATGGAGTCTCAATTGGCGATATCCTGCGAGCAACATAGGCAACAAGCCTAGTTTCAAAGGCACTCCGCCCTCATGGAGGCCACTCAAGGTTCCCTTTTAGGCAACCTTCGCGAGATTCAGAGTTCACAGATTTCCTTGTGCACCAGATTCGACTAGTTCGAGGCTTCTCAGAGCAGTCCTCATCGCAGCCGATCCCGTCATCCTAGACATTCACCACAGGATAGCGAGGGATCCAGCCAACCTTAGTACTTTACAAGGTGACTCTTTCCTTATCTTATTTCGTAACATTGGGGACAATGTTTGATTTAAGTGTGGGAGGAGATTTACTCGCTTTATTTTTTCTTGCTTTATTTTTCCTTTCCTGCATTTTCCTTCTTGTTATTTTACTTCTTTATTTGCTTTAGTTTTCTTGTTAGCTTTCTTTTCAAAATAATACATGTGTTTGACGAGTCATCTATATCTGTATGGTCTAGTATATGTCCAATCCCCCATTTCTTGAGCCTAACCAAAAAAAAAATTCTAAGAAAAACACTGTGTTTTTAACTTAGTTGGGCCATAACACCTGGTTGAGATAGGATGTAGTATGACTTGGGAAAGCCCTTTTGAAGCATCGGCATCATTTTTACACCTTAAGCTTCATAAATTTAGGAATTCGATCCCGATACCCCCTATGTCGTGGCCTTCAAATTTTCATTCTTAAATCTTTGAATAGTTTATCCTAGCAGTCAGCTCCGGTCTACACATGCTCTACGTAGGGGACCGAAGAGAATTGAATGATCTATATACTATGTTCTTATTATAAACTACAAACCCAGGATAGGTGACCCTCACAAAGTCATTTAACTCAACAAAAGTTATATGTTGAAAAATAAAGAAAAAGCAAAAGCAAAAGAAGAAGAAAAATAAAAAGAAATTTCTTTTACCTATATTTAGTTGGTTCAGAGGTATCTGGTGCTGAACTTGGTAGGGAGGATTACAATTCGATCCCTCACAACTATAAATGGGTCAATAAAAGGGGTTACACCAACTTTTTGTACCAGAGCCCTGTGTTACATGATCAGAATCACTACCCGGACACTTTACTATGAGCACGTACAAATAACGGGCTTAATGTGATTGCGCCTAAATGAAAAAGGATTTGAAAAAAGGAAAAATATAGGCCTAAGCATAGTGGCATGATATGGATTGGTTCGTAAAAGAACAAAAATTATGTCTGTTTTACGGAAGAGTGTCACTATGATATCCTTGGTTTGAATCAGTCAATACCTATCAATACATCCCTGTTTTAATTCCAAAGGCCCCTTGCAGCCCAACTTGTTCACTAACACCGCTTTTCTTCTTAATCTATTTAGAGTTTTTGCTTGAGGACAAGCAAAGGTTTAAGTGTGGGAGAATTTGATAATACTTACTTTACACTTGTTTTTGACTCTGATTTCACATGTTATTTAGGTTTCTTATTATTGTTTTCTCGTATTATGCCTATCTTTTGTTTCCTTTTCAGGTATTTCAATTATTGTTTCTTATTATTTAGGTCAAATTTTCACTCATGGCGTCCACCATGGCGCCAGCCATAAGGTAGGCCATGACCTGGACCACCTCCTGCTGACCTCAACTGCCATGTTCTCCACTTCCTTTCATTTACACTCATGGCGGGCGCCATGGCCGCCATGGCGGGCGCCACCTTTGAACGATCTTTTTCCCCCCAAAAGGAGTTGGGGGGCATTCCTGTGATTTCCTGCATTCTTCATCCTCTATAAATAGAAGTTCCTGATTTCATTTCAATTCACCCAAGCTTAGTTGCAAACTTGATCCAACCATAGTTGCGAACTTAAGCCATATAATTTCACCATTGTAAAGCGATAATTCTTCACATCAGGGAATTATTGCAATATTAGTTGAGTCTATAATCGAGTTTGGAGCACTTCGGCAGAAGTTTATCCTGCCACATTTATTTTCAACTGCTGTTTATTTCCAGTCGCATTTTACTTCCAGTTTGTACCAGATTTAAAACCTCCCTGTTTGGAGTAGGTTTTTATTTATATTTCCTGCACATGATTTTACTTTGTTTATTTCCCGTACCTGCTTTTACTTTGTTTATTTCCCGCACCTGCTTTTACTTTGTTTATTTCCCGCACCTGCTTTTACTTTGTTTATTCCCCGCACCTGCTTTTACTTTGTTTATTTCCCGCACCTGCTTTTACTTTGTTTATTTTCCGCGCCTACTTTTACTTTGTTTATTTTTCGCACTGCTTTTACTTTGTTTATTTTCTGCACTGACTTTACTTTGTTTATTTCCCGCACCGCACTTTAAATTATTTACTTTCTCGCATGATTTATTTTAACATGTCTATTTACATTCCCATGTCAGGCTAAACCTTACTGGGCTAGAATGTAAGGAATCTAGTTAGATCGATATTCCAAATAATGTGTCAATAGAAATGCTTATGGGCTATTTTGGTTTTTAATACGAGTTTTCTGTACTTTATTATTGTTGGGTAAGATCGAAAGCCGTCCAGCCCTTTGTTAAACTCGGTTAGTTCTAACTGCTCAAAGGAAGCGAAAGCGCTTTGTCCAGTTAGTTAGGGATTTTTATTATCAAAGAAATCAATTTTGAAACTATTTTCGGACGCGTTTATAGAGTTAAAGTTAGGTCCCTTTTTTATTTGAAATTCCATATCAAAATACTTTTCAACTTGGTCAAGTACTTTATTTCTTGAAAATAGGTTTATTACTCTAACTCAATGCGCGCCTTTTTATAAGTGATGATAAGAAGGTCTGATTAGAGAGTAAACTCGGTTATGATTACGCGAACGCGGCAGTTCCTATTAAATTAGTTCTTTTCTGTAGTATAAAATATTGCCCTATAAGTATTTCTATTCCGAAGCATTACGAATATCATCTGACTATGTGAATTACATTCGACCCTACTTTTATATCTGAAGTTTATTTCGTTGCACTTTACTTTCTTGCATGCTCAATTCCCTGTTTAATATTGACTTAGCTAAACACCGTAACAATAGGAAACGATAGATTGACGATTGGTCTTTGTGGATCAATAATCTTTTATATTACTCTGACGCGATTCATACACTTGTGAATACACCGCATCAGTGGTGACTTAAGATATGCCCGTGTGCCATTTGAGACGAGGATTTTTTCGAACAAGGAAGAGTCGTTTCATGTGCTCGGCATACAAGGATTCGAATAATTGGTGGAATTCTAACAGAGGTGGCGTGTCACGCTTGCCTAGGGTCATATGCTACATTAAATGTGTAATGATGTCTAGGGGGTTAGGGATAATTATGGTTGTTGGCTTCCCTAGATCATTGCACGCGCATACTCAACCACGAGTTGGCCTATAAGTAGGAGAAGAGAAAGCTCATTTCCATTTTTCTCATCTTCTTGCTCTCGCTCGTTTTTCAACTATTGTGTCCACCGTTCCTAATTCATCGCGGCTGTCATCTTTTACCGTAGCAAAGTTTCCTTCATCCACCGTTTCGACCTTATTTCACCGATAAGATTTATTTTTCTCTTTGATCTGTATTAGGCTTTAGCTTGTAGTTTGCATGTTTTTAGGAGAAAGCTCGTTAGCATAGTCGTTGTTACAGTAGTGATCAGCGTTCGATGATGGATATGTCATCTTCGGCGTGGAGAGAACGTTTAGTGTTTAAGTTAGGATTGTGTTCTTCTATTAGTTATGGCGCCACTATCACGGCCGTGAACGCACCTGTTTCTGGTGAGTTAAACCGTTTTCTAGGTTCATATGAGTTTTCTGGCTAAACCTGTGAATTTTCTGATGAGTTTCGAGCGAGGCTTAAATTCCATTAGTCGGGAGCTTCTTCCCCATAAGAGTCCTTGGGTAGATTAGTCAAGAAAGAAGATTTCCTCGTTGCTGTTAAGTGAGGGCTCTGGTCGGGGGAAATGTCCTCGTGCCTTTTATGCCCTTTCACTTGATCAGTGGTGGAAGGATGGATTTGATTTGATCGTCGAATTTAATTTTTTCCCCTACTTTTCAGGTAAAAGGAATGGCTAACAATGTTGAAGAGGATTACGTGGTCGACTCCGATTAATCTTCTGAGGAAGGGATTACACTACAATCTATGACTATTGTCATGAACTGTTAAAAGATATTCCAGGGTCAACAGTTAAGCTAAATGGTGAGCCTGTTCAAGAAGGTATTAAGGATCAAAGACCCTTTTTTAGAAGGTTGTATATATGTTATGTAGACATGTCATAGGTCTGGATGGGTGCTTTTTGAAAGGGATTTATGGAGGACAAATTCTAGATTCCATAGGGAGGGATCCTAAGGATCAGATGCTTCCCATAGCTTTTTCTGTTATGGAGGGTGAAAATAGGGATAAATCGACTTGGTTTTTGGAGCTTCTGATTAGTGATTTGGGAGGTACAAATGAGTTTCTAACATACACATTCATTTCAGACCAACATAATGTGTAAATTTGTTAATTGCTTCAATGTATGATGTTTTGCAGGGTCTCTTACCTGCAATGGATGATATTTTGTCTAATGTTAAACAAAGATTCTGTATGAGGCATTTGCATAACAATTTTAGGAAGAGGTATCCCAGAAAGATGTTGAAGGAAATTATATGGATGTTTGCCAAATTAACATTAGTCACCATGCTGGAAGAGATCAAAACATACATTATAGAGATATGGGAAACCAATAAAATGAGGTTTCAAAATGTCTCTACTAATGATCTTTTTCCTAACATTAGAAATAAAATTGATATAACCAACATGTTCACCAACTTATGGCTTGTCAGGTATGAAACATTGGTTATTTTTGGTATTTGTAACATTCAATTGGATATGTCTTTTTCAGTTGATTAAATTGGTTCAATGTCATGTTGTAGGATGACTGATGAACACATGTTTTAAGTAAGGCATGTAAAAAACCCAACATAAACATTTACTATAAATTTGAAGGACTACACATGCTCTTGAACAAGATGGGATCTCACAAGGCTTCCAGGTGTTCATGCATTACCAGCTATGAAGAGTAGGAACTTTATGATTGATGATTATATACTTGAGTATTAGAAGAAATAAAGGTACATGGTAGTCTACAAGCATGTGCTTTACCCTGTGAATGGATCAAATATTTGGGTTAAGACACCATATCTAGATGTGAAGCCACCTAAGTATAGAAAGATGCCTAGTAGACCAAAGAAGAGTATGAACCTTGAACAAGGGGAGATTGATGGGACTAACAGAAAGATGAGAAGAATAGGTTTCATAGTCAAGTGCAGTAGGTACAAAAAAGCTTGACACAACAAATTAACTTGTAAGGTTACACCAAGAACTCAGCAAAGTCAAAGCAATGAGACTCAGAAGGCTCAAGGCAATTCAAATCAGTTGGCTCAAGGCAATGCAACTCGGCTGGCTCAAGGCAATGCAACTCAGCAGGCTCAGGCCAACGCAACTCAATAGTCTCAGGATGTCAGGGTACTAGGAGTTCTACTCATGACAATGTAACTAAATCAAATCAAGATATATGAATGTTACTCAGTCATCTCAAGGAAAGGCAAGTCAGTCACCTCAAGGAAAGGCAAGTCAATCATCTCAAGGAAAGGCAAGTCAATCATCTCAAGGCAAGGGAAAGTCACAAAATCTAGGTGTAAGAAAACCATTTGTACCACCAGCAACTAGATTAATTCCATCCAAGAATGTAGTTGGCATAACAACCAGGAGGTCTACTCCAACCAAGAGAATTATACCAAAGAAGAAAATCTAGTGTTATTTAGGCTTGTATACTTTATTATGTTTATGAACCTGTTTTCAACCATTTTGGTTGTACTTTGCTTGTACTTTGGTTGTGATTTGAACCTGTTTTGTAATGTAAACATGTTTTGAATCACTTTGGTTGTCAAAGTTATGTCAATGTTATGATTATGGTAATTTTATTTTGGAAATCCTATTAAACCAATTATGGTAATGTTATTTTAGTCTGGTTTATGAATTGATGCAAACTCATTTATGAACTGCTACAAACTGGTTATAGTAATTTAGTTTTGCAAATCAGTTACAGGTTTTGAACAATACACAAAAATCGGTACACTGTGTTATGGACTGGTACAACATAATCTTCTAGAAACAACTCATATTATGCCAAACTGATACAACCAGCTAACTGATATAAATTGATACAACATAATCTTCCATTACAAACTAATACAAACAACTAATTGATACAAACTGGTGCTCCATAAACATCCTACAAAACAATACACATAAAATTACAAGAAACAAAATATGTTATGGGTTTTTCCACTTCAAAATCTTGTTCAATTCAGTTTGAATTTCCATCACTAGTTTCCCTAATTCTTCAGATGTAACCGTGACTTTATCAATTTCCCTTTTTGCATCATCAATTTCCTTTGGTATGCTTTCGATATTATTCAATATAAATTTCCCCTTCTCATCTCCTAACTCCTCATGGAACCAATTGAAATAACCACAACTTCTTTGCAACGATTCCATCAAGATTCACATATGTTTCCAAATGAATTCTTGGAAAATGGACATAAATGAAATTGAAATTAGGGTTTACCTTAAAATTTGGACAATCCCAAAATTTCTTTTCAAAATTCTTATCTGTTGTTGCCCTACGAACCATACTTTGTCTCCGCAATGACATAATGCTACTCATTGCGAGCTTATGTATACACTTGATTCACAACTTTCAGAGTTCTTCTACATCTGATATGAATAAGCTTAGTCGGACTTCACGCTTAGAATAAAACGACTGATTGAAGACAAAAGATGACAAAGCTTATCAATTGTTGCCCTAATTTTGATGCAGAGAGAAAATAGGGAGATGAAACGAAGGATTAGCAAAATGAAATGAAAAGTGAAAGACAAAGTTGCATTTTCAAACTTAAGGAAGATGACGAAGACATGCCAAATCAGCTGCCACGTAGGTTAAGTAAACAAATATTTAAGGAAAACATAAGGAAGGGACTCGTGTGCATCTATTAAGAAGTTAAATGATCAATTTGGAACGAAAAAAAATTAAGGGATCAAACATAACTTATGGGTATAGTTAAGGGAACATAATGTGTATTTTTCCTATTATTTTAACTTGGAAATTAGTTTAGTTGAAATTCTAGTTGTTGATAGCATCTAACATATATATATATATAAAGGGACAGAAACCCATATCTAGTTACATGCCAATAATAGTCACGCCACAGCTGACTGCGTAGCCTTCCGTTGTGCAATACATGACAAGATTGATGTTTCCC
This sequence comes from Vicia faba, assembly GCA_948472305.1. Lineage (NCBI taxonomy): Eukaryota > Viridiplantae > Streptophyta > Magnoliopsida > Fabales > Fabaceae > Vicia > Vicia faba. The sequence goes on from OX451736.1 coordinate 1,603,281,341, forward strand.
TATAAGGGAAAACAGATGTTGATTGACAAGCAATCATTTCCCAAGACCGCTTAGGCAACACCTGTGTATATTCATGACCACTACTTTGATTTGTCGATATAGTCAGTATGATGCGGGTGCTTTCTCTCTTTTGTCCAACCTTACTATATATATATATATATATATATATATATATATATATATATATATATATATATATATATATATATATATATATATATATATATATATATATATATTGTTCTTGCATAGGAACAATATATGGATGACTTCCTTATAGGAATAAGGAGAGCCTTAAAGGTAGATTATTGTCGTATATGTGGGGATTTGGGAGCTACACTAGTAGTGCATATTGCCAAAAAAAGTGTCTTGCTTATCCCTCTGTCGGGAGCCCCTATATGAGTTTGTGTATGTCTTCCTTGTATATTTCGTAGAGATCCCCTTTTTCATTCTCCAAGGACCCTTTATATAGGATAATCCTTGGTCTAATGGCTATTAAATTTATTTCATAAAATTCGTAACCGCCCCTTAATGACTTGTAACGTTCGTAATTGTCCATCAATTGAGTCTTATAGACTTGATTCACTTATCTTTCTCGAACATCTTTATTTAGATCCCCAAGAGGCTTATAGAATTGGTTCACTTATCTTTATCCTTGGGTGTTTATATTAGGATATAGGCGGAGCCTTCCTGGTACAAAGTTCATTGAAGTGAAGTACTTTGTTCGGGTTGTGACGTAACCGAGAGAGTTTGTCTGCTAATTCTTGGATTTTTCTTATTTGTCATTTGTTGTAAGTACCTGAATACTTGCGACGTGATCTACTCTCAAACTGGGTCTCCCGGGTATGAAACCCTTAAGAGTAAGTGTCAGGATATAAGATACTCAGCTTTATGTCACCTTTGGCTGATTTATGAAATCAATGATGGTGCTTCTTTTAAGAGCCCCAAGCCTGTTTGAGGTTGGGCATTCATCCATTTTTTCATATCTTCGAGCTGATGAGCCCCAAGCGAACTTTGTTGAGTCAGGCGATTACCACAATGGGTTTTATCCGTCCAGTTTAGAATATGCTTTGACCGGGCTCAAGGCATACTAACGTAGCTGAGGAGTCACGGTATTTGACTATTCTGTGGATTTTCATTACTCAGAGGCAGGGTTGAACGGTTTGGCCTTGATTCCACTCTATTGATATATTTACCTCTATAATAAGGTGGGAGAACTGACTTTTTTGGTTTTATCCAAATATGTGGATAGCTAGAGTCGCCACCGAATTTTATTTTATCTAATATTTAAGAAAGGTGAAAAGAATAGGAAAGACCTTTTATAGATTTTGAGTTTGGGGGGATAAGATATGGAAATGGAAGGTGTTAGCAACCTTTTCATCCATAGTTATCTACGGACTCTTAATTACTTAGCTCAATTTCGAAAATTCGCTTTGTGTGTGTGATTCTAAAATACTTTTGAAAAGACAAAGTACGGCTAACTTTATAATGATTCTTGTATCGGTCCTTAAGAATGCGTACAAAGTGTTTGAAAATATTTTGTTTGAAAAGTGATGTGAAAAATGTTTATTTTTAGAAAGATTTGTGAGCAAGTGATTAAGAGTTTCTTACCCACTCAAATTCGTTCTTATTCTTTTCCTTCTTCTTTGGAGATAGTGTTATCCATAAAATTAGTTGGTAGGTAGCCCTATCTATTGGATGTGAAGGGACAGGCGAAGGGTCATTGAAGGCAACACGTAGAGATACTTTAGCAATTGTACCAGAGGGACTAGATCATTTTTCATAGGAAACATCGAAGGGTCATCGATGGACTATGATCTTTATTCGAGGGTATTTTGCTAAAGTATCCCTACTTTTGAGGGACATGGCCATTTATTCGAAGGCAACAAAGAGAGGTTACCCTAGAGGTGTGAGTGTAAAAAGTGTGTTTAGTTCAATTATATTTATCTTGAATTAGGATTTTCTATCGATTGATTTTAGTCTTGCCATACAAACCCTATTAGCATACATCTAACAGTTATATATACATGTATACAAAATATAAGTGTGAAAAGTAAAGCCCTAGGTCTATTACATGGCTTCGGGGAAGTTACAATATTTAATAAAACCTTGCGAGAAATTAAACATAACTATTACAATTTTTATATAGCTTATACATTTGATCTAGGAAAACTAAATAAAGGAAGAAAAAGAAATAGAAAAGAAAATGTTTTTATGATTTTTTTATGAAAAATAATTTAAGTGATAAAACCTAATTTCTAATTGATTTTAGTAAAAAAAAGTGATTAATTAATTTGAGAAAATTAAATGTTAATTAATAAACCTATTTCTAGTTTATTTTATTGTTAAAGAAAAAGATTTAATTTAATGATGGATTAAAAAGATTAGGGTTAGAAAGGAAAAAGGAAAGAAAACTAGGTTAGAAAAAATAAGGAAAAAGAAGATTGAATGGGGTGGGTGTTAAACCCACGCTCTCTAGCCTTCTGCACTGCCTTGCTTGCCACTGCGTCGAGCGTTTGTTTGTGTTTGGAAACAAAATGGTGTATGTTGTACCCCAAAATTTGCCCTCCCATATTCATCAAAGATTTTCCAAGTCAAGGTCACAAAATTCCCCAAGGGTTGTGCAGCTCAACTGTCTCCTATACAGTCAAAACTAGGGTTTGAGTTCTGGTCAAGCAAATGAACTTTTCAAAGGCCCAATCAAGTCTCATGTGCCTACAAAGATGGTCAAGTATCCTCATATCAATTTTCAAGGCATTCAGCTCAAAATTGCACAGTCAAAACCCTAGATTGCACTACAGTCAACTGTAGGGGCAAAATGGTCATTTGACAGTCAAAAGTTCAAATTTTTGGTCAACATATCATTTTGAAGCCACAGACATCATTTGATCAATGCTTGATCATGATTCTCAAGGTTTGGTTCAGAAATCATCAAAGATGCAAAAGTTGCTATATTTGGACAGCTGAAAAAGTCAACTGAAATTGACCAGGGCATAACTTTCACATGGATTATCAGAAAAATTCCATCCAAAGCTCATTTTGAAGAGAAAGACATTTCCTACAACTCATCTTCATATTCCAAGTCCAAGAAATGCTCTCACAAAAAGTTATCAATTTCAACATTATAGGTCATTTTCAAAAGTCAACAAAAAGTGACTTTAAGTCAAAGGCCATAACTTGAGATTGGTAAATCAAAATGACATGGGACCAAAGGCATTGGTTAAAGGACCCAAAGAACTTTCCAAAATGTCAAAGAACATGTGAAAAGCTTAAAAATTGAGCAAGTTATGTCTTGTGGAAGTTGGGAAATTTTTGGGAATTTTGAAAAGTCAACAATGGTTCAAATGATCCAAATTTGCTAATGGGCCTATTTTCCTTCCAAATTTCTTCATGCCAAGCCTATGCACGACCATTAGGCCCAAAGGGAAGTATTTTCATATTTTTTAATTATTTATTTGAATTTATATCAATATTAATTCATTTAAATTATTTTAATACATGAAAAATATAAACCTAACCTAAAAAAATCTTTTTATGCACATTCCAAGGTCAATATTTCGTGCACATCTTAAATAGGCAAGTGTTGGTGTGATTTGATCATGATTGAACCAAATAACATGAAAAAAGATTCAAAAAAGATTTTCCAAAATCAAATATGTGAAATCATCAATGCAATGGATTTTGTCTAGCTTTCTTAACCTAATTGCTTCCTTACATATACAGGAATGTAAACCTAATGCAAAGAGACTGCAAGCTGCGACCAAACAAGCCATTGCATATTGAAAATTTCTCTTAAAAACTCAAATCTGAAAAGTGCCTTAGAGGTCGATTCAAGCTTCAATTTTCCTTCCATTAGCATCCTGAAACATCCCTGAACGTTTCTCAATCGCTAACATCAACCAAAACGCCCTGAATTGGTACCCCTAAGTCCAACTGTACCTCAAAATTTCTGGAATCGCATAGCATAACTCAAGCATCCTTTTGCATTTTTCTTTATGGATTATTGTTTGTGATGATGTTTCTAAGCTAACCAATATGTCCAATTGTGTTTTTGTGCCATATATACGAATTCGCCATGTTTGAATATTAGGGTTGCAGGTTTCTGAAATTGGGGATTTTGTATAGAGGAAAAATCATGACCCATGAATACCATGGTTGAACTCAGCGCTTAGAGACGAAGAAGAATGCATCCTCGCGCCCAATTTATGTTGAGAATGGAGCTATTCGCTATTTTCTTAAATCACCCCTAATGCAACGCTATAAAAACCGTGGCCATACGTTTATGTTTCAGAAAAAACGAAGAAGACAACCTCGTTGTCACCACGTGATAGGCTGGTTTGAAAATTCGCGCCAGATCGTCCACTAACACCATGTTTTACTTATTATATTTATTTGATATTATATGTTAAGTGACAAGCGCTTGGTCCAGTGGTGCGCGTGATGGTTTGTAACATGAATGACCTGGGTTCGATCCCAGGTCTTCTTCCTTTCCAATATTATTTTTCCTTTATTAATCATATGCAGGCACACCTTCGTGGATCACCATATGTCCCCTCATCCAAGTGTACACATGTCTAATGGTCCCAGATCAAGGGCTGATATTGAAGGTTCACTATAAGGCAAGTCAATACGCTGGCACCCAAGCTGGAAAAGTCAACAAATCTCTGGCTTAATGGGCCAAAATTCCAGGCCTATACCTCCTGAATTGGGGCAACACCCCACTCTGGTTTGACAATTTAATTTCTTTTTCTTATATCTTTTAATTATTATTTTAATTGTTGTGTTTATTTTAATTATTGTTTATTTAATTTTTAATCAAAATATAAAAACATTCAAAAATTCAGAAAAGACCAAAAAATAATAAATATTAATATTATAATTATTTTCATAAATAAATGCTTGTAATTATTTAGTTTTAATTAGGTTATAAATTTAATTCTTTTTAATAACTAAAATCCAAAAAATAGAATTTAGGTTTAATAACTTTTTATTTTCTTTTCAATTTTCCCTTTTTTTTCAGAATAATAATATTATTTATTTATTTTTATAAATTAAAAATTGTACATAAATAAATTAGGGTTTAATTTAGATTATATTTTAATTCTTTCATAATAAACTTAAAAAACATTAGAACTAGGGTTTAGCATTTTAATCTTAATTAATTTTTCTTTTTTCTTTTAAATCTAAAAAAACACAAAAATACCATTTTCATTTAATTTTAATTTTGAATTTCTTATTAATTTTTAATATTTTGCAAAAGGGTCCAACGCCCATTGTTTTAAATTAATTGCGCACATTTACGTTATGTCGTTTAATTATAATTATGTAAATCTCCCAAAGCCATGTAACTTTATTTCTCGCACCTTTATTTAATCGCTTTATTTATTTTCCGCTAAATCGGGTCCGGTTTATTTTGGCGATGTGGACCCGCGCCGTTTGTAATAGCCGTAGATTTATTTTCCCGCAAACCTTGTAACTGTTAAATATGCATGCAAGAATGAATGGACAAGTCAAAATCAAGCGTAGATCACAAATAAACATGACAAGACAAATAACTGAAACATGACACACAATTCGCACACACCACCCCTAGGGTACGCCTCACTGTTGCCTTTCGAAAGGTGGTCGTCGAGTAGAGGACGTCTTAGTAAGTCCTCATGATCCGGGAACCTGGCATGAGGGTAGCTTCTAAGGTGTCTTCCCATTGCTCTGGTGATCATCACGTCCCTAAAACTCGAATTGACCCGAACACCTCCAACGGTGGTGCTACCTACCTCTCAATGGTGGGATGGCACTACTTTAAAGGACATCTACACAGACGAATTCCTTAGGGTAGGTAGGTTCTCAAGGATACTTGCTCTAATCTCAAAACAAAACAAAACTCTTTTCACACCACACATTTTCAAAAGCTTTCAAAACAAACTTTTCAAACACTCTGACGTACGAGTCGAACTGAAATTTTTCAAAGAAACTTTTAAAACCCACAGTTGAAAAGCAAACAAACCATTTTTGAAAACACAAGTGAGCAAGTATCTAAGAGCCCATGGATAACCATGGATAGAAAGGGTGCTAACACCTTCCCTTTCTATAATCTACCTCCCGAACCGAGAGCAATCTCTTTAAAGGAATTTTTCTGTGCTTTTGTCCTTTCCAATTGGAGAAAATAAAAGACGGTGGCGACTCTTGCTTCCGCGACATTTCGCGAACCAGCGTTAAACAGTCAGTTCCAGATCCACCGATCACAGAACTGGCGACTCTGCTGGGGATATTCTTAAAGTGAGGTGTACCTTAGGGCTAGGTCATAACTATGTTTTCAATTGTCTTCTTTGCTTGCTTTATAATTCTGGGTTGCTTGGGAGTTCTATAGATCCTAAACCCGGATCTGGGGGATACCTTTCTTAGAAAGTAGCAACAAGGCTGTGAGGGAACTGTGCGGGGTATACCGACATGGTTGAAACAGTCTGCTACGTTGATGTGGCACTTTGGTGTGTACCGGTAACCCTTGAGTTCAGTCAAGGAGAGTACGGGGCCTCCGCGTGGTGTCGTGAAGCATCAACAGACCTTAGGAACCTTAATTGAACTATCTTGGCCTCTTTAGGGTAGTGAGATAACTGACTTTGGTGCAGTCCGAGGTTGGTTGATACTCGATACTACACTCAATTGAGGGTTGCTTTCCTGGAATATTTCGGTCGCCAGTTCAGGGGCTAAATCGAAACGATGAACAATGAAAGCAATCCCGTGATATTGGGAACCTTAGAACCCGGTTACTTTGATTAGGACAGGTTGAACCCACCAACTCAAGAGGGTACTACCCAGACCCCATGCTGGCCTTAAACCTTAAGGGCTTGCCTTGTGTGCCTTACATGTTTGTCTTTGTAAATATCTGTGGTGTGTTTAATCATAGCATCATGACATCATCCAGCATCATATGCATTGACTAACCATTTCAGGGGTTCGGATTTTCATCTTTGTTCTTGTTTTGTAGGACATGGAGACTGTTCGTAGAAAGACAATTCAGGTCAATCTTGTAAGGATCCCTCCTCAGCTTAAGGAGCTTATATCCAGGATTCCCGAGAACTCTTCATTCAGTGAAAGGCATGGAAGCCTCATCAGCTTGGTCAACACCAACATTGAGGAAGATATGATTAAGGTCTTGCTCCAATTCTTTGACCCTCTGCATCACTGTTTCACCTTCTTGGACTATCAGTTGGTACCTACATTGGAGGAGTTCTCCCGGCTCCTGAAGATTCCTATCCTTGATCAGCTACCCTTCAACGGTACAGAAAAGGAACCTAAGCTTGAGGAGATTGCTAAAGCCTTGCACCTACAGTCATCTGACCTCAAAGGACATTGGGAAGTCAGAAGTGGTATCAAAGGGTTCTTAGCCAGGTTTCTGTTTGAGAAGGCCCATGAATGTTGGAACTCTCTTGACTTGCAAGCTTTTGAAGAGGTTGTGGCCCTCCTTGTTTATGGTTTGGTGTTGTTCCCTAACCCAGATCAGCTCATTGATATCAGTGCCGTTCAGATCTTTATGTCCAGGAATCCTATACCTACATTGCTGGGGGACATCCTTCACTCATGTTACACTCGAACCATGAGAAAAAGAGGTGTCCTTATGTGTTGCACTCCTCTCCTGGGAAGGTGGTTTATTTCGCACCTTCCGCAATCAGTCTTGAAGAATGAGCGGAGTTTGAGATGGTCACAACGGTTGATGACTCTTACGCATGCAGATATACATTGGTGTCCTAGATCCAGAGGAGATGTCACTATCATTGATCGTTGTGGGGAGTACCCTAATGTTCCTTTACTTGGAATCAGAGGAGGTATTACTTATAGTCCATGCCTGGCTTGGAGACAGTTTGGTTACACTCGGAGGGACGGTCCCCATGACATGTTGATTCCCGACATAGTTTTTGACTTCGACAATGATACTCAAGGACTTCGTCAGAGATTTATCAGAGCCTGGAGGATGCCTAGTAGGATAGACAGCAAGACACTGGGGCACAGGAACTCCATCCCTTTGGAGCCTTATCTCAAGTGGGTACGAGCCCACTCCCAGAAGTTAGTGATGCCTTATCCTCACATGCTTCCAGTAATCAAAGAGCCTGTCTTGGAAGGGGAAGTGTCTCATGTTATTCAGCACCCTGATATGCCCACGTCCTGGGAAGAGATGCAGAAGAGCTGGATCCAGCTTAAGGAAGAAAGGAATTCTCTTGAGACTAGTCTGCATGCCAGTGAAAAGAAGGTCTTGGAGCTCACCCGTCTGTTGCATGAGGAGAGGAATCTCAACACCTACATAGCTCCGAAGAGGATGCGCAGTGTATTTTGGGATTGACTTGACTTTTGTACTTTTGGCCCATGAGGCCTTGATGTATTAAACAATGATTTTCTTTAATGATAACGTGTGTTCTTTTCTTGTCTACAACAAATTTGAACTTTCGAACCCTTGAATGCATTGCATACGCATTTCATACATCATGTGCATAGCAGGTTTTTCCCTTTTCAGGTTGCTTACAGTTCTTCGCTGTTTATTTCAGCATCATGAATCTCGGATCTGAATCAACAGAGACATCAATCAAGGCTCTCCAGGCGCAGAATGCGCAGTTTCAAGAACTAATCATGGGTCTAGCTAAAGGCCAAGAAGAACTGAAGACTATGCTCCTGAAGAAGGAGAAGAAGAAGAAAAGAAGAACTGTTCTATTCAACTCGGGCCGAAGGTTGGGTAATACTCTGCAACATGAAGAGGTTGGTTCTTCTGTTGGCAGGAGTCCTTCTCAGGCAGAAGTCAAGGTTCCTACTCCAGTGGTCTCCGACAACGAGACAGATTTTGATGAGGAACAGTACCCTCCTGAAGACAACAGATACAAACAACTGGAGGACAGGTTGAAGGCTATGGAGGTGCAACAGGCACCTGGGCTGGATTTCGGAGATCTGGGTTTGTCGACTGGTGTAATTATCCCGCATAAATTCAAAGCACCCACCTTCTCCAAGTATGACGGGGCATCTTTTCCCAAGCTGCATTTGAGGTCCTATGTTCGAAAGATTCAGCCGTACTCTGCGGACAAGAATCTATGGATCCACTTCTTCCAGGAGAGTCTTTCAGGGACTCATCTCGAATGGTTCTATCAGCTGGATGGGACCAAAGTTCGTAACTGGGAGGAGCTGGCTACTGCTTTCTACAAGCAGTATCAGTATAATGCCGACCTTGCCCCCACACGTACCCAACTCCAGGGTATGGCGTTAGGTGCAAGCGAAGGTTTTAAGGAGTACGCTCAGAAATGGAGAGACCTGGCTGGCAGGGTGCAGCCGCCATTGACTGATCGGGAGTTAGTTGACATGTTCTTGGGGACCCTATCTGGGCCATTCTTTAACCATCTCATTGGGAATTCTTCTGCTGGTTTCACTGATCTAATCTTGACTGGAGAGAGAATTGAAGCTGGGTTGAAGTCTGGGAAGATTGCAAAGGCTGCATCATATAGTTCGGACAAGAAACCGTTTAAAAAGGAGTCTAGTGCTGTGTACGGTTCTAGGAGATCAGAGAGAAGTGAACACCGCCAATCTGTCAGTGCGGTCATGATTGCTAAGCCAGCTGCCGCTCCCCGGCCAAACAATGCTCAGAAGGTGGAAAGACCCCGGAGAGAGTTCTCCCGTTTAAACATGACCTTGTCGCAGATCCTGCCACAGTTGCTCGCAACTAATTTGGTGACTGTCAGGGAGGCGCCAAAGTTCCCCAATACTGCATCCCCCAAGTACAACCCGAATGCTCGTTGTGCTTACCACTCAGAAAGCCCGGGGCACTCTACTGACGACTGTTGGGCACTGAAGAACAAACTGCAGGACCTCATTGATGCTAAGGAGGTACAGTTTGAGGCATCTGACAAGCCTAACGTGGTGACAGCTCCCCTACCTGCTCATGGAGTTAATGCTGTTGGTGATGGAGAGGAAGTTGATGAAGCTGAGTTTGATAGCTAGATCTACCCGGCTGCTGATGGTGGACTTAACAATTGGAGCGTGAAGGACAATCTCCCTGTTTCTTTTGTTACTAAGTAATAAATTTCTTTGTTTTGTTATTCTGTAATAAACAATGATAAACTCTATGGCCCGGTGTCTTACCCGAGGCACCGTGGTTCTATTTTTGAGGGCATACAAACTGTCATTTTATACATCATGAATGAAAATCTTGGACGTACTTTTCGCATTGCAAATATTGTGTTCCTTTTCTGTCTTTCTTTTCCTTTACATAATTTTCAAAAAAACAGCTGTATTTACACACACACTCACTCATACAGGTTCCAATCCACTCTGGATCTCGCTGACAACAGCTCTGCTAATGCCAATTATAACTTCGAAAATCCGATCAACTTAGCCGAAGACGAAGGTGAAGAGGATTGCGAAGTGCCTGGCGAGCTTGCAAGACTGTTACTTCAGGAAGAGAGGGCAATTCAACCCCATGAAGAGCCAGTGGAAACCATAAACCTGGGTACTGAGGCAGACAGAAAAGAGGTAAAGATTGGTGCCAACCTAGAGCTCAGCGTGAAGCAACGGTTAACCAAGATGTTACATGACTATATGGAGATCTTTGCCTGGTCCTACGAAGACATGCCTGGGTTGGATACCGATATTGTCGTCCATCACTTGCCAACTAGGGAAGACTGCCCTCCAGTTAAACAAAAGGTCCGTCGGATGCGTCCAGAGATGTCCGAGAAGATTAAAGCCGAGGTCATGAAACAGTTTGATGCCGGTTTCCTTGCAGTGACTTCTTACCCTCAGTGGGTTGCTAACGTGGTGCCGGTACCTAAAAAGGACGGCAAGGTCAGAATGTGTGTCGACTACAGGGATCTAAACAGGGCCAGCCCCAAGGATGACTTCCCCTTGCCTCACATTGATGTCCTTGTTGATAATACAGCCCAGCACAAGGTATTCTCTTTCATGGATGGCTTTTCAGGTTACAATCAGATCAAGATGGCACCTGAAGACATGGAAAAGACTACATTCGTTACTCAGTGGGGCACTTTCTGTTACAAGGTCATGCCGTTCGGACTAAAGAATGCTGGGGCAACCTACCAACGTGCCATGGTAGCCTTATTTCATGATATGATCCACCACGAGATCGAAGTGTACGTGGACGACATGATCGCTAGGTCCCAAACTGAAGAAGAGCACCTAGATCATCTGCAGAAGTTGTTTGACCGGTTGAAACTGTACAAGCTGAGGTTGAACCCGAACAAGTGCACCTTCGGGGTAAGATCGGGAAAGTTACTAGGCTTCGTGGTCAGTGATAAAGGTATTCAAGTGGACCCTGCTAAGGTCAAAGCTATTCAAGAGATGCCAGTTCCCAGGACAGAGAAGGAGGTCAGAGGCTTTTTAGGACGCCTGAATTATATTGCTCGATTCATCTCTCATCTGACTGCTACCTGTGAGCCAATCTTCAAGCTGCTGAAGAAAGATCAGGTAGTACGTTGGAACGATGAATGTCAGGCTGCCTTCGACAGAATCAAAGAGTATCTCCAAGAACCACCTATCCTTATGCCACCGGTTGAAGGGAGACCTCTGATCCTATATCTGACAGTGCTGGACAACTCAATGGGGTGTGTGCTGGGGCAGCATGACGAGTCTGGCCGAAAAGAGCATGCCATTTATTACCTTAGCAAAAAGTTTACCGACTGTGAGACCCGATACTCACTGCTTGAGAAAACTTGCTGCGCTTTGGTATGGGCTGCTCGCCGGCTGAGACAGTACATGCTGACTCACACTACTTTGTTGATCTCAAAAATGGATCCGATAAAATACATATTCGAAAAGCCTGCTCTGTCTGGGAGAATTGCAAGATGGCAAATGATCTTGACGGAATACGACATTCAGTACACAACCCAGAAAGCCATCAAGGGAAGTGTATTAGCAGACCACTTAGCTCATCAAGCTGTAGATGACTATCAATCAATGAACTTCGAGTTTCCGGATGAAAGCATTATGATTGTAACTGATTGTGAAGTACCTGGACCGGATGAAGGACCTGAGCCAGGATCCCGATGGTCTATGCACTTTGACGGAGCTTCCAATGCTTTGGGAAATGGTATCGGCGCCATAATCATATCTCCACAAGGTACTCATACTCCACTCACTGCCCGGCTGTGTTTCAACTGTACCAACAACATGGCGGAGTATGAGGCGTGTATCATGGGTCTTCAAGCTGCGATCGACCTAAGGATCAAATTTCTAAGCGTTTTCGGAGATTCCGCTCTTGTGATCAATCAGATCAACGGAGAGTGGGATACGAAACATCCAAACCTGATTCCTTACAGAGAATGTGTGTTGACCCTGATTCCCCACTTCACAGAGATAACCTTTGAGCACTTTCCAAGAGAAGAGAATCAGTTAGCGGACGCGTTAGCTACAATATCTTCAATGTTCAAGGTCAAATGGGATAATGAAGCTCCCCGGATCATCATCTGGAAACTGGACGAACCGGCATACTGTTGTGATCTCGAAACTGAATCGGTAACCGAGAAGCCTTGGTACCACGAAGTGAAGAGATATCTGGAAGCTCAGGAATACCCTGAAGGTGCCTCTATCAACGATAAGAAATTCCTGAGAAGGTTCGCAGCCAAGTTCTTCCTAAGCAACGGCATCTTGTACAAGCGAAACCATGATTCAACCTTACTGCGTTGTGTGGATAAGACTGAAGCGGAAAGAATCATGGAAGAGCTACATGAAGGGACCTTTGGTACGCATTCCAGTGGGCACACCATGGCTAAAAAGATCCTACGGGCAGGATATTATTGGTCCACAATGGAAGCTGACTGCTACCAACACTCCAGGACATGCCACAAGTGTCAGATCTATGCAGATAAGGTGCATGTTCCTCCGGTTCCCCTGAATGTTCTGACTGCGCCTTGGCCGTTTGCAATGTGGGGCATATACATGATCGGCGAGATAAAACCTACGGCATCCAATGGACATCGCTTCATCCTAGTGGCGATTGACTATTTTACGAAGTGGGTTGAGGCAGCATCCTATGCTACAGTAACCAAGACTGTTGTGGCACGGTTTATTCGGCACAATCTGATATGTCGATACGGCGTCCCTGAGCGAATTATTACAGACAACAGTACCAATCTGAACAACAAGATGATTGCCGAGCTCTGCGAACAGTTCAAGATACAGCACCACAATTCTTCTCCTTACAGACCGAAGATGAATGGGGCTGTAGAAGCAGCTAACAAGAACATCAAGAAGATCGTGCAGAAAATGACAGTAACCTACAAAGATTGGCACGAGATGTTACCGTTCGCTCTGCATGGGTACCGTACCTCAGCCAGGACGTCAACCGGGGCAACTCCCTTCTCTCTGGTTTATGGCATGGAGGCAGTCTTGCCGATCGAAGTGCAAATTCCCTCTCTCCGGATAATGAAGGATGCAAACCTGAACGAAGATGATTGGATCCAGACACGACTTGATCAACTCAACCTCATTGACGAAAAGAGACTTGCCGCTATCTGTCATGGTCAGACGTATCAGAAACGAATGATCAGGGCATTTAACAAGAAAGTCAGACCACAGGAATATCAAGTTGGGGATCTGGTTATCAAGAGAATCATCCTTCCTCAGAGTGATCCAAGGGGCAAATGGACCCCTACGTACGAAGGGCCATTTGTGGTTAAGCATGTGTTCTCAGGAGGAGCAATGATCTTAACAAACATGGATGGTGACGACCTTCCTCACCCCGCCAATGCAGACATAGTTAAAAAATACTACGCATGAAAAAAGACCCGCTAGGCTGACATGCCTAGGCAAAAATTAGGGCTTCCCGTCGAACCAAAAGGGTTCGGGCAAAATGAAGGGATGAAAATGAAAAAATCTGTACACCCGGCAAGTCGAAAACCTGAAAAGGCGGCTTGGGCAAAAATGGGTATCCCGGTGGACTGAAAACCCGAAAGGGCGGTCCGGGCAAAAATTAGGGATAAAAGCGTAAAACTATGTCTCATTGGATCACTTTGCATCCAGAATCCGGTATCTACATCAAGTTCAGACGGCATCGATCAGTCAGCTTCACCTTCAACCAAGGTCATCAAGTGATGAGACGCTCGGAGTTATAAAGGCAATAGCAGAGTTGAAACCCAGTGGATCATTCATCTTTCACACAGCTGTTTTATTTTCTTTTGTACAAAACTTGTATAAACTCTTTTGTTCGGCGACGTACCTCTTACTAGGACGTCAGCCTCTTGTATACAAAACGCCTATTCAGGCCATTCAAAATCAATAAAAATACATCTTCAGTTAAACGTGCCAAGTGTTTTTCTTTTTTCTGTTTTGTTTTGCGAAGAACGTCCAAGGTTCAATTTGTGATGTATGCATTGACAATAAATTGCTAACTCATAAATATTTGCATACGAAACAAAGGAATTAATTACAGGTGACACTAGAAACAGGGGCAATAAAGAGTTGTCTAAACAATCCAATTGTTCTATCCTCCAAGGTACCAAGGTAGGTTCAGCTAAAGAACACGACCAGTACATATTAGTTCCCCAGAGAGTGGTTCAACAAGTCAATACATTCTTCTCCAAAGCAAAATCATCAACTATCAAGGAAATTGAGTATCCTCCCGTAGATCTCAATACTTCCCCAGCAGCACGCATTCTTAACAAGCATCCCCGGCAGTCTTGGTCTAAAGATTGTTCCCCGGCGGTACATCAACATCCAAAGGAATCACTTCCCTGCAATTCAAACCTCCCCCAGAAGAGTCCAATCCAGCTTCACCAGCAAAGTTGGAAGCCATATCCCCAAGCAGTAAGCTTATCCCCAGTAGATTCTGGAAGCTTATCCCTCGCAGAGCACGAACGCGTCGTCCGGCTTTATTTAAAGAGTTATTTCCTTAACAGGATATAACTGGGTTATCCTCAGCCAAAAGCCATGGAAAGAGCGTCGTCGACAAAGTCTTCTTACCCCAGCGAAGTCCGTCGACACTTCATACAACAAGGGTATCCTCAGCAAACTACTGTCAACATTCAGCAAAACTTCTCTATCCCCACAGAGTATTGCTTCCCAGCATGGTCGTCAGAGTATCTTTTCTCCCCGCAGAATCTTCCATTTGCCAAGTTATTCCGCAACGGAGTCATCTTCTCCTACCGGTATCCTTGCAATTATCATCCCCAGCGGAAGCAAGGATCTAATTCTTCAACATCAGCCCAGGATACAACTTCCCGGCACCCGTCAAGGATTTACTATTCCTAGACGAAAACATACATAAAACATCACATACATCATTATAGCATGCATAACACATTGCATCATACAAATCTCATTTATGTTGAGAACATCATTGCTTGATCCATATCATGCATTGCATATGACTGACTTTTACCTTTCAGGAAAAATGCAGTTTAAGTTCTCAATCACATTTCAAGACTTTGTCCGGTTCAGTAAAATCGACCCTAAGATTTTCCTGATGCTTATCCAGTCAAAGGCCTTCTCTGGTTCAGTCAGATCGACCCTAAGATCTCCTTGATGCTTATCCAGTTGAAGATAGTTCAAGACCTAGACCGGTTCAGTTAAATCGACCCTAAGATTTTCCTGATGCCTATCCAGTCAAAGGCCTTCTCTTGGTTCAGTCAGATCGACCCTAAGATCTCCCTGATGCTTATCCAGTTGAAGATAGTTCAAGACCTAGACCGGTTCAGTTAAATCGACCCTAAGATTTTCCTGATGCTTATCCAGTCAAAGGCCTTCTCTTGGTTCAGTTAGATCGACCCTAAGATCTCCCTGATACTTATCCAGTTGAAGATATTTCAAGACCTAGACCGGTTCAGTTAAATCGATCCTAAGATTTTCCTGATTCTTACCCAGTCCAAGGCCTTCTCTGGTTCAGTCAGATCGACCCTAAGATCTCCCTGATACTTATCCAGTTGAAGATGTTTCAAGACCTAGACCGGTTCAGTTAAATCGACCCTAAGATTTTCCTGATTCTTACCCAGTCCAAGGCCTTCTCTGGTTCAGTCAGATCGACCCTAAGATCTCCCTGATACTTATCCAGTTGAAGATGTTTCAAGACCTAGACCGGTTCAGTTAAATCGACCCTAAGATTTTCCTGATGCTTATCCAGTCAAAGGCCTTCTCTTGGTTCAGTCAGATCGACCCTAAGATCTCCCTGATGCTTATCCAGTTGAAGATATTTCAAGACCTAGACCGGTTCAGTTAAATCGACCCTAAGATTTTCCTGATGCTTATCCAGTCAAAGGCCTTCTCTTGGTTCAGTCAGATCGACCCTAAGATCTCCCTGATGCTTATCCAGTTGAAGATATTCCAAGACCTTGTCCGGTTCAGTTAAATCGACCCTAAGATTTTCCTGATTCCTACCCAGTCAAAGGCCTCTCTGGTTCAGTCAGATCGACCCTAAGATCTCCCTGATTCTTATTCCAGTAGAAGACACCCAAGATTTTTCTCAACGAGCGTTGTTGAAAGTTAAAATCGCCCAAGGTTCTCTTACCGTTCATGCTAAGATAGTAACCATCCCTGGTTCATTCATCAACGTTTGAAGCTCCAGACTCAGCTCCTGTAACCAGTCAGGACACATCTATACCAAGCATCTAAAATCAGCTCCTGCAACGTGTCAGGTACTCATTTTTCTTTTGCAGGTATGCAGGTTATCGCTAAGGAATCTCCTACGCGATCAACATCCAGATGGCATCTATAAGCCCATCATCCTATCCAGCAATCTCCAAATGGCATCTATAAGCCCATTCTCATCACCATACTGCTACTATGTGAGCGCAAATTTCTGGGCACTTTAGTGTCCAATCATCTTCTACCCTCGGATTACGAAAGGCACGTCAGCCAATCTGCATCCTCAGGTCTAAGAAGATTGAACAGGGGCAACTGTTGTACCCCAAAATTTGCCCTCCCATATTCATCAAAGATTTGCCAAGTCAAGGTCACAAAATTCCCCAAGGGTTGTGCAGCTCAACTGTCTCCTATACAGTCAAAACTAGGGTTTGAGTTCTGGTCAAGCAAATGAACTTTTCAAAGGCCCAATCAAGTCTCATGTGCCTACAAAGATGGTCAAGTATCCTCATATCAATTTTCAAGGCATTCAGCTCAAAATTGCACAGTCAAAACCGTAGATTGCACTACAGTCAACTGTAGGGGCAAAATGGTCATTTGACAGTCAAAAGTTCAAATTTTTGGTCAACATATCATTTTGAAGCCACAGACATCATTTGATCAATGCTTGATCATGATTCTCAAGGTTTGGTTCAGAAATCATCAAAGATGCAAAAGTTGCTATATTTGGACAGCTGAAAAAGTCAACTGAAATTGACCAGGGCATAACTTTCACATGGATTATCAGAAAAATTCCATCCAAAGCTCATTTTGAAGAGAAAGACATTTCCTACAACTCATCTTCATATTCCAAGTCCAAGAAATGCTCTCACAAAAAGTTATCAATTTCAACATTATAGGTCATTTTCAAAAGTCAACAAAAAGTGACTTTAAGTCAAAGGCCATAACTTGAGATTGGTAAATCAAAATGACATGGGACCAAAGGCATTGGTTAAAGGACTCAAAGACCTTTCCAAAATGTCCAAGAACATGTGAAAAGCTTAAAAATTGAGCAAGTTATGTCTTGTGGAAATTGGGAAATTTTTGGGAATTTTGAAAAGTCAACAATGGTTCAAATGATCCAAATTTGCTAATGGGCCTATTTTCCTTCCAAATTTCTTCATGCCAAGCCTATGCACGACCATTAGGCCCAAAGGGAAGTATTTTCATATTTTTTAATTATTTATTTGAATTTATATCAATATTAATTCATTTAAATTATTTTAATACATGAAAAATATAAACCTAACCTAAAAAAAATCTTTTTATGCACATTCCAAGGTCAATATTTCGTGCACATCTTAAATAGGCAAGTGTTGGTGTGATTTGATCATGATTGAACCAAATAACATGAAAAAAGATTCAAAAAAGATTTTCCAAAATCAAATATGTGAAATCATCAATGCAATGGATTTTGTCTAGCTTTCTTAACCTAATTGCTTCCTTACATATACAGGAATGTAAACCTAATGCAAAGAGACTGCAAGCTGCGCCCAAACAAGCCATTGCATATTGAAAATTTCTCTTAAAAACTCAAATCTGAAAAGTTCCTTAGAGGTCGATTCAAGCTTCAATTTTCCTTCCATTAGCATCCTGAAACATCCCTGAACGTTTCTCAATCGCTAACATCAACCAAAACGCCCTGAATTGGTACCCCTAAGTCCAACTGTACCTCAAAATTTCTGGAATCGCATAGCATAAATCAAGCATCCTTTTGCATTTTTCTTTATGGATTATTGTTTGTGATGATGTTTCTAAGCTAACCAATATGTCCAATTGTGTTTTTGTGCCATATATACGAATTCGCCATGTTTGAATATTAGGGTTGCAGGTTTCTGAAATTGGGGATTTTGTATAGAGGAAAAATCAGGACCCATGAATACCATGGTTGAACTCAGCGCTTAGAGACGAAGAAGAATGCATCCTCGCGCCCAATTTATGTTGAGAATGGAGCTATTCGCTATTTTCTTAAATCACCCCTAATGCAACGCTATAAAAACCGTGGCCATACGTTTATGTTTCAGAAAAAACGAAGAAGACAACCTCGTTGTCACCACGTGATAGGCTGGTTTGAAAATTCGCGCCAGATCGTCCACTAACACCATGTTTTACTTATTATATTTATTTGATATTATATGTTAAGTGACAAGCGCTTGGTCCAGTGGTGCGCGTGATGGTTTGTAACATGAATGACCTGGGTTCGATCCCAGGTCTTCTTCCTTTCCAATATTATTTTTCCTTTATTAATCATATGCAGGCACACCTTCGTGGATCACCATATGTCCCCTCATCCAAGTGTACACATGTCTAATGGTCCCAGATCAAGGGCTGATATTGAAGGTTCACTATAAGGCAAGTCAATACGCTGGCACCCAAGCTGGAAAAGTCAACAAATCTCTGGCTTAATGGGCCAAAATTCCAGGCCTATACCTCCTGAATTGGGGCAACACCCCACTCTGGTTTGACAATTTAATTTCTTTTTCTTATATCTTTTAATTATTATTTTAATTGTTGTGTTTATTTTAATTATTGTTTATTTAATTTTTAATCAAAATATAAAAACATTCAAAAATTCAGAAAAGACCAAAAAATAATAAATATTAATATTATAATTATTTTCATAAATAAATGCTTGTAATTATTTAGTTTTAATTAGGTTATAAATTTAATTCTTTTTAATAACTAAAATCCAAAAAATAGAATTTAGGTTTAATAACTTTTTATTTTCTTTTCAATTTTCCCTTTTTTTTCAGAATAATAATATTATTTATTTATTTTTATAAATTAAAAATTGTACATAGATAAATTAGGGTTTAATTTAGATTATATTTTAATTCTTTCATAATAAACTTAAAAAACATTAGAACTAGGGTTTAGCATTTTAATCTTAATTAATTTTTCTTTTTTCTTTTAAATCTAAAAAAACACAAAAATACCATTTTCATTTAATTTTAATTTTGAATTTCTTATTAATTTTTAATATTTTGCAAAAGGGTCCAACGCCCATTGTTTTAAATTAATTGCGCACATTTACGTTATGTCGTTTAATTATAATTATGTAAATCTCCCAAAGCCATGTAACTTTATTTCTCGCACCTTTATTTAATCGCTTTATTTATTTTCCGCTAAATCGGGTCCGGTTTATTTTGGCGATGTGGACCCGCGCCGTTTGTAATAGCCGTAGATTTATTTTCCCGCAAACCTTATAACTGTTAAATATGCATGCAAGAATGAATGGACAAGTCAAAATCAAGCGTAGATCACAAATAAACATGACAAGACAAATAACTGAAACATGACACACAATTCGCACACACCACCCCTAGGGTACGCCTCACTGTTGCCTTTCGAAAAGTGGTCGTCGAGTAGAGGACGTCTTAGTAAGTCCTCATGATCCGGGAACCTGGCATGAGGGTAGCTTCTAAGGTGTCTTCCCATTGCTCTGGTGATCATCACGTCCCTAAAACTCGAATTGACCCGAACACCTCCAACGGTGGTGCTACCTACCTCTCAATGGTGGGATGGCACTACTTTAAAGGACATCTACACAGACGAATTCCTTAGGGTAGGTAGGTTCTCAAGGATACTTGCTCTAATCTCAAAACAAAACAAAACTCTTTTCACACCACACATTTTCAAAAGCTTTCAAAAAAAACTTTTCAAACACTCTGACGTACGAGTCGAACTGAAATTTTTCAAAGAAACTTTTAAAACCCACAGTTGAAAAGCAAACAAACCATTTTTGAAAACACAAGTGAGCAAGTATCTAAGAGCCCATGGATAACCATGGATAGAAAGGGTGCTAACACCTTCCCTTTCTATAATCTACCTCCCGAACCGAGAGCAATCTCTTTAAAGGAATTTTTCTGTGCTTTTGTCCTTTCCAATTGGAGAAAATAAAAGACGGTGGCGACTCTTGCTTCCGCGACATTTCGCGAACCAGCGTTAAACAGTCAGTTCCAGATCCACCGATCACAGTGTATCATACGTATGAAACCTGCATGAATTTGGAAAATAGCAACAAAAAAATTGCAAAAGGTAGGGATCAAACCCACGCCCCATATGTTATATGCCTCCGCCCGACCGTATCTGAGATCTGTATTAGAATGAGTCTATGCATGACTGTATCTAAAAGAGGATCAGAATGAGTCTTCACCTGGTTGCATCTAAGAAGAGGATCAGAATGAGTCTATGACTGACTGTATTTGAGATTTGTATTAGAATGAGTCGACGCCTAACTATATCTAAGGATATACTAGAATGAACATCAGATTGGATCTACGTCTTGATCGTATCTGAACTGTATCAGAATGAATATCAGAATGAACATTAGAATGAATATCAGAATGGATATGTCTTAATCGTATTTGAACTGTATCTAGAAGATGTAGTGGAATGAGTCTACTCCCGACTATATTCGAAGGAGTACCAGAATGAATCATTGACTGATTGTATCTGAAGGATGATAAACTGTTGACAATATTTATCTGTTTGTGAACTAACCTGAATAAACAAAGTTAGTTTTATGCAATGTCATGATGCATGAAATGCATTGCGTAATGATGCTTTCAAAATAAATTAGAATGTTATGGGTGTTTCAGTATGCATATGCTATGATGTATTATGAAATGATGTATGGACGCAATATGTCGTTAAAGTGTATCGATAGCTCCTTGTAACAATATCTAGCTGGGGAAAATAAATCTCGGACTATCGCTGGGGATGAATACGGTAGTTTCTCAATTTTATTTAGAACGTCTTTGCTGGGGATTCCCGCTTTTTTTTAGGATACTCTGTTGGGGATCTTCGACTTCTACTTGAGGATATAGGCATTCAAGGAGAGTTAGTCATTCTCCGTTCTTTTGGTTGAAGGATTTGATTCTTACATACCCTGACTGGGGATAAAAGACATGGATATTCTTCCAATGTGCTATCTGTCCAGGTTTCAGATACCGTAGCAACTCTTCGGGGGATAGCAACTTTGATTAAACCCTGCTGGAAAAGAGAATTTCGTTAGTGATTTACAGTGTTGGAGTAATAAAATATATTGGGGAATTAAATTCCTGTAAATTGTGTCGAGGAAACAAACTTTGATGGGGATTAGGATTTTATAGGCTGTGCTGAGGAAGTCTCCATTATATGTTGGGGAAATGATCAAACTTCCTTATCCACTAGGGGACCTATTGGGGGTGATGATCAGGTCAAGCTATCCATTAGGGATATGGAGGTGATTTGCTAGAAGATGTCCCAAATTTTTCCTGAGGGAATATTAGACTTGTTGGGGAATATACTATTGGGGATGAGCTTGTGAAGATAGCCCTGTGGATATTTGTGGATGACTTTAACATTATCCCAACTCCTAGAGTCTTTAGTAAATGCTAATCTTGTTTTTATGCATATATTTTGTTAACAGTAATCATGTTTAAATGCATATAATCATTTAATGTAATCATTAGATGTTTTTGCAAACAAGACAGAGAAAGTAAAACAATTTTGAATTTTGAAATCTAATTGCATTGATTCTTAAAGTTTTCCTATAAGCAGGCAGTTTTATACAAAGAGACAAATCCTAGTAAGAGGAAATAATCGTAATAATGAAGAAATGGTACAAAGAAAAACAAGGAAAAACATCTATATGGAAACGATCCCATCAAGTTTCAACTCTATTATTGTCCCTATGTCTTCAAGCATCTCATCACTTGTTGTTGGAAGAAGATGATTGAATTGTTCTGTACCGTTTGAACTTGACGCTAGTAATAAAGCTGATTGTAAGTAGATGGGTGATCCAACGGGACATAGTCGTACGCTTTAATCCTTAACTTTTTCCTGGACCGCCCTTTCGGGTTTTCAGTCCATCGGGATATCCTTTTTTTTCCAAATCGCCTTTTCAGGTTTTCAACTTGCCGGGTGTACAATTTTTTTATATATGTCCCTAATTTTTTCCTGAACCCTTTTGGTTCGTCGGGATGCCCTTACTTTTTCCTAGTCCTGTCAACCTAGCGGGTGTCTTTTATGCGTAGTTGTAATACAGTGGGAGAACTGACTTATTTTGTGTTTTATCACAAATGTTGTGGATAGCTAGAGTCGCCACCGACTTTTCTTTTATCAAATAAGGAAAGGGTGAAAAGAACAGGAAAGACCATGAATATTTTGAGTTCGGGGGGTAGGTTATGAAAAGGGAAGGTGTTAGCACA
This sequence comes from Vicia faba, assembly GCA_948472305.1. Taxonomy (NCBI): domain Eukaryota; kingdom Viridiplantae; phylum Streptophyta; class Magnoliopsida; order Fabales; family Fabaceae; genus Vicia; species Vicia faba. The sequence continues at coordinate 1,603,304,131 of OX451736.1, forward strand.
CTTTACATCCGTAGTTATCTACGGGCTCTTAATCGCTTAGCTCACTTTGAAAATTTGCTTTTTGTGTATGATTTGTTTGAAAATATTTTGAAAATGACAATGTAAGGTGAACTTTGTAATGATTCTTGTATCATTCCTAAAGAATGCGTACAAAGTGTTTGTTTGAAAATATTTCATTTTGAAAAGTGTGATGTGAAAATGTTTTGTTTTGAAACGTTTGTGAGCGAGTGATTAACAGTATTCTACCCACTCAAGGTAGTTCTTGTCATTTTCCTCCTCTTTAGAGATAGTTCTATCTGTACCATTAGTTGGTAGGAAGCCTTATCTTTTGGATGTGAAGGGACATGCGAAGGGTCATCGTTCGGTCATTGAAGGCAACATGTAAGAATGCTTTAGCAATCTCGTAAGGGACTTGATCATTTTTTCGAAAGGCAACATCGAAAAGTCATCGAGGTACTTTGATCTTTTGTATCGAAGGGACTTTTCTAAAGCATCCTCACTTTCGAGTGACATGACCATTTTGTTCTGAAGGCAACGAGAGTGTAAGTGTTTATTGGCAGCAATTTTGGTAAAACAATGACTTGATAATGTTTTGCTAAATGTCTTGACATTTGAAGTAAACTGTTTTGAATGATGTCAAAGCAGATGTCTTGACATCTGCCTCCTGAGCTGAACGAACTTCATATATGGTTTAAGTTTTCAGTTTCCTATATTTATGCATGCCATTATTCAGGATTTGTGACTCATAGGTTGCAAAAAATATGGAGGAATGTTTTTCTATTTGCATTATCCTTATGGATTATATCTTGGCCTGTTTTCATGGAAATATTCAAAAGATTTGAATACTTGTTTTTTCAGACCAAGCCCAAACCCATTGTTTTTAACCTTAAGGACTTGCATTCTTATTCATATCACTGCAACTTTTGAAGAAGAATACATTCCTTCTGTTTTAGGAGTCTAATATTTTAATTGTAATACACTCTAGTATTGGTTTAATACTTGAGTTTTCATTTGAGTTGTTAATTGTGGATCATTCATAAGCTTTTAAGTATTTAATGATTGAAGTCTTTAAAACATAATAATCCTCTTGCTCGTATGCCTGCTCTGGATGACAAAGGAAATGACCCTAAAAGCACCACTGAATCATCCATCTTCAAGAAAGATGTTGCTGAAAGCAGACTTGACAAGTTTGCTACTTCTTCTCTAAAAGAAGTGGAAGCTAATGTTGAACAAGATTTTGAGAAGAACTCTCCTACTAAGGAAGATTCTGTTGGCTCCAAAGTTGCAGAAAATCAAAATGCTGAGAATGTGGTTAATATTGATGAGCTGACTGAAAATGAGCTTATTTCTAATGTGGTGCCTAGAATTGCTAAAAGGCTCAAATCCAGGAAAGTGAAGGATATGAATATGACACCCCCTGCCAAGATAATCAAGAAGAAAACTATGTATGGTCCCCCAAAGCCCGGAAGTAAAGTGGTTCCTCCCTCTAGAAAAAGAAAAGCTAGACTTGATAGCTCCACAGATGATGATGACGATGATGTAAAGAGATTCAAAGTTAAGAAGAAATCTGAATTGGTAGAAGAGGATAACTCTGATTATGATGTCGAGGAAGATGTCCAACACTTATCTCCTGTGAAAAAGTCTGCAAGCAAGAAGCTTTCTATTAGGGTACTTGATGTCCCTCTTGACAACATTTCCTTCGATTCTGTTGAGAACGTTGAAAAGTGGAAATATGTATTTCAAAGAAGAATTTCCCTTGAAAGAGAATTAGGAGTTGGTGCACTGAAGTGCAAAGAGATTATGGAGCTGATTTCTTCTGTTGGATTAATAAAGAATGTCACCAGGTTTGCAAAATGTTATGAGACTCTTGTTAAGGAATTTATTGTTAATATTCTTATTTATTGTGCTGATCATAAAAGTAAGGAGTATAGGAAGGTGTTTGTTAGAGGTAGGTGTGTATAATTTTCCCCTACTATCATCAATAGATTTCTGGATAAGTGTGAAGATGATTATTGTGAGCTGGATGTAACTGATAATCAAGTCTGCAAAGCCATCACTGCTAACCAAGTGAGGGAGTGGCCCATGAAGAATAAGCTTCCTATGAGCAAGCTAAGTGTGAAATATGCTATCTTGCATAGAATTGGAGCTGCTAACTGGGTTCCTACAAATCATACCTCAACCATCACTATTGGCTTAGGAAAGTTTATTTATGCTGTTGGAAACAAGAAACTGTTTGATTATGGCACTTACATTTTTTATCTAAATATTAAGCATGCAGGAACATGTGCCATCAAGATGCCTATTGCCTTTCCATCCCTTATTTGTGGAATTATTCTTAATCAACATCCTGAAATTCTGAGTGGTAATGATGTAGCTTGCAAGAGGGAGTCTGCTATGACCCTTCACTTCAAACTGTTTTCAAGAAAACATGTCCCAGACATTGTTTTGACATATGCATCTGCCGAAAACAAGACCTCAACCAAGGATGACATGATTACTGAATTAAGGGAAGCCTGCAAAGAACTTGATGATGTGATCAGAGTTAGCTCAGCAAGAAAGCTAACTTTTGAAAAGATGATCAAGGAGTTGCAGAAGGACAACAACTTTGATGATAGAGTGAGCTCTGAAGGAGGAGATTCTAGTGAGGAAGGAAGTTCTGGCTCAGCCAAGTCTACTGGTCCTGAAGACAGTTAGACTATTTGCTATTTACTTGTTTGACCCCTTTGTTTCTTTTTGGCATTTTTATGTGCTTGACTTTTGGATTCTATGGTCTGTACCTATATTACTGATACTCTCTTGAATGCATCCTTTTATTTGGCATATTATGACTAAAAAGGGGGAGAGAAACTGATTAACCACTAACTGAGGGGGAGCTTAATACTTGAGGGGGAGCCTCATGTCTCAAAAGATGTTGTTACTTCTTCCTATGCTAACAGCTAACTGCTAACTGAGTTTTTGTTTTGCTTATGCTGCTGCTCTGATAATACTCTGATAATGTGCTAAAAATAATGTTTTAGCCAAAATTTTCCAAAGGGGGAGTTTGTAAGTGTTTGTTGGCAGCAATTCTGGTAAAACAATGACTTGATAATGTTTTTTCTAAATGCCTTGACATTTGAAGCAAATTGTTTTGAATGATATCAAAGCAGATGTCTTGACATCTTCCTCCTAAGCTGAACGTACTTCATATCTGGTTTAAGTTTTTTGTTTCCTGTTTTTATACGCGCCATTATTCAGGATTTGTGACTCATAGATTGTGAAAAATATGGAGGAATATTTTTCTATTTGAATTATCCTTATGGATTATATCTTGGCCTGTTTTCATGGAAATATTCAAAAGATTGGAATATTTGTTTTTTCAGCCCAAGCCCACTGTTGTATGTTTATAAGGATATGCATTCTTATTCGCATCACTGCAACTTTTGAAGAAGAATACATTCCTTCTGTTTTAGAAGTCTAAGTTTTTTAATTGTAATACACTCTAGTATTGGTTTAATACTTAAGTTTTTATTTGAGTTGTTAATTGTGGATCATTCATAAGATTTTAAGTATTGAATGATTGAAGTTTTTAAAACATAATATTTCTTTTGTTCTTCACTGTTAGTGATTGAAGGGATTTGAGGAGGGCCTCATACCTAGGTGTGTCTTAGGTAGAAGTATAGAACGGGTAGTGATTAAGTGATTAGATCGTAAAATGGTTGTTTACTGAGGGTCTATGAATTGATACTATTTAGTGGACTTGTCCCTGGCTTGGTAGCCCCCAGAGTAGGTGTTGTTGTACACTGAGCTGGGTTAACAATCCTATGTGTTTTTACTGCTTTTATTATTGTTGCACTTTACATTATCCTCAGAGATTTGTGTTGTGACGTCTCTTTCGATATCACATATCTGATACCATAATTTCAATTGGTATCAGAGCGGGCATCCTGCTTCATATCTGGGTGAGATCCAGGGAAGATGCTTTCTGGTACTATGGACAAGGAAGGAGGATTTGTGAACAGACTACACATTCTAGATGGAAGTAATTATGACTATTGGAAACCACGTATGGTGGCCTTTCTAAAGTCTATGGACAACGGAGCTTGGAAAGTTGTCTTAAAAGGATGGAAACACCCTGTCAAATTGGGAGAAAATGGAGAACCTACTTCTGAGTTAAAACCAGAAGAAGATTGGTCTAAAGAAGAAGATGAAATTGCTCTTGGAAATTCTAAAGCCTTGAATGCTATATTCAATGGAATTGATAAGAACATTTTCAGATTAGTGAACACATGTGAAGTAGCTAAAGATGCATGGGGAATTCTTCAATCTACTCATGAAGGCACATCTAAAGTTAAGATGTCAAGACTTCAGTTGCTCACCACAAAATTTGAGAATTTGAGAATGAAGGATGATGAAAGTATTAATGACTTTCATATGAACATTTTTGAGATTGCTAATGCATCCAGTGCTTTAGGAGAGAAAATACCCGAAGACAAATTGGTGAGAAAGATGCTCAGTTCTCTCCCCCAAGAGATTTGATATGAAGATACTTCCATAGAAAAAGCTCAAGACATTGACAAGATGAAAGTGGATGAACTTGTTGGATTCCTTCTGACATTTGAATTAAGCATCAATGAAAGATCTTAAAAGAAGAACAAAAGCATAACCTTTATATCAAATACTGAAGATGAAGAGAAGGACTGTGATCTGGATACAAATGGTAGAATACCAAATGCCTTAGTTATGCTTGGAAGATATTTTAACAAAGTGATAAAAATAATGGATAGGAACCCATGATCAAATGTCAAGAACATCTCATTCGACATCCATAAGTCAAATGAGTTTGGAAGAAAAAGGGCTGAAGAAAAGTCCACTCAAGGGAAGGGAATACAATGTCATGAATGTGAAGGCTTTGGTCACATTAGAGCTGAATGTCATGCATATATTAAGAAACATAAGAATAATATATCTGTTACGATATGAAGAGGACTTAGAGAGTGATCTTGAAAAATCTTCCAAGTATGTTAAAGCATTAACATGCAAATATGTATCTAATGAAGAGTCTAGTGATGAGGAACTAACCTTTGATGAGTTAGCTACTTCATACAAATAATTATGTCTCAGAAGTGCAAAAGTATGCCTAGAAGGGGAGAAACAGAAAGCACTCATAACCCAGCTGAAGGCAGAAAGGAAAGAGCATTTGAAAACTATTTCTAATCTAGAAAGTGAAGTGACTTCTCTGAATTCAAATCTTGATAGAGTGGTCAAATCTCTCAAGATGCCGAATAATGGATCTGACACATTAGATGAAATTCTTCAAGTGGGGAGAGTGACAGGAGACAAGAGTGGTCTAGGGTTTAATGAGAAAAGGAAGCCTGTTTCAGAAGAACCTTCATCAAATTCCAATCATGCCAAGTCTAAACCAAAGATGTTGAATCAAATGTCTGAACATCATGTCAAACATCATGGTAAGAAAATATTTACTCACACCAGAAAGAAATCCCAGCCCTGGAGGTGTCAGCACTGTGGAAGGTTTGGTCACATAAGCCCTTTTTGTTTCAAGTTGTATGGGTATCCTAAAACTACTCCTCTTCCCAAGACTGGTTAGATCTCTCAAAATAGCAAAAAGAAGAAACAATGGGTTCCAAAGTCTAATGTTGCTAGTTTTATAGATCATACATCTCTCAGAGTATCAACCTAAGATTATTGGTACTTTGATAGTGGTTGTTCTAGACACATAACAGGTGTCAAGAATCTATTGATAGATATCAAATCTCATTACACCAGTTATGTGAATTTTGGTGATGGAGCCAAAGGTGAAATCAAAGGAGTTGGTAAGATGGAATGTTCAGGAGTCCCTAAGCATAATGATGTGTTACTTGTTAAAGGGTTAACATCTAACCTAATAAGTATAAGCCAATTGTGTGATCAAGGGTTCAAAGTAAACTTGACCAAAAGAGAATGTCTTGTTTACAATGAAAAGGGTGAAGTTATTATGAAAGGAATCAGATCTAAAGATAACTGTTATTTATGGGTTCCCCAAGAGTTAAACTTCCCCTCAACATGTGTTTTAGCCAAAGAAAATGAAGTTAAAATATGGAATCAAAAATTGGGATACTTGTATCTGAAAGGAATGAAAAGAATCATATCTAAAGAAGCCGTGAGAGGGATTCCTAAGCCCAAGATAGAAAAAGGGAGAATATATGGTGATTTCCAGATTGGAAAGCAAACTAAGATGTCACATCAGAAGATCCAACATCTTACTACATCAAAAGTTTTGGAACATCTTCACTTGGACTTAATGGGACCTATGCAGGTTGAAAGCCTTGGTTGAAAGAAGTATGTCTATGTTGTTGTCGACGACTTCTCTAGGTACACATGGATAAGTTTTATCAGAGAAAAATCAGAAACTTTTGAAGTATTTAAAGATCTCTATCAAAAACTTCAAAGGGAAAAAGATAGTCATGTCATCAGAATCAGAAGTGATCATGGAAAGGAATTTGAGAACAATAAATTTGCTGAGTTTTTCTCTTCTGAAGGAATCAGTCATGAATTTTCCTCTCCTATACCTCCTCGGCAAAATGGGATTGTGGAACGCAAAAACATAACCCTTCAAGAATATGCCAGAGCTATGATTCATGCTAAGAAGTTACCCTACCACTTTTGGGCTGAAGCTATGAATACTGCATGTTATATCCATAACAGAGTCACTTTAAGGAAAGGCACCTCGGCCACATTGTATGAAATATGGATGGGAAGAAAACCAACTATCAAATACTTTCATGTTTTTGGAAGTAAATGTTACATCTTAGTTGATTGTGAACAAAGGGGGGAGATGGATCCCAGGAGTGATGAAGGAATATTCCTAGGTTACTCTACAAATAGCAGAGCTTACAGAGTCTTTAACTCCAGAACCAAGGTTATGATGGAATCCATAAATGTTATTATTGATGAGACGAAATGATGAAGAAGATGTATTAGAAGATGTTGGAACATCTTTATCTGATATTCTAATAGAATCCAATGACAAAAGTATTGATTCTAATCTCCCTCAAGAAGACTCTAAGCCCATTCATCTCAATAAAGGGCCTTCCATTAGAACTCAGAACATCATCCCAAGGAGCTTATCATAGGAGATCAAAATAAAGGAGTTACTACCAGATCAAGAGAAGGGATATCAAACTCTTGCTTTGTGTTAAAAATTGAGACTAAGAATGTCAAAGAGGCCCTAACTGATGAGTTCTGGATTAATGCTATGCAGGAAGAGCTAGAACAATTCAGTAGAAATGAAGTTTGGGATCTAGTTCCAAGACCTGAAGGGACAAATGTGATTGGCACAAAATGGGTGTACAAGAATAAATCTAATGAAAAAGGGGTGATCACTAGAAATAAGGAAAGGTTAGTTTCACAAGGATACACTCAAATTTAAGGAGTTGACTTTGATGAAACCTTTTCCCCTGTGTCCAGACTTGAATCAATCAAACTACTCTTGGGAGTTGCTTGCATATTGAAATTTAAATTGTTTCAAATGGATGTAAAGAGTGCCTTCTTAAATGGCTATCTGAACGAAGAAGTTTATGTGGAACAACCTAAGGGTTTTGTTGATCCATGTTTTCCTAAACATTTGTACAAACTAAAAAAAGCTCTGTATGGATTAAAGCAGGCTACAAGAGCTTGGTATGAGAGATTAAAAAAATTTCTTGGTGAGAATGGATATAGGAGAGGTGACATAGACAAACCTCTTTTTGCCAAGGAAGAAGAAGGTAAGATCATGATTGCACAAATTTATGTTGATGATATTATGTTTGGTGGGATGTCAAATGAGATGGTTCAACATTTTGTCAAGCAAATGAAGTCAGAATTTGAGATAAGCCTTGTTGGTGAATTAACCTACTTTCTTGGTCCGCAAGTTAAACAAACGGAAGATTCCATATTTTTATCTTAGAGCAAGTATGCTAAGAATATAGTAAAAAAATTTGGGATGGAAAATTCCAGTCACAAAAGAACTCCTGCTCCCACACATCTGAAATTGTCTAAAGATGAAAAAGGAGTAAGTATGGATCAAAGTATTTACAGAAGTGTGATAGGCAGTCTTCTGTACCTCATAGCTAGCAGACCTGACATTGCCTTTGCTATAGGGGTGTGTGTTAGATATCAAGCCGATCCTAAAGTTATCCATGCCAACCATGTAAAGAGAATCCTTTAATATGTGAATGGGACAAGTGACTATGGTATGTTGTATTCTCATGGATCTAGTTCTGCTTTAACTAGTTATTGTGATGTTGATTGGGCAGGAAGTGCTGATGATAGAAAAAGTACATCAGGAGGATGCTTCTTTCTGGGAAATAATCTCATATGTTAGTTCAGTAAGAAGCAAAATTGTGTGTCTCTGTCCACTGATGAGGCTGAGTATATTACTGCAGGAAGCAGTTGTTCTCAATTGGTTTGGATGAAACAAATGTTAACAGAATATAATGTCAAACAAGATGTCATGACATTATTCCATGACAATATAAGTGCCATAAATATATCAAAAAATCCTATTCAACACAGTTGAACCAAACACGTTGATATCCGTCATCACTTCATAAGAGAGCTTGTTGAAGAAAAGATTGTTGCCTTAGAACATGTAGCTACTGAATTACAACTGGCTGACATTTTCACTAAGGCTTCGGATGCTAATCAGTTTGAGAACTTAAGAGGAAAATTATGGATTTGCTTATATGAGGGTTTGTAGCAATTAAAGGCGTGTGGGATATCATTAAAGTGATATTATTTATGTTTCTATCAAATCAAATTTCGAAAGCATCATTACAAGACTGTCTCAAAAATTTTCCTACATACTACAAAATCACATCATTCTGATTTCATAAACTCTTTATTCTCCTTTACAGAAAAAGAAACCTTGTCATTCTTTATCTCTTTGCTCAAAAATCTTCAAAGATGTCTCAACATCATGCATCGTCTCCCTCAAAATCAGTCAAACATCCTGAGAAACGCTCCCTTGATAGAGTACTTGACATTACTCCTCTAACAACTATCCCACCTCTTGAGAAGAAGGTCAAGAAACCCAGATCGTCACCTTCAAAGAAATTCAAAGACGATAAAGGTAATGTTTCTACTACTACTGATGATAGGACATAATAAGAGATTGTTAATGTTGATAGAAGAATTAGAAGGCTAGTAGATAGAGTGTTAAATGAAGGTTTTGTTGTGCCTGGGATTTCTAATCCTCTTGCTTGTATGCCTGCTCCAGTTGACAAAGGAAATGACCCTAAAAGTGTTGCTGAATCATCCATCTTCAAGAAAGATGATGCTGAAAGTAGACTTGACAAGCTTGCTACTTCTGCTCTAAAAGAAGTGGAAGTTAATGTTGAACAAGATGTTGAGAAGAACGCTCCTACTAAGGAAAATGTTGCTGGCTCCAAAGCTGCAGAAAATCAAAATGCTGAGAATGTGGTTAATGTTGATGAGATGTCTGACAATAAGCTCATTTCTAATGTGGTGTCTCGAATTGCTAAAAGGCTCAAATCCAGGAAAGTGAAGGATGTGAATATCACACCCCCTGCCAAGATAATCAAGAAGAAAACTATGTATGGTCCCCTAAAGCCCGAAGTAAAGTTGTTCCCCCCTCTAGAAAAAGAAAAGCTAGATCGGATAGCTCCACAAATGATGATGACGATGCTGTAAAGAGATCCAAAGGTAAGAAGAAATTTGAATTGGTAGAAGATGATAACTCTGATTATGATGTCGAGGAAGATGTCCAGGACATCTCTCTTGTGAAAAATTCTATAAGCAAGAAGCTTTCTGTTAGGGTACCTGATGCCCCTCTTGACAACATTTCCTTTCATTCTGTTGAGAATGCTAAAAAGTGGAAATATGTATTTCAAAGAAGAATTGCCCTTGAAAGAGAATTAGGAGCTGGTGCCTTGGAGTGCAAAGAGATTATGAAGCTGATTTCTTCTGTTGGATTAATGAAGACTGTCACCAGGTTTGCAAAATGTTATGAGACTCTTGTTAAGGAATTTATTGTTAATATTCCTATTGACTATGGTGATCATAAGAGTATGGAGTATAGGAAGGTGTTTGTTAGAGGTAGGTGTATATAATTTTCCCCTGCTATCAATCAATAGATTTCTGGATAGGTCTGAATATACTTATTGTGAGCTGGAAGTAACTAATAATCAAGTGTGTAAAGCCATCACTGATAACCAAGTGAGTGAGTAGCCCATGAAGAATAAGCTTCCTGTTAGCATGCTAAGTATGAAATATGCTATCTTGAATAGAATTGGAGCTGCTAATTGGGTTCCTACCAATCATACCTAAACCATCACTATTGGCTTATGAAAGTTTATTTATTTTGTTGGAAACAAGAAACTGTTTGATTATGGTACTTACATTTTTTATCAGACTATTAAGCATGCAGGAACATGTGCCATAAAGATGCTTATTGCCTTTCCATCCCTTATTTGTGGAATTATTCTTAATCAACATCCTAGAATTCGGAGTGGTAATGATGTAGCTTGCAAGAGGGAGTCTGCTTTGACCCTTCACTTCAAACTGTTTTCAGGAAAACATGTCCAAGACATTGTTTTGACATCTGCACCTGCTGAAACAAGACCTGAACCAAGGATGACATGATTATTGAATTAAGGGAAGCCTGCAAAGAACTTGATGATGAGATTAGAGTTAGCTCAGCAATAAATCTAACTTTTAAAAAGATGATCAAGGAGCTGCAGAAAGACAACAACTTTGATGATAGAGTGAGCTCTAAAGGAGGAGATTCTAGTGAGGAAGGAAGTTCTGGCTCTACCAAGTCTACTGGTCCTGGAGATAGTTAGAATATTTGTTGTTTACTTGTTAGACCACTTTGTTTCTTTTTGGCACTTGTATGTGCTTGGCTTTTGGATTATATGGTATGTACCTATATTACTGATACTTTCTTGAATGCATCCTTTTATTTGGCATATTATGACTAAAAAGGGGGAGAGAAACTGACTAACCGCTGACTGAGGGGGAGCTTAATACTTGAGGGGGAGCCTCATGTCTCAGAAGATGTTCTGACATCTTCCTATGCTAACATCTAACTGCTAACATAGTTTTTGTTCTACTTATGCTTTGCTTATGATGCTGCTTTGATAATGCTCTGGTAATGTGCTCAAATAATGTTTTAACCAAAATTTGCCAAAGGGGGGAGTTTGTAAGTGTTTGTTGGCATCTATTTTGGTAAAATAATGACTTGATAATGTTTTGCTAAATTTCTTGACATTTGAAGCAAATATTTTTGAATGATGTCAAAGCAGATGTCTTGACATTTGCCTTCTGAGATGAACGAACTTCATATCTAGTTTAAGTTTTATGTTTCCTGTTTTTATGCGCGCCATTATTCAGGATTTGTGACTCATAGGTTGTGAAAATATGGAGGTATATTTTTCTATTTGCATTATCCTTATGGATTATATCTTGGCCTGTTTTCATGAAAATATTCAAAAGATTGGAATATTTGTTTTTTTAGCACAAGCCCATTGTTGCGCCTTTATAAGTACTTGCACTCTTATTCATATCACTGCAACTTTTGAAGAAGAATGCATTCCTTCTATTTTAGAAGTCTAAGTCTTTTAATTGTAATACACTCTAGTATTGGTTTAATACTTGAGTTGTTATTTGAGTTGTTAATTGTGGAATATTCATAATCTTTTAATTATTGAATGATTGAAGTCTTTAAAAATAATATTTCTGATGTTCTTCACTGTTAGTGATTGATGGAATTTGAGGAGGGCCTCGTACCTAGGTGTGTCTTAGGTAGAAGTATAGCACGAGTAGTGATTAAGTGATTAGATCATAAACTGGTTGTTTACTGAGGGTCTATGAATTGATATTATTTAGTGGACTCGTCCCTGGCTTGATAGCCCCGAGAGTAGGTGTTGTTGTACATTGAACCGGTTAACAATCCTCTGTGTTTTTACTGCTTTTACTATTGTTTCACTTTACATTGTCCTCAAATATTTGTGTTGTGATATCTCCTTCAACACCACATATCTGATACCATAATTTCAGAGAGAGGCTACCCTAGAGGTGCTAGTGTGCAAGTGTGTTGATTCGGTTATGCTTATGTTGAGATTAGGGTTTTGTAGCGTTTGTTTTTATCTTTCCATACAAACCGTAATTACTAATAGTAGCATAAAAATATAGTAGCGGAAAAGGTAAAGTGCAGAAACGTAAACCTAGGCTATTACATAGCTTTGGGGCAGTTACATAATAGTGAAGTGCAGAAAATAAAAAACCTACAAATATTACATACTAGGAGCAGTTACATAATAGAAAAATACGAAAAAAATAAAGCTACGCTATTACAGTTGGACGTGCCCTATACACTTTATCTAGGAAAATAAAAAAAAGATGAAAATAGCGAAGAAAATGTTTTGGTGATTTTTTATGAAAAAAAATGATTTATGATAATTAATTAAATAAACCTAAAAAACCTAATTGATTTTAATTAATAAAAAATGTTAATTTTGAAAAAAAAGTTAATTAAAAACCTAAAACCTAATTAATTTTAATTAATAAAAAGGTTAATTTTGAAAAAAGTTAATTAAAACCTAAAACTTAATTAATTTTAATTAATAAAAAAAGGTTAATTTTGTTTAATGATAAATAAAAAACCTAAAACCTAATTAATTTTAATTAATAAAAAGGTTTATGTTTAATGATAAATAAAAAAAAAGAATTAAGTTTGCCAAAAAATAGATAGGGGAATAAGCATCAATAGAAAATAGGGTTAGAAAACAAAAATAATGCAAATGCTAGGGGTGGGTGTTGAATACATGCCCTTTGCCTTCACAATAGCATGGCTTGCCAAAAAATAGATAGGGGAAGAAGCATCAATAGAAAATAGGGTTTATCCTGCATAGTTATACCTCAAAAGCATGATAGTAATGTTAGTATGCATCAAAACAACATAAAAACAAAAAATATGAATTACAAAAAAAAAACAAGGAAACTGGATATGAATGTATGCGATTTTCAGGCCCTTTGGATCATCAAGATTGATCCATTCTTACCCTACATTGCCTCGAGGATTAATTTGGATGATTGGCTTGTTGGAGAGAGGCTGAAAATATGGTTTGAAGTTTGCCCTAGTTTTGGATAGTTTTGGAGTTTTTTGGAATAATGTTCTCTTGCCAAGTTTTTTCATGTCCTTGTTGTTTCTGAATATGGGATGTGTGTGTATATATATATATATATATATATATATATATATATATATATATATATATATATATATATATATATATATATATATATATATATATATATATATATATATAGAGAGAGAGAGAGAGAGAGAGAGAGAGAGAGAGAGAGAGAGAGAGAAAGAGAGAAAGAGGAAAATTAGGTCAAAAGAAGTGGGCTTGGACCTTTGCATGAAAGCCTTGATTTTATTTAATTTATTTAAATTTAAATAAATAAAATAAAAATAAATTGAATAAAAATAAAAAGGGGCGTATGAAGTGATTTAGAGGTTCACTATGAGTTACAAAACACGTTTGGACCTTGAAACACAAGCTCATTAGCCCAAAAATTCAAGTTTGCTCAATTTGGGTTTCATGCATTTTCTCAAAATTGCCCAACTTGTACAACTCATTAGTCTCTTAATTTTTATCATATGAAGATGATCTGGGACTTTTTAGAAAGCTGAAGAAGTCCCCTACAATGTTTCCTTGACAAAAAGTGTCTTTTTGTTGACTTTTAAAATAACCTATAACATTTTGGCTCATATCTCTCAAATGAAGCATATTTTTGCCTTGAGATTAGAGAGACAAAGTTGTAAAGAATTGAATTTACTTCAAATTGAGGTTTGGTTAATAATTTTTTGATGAAGCATGTGAATGTTATGCTTGGTCAAAGTTCAGTTGACTTCTCCTAAAGAAAACCCTAATTTAGCAACTTTTGACTTTTGATGAATCTTGAGTCTTCTTGATGAATCATGGTCAACCTTTAATCAAATGATGAATTTGAGTTCAAAATGTTAATGTTGACCAAATATCTTGAGGCTTGACTATAAGTTGACCATAATTGACTTTTTACCCAATACAGGTGTTTTTCAATCATCTAAACAATTGACTGAGCAAATTTGTGATGTAAGGCTTGAAACTTGATATGAGGATTCTTTGAAGCATATAAGAAACCATGAAATCCATTTGGGGAATTAGAAGTCAATTTCCTCTGAGAAAACCAAAATCCTAATTGTAGGTCATTGCTTAAGAGGAGGGTTCATCTGATCAATTCTTGAGTATTCTTGAGTACTTGAGCACCTTGAATCAATTTATCTTTGAAAAATGGGAGGGAATATTTTGGGGTATAACAATTTCCCGTGTTCAATATTCTTAAACCTGAGGAGGTAGATTGGCATGCTTGCCATTCGGGGTCTGAAGGTGGAAGAGGATTGAACACTTAAGTACCAAAAAATTTGCACTCGCATGTGCAGGAAGTAACACTTGTTGGTTGACTATATTGCTTGATTGGGCTTAGAGATGCCATTCGGAGAGGTGATAGGATGTCACCGGAGATGGGCTTAAAGATGCCACCTAAAGTAATTGTTAATAGAAGCATCAGAATGAGTCTACACTTGACTGTATCTTGAAGAATGCTTTTCAGGATTCTGGCTCTGAAGGGGAAATACTTTTCAGAATGAAGCGATGAAGGAGATGATTTTCAGAATAAAGTTCTGAATAGGAAATGAGTTTTAGAACTCCTCTGAAGGAAATGTTCACCAGAACTCGGTCTTTGGGGGAAATGCTTTTCATAGTTCTATCTCTGAAAGGGACATGCTTTTCAGAACGAACCGCTGAAGGAGATGCTTTTCAGAATAAAACTTCTGAAGGAGATGCTTTTCAAAATGAAGTGTTGAAGGGGAAATCATCTGGTCATGTAGATAGTCTCCCCGTCCTATTTTAGGAATTGTTCTACAAATTGTCTGATAAATTACTAATAATATTTGTCTGTGTGCGAACTTAAATTGAAAATACAAAGTTAGCTTTATGAAATATGATGTACTAAATGCATTGTGTAATGATGATATCAAAATAAATGAGGAAAATATATGTGTTTCGTATGCATATGTTATGATATTTTGTAAATGGTGTATGAATACAATATGTTGTTGGAGCGTATCGATAGCTTCGTGTAAAAATTATGGCTGGGGAAAATAAATCCCTCATTGTTGTTGGGGATGTGGTGTACCCCAATTTTGCCCCTAAGATTCATCTATCATCTCATACCATCACAATGCAACAAGATCACACACTAGGGTTTGGTTCTTCTCCTTATCTTTAGCTTTGCTAATGGGGAATCACCAAGCACCTTGACTTTTATTTTGTGACCATCTATGTTTTGTATTGATTAACTTTTAACTAATAAATACAATGTATGTTTTCCCTAACTGTGGATATTATAGGTGAAAGCAACACCTTCTGGCAAGTTCATCCATAAGTTCATGAGTTTATTTCCATGCCTTCTTCAACAAAGCTTCATTGAGATTCAAGCTTCCTTATTAAAGATATTTTGAAATAATATCATGACAAAGTCTATTATGATTCATCATGTCTCATGTTGTCAAAAATAGTTCAAAGGTACAATGGTTGATTGAAGAAGTTTGACCTAGTTGGACAAGTCTTTGGTTTCATTGATCACAAGTACATATCTCCCCCATTTCTCAAGATTTGGAAGTGGTTTTGGCTTTTATGTTTTCTCCTTATCATCCTCAACAACTTCAATTTATATGACAAAAGTATTTGTGCAAGAAAATTGATCAAAATTGCAAAGGTTTCCCAAGGTATTTTTTTTACTCTAGGAGTTAGGGTTTTGAACTTCAAAGGGGAATAACTTGCTCATCTTTTGGTATTTTTGGTTGATTCCAAATAAATACTTCTCTTCAAAGGGACATCAACAAATCACATCAAAAGTTTTAAGGAAATTTTGTGAGGAAGATACCTAATGGTGAAGAAAGATTACAAGTCCTCTAAACAAACCATCAAATTCCCATACATGACTTCAAAAGATCATAACTTGGTCAATTTCTATCACATTGAGCCCATTCCTTTTCCACATTGATCTTATACATGTGAACTTCAACCCTTATTTTAAGTGTAAAGTGTGAAAATGAATGGAAGATGCCTTAAGGATGCAAAAGATTATAGATCATTTTATGAATTTTTGCCAATTTCAACAAGTCTTAACTTTCTCTATTTTTTGACATTTTGAATGGTTCGAGTCTCAAAATGTCATTCAAGAGATCTAATTCATTCCATCTTTTTTGGTCAAGAGCAAAATTCAAAGGGAAGACCATGTTTCGGTGCAAGACATTATAAGTCATTTTTGAAGAAAAACTTGGAAACTTTCTAAGTATAGAAAGTCAACCTCTTTTTCTCAACTTTGACTCATCACAATTTTCAGCTCAAGCATCCATTTAATTCTATTCTTTTCACATTGTAAATTTTATGATCTCATCTTTCTAAAGCTTCAAGAATCATGTCCTAAGACTCCTTGAACTGAGAATGCCATTGATTTGAACTTGGTAACTTGAAACTGGAGTTTCTTCAAAATTCAGAATTTGAAATCCTTGATTTAGCTTCTAAATACATTTTTTGTGCGCTTTTTCTTCTAAACGTGTATAGTGAACCTCCAGAAGTGATTAGAATATTAAAATGCAAGGTTTGGATGAGTTTTGATCAAATTACAAGTCACACTTTTCTTGTTTGTAACTTCACACGATTTCCCTCCAAACTTCATCATTCCACACGCTTGAGCATTCAATCAGCTTCCCTATAAATAGAGAACCATCCCTCATTCATTTTCTCAAGTTTAAAGAGCCAGAATCACCCTGTCAAACTTCCTCTTGAACTCAATTTTATGCAACTTCGAATTTGCTCTCACAACCTTTCTCATTCATGTTTAAAAATACTTTTCTTTATTTTTAAATTCTGAAAAAAAATATGGAAAGATCCAATTACCTTTTGACAAATATGGGTGACCTTATTTTATTTTTATTTCTGACTATACTATTTTTCAAAAAATTTGGTTTGTTTTGCCTATTTATTTTAATTTTAAAAATAGTTTCTGAATTTAAAAAATTATCAAAATATTTGTATAAATATTTGAGCTCATTTATTATTTTTCTATGGTTTTATTGATTTTTCTTGGATGCTTTGAATACAATTTCTATTCCCCCCCCCTTCATTTTCATTTAAAAATCTTTTTAAAAATCTTTTTCTATATTTTAAAATACTATTTTATTTTGTATTATATTCTGGCTGATCTTGGACTATGAAATTTTGATCATAAGCTTTATTAACATCATTGGATCCATGGTATTGAGTTTGACTCCACAAAAAATGGACGAATGATTTTAATAATAGTTTGATTAAATTTTTGGTTCAAATGTGGTTTAATTCTTACCCCATCCCTCTTCATCTTATCCCTTTCTTATTGTACTAAATGTTATTGACCGGTCTCAAAATAGGTGTGCCTTTTACATAAGTCCACTTATGATTGCTTAACATAGCGCTAAATTTTGTTTTGATTTGAGAAAATTATTGTTCGTGGCCCAAACCCATGTTTGTAAGCCCAAGTATGTTAATTTAAACCCTTTGATCCAATAAACTTGAGATTCATTGTTAAGAGGATTTGGTCCTACCAATCCTCCAATGAATTTTCATCAATTTTGGTCAAATTGGATCACTTAAACATCATTGATCATTTATTGTTGCCTTAAGATTTAAATGAATGATATACTTGACAAAAAGCAAATGCAACTTGTTGTTAAGAGGCTTTGATTTTATCAAATCTTCTAATGAGTTCCAAATGCAAGTTTCAAGATTGTCATTCAACTAACCACTAATTCCTAACAATTAACTTTATTTTATGCCTTTACTTTATGTTTTTTCTTTAAGCACATTTATTTTAGCATTTACATTTCATGCTATTTTCATCTTTTCTCACTTGAGCATTTACTTTTTATGTCATTTTTATTTTTCTCATTTGAGCTTTCATTTTCTTTTTGAAGATACCTAATAATTAACTTGAACCATAAAAAACTTTAATGTTACTTGGAATACTTGGTTACTATCCTTTGCATTATGGAGTTGTGGACTTCTTGGACTTAGGATTAGAAGTTGTGACCTACTTAGAGATCTTGTGACCTCAACTGTTACTTTGTGTGCAGGTTATTTTGATTACATGCTTTATCTGTGATCGGGAATTCATCTGTATACAGTCGTTACTCTGTCCAATTTTTGTGAAGACTTAATACAATTGAAGCTTAGTTTTCTTAAGAGGTTTATTATCTTTGCTTGTTTGGTTTCAAATCCAAAGGATGGGAATTCTACATTGACTCATTATGTTAAGTGTTGACTTCTTGTTGGTTAGACGGTTCTTTTCCCTAGCTTTTATCTTATGTTTTAGGATAGTCTCTTCATCTCCTCCCACCTTCTTTAATTTCAAAAATCTTCTCCCTCCTTTTGAAAACTCTTCTTGTTTTTAAAACATGAACCGCTTTCACAAATAAACTTGGAGTTATGTGCATGCATTTTCAAAAATATGTTCTTAATCAAACTTTAATTCAACTTAATAAGACTTTGACATTTTTGTGAGAATACTAAAAGTCAATCAATCTCATTCAAATTATCTTTGCCACTTTGGCTTTTTATCTTAAAATTTTCTCAAAAAGATTAGACTGTTGTCAATCTTTGTAGTGATGCGAGCTACTATACTTATACGATATGTAGTGAAGTGAGATATTTTCCACTTGGGTGTTGAGAGATACTTTGTGGAATCTAAAATCCAAGCCAGATCCTCCACTTTGAGATGACGTAAATTCTCCTTTCTCATAATTGTGGGTAGTAAGTATGTTTTCCACTCAGACAATGACGATGATGTCTCGTCTCTTAAAATTAACCAACACACCTGCATTTTAAAATTTTTAAAGATGAACTATGAGTACCCTGATCCCCTATTGCACAGAAGGTGGTACGTAGGCATCAAAGGTTCGTAACCGCGGTGGGTGCAAAAATTATCAAAAATATTTCTTTTCTCGTCTCCACCATCTATTTTTTTATACAACGTTTATAGCCAAAATACACAGATTTTCAAAGAGGTTCCTGTGGAATACCTTATATGTTTAGGATGCTAATACCTTCTCTTTGCATAACCAACCCCCGAACTTAGATTCTCTCCCCCTCTTTTTGGGTTATTCACTCTTTTTCCATTCCTTTGCAAATAATAAAGCTCGGTGGGGATTTTTATTTTGATATGTGCGAGTCAAGTTAATCCAATGACTTAGTCTTAACATTTCTACCGCTACAGAAAAAAATGGCGGCTTCACTGGGGAAAGACAAAACTCTTGCTGGTCCATCCCTAAGTGGGTTAATTCTATCTTTGTTTATCTGAATATGTGCTATTATATGTTGTATCTTATATTCTGTATATAAGTTTTCTGGATTTTACTGGTTTTTAGGGTGCTTGGTGATTTCTCATAAGTCCTATACCCTGACATGGGCAAACTTAAGATAAGACGGGCGTTATAGTCATGTTAACTTTGAGGGAGTAATCCCAAAAAAGGAGGAATGAGATCTCCCACTCAATGGAGGACCCTTTGACTGTAGTGTCATTTATCGAGTAATCGGGAAGACGTGCTGCTTTCGACCTGGGAGCCTGTTGAAACTGATTAGCATAGAACCTTTAACCCATCTTGGCCTTTAGGTGTAGTGTGGAAGCTATGACGGGGTAATCCATAAATAGATATCATGCGATACTACACTCGGATGAGTTTTTCTTGAGAATATTGCTAATTACCGAGTCAATCGGGAAGTTGGTAATATTCGAAGGAAGGATGTAGACTATGGGAACCTCTTAGAACCTTGTTCGGAAGGTGATAAACTTTTAGACCATACCTTATGGGTAGTACCTTCAACCTCATGCTCGTGACGTTAAACGTATGAACTCTATGTTTGTGATCTTGTGTGTGATTGTTGCATCATGCATTCATGCACCCATGAGCATCCTGTAAAACATTTTGTTTCAAGGGACTTTAATTTGACTCTTTATGAATATCTCAGGTACTTCTTGACTATGGATTTTGGAAAAAGAAAGACTAAGAATTACAGTTTCAAAGATCCCAAGATAGATGAGTTGATGATTCTGATTCCTGAGATCGAGAGTTCTACATTTTTTCAGAGAAAGTATGGGTCCATCATTTCTCTCATGAAGCTCAGGATGAAGGAGGGTCTTCTATTGACTTTGGTCCAGTTCTATGATCTGATGTATCGATGCTTTACTTTCCCCGATTATCAGTTGATGCCTACATTAGAGGAATATTCTTATCTGCTGGGTTTACCTATTACCGATTGTGTTCCTTTTATTCGTTTGGAGGGGGAGCCAAAATCCAATGAGATTGCTGATTTTATTCATTTGGGGAAGTCTGAGGTTGAAGCCCACATGACTACCAAAGGAGGGATTATAGGATTACCAGCTCGGTTCTTATTGGAGAAAGCTCGCTACTTTTCCAGGATGAAGAGTACGGTTGCCTTTGAGGCTATCTTTGCTCTACTTGCTTATGGATTGTTCTTATTTCCAAATATTGACAAATTTGTGAATATCAATGCCATCAGGATCTTTATGATTGGGAACCCAGTTGCTACATTATTGGGTGATGCTTATTACTCTATTCATATTTGGGATTATTATCATGGAGGGATGATCACTTGTTGCATGCCTTTGTTGTATCAGTGGTTTATTTGTCACTTACCTTGATCTGGTGCTTTTTGGGATGTCAGGAAGGAACCTCGTTGGGCTCCAAAGATTATGGCCCTCACTCATTCAGGTATTGTTTGGTATCATCAGGATTACCATGATGTAGAGATTGTCAACAGTTGTGGTAGTTTCCCTAATGTACCTCTTCTTGGTGCAAAGGGAGGAATTAACTATAAACATATTCTTGCACGACGGCAGCTTGGATACCCGATGAGGGATAAGCCAAATAATATTCATTTGAGTGTTTTATTTATTAAAGAGGAAGATGTTCATAAGGACCTAGGACTGAGAGGGGTTGTTTGTTTGGAGCCTTATCTATAGTGGGTACAAGCAAGATCCATCCAGTTGAACATGTCGTATTCCTGAGAAGCACACATGCCTGATATGTTTGTGAAGACCACTCCACCTTTGTTAGACGATGTGGAAGAACTTCAGATTTCCTTAGTCAGGATTCGGCGGGAAAAGGAAGCTTGGAAGAATAAGTTCCAGACTCTAGAGGTGTCCTACCGAGCATACCTAAAGGAGAAGGTTAATTTGATCGAGATTCTTGAGAGTCGTGTTGTAGAGATTATGGAAAGGCAAGAGGATTTATTTTCCTCTAAGCCTCAGTCAGACCTTAGTTGCTCACCTCCTAACTCTAATGATTGAAAAGAGGTCGCCAATAGGTATGCGGAAGGGAACCATAGGTTGAAGGCTCAGATTTCAAGACTCACAGGGAAGCGCCAGTGTGAAGAGTGATCTTCATCAACTTTGCCTTTATAGGGTTTTTAGAATTTTCTTCATCTTGTACTTGGGAATATTGAAACTTGTACTAAAAAGTGTAATCTGTTTTGAAGTTATTATAATGAGATTTTCAGTATTTCAAATGTGTTATTACTCTATTATTTGCAAAATTGTCTATAAATCTTTGAGTTCCTTGAAATATCAATAATAAAATAAATCATATGCATTGCATATCATGCATCATATTGTACATACTTATTACATTTCTATTTATAATCAGGTGTCTTACTAAGCTTCTTTACTTTGTTCAGCAATTTGTCTCATCAATACAATACTCGAGCTAATTTCAGAAGGAAAATGGATAATCTAGAACAAGAGAATCACGAGTTGCACGAAGAAGTTTCTGCTCTGAAGGCCGGTTTGGCCAATCTCACTGCTCTAATGGAATCTTTGGTGGCTGCTCAGAATCAGCCACCACTTGCTTAGTAGACAACGGTTACTTCTAAATCTCTGATCGTTCCTGTTTCTACTACTCCAATTGTTGTTGTTCAGAATCGTATGCCTCAGGGTTATATGTGGGGAATTCTAAACAACTTTATGCTAGAAGGTTATAATCAGGATCCTCAAGTTGCTCCACTTGCTCCGGCTGTTGCTGCTTCTGCACCTCATGTGGTGCATATTACTCCTGCTGCTAGAAATGAGATTCACTATGTTGCACCTCCCTCGGTGAATGTGGTACCATTTGTTAATTATGAAGTGTATCTCCATGTTCATCCACCAAGTGAAAGCTTGGGTGTCTATGATCAAATGAACGATTTTCAGAATCAGTTTGATAGGATGCAGAAAGAGTTGAAGGCCCTCAGAGGAAAAGAACTGTTTGGGCAGAATGTGAATGATATGTGTTTGGTTCCGAATGTGAAAATACCTGCAAAGTTCAAAGTACCAGAGTTCGAAAATTACAAGGGAAACACTTGCCCTCGTTCTCACTTAGTGGCGTATGTAAGAAGAATGTCTACTCATACAGATTATCAACACCTGTTAATTCATTTCTTTCAAGTCAGTTTGACTGGTGCAGCATTGAAATGGTACATGAGCTTGGACAGTGCCAACATTCATAATTTCAATGACTTGGGTGAAGCATTTATTAGATAGTAAAAATACAATGTGGATATGGCGCCTGGCCGTGATCAACTCAGGGCTATGGTCCAGAAGGACAAGGAATCATTTAAAGAATATGCACAGAGATGGTGTGAAGTAGCCGCCTGTGATACGGTGGGAGAACTGACTTGAGGTTTTGCGTTTGTTTTCGCAAATGTTTCGGTTGAGCAAGAGTCGCCACCGTCTTTTTATTTTATCCTAAGGAAAGGTTAAAAAGCACAGCAAAAACCTTTGAGATGTTTTCTTGGGTTCGGGGAGTAGATTATAAAAAGGGAAGGTATTAGCACCCTTTCTATCCATGGTTATCCATGGACTCTTAGTTACTTTGTTAGATCACTTGCCTTGCATTTTCAATTGTTTGAAATGGTGCTTTCAATTGTTTGAAATGGTGCTTTGTGTGTGGGTTTGAAAATGTTTTGAAAAGAGGCCAATGTGGTGGAAACCTTTGTAATGACCCATGTTTGGATGTATACAAAGGTGTATATCTTTTGAAAAGTTTTCAATGTTTTTGAAAATTGTTTTGAAAGTGTGTTGTGATGTGTGGTTTTGAAAAATAGGCAAGTGTTTTTGCAAGTTGGCAAGTAACCAAGAGTTGTCTACCCCTAAATTTACTCAAAGATCTTTGCTATGTTTTAACTCTTTTAACAATTTTGTTCCACCATTGTATTTGGTGGACAATCTTGTGTTAGGATGTTAACGGGACGGGCGTGGGTCATCGTTTAGACCATGATTGCAATGGTGCCAAGTGTCTTTAGCAACTTTTTCCTTTAAGGGACTTGATCATTTTTAGGCAACTTTCGAAAGCGTCATCGAGGGACTTTGATCATTTGGTATTGTTTTGTTTTGCCAAAGACACCCAACATGCAATATGGCCCATTATTGAAGGCAACAAGTGGAGTAACCCTAGGGGTGCAAGTGTGATTGGTGTTGTCCATTTTCATGCTTTGTTATCTTTGAATTAAGTCAAGCTATTTGTTTGGTTGATTTTTGCATGACATATTTAGAAAGCTTTTAAAATGCGGAATTTAAAGGTCCTAAATTATTACAACACAAATATGGGATGGGGGGTACAAATGTTTAAATGGGGATATTTTAGAAAGAAATTTAAATCTAAACTATTATAATCCAAATGGAATTTACAAGGTATTTAATTGTACAATAATTAAATAAAATAAAATAAATATGCAAGATGCAAAAAATTTTATATGTATGTAAAAGGGTTTTTCATGTGACAAATAAACAAAAATAAAAAGATTAATTTTTGGGTATTTTTATGTTTTTTAGGGCAAAACCCTAATTTTGCTAAATAAAATGTATTAATTATTTATTATATACAACATTTATTAATTATGTACAAAAAATAAATAAAAAGAAAGTATATTGTAAAAAGTGATTTTTGAGGTTAAATATTAATAAAAATAAAAATGTATTATTTTTGTATTTTTTCCTAAATACTCTAATAGATATATAAGTATTTATATTATTTACTAAATATATTAAATATGTACAAAAATAAAATATTCATTATTTACAAAAAAAAGTATATTTTTTAGAAAATGTTTTCAAAAGATAAAATAAAATAAAATTAGAAAACAAAATGTGTTTGTATTATTTTTGTATTTTTGAATAAAAGGCAATATGTTTATTTACATGTATAAATTCAAATAAAACAAACAAAAATCCAAATAAATTGCAAAAATGGTTGAAAAAATGTTTTTTATATTTTTTATATTTTGGCAAAAAATAATAAGTCAGAAACAAAAAGAAAAAGTCAAAAAATGATAAAAATAAACACAATGGGCCAAGGGGGTGCAAGTGTGGAAAAGTGGTGCAAATAGAAAAAAGGTCAGGCCCAGCCCAGAAGAACTTTGTCTTCAACCTCTGGACATTCAAACAGAGCAAAACGCGTGCTTCCTGCTATCTCAAGATTCTTTGACATTCAGCAAAAACTTACAACAACAATGTTATAGAGCATCTTGTCACGATTCCAAATATATAAAAAAGTCATTCTAACTCTCAGAAATGAGAGAGAATTTCTTCTCCCCCAATTCCTGACCTAAGTTTTTTCCAAGGTTCATGTCTTAAATTCTCTCAGCACATGCAATATAAATGGAAAGTGAGGATATGGGTGGCTTCAGGGACATGAGTATGACATAACTTCTTCACAAGCCTAAGCCTAGATATGCCTGGATTAAGAGATAAGAGTTCAAACTTTTACCTGTTCAGCTTGATTCGTGTATGACAATGGAGGTACTTTCAATGCAATGTGAGGACTTGTATAGCTTGCTTGAGGTCCAGGGATGCTTCTCCTATGCTTAGCTTGCTTTGAATCTTGCTGAATCGAGCTACAGAAGTTAACCTGCACAGATGAAAAATGAAAATGGCACACTTGGCTATGGCTGTTACAGTTCCAGTTCAATGCTTGGAATAGTTTGTATGGATGTTATGGAATGTATTTGCAAAGGTTTCATCCAAAACGCACGAGTGGAAGTGTTTGTGGAAGTCCAGTTGCAGAAGGGACTCTGTTTTTGCAGCAAGGAGGTGTTTCTGTGAATGAGGAGGGATTGAAGGTGGTTGGCTCGTGTTTCAGGTCAGGTCTGATGTTTGGAATGTGTTCAATAATTTTGCTTAGGCTTGTGTTGACAGGAACTGAATGTTGTGTTTCAAAATGCAAGTTTCTTCTCTCTTAAGCAAAAATTGGCAAGTTAGGTTACAAGCTCCTCTAGACCCCTCAAGTATGCTGCAAATGTTAGTCTTGATCAGTGGGATATGTTCAATAACTTGTGCCTCAGAGATTTGCATTGTACTTCTTTGATTCATGTTTTGACATAAAGCCATACTTTACAAGAATAGATAAGTCACTTTTTCCAAATATGGCTTAATTCTTCATGTAATGTCCAAATGCAAAAAATAATGCTAGAACACAATGGATTGGCATTTAATTTTTGAGTGTAAATGAGATTAGAGGCCTGTAACTAGCTTGTGCAAATTGATTTCAAAAATGCAAAGTGTATGAACATGTAAATGGCTCATGAACAAAGTGACTTTTGCCCATATTGACAAATTCGATTCTCCCTAACCACAAGGGTGTTTGAGAAGTTCTTGGACATTTTGGAAAGCTTGGAATGAGTACTACAATCTATCTTTGTAATGCAATTTGAAATTCCAACTGGAAGCATGTGAAAATTGGCCATGAAGTTAGGCAAAAATCCTGCATAGAATAGGTCAAAATTTTTCTAAGTTAGGAATGTTTTGCACCCTTGTTCCAAAAATTGTAACTTGAGCTACAAGCTTCTTTTGAGGAAACTTTGTGAATCAAAGTTGTAGATTTTTCAATGGAATATAACTTTCATGTTTTTATTTTTGCTTGAATCCAAATGTATCTTGATGAAAAGATGGGACAAAGTTAGGAAAAAATTAGGAATTTTCATAACTTAGAAAAATTCTAAGTTATGAAATTTCTTCATTTCAAACCCTAATTTGTGATTTTTGATTTCTTGATGAACAAGTTTCATAATTTGACATGTCTTGATGAAAAATGAATCTTGGCACTTGATTTTGACCAAAAAGTCAAAGTTTGACTTTTCAGTATACAGTCAAATTTGGCTCAGTTGACTGGAAAATTCATCTGTCAATCTTGTGCATTTGGGATCTTTTGAACTTGTTGAACATGTAAAGAAAATGTCATTGGGTCCTTGAGTCCATATGTGAGCTTGGTTTGCCATTGGCTAGGTCAAACAGTCAAAAATTGCCTTTGTGCAGTCAAAACCCTAAAAATGACCATTTTTCCCTTTTGGTGATCTGATCAAATTTCTTGTGGATTTGTGATCCAAACTTGACCAAATGGTTCATATGAGTTCAATATGTTGATGTGGGTCAAAAATCATGAGGTTTGACTGTCAATTGACCACAGTTGACTTTTTCCCCAATACAACTGATTTCTAGGTCAATTGTCCAATTGACTGGGCAAAGATTGGAATCAAGGCTTGAAACTTGGTATGGATAGACTTGTGAGTCTAATATGAAGCATGAAAGTCACTTTGGGCCTTTTAGGTCAAAACATCTTTGTGCAAACTCAAACCCTAATTTGGGTCAACAGTGCAAGGAGAAGTCTTGAGCAGGGCAAACCCTAACTGGATCTTGGGCTCCAAGGGTCTTGTGGTGAGAAAATGTTGATGAAATGGGAGGGCAAATTTTGGGGTACAACAGTTGCCCCTGTTCAATCTTCTTGAACCTGAAGAGTTAGATTGGCAATTTTGCCTTTCGCGACTCAAGGGTAAAAGGAGATTGGACACTAGAGTGCCCAGAAATTTGCACTCGCATAACGGAGTATCAGCAATGTGATGGCGGGAATGGGCTTATAGATGCCATTTGGAGATAGGATGGATAGGAGGATGGGCTTATAGATGCCATCTGGAGACGTGACAGAACCTTGTCGGGAATGGGCTTATAGATGCCATTTGGAAGTGTTGATCGCGTAAGAGATTCCTTAGCGAGAACTTGCATACTTTGAGAAAGGAAGATGGTTTCTTGGCCTGTTACAGGTGTTGATCTTCAGTCTTTTCATGCAGATATGCCCTGTCTAGGTACAGGTATCGAATCTATAATCAAACACTCACAGATATGCCCTGGCTAGATACAGGAGTCGAATCCGGAACTTCAAAAAGGTTGCTTACAGACGTGCCCTGGCTGGATACAGGAATCGAATCTGGAACTTCAAAAGGTTGTTTACAGACGTGCCCTGGCTGGATACAGGAATCGAATCTGGAACTTCAAAAGGTTCTTTACAGACGTGCCCTGGCTGGATACAGGTATCGAATCACTAAACTGTTCATGTAGACGTGCCCTGGCTAGATACAGGTATCGAATCCATAATCAAATCACTCACAGATATGCCCTGGCTAGATACAGGAGTTGAATCTGGAATTAGTCGTCTACAGATATGCCCTGGCTAGATACAGGTATCGAATCTTCAATCAATCACTCACAGATGTGCCCTGGCTAGATACAGGTATGGAATCTGGAAATTGTGATAGTTGATAGTAATCATCTTTGGATTGACCTTTTCCTGAAAAGGAAAAACATCAGTTGTATGCAATGTCATGTTGTATGAGATGCATGATGTCATGATGTTTTAAAATGAGATAGTGTTGTATGCACTTTATCACGTATGTAAGCAGGATGTATGAAATGTGAGATGTCTATGAATGTATTTTCGTCTAGGAAAATAAGTCCTTGACGAGTGCCGGGAGTTTGTTGAATCCTGGGATGATGTTTTGAAGAGTGGAGTTCTTCGTTTCCGCTGGGGATGATGGTTGCAAGAATAAACCGGTAGGAGAAGATGACTCTGTTGGGGAATAAACTTGTAGGAGAGATTACTCTGCGGGGAAATACTCTGTGGGAAGAGATACTTCGCTGAGGTTTTGACGAGAGCTCCGCTGGGGATTCCACTAATGAATTATGTTGGGGAACTTGATGAACTCCGCTGGGGAATATGAAGAATTTCGCCGAGGACGATCTTTCCATGGTAATCAGCTGAGGATAACCCAGTTATACCCTGGTGGGGAAATAACCTTTGAATAAAGCCGGGGAGATGCGTTCGTACTCTGCAGGGGATAAGCTTCCAGAATCTACTAGGGGTATGGATTCCACTTTCCTGGGGAAACTTTTGGATTGTACTGGGAAATGGCTCCACTGGGATGTCTGGTATTCCGCCGGGGAACAATCTTATATTAAGACTGTCGGGGATGCTTGTTGAGGAATGCCTATACTCTGCTGGGGAATGTTTAGATCTTCCGGGGATACCCAACTTCCTTAAGGCTGACAGTAGACCAACTCTGCTTGGGGAGAGTATCGCTGACTTGCTAGGAGAATATTGTGGCTTTTTGGGGCTGATGGGAGACCAACTCTGCCTGGGGAGAGTAATGCTGAAATCTGGTTTTACTCTGTGGGGAGTTGAGGTAACTTGGTTACGTTCTTCAGTCGAACCTACCTTGGTACCTTGGTGGACGAAGCAATTAGATCGCTTAGACAATTCTTTATTTCCCGTGTTTCTGATGTCATCTATAATTAGTCCTTTGTTTTGCATGCAAACATTCATGATTAGCAAATAATGTCAAATGCATATATCAAAAATGAACATTGGACGTTCTTTGTAAAACAAAACAGAAAAAGGAAAAACAAAGGATAATTTGTCTGAAAAATTGAGCTTGTATTGATTTTGAATTTGCCTGAAAATAGGCGTTTTTGTACAAGAGGCTGACGTCCTAGTAAGAGAACGCCGCCGAACAAACATAGAGTTTATACAATTTTAGTGAAAAGGAAACAAAACAGCTATGTGAAAAATAATCCCACTAGGTTCCAACTCTGTTATCGCCTTTATGTCTTCAAGCGTCTCATCACTCTGCTGCTTAGTTGAAGATGAAGCTGATTGATCGATGCCGTCTGAGCCCGATAGTTGATGCCGAATTCTGGATGCAAGGTGATCCAATGAGACATAGTATTATGCTTTATCCCTAACTTTTGCCTGGACCTCCCTTTCGGGTTTTCAGTCCATCGGGATACCCATTTTTGCCAAAGCCGCCTTTTCAGGTTTTCGACTTGCCGGGTGTACAATTTTTTTTTCATTTTCATCCCTTATTTTTGCCCGAACCCTTTTGGTTCGCCGGGAAGCCCTTATTTTTGCCTAGGTGTGTTAACCTAACGGGTCTTTAGTTCACGCGTAGTATCTTTTTACTATGTCTGCATTGGCGGGGTGAGGAAGGTCGTCACCGTCCATGGTGGTTAGAATCATGGCTCCTCCCGAGAAGATATGTTTAACCACAAATGGCCCTTTGTAGGTAGGGGTCCATTTGCCCCTGGGATCACTTTGAGGAAGAATGATGCGCTTGATTACCAGGTCTCCGACTTGATACTCTTGTCGTTTGACTTTCTTGTTAAATGCCCTGATCATCTGTTTTTGGTACGTCTGACCATGACAAATAGCAGTGAGTCTCTTTTCGTCAATTAGGTTTAATTGATCAAGCCGAGTCTGGATCCAGTCATCTTCGCTCAAGCCTGCATCCTTCATTATCCGGAGAGAGGGTATCTGGACTTCAATAGGCAAGACTGCCTCCATGCCATAGACCAAGGAAAAGGGAGTTGCCCCTGTTGACGTCAGTGCTGAGGTACGGTACCCATGAAGAGCAAACGGTAACATTTCGTGCCAATCTTTGTAGGTCACTGTCATCTTCTGCACAATCTTCTTGATGTTCTTATTAGCCGCTTCGACAGCTCCATTCATCTTCGGCCGGTAGGGAGAAGAGTTGTGGTGTTGTATCTTGAATTGCTCGCAGAGCTCAGTGATCATCTTGTTGTTAAGATTGGTACCATTGTCCGTAATGATCCTCTCAGGTACACCGTATTGACAGATCAGGTTGTGCCGAATGAATCGTGCCACGACGCTCTTGGTTACGGTGGCGTAGGAAGCTGCTTCAACCCACTTTGTGAAGTAATCAATCGCTACCAAGATGAAGTGATGCCCGTTAGATGTCGTAGGTCGGATCTCGCCGATCATATCAATGCCCCACATTGAAAAAGGCCAAGGCGCTGTCAAGATGTTCAGAGGAACCGGGGGAATGTGCACCTTATTAGCTTAAATCTGGCATTTATGACAAGTTCGAGAATGCTGATAACAGTCAGCTTCCATTGTGGACCAGAAATATCCTTCCCGAAGGATTTTCTTTTCCATGGTATGTCCACTGGAATGTGTTCTGAAGGTACCTTCATGTAGCTCTGCCATGATCTTTTCTGCTTCAGTCTTATCTACACAACGCAGTAAGGTTGAATCATGGTTCCGCTTGTACAGAATGTCGTTGTTGAGGAAGAACTTTGCCGCGAACCTTCTCAGGAACTTCTTGTCATTAACAGATGCACCCTCGGGGTATTCTTGAGCTTCCAGGTACCTCTTCACTTCATGATACCAGGGTTTTTCAGTTACCTCTTCGGTCTCGAGATCGCAGCAATGTGCAGGTTCATCCAACTTCCAAATAATGATCCGGGGAGCCTCGTTATCCCATTTGACTTTGAACATGGAAGACATCGTAGATAGTGCGTCCGCTAACTGATTCTCCTCTCTTGGGAAGTGTTCAAAAGTTATCTCCTCGAAGTGGGGAAGCAAAGTCAACACATACTCCTTGTAAGGAATAAGATTTGGGTGTTTCGTATCCCACTCGCTTTTGATTTGATTGATCACGAGAGCGGAATCTCCGAAGACACTCAAAAACTTGATCCTTAAGTCGATTGCAGCTTGAAGACCCATGATACATGCCTCATACTCTGCCATGTTGTTGGTGCAGTTGAAACATAGCCGGGCAGTAAGTGGAGTATGAGTGCCTTTAGGGGATATGATCACAGCGCCGATACCATTACCCAAAGCGTTCGAGGCTTCGTCAAAGTGCATAGACCATCGGGATCCTTCCTTAGGTCCTTCATCCGGTCCAGGTACTTCACAATCAGTCACTACCATGATATCCTCGTCTGGAAATTCAAAGTTCATCAACTGGTAATCGTCCACTGCCTGGTGTGCCAAATGGTCTACCACTACACTTCCCTTGATTGCTTTTTGAGTCGTGTACTAGATGTCGTATTCTGTCAAGATCATTTGCCATCTTGCTATTCTTCCGGACAAGGCGGGCTTTTCGAATATGTACTTGATTGGATCCATTTTTAAAATCAACAGAGTAGTGTGAGTCAACATATACTGTCTCAGCCGGCGAGCAGCCCATACCAGAGCGCAGCAAGTTTTCTCGAGCAGTGAGTATCGGGTCTCACAGTCGGTAAACTTTTTGCTAAGGTAATAAATGGCATGCTCTTTTCGGCCAGGCTCGTCATGCTGCCCCAGCACACACCCCATTGAGTTGTCAAGTACCGTCAAGTATAAGATTAGAGGTCTCCCTTCAACCGGTGGCATAAGAATGGGTGGTTCTTGGAGATACTCTTTGATCTTTTCGAAAGAGGCCTGACATTCATCATTCCAACGTACTACTTGATCCTTCTTCAGCAGCTTGAAGATTGGTTCACAGGTAGCAGTTAGATGCGAGATGAATCGGGCAATGTAATTCAAACGTCCTAGAAAGCCTCTGACTTCTTTCTCTGTCTTGGGAGTTGGCATCTCTTGTATGGCTTTCACTTTGGCAGGGTCTACATGAATACCTTTGTCGCTTACGACGAAACCTAACAATTTTCCAAAACTTACCCCCAAAGGTGCACTTGTTTGGGTTCAACCTCAGCTTGTACAACTTCAGACGGTCAAACAGCTTCCGTAGATGGTCAAGGTGTTCCTCCTCAGTTTGGGACCTTGCAATCATATCGTCGACGTATACTTCTATCTCGTGATGGATCATATCATGAAATAAAGCAACCATGGCCCGTTGGTAGGTTGCCCCAGCATTTTTCAACCCAAAAGGCATGACCTTGTAGCAAAAAGTGCCCCACTGAGTGACGAAGGTGGTCTTCTCCATGTCTTCAGGAGCCATCTTGATTTGATTATAACCAAAGAAGCCGTCCATGAAGGAGAAAACTTTATGCTGAGCAGTGTTGTCAACCAGAACGTAGATATGAGGCAGAGGGAAATCATCCTTAGGGCTCGCCCTGTTCAAATCCCTGTAGTCAACACACATTCGGACCTTACCATCTTTCTTTGGCACTGGAACCACATTGGCAATCCACTGAGGGTAAGAAGTCACTGCTAGAAACCCGGCATCAAATTGTTTCATAACCTCGGCTTTGATTTTCTCGAACATTTCTGGACGCATACGGCGGACCTTCTGTTTTACCGGGGGGCAATCTTCCTTGGTAGGCAGGTGATGAACCACAATGTCGGTATCCAACCCAGGCATGTCTTCGTAAGACCAGGAAAAGATTTCCACATAGTCATGCAGCATCTGAATCAACCGTTGTTTCACACTGAGCTCTAGATTGGCACCAATCTTCACTTCCTTTCTGTCTGTCTCAGTACCCAGATTTACCGTTTCCACTGGCTCTTCATGTGGCTGAATGGCCCTCTCTTCCTGGAGTAACAGTCTTGCAAGTTCACTAGGAACTTCGCAATCATCTTCACCTTCGTCTTCAGCTAAGTTGATCGGATTTTCAAAGTCATAACTGGCAGTAGCAGAGTCGTTACCAGTGAGATCCAGAGTGGATTGGAACCTGTAT
Organism: Vicia faba; assembly: GCA_948472305.1. Taxonomy (NCBI): domain Eukaryota; kingdom Viridiplantae; phylum Streptophyta; class Magnoliopsida; order Fabales; family Fabaceae; genus Vicia; species Vicia faba. The sequence goes on from OX451736.1 coordinate 1,603,336,990, forward strand.
AGGTGAGTGTGTGTAAATATAGCTGTTTTGCAATATATAATAAAGAAAGAAAAGGAGCGCAAGATTTTGAAATGCAACAAACGTCCAATGTTTTTATTGATGATATATGAAAATGACACACAAAAGCCCTCACAAATGAAGCCACGGTGCCCCGGGTAGGACACCGAGCCATAAAAGTTTCAACATATTGTTTGTTACAAATTCAAAACAAAAGAGTTCATTACTGAGTGACAAAAGTAATAGGTGTGAAGTCTTTGGCAGCCCAGTTTCTTGGTCCACTGTCGGTTGTTGGGTAGATCTAGTTGTCGAATTCAGATTCCTCCACGTCGTCTTCAATAGCGTTCACTCTCGGGTTGGTGATGAACACAGGAGGTCTTCCAATTCTTGCTTTAGGAACAGCCCTCTGAGCTTCTGCAGCGAAACCCAGACCAAACTTTTCAGTCTTTGGAGTGAAGTTAGGAAGTCGGCCCCAGTTTGCACACTCACCCTTCTCAATCACAGCCCAGGCATCCTTTAAGGAAGCCATCTTCAAAGGAGGGTCTTCAATCACAGTTTCAGCTGATGCCAGTGTCTGAGGCACCTCTTCAAAGTGCTGGAATGGAGTCTCAATGAATTCCCCATCCATTTCTATGTAACAGAATGAGTTGAGGTGGCTGACCATATACTGCTCTTCCCCCTGAACTGTCACAATCTTTCCTCTAACCGAGTACTTAAGCTTCTGATGTAGTATGGAGGTCACAGCTCCAGCCTTGTGGATCCATGGACGACCCAGCAAACAAGAATAGGATGGTCGGATATCCATCACATAGAAAGTTGAATCAAAGACCTGCGAACCAACCCTGATTGGAATGTCAACTTCCCCATGTACCATCCTTTTGGAACCGTCAAAGGCTCGGACAACAATGTTACTGGGCTTGAGCTCCAAACCCTCACAATCCAACCTGTCTAGGGCCTTCTTGGGCAATACGTTCAATGAAGAACCGGTGTCTACCAACACATGGGCAAGAGTAGTGCCCCTGCATTCAATGGAGACATGCAGGGTGTCGTTATGGTTCTTTCCTTTGGCAGTCAGATCAGCGTCAGAGAAGCCCAAACCATTATCAGCAGTCAAGTTGGCCACACAATCGGTAAATTGATCAGCAGATGTTTCTTGTGGAACATGGGCCGTCTTCAGGAAGGAGATCAGGGCCTTGGCGTGGGCCTCTGAACACAACAACAGTGATAGCATAGAAATTTTTGATGGGGTGTGCCCCAGCTACTCAACTACGTTGAAATCACTCTTCTTAATGATCTTGAGAATCTCTTCCATCTCTTGCGGGGAAGCTTCAACAGTGGTTGTCTTTGGTGCCTCCGTCAGGGCAGGAAAATCAATAGCAATCCCTTTGCCCCGAGCGTCAGATGACTCGGCAGCAGGGGTAGAAACAGGAACTTGATTAGGAAGGGGAACAAGCACACTTGCAGGTGTGATGATAAGAGGTTTCTGAATAGCTGGTGGCGCAATATCTGGTGAGAACAGCCTACCACTGCGAGTAATTTTGGCAGGCCCAGTGATGTTACTGACGCCGGTACTAGTATCAAACTCTTGTTTAACTCCAAGCACATAAACATCTGCCCCATAGTGCCACGGGACAGCTTTGTCGGATGTATAGGGGAGGGGCCCCGGAACAGTGATGATGATAGGAGCAATCTTCTGAGTGGACATGATTTGGACAGGCTTCTTTGAAGGAGCCTTAGGAGGGTTGTTGAAAATAGTGACAATGGGCACTTCTTCAGTAGGGACAGCAGGAACAACAATCTTCTCGAACAAGATCTCTTTGCTATCCATCAGGCTTTGGATACCTGATTTCAGCAAAGGACAACCAACAGGTGAAACAGCACATAGAAGGCAACCTTTACTACATCCCGGAAATAAACCGGCTAGCAACAGGTTCCTTTTGAAAGTCATCAATGGAGTAACAATCTCTTCCACGGAGGCTACATACCGGTCTTCTTCCATAGCATTCACTATGTGCTGGGGCATGGGAGCAGTCACAACATTGGGTCTTTCGGGCGCCTCAAACTGTATTTCTTTAGCATCAATAAGGTCCTGAACCTTATTCCTCAGAGCCCAGCAATCGTCCGTAGTATGCCCCAGGCTATCAGAGTGATAAGCGCAACGGGCGTTGGGGTTGTACTTTGGAGAAGCTGTGTTCACTATCTTCAGAGCTTCTTTGACAGTTACCAGATTGGTTGACAGTAGTTGCGGCAATATCTGAGACAGGGTCATACTAAGCCGAGTGTACTGCCTTTTGGGTCTCTCACCCCTTGGTTGGTTATACTGCTGAGGAGAAGTAGCAGGCTTTGAAATTACCAATGCATTGACAGCTTGGCGGCGTTCGGCTTAATTTGTCTTCTGGGACCATAAACAGCATTGGCTTCCTTCTTGAAGGGCTTCTTTTCAGTACTCGCGGAGGCACCTTTCTGTATCTTCCCCGACTTGATACCATCTTCTATCCTCTCATCGGTCAAGATCAAATCTATAAACCCAGCAGAAGAATTACCAATCAGGTGGTTGAAGAACGGACCAGACAGGGTCCTTAGGAACATGTCAACAAGTTCACGGTCAGTCAAAGGTGGCTGCACCCTGCCAGCCAGGTCCCTCCATTTTTGCGCATACTCCTTGAATCCTTCACCTGTCCCCAGTGACATACCCTGGAGTTGGGTACGCGTGGGAGCGAGGTCAGAATTATACTGATACTGTTTATAAAATGCGGTAGCCAAGTTCTCCCAGTTTCGGATACTGGCTCCATCCAGCTGATAGAACCACTCGAGTTGAGCCCCTGAAAGGCTATCCTGAAAGAAATGGACCCACAGGTTCTTGTCTGCAGTGTAAGGTTGAATCTTCTTTACATATGATCTGAGATGCATCTTTGAGCAAGATAGCCCGTCATACCTTGCAAAAACTGGCACTTTGAACTTCGGGGGGATCACAATTCCAGCAACTAATCCCAAATCTTCGAAATCTAAGCCGGGAACTCTCTGCAGCTCCATAGCTGCCAACCTGTCTTCCAAGCCTTTGTACTTATCATCAGCGGGCGGGTATTGTTGCTCAGAGTAGTCTTCGTCTTCTTCAGCCTCTCCTTCTTCAGCTTCGGATTCGGAAGGTACCGCAGCCGCATTCCCTTTACTGGTTCCCTCTTCAGATGTAGGGGGAAATTCAAGAACTCTTCTGGCTTCACCCTCAAACCTTCTTCCCAAGGTATCCACCCTGATTCTTTTCTTCTTCTTTTTCACTTGCTCTTTGTTCCCCAGCAGGGCTTTCAGATCCTCCTGACCCTTAGCCAAGGTCATCAGGAGATGTTGAAACTGTGAGTTCTGAGACTGCAAGTCCTTGACCGTCTGTTCGAGATCCATCTTACTGAAATAAACAGCAGAAAGATAAGGAAACCTGGTGTGGAGACCTGCTTATGCGCATGATGAATGATATGTTTATGTATGCAATGCATTCAAGGATTTAGAAAATTCAAAATTGTTGCAAACAAAAAGAACGTACGTCATATTAATAAGAAGAAATTTGTCAGTACATAAATGCCCTATGGGCCAAATATTACAAAAAACTTCTCAAGGTAAAAAGATGTTGCGCATCCTCTTTGGTGCGAGGTAGGTGTTGAGGGTCTCTTCCTCATGGAGTCGGCGGGTAAGCTCCAAAACCTTCTTCTCACTGGCGTAGAAGCTGGCTTCAAAATTGTTCTGTTCCTCCTTGAGTTGGATCCAACTCTTCTGCATCTCCTCCCACGATGTAGGCATGTCAGGATATAGGATGGTGTAGGGAACCTCTCCTTCCTTAACGGGCTCTTTAATCACAGGGAGAACATGAGGGTAAGGTATCATTAGACTCTGGGCTTGGGTTCGTACCCACTTGAGATAAGGCTCAAGAGGGATGGAGTTCTTGTGCCCCAGTGTCTTGATGTCTACCTTGTTAGGCATCCTCCAAGCTCTGATGAATCTTTGGCGAAGTCCTTGCGCATCGTTGTCGAAGTCGAAAACTAGGTCAGGAATCAACATGTCATGAGGGCCATCCCTCCGTGCATATCCAAATTGTCTCAAAGCTACACAAGGGTTGTAGGTAATGCCTCCCTTAATGCCAAGTAATGGGACATTAGGGAACTCTCCACAACGATCGACGATGATGACATTTTCTCTGGACCGAGAACACCAATGTACATCAGAGTGAGTGAGGTTCATCAACCGTTGTGACCACCTTAAGCCTTGGTCATTCTTCAAAACAGATTGTGGAAGGTGCGAAATAAACCATCTTGCAAGGAGACGAGTACAGCACATGAGAACACCCATCTTTTTCATTGTTCGTGTGTAAAATGAGTGAAGAATGTCCCCAAGCAATGTTGGTATTGGATTTCTGGATAAGAAGATTTTGACGGTGTTGACATCCACAAGCTGGTCAAGATTTGGGAACAGGACCAACCCATAAATAAGGAGTGCCACAATTTCTTCAAAGGCTTGTAGGTCTAATGAATTCCAACACTCTTGTGCCTTCTCAAACAAGAATTTTGCCAGGAAGCCTTTGACACCGCTTTTAGTTTCCCAATGCCCCTTGATGTCAGATGGTTGCAAGTGTAGTGCTTGAGCAACATCTTTAAGCTTTGGTTCTTTTTCCGTACCGTTGTGGGGTAGTTGATTAAGAATAGGAATTCTCAGGAGTTGAGAAAATTCCTCCAAAGTGGGCACCAATTGATAGTCGGGGAAAGTGAAATAATGGTGAATAGGGTCAAAGAACTGGAACAACACCTTTACCATGTCCTCTTCAATGCTGGTGTTGACTAGGCTGAGCAGTCTACCATGTCTTTCACTGAAGGGAGAGCTTTCCGGAATTCTAGATGTGAGCTCCTTGAGTTGAGGAGGGATTCTCACAAGGTTGACTTGGATAGTTTTCCTGCGAAGAATTTCCATGACCTACAAAACAAGAACAAAGATGAAGATCCAAACCCTTGAAATGGTTAGTGAATGCATATGATGCTTTATGATGTTCATGATGTATGCACAAAACATATGTACAAGCAATTCACACCAAACCCTAGTTTCAGGCTTGCATGGGGTTTCATAGGTAAGTACCCTCTTGAGTGTAGTTGGCTTAAAAACCTGTCCTATAAATAGTAACCGGGTTCTAAGGAGCTCAATATCATTGGATTGTTTCCCATGTTCATTGTTTTGGTTTAGCCACTTAACTGGCGACCAAAATATTCCAAGAAAACAACCCTCAATGAGTGTAGTATCGAGTATCTACCAACTTCGGACTGCACCAAAGCCGGTCATCTCACTACCCCTAATGAAAGGCCAAGATGGTCAAGTAAGGTTCTAGGTCATTAGTGCTTAGTGACATCACTCAGCGGCCCCGTACTCTCCTTGATTGAACTCAAGGGTTACCGGTACTCACAAATATGTCGCACTAATATAGCTATTGCTTCAACCGTGTCGGTATACCCCGCACAGTTTCCATAATGTATTGCTATCTATGAATGTTTCCCCAAATCCGGGAGTAGGATTTCAAACCCAAACAAGAGAGCCAAGATGTAAAGCAATCAAAACAAACAATTAGTCATGCAAGAGGGTGATCTAAGCCCTAAGGTTACTCCACTTTTAAAGTAATCCCCAACAGAGTCGCCAGTTCTGTGATACGGTGGGAGAACTGACTTGAGATTTTGCGTTTGTTTTCGCAAATGTTTCGGTTGAGCAAAAGTCGCCACCGACTTTTTATTTTATCCTAAGGAAAGGTTAAAAAGCACAGCAAAAACCTTTGATATGTTTTCTTGGGTTCGGGGAGTAGATTATAGAAAGGGAAGGTATTAGCACCATTTCTATCCATGGTTATCCATGGGCTCTTAGTTACTTGCTTAGATCACTTGCCTTGCATTTTCAATTGTTTGAAATAGTGCTTTCAATTGTTTGAAATGGTGCTTTGTGTGTGGGTTTGAAAATGTTTTGAAAAGAGGCCAATGTGGTGGCAACCTTTGTAATGACCCATGTTTGGATGTATACAAAGGTGTATATCTTTTGAAAAGTTTTCAATGTTTTTGAAAATTGTTTTGAAAGTGTGTTGTGATGTGTGGTTTTGAAAAATAGGCAAGTGTTTTTGCAAGTTGGCAAGTAACCAAGAGTTGTCTACCCCTAAATTTACTCAAAGATCTTTGCTATGTTTTAACCCTTTTAACAATTTTGTTCCACCATTGTATTTGGTGGACAATCTTGTGTTAGGATGTTAATGGGACGGGCGCGGGTCATCGTTTAGACCATGATTGCAATGGTGCCAAGTGTTTTTAGCAACTTTTTCCTTTAAGGGACTTGATCATTTTTAGGAAACTTTCGAAAGCGTCATCGAGGGACTATGATCATTTGGTATTGTTTTGTTTTGCCAAAGACACCCAACATGCAATATGGCCCATTATTGAAGGCAACAAGTGGAGTAACCCTAGGGGTGCAAGTGTGATTGGTGTTGTCCATTTTCATGCTTTGTTATCTTTGAATTAGGTCAAGCTATTTGTTTGGTTGATTTTTGCATACAAACCCTAAGTCTATCATGGCATATTTAGAAAGCTTTTAAAATGCGGAATTTAAAGGTCCTAAATTATTACAACACAAATATGGGATGGGGGGGTACAAATGTTCAAATGGGGATATTTTAGCAAGAAATTTAAATCTAAACTATTACAATCTAAATGGAATTTACAAGGTATTTAATTGTACAATAATTAAATAAAATAAAATAAATATGCAAGATGCAAAAAATGATTTTTATATGTATGTAAAAGGGTTTTTCATGTGACAAATAAACAAAAATAAAAAGATTAATTTTTGGGTATTTTTATGTTTTTTAGGGCAAAACCCTAATTTTGCTAAATAAAATGTATTAATTATTTATTATATACAACATTTATTAATTATGTACAAAAAATAAATAAAAAGAAAGTATATTGTAAAAAAGTGATTTTTGAGGTTAAATATTAATAAAAATAAAAATGTATTATTTTTGTATTTTTTCCTAAATACTCTAATAGATATATAAGTATTTATATTATTTACTAAATATATTAAATATGTACAAAAATAAAATATTCATTATTTACAAAAAAAAGTATATTTTTTAGAAAAAATTTTCAAAAGACAAAATAAAATAAAATTAGAAAACAAAATGTGTTTGTATTATTTTTGTATTTTTGAATAAAAGGCAATATGTTTATTTACATGTATAAATTCAAATAAAACAAACAAAAATCCAAATAAAATGCAAAAATGGTTGAAAAAATGTTTTTAATATTTTTTATATTTTGGCAAAAAATAATAAGTCAGAAACAAAAAGAAAAAGTCAAAAAATGATAAAAATAAACACAATGGGCCAAGGGGGTGCAAGTGTGGAAAAGTGGTGCAAATAGAAAAAAAAGTCAGGCCCAGCCCATAAGAACTTTGTCTTCAACCTCTGAACATTCAAACAGAGCAAAACGCGCGCTTCCTGCTATCTCATGATTCTTTGACATTCAGCAAAAACTTACAACAGCAATGTTATAGAGCATCTTGTCACGATTCCAAATATATAAAAAAGTCATTCTAACTCTCAGAAATGAGAGAGAATTTCTTCTCCCCCAATTCCTGACCTAAGTTTTTTCCAAGGTTCATGTCTTAAATTCTCTCAGCACATGCAATATAAATGGAAAGTGGGGATATGGGTGGCTTCAGGGACATGAGTATGACATAACTTCTTCACAAACCTAAGCCTAGATATGCCTGGATTAAGAGATAGGAGTTCAAACTTTTACCTGTTCAGCTTGATTCGTGTATGACAATGGAGGTACTTTCAATGCAATGTGAGGACTTGTATAGCTTGCTTGAGGTCCAGGGATGCTTCTCCTATGCTTAGCTTGCTTTGAATCTTGCTGAATCGAGCTACAGAAGTTAACCTGCACAGATGAAAAATGAAAATGGCACACTTGGCTATGGCTGTTACAATTCCAGTTCAATGCTTGGAATAGTTTGTATGGATGTTATGGAATGTGTTTGCAAAGGTTTCAGCCAAAACGCACGAGTGGAAGTGTTTGTGGAAGTCCAGTTGCAGAAGGGACTCTGTTTTTGCAGCAAGGAGGTGTTTTTGTGAATGAGGAGGGATTGAAGGTGGTTGGCTCGTGTTTCAGGTCAGGTCTGATGTTTGGAATGTGTTCAATAATTTTGCTTAGGCTTGTGTTGACAGGAACTGAATGTTGTGTTTCAAAATGCAAGTTTCTTCTCTCTTAAGCAAAAATTGGCAAGTTAGGTTACAAGCTCCTCTAGAACCCTCAAGTATGCTGCAAATGTTAGTCTTGATCAGTGGGATATGTTCAATAACTTGTGCCTCAGAGATTTGCATTGTACTTCTTTGATTCATGTTTTGACATAAAGCCATACTTTACAAGAATAGATAAGTCACTTTTTCCAAATATGGCTTAATTCTTCATGTAATGTCCAAATGCACAAAATAATGCTAGAACACAATGGATTGACATTTAATTTTTGAGTGTAAATGAGATTAGAGGCCTGTAACTAACTTGTGCAAACTAATTTCAAAAATGCAAAGTGTATGAACATGTAAATGGCTCATGAACAAAGTGACTTTTGCCCATATTGACAAATTCGATTCTCCCTAACCACAAGGGTGTTTGAGAAGTTCTTGGACATTTTGGAAAGCTTGGAATGAGTACTACAATCCATCTTTGTAATGCAATTCGAAATTCCAAGTGGAAGCATGTGAAAAATTGCCATGAAGTTAGGCAAAAATCCTGCCTAGAATAGGTCAAAAAATTTCTAAGTTAGGAATGTTTTGCACCCTTGTTCCAAAAATTGTAACTTGAGCTACAAGCTTCTTTTGAGGAAACTTTGTGAATCAAAGTTGTAGATTTTGCAATGGACTATAACTTTCATGTTTTGAGTTTTGCTTGAATCCAAATGTATCTTGATGAAAAGATGGGACAAAGTTAGGAAAAAATTAGGAATTTTCATAACTTAGAAAAATTTTAAGTTATGAAATTTCTTCATTTCAAACCCTAATTTGTGATTTTTGATTTCTTGATGAACAAGTTTCATAATTTGACATGTCTTGATGAAAAATGAATCTTGGCACTTGATTTTGACCAAAAAGTTAAAGTTTGACTTTTCAGTATACAGTCAAATTTGGCTCAGTTGACTGGAAAATTCATCTGTCAATCTTGTGCATTTGAGATCTTTTGAACTTGTTGAACATGTCAAGACAATGTCATTGGATCCTTGAGTCCATATGTGAGCTTGGTTTTCCATTGGCTAGGTCAAACAGTCAAAAATTGCCTTTGTGCAGTTAAAACCCTAAAAATGACCATTTTGCCCTTTTGGTGATCTGATCAAATTTCTTGTGGATTTGTGATCCAAACTTGACCAAATGGTTCATATGAGTTCAATATGTTGATGTGGATCAAAAATCATGAGGTTTGACTGTCAATTGACCACAGTTGACTTTTTCCTCAATACAGCTGATTTATAGGTCAACTGTCCAATTGACTGGGCAAAGATTGGAATCAAGGCTTGAAACTTGGTATGGATAAACTTATGAGTCTAATATGAAGCATGAAAGTCACTTTGGGCCTTTTAGGTCAAAACATCTTTGTGCAAACTCAAACCCTAATTTGGGTCAACAGTGCAAGGAGAAGTCTTGAGCAGGGCAAACCCTAACTGGATCTTGAGCTCCAAGGGTCTTGTGATGAGAAAATGTTGATGAAATGGGAGGGCAAATTTTGGGGTACAACACCGCCCAAGTGATTCCTCCAATGGAAGAACAAGAGATGACAAAAAAATTTCTAAAGACTTTAGATGCATTCTATTATGAAAGAATGGTGGCGAGTGCACCCAGTGATTTTACCGAGATGGTAGGAATGGGAGTTCGTTTGGAAGAAGCTGTAAGAGAAGGTCATCTGACAAGAGGTGAAAATTCTGGTAGTGTGAAGAAATCGTCATACGGGTTTGATAAAAAGAAAGAGGGAGAGACATATGCTTTTATTCAATAAAGAAGGGTTAGTCCTCCTAGAAGAAATCATCAGTGTCATTAACAAGTTACCTCGGTAACTACAGTTGTTAATACAGTTCCGACTACAATCACTTATCAAAGACCAACCCCTCAAGTAAATCAAGGGTAGAATCAAAGGAGAAAGCCTTTTGACTCTATCCCTATGAGCTACGCAGATTTACTCCCAGCATTGATCCAGAAAAAGTTGGTCCAGACCAGGCCACCCACTGCTATACCATCACCACTACCTTGGTATTACAAGGCAAATCAGACGTGCACTTTCCATCAGGGTGCACCAGGGCATAATGTGGAAAATTGTTATCCTCTGAAGCCCGAGGTATAGAAAATGGTGAGATATTTTCTTTTGTCCTTCAAATATGTCAGCACGAATGTAAAAGATAATCCTCTACCGAAGCTTAGAGGAACGAATGTTGTTAACATGGTTGTTGGTTGTCCAAGGGACTTCCGCATTTATGATATTAACTTGGTCAGAGGATACTTGGTAAAGATGAATGCATACCTTTGCGAGTTTAGTTACTATACTTATGACCATGTTGGTTGTGATATCTGTAGTACTGATATACAAGGTTGTGATAAGATAAAGGTTGATTTACAGGAGATGATGGATGAGGGCCTCATCCATATAATCAGGCCTAGGGCAGAATATGAGGAGGAAGTAAACATGGTCTTTGGATGTCCTGGAGAATTTTGGATCTTTTATGTGGACCATATGAATGATGATCTCGTGCAATTGCATGCTACCTTTTTCCACATGGTTGGTCAGGTGGAGCACTGCTATGGATCTTTCCGAGTTTGCTATAGGGATTCCCAAGGATTTTCCATTGTAAAAAGAGGTATTTAGTTGTTATTGGATAATGGAACTATCAAATTTTCGAGCCAAAGAGATGATTACCATGGGATTAATGTGATTGAAGATTGCTTGGCTGAGACTGAGTCGGATGATGAATACGCTTCTGCGGATGAATTCTTTTCCTCAGACGAAGATATGATCCCTAGTGATAATTATGTGATGATCAAATACTCTGAAGAAGGTGTGAATTTTATTGTGTCATGTTTTAATGATTATGCCCCTGTTGAGATTGAATACTGTAGCAAGTCAGTTGTTTCCCCAGTGGTGATTTACTTGTCAGGGCTTGTTCCTTACAAATCAAACAAAGTTGTACTGTAGAAGTACAATGATATTAGTTTAGAGGATGGTGTGGAAGTTCTCATCCAGCCATTTTCTAGCATCGAGAATATTGCTGAGATTGGTAGAGTGACCCACAATGGTCGTATATTTGCACCGGTTGTTCGGGGAAATGATAATGCTGGTAAGAAAATTGTGGAAAGTGCTGAGAATAAGAATGTTGTAGGGGAGTCCAGTGGTGCTACCCTAGAGAAAGATGTGGATGAAATTTTGAAGATTATCAAAATGAGCAACTACGGAATTGTAGACCAACTATTGTAGACCCTTTCAAAGATATCTATCCTAGCATTGTTGATGAATTCTGCTGCCCATAAAGAATCTTTAATGCGGGTGTTGGACCAAGCCTTCATGGAGTATGATATGTCGTTAGATCAATTCAATAGTGTGGTAGGTAATATTACATCTTGTAATAACCTAAGCTTTTGCGATGATGAACTTCTTGACGAATGGAGGAATCACAATCTAGCTCTCCACATATCCATGAACTGTAAGAACGATTCATTGTTAAATGTGTTGATTGATAAGGGGTCAGCCTTAAATGTCATAACGAGGAGCATGCTGATGAAGCTGAAATATCAAGGGGCTCCCATTCCCCCAAGTGGTGTTATTGTAAAAGCCTTTGATGGATTAAGGAAGTCTGTTATTGGGGAAGTGGATTTGCCTATTAATATAGGTCCGCACTTGTTTCAAATTACTTTCCAAGTCATGGATATTGTGCCCGCTTACAGTTGTCTACTGGGACGACCATGGATACATGAGGCAGGGTTTGTCACTTTGACTCTACACCAAAAGCTGAAGTTTGTGTATGAAGGCAAAGTGGTTATTATAAATGGAGAGCAAGCATTGTTGATTTCGCATCTATCATCTTTCAGTGTTGTAGAAGCAGACGAAGTTGTTCTTGGAACGCGGTTCCAAGCTTTGTTCGTTGATAACGTGAGAGAGAATGAGAATTCTATGGTTTCATTCAAAGATTCTCAGCAGGTTGTGCGCAATGGCCCTAATAAAGTATAGGGGCAGATTGTTGATCTTCCGGTGAACAAGAACAGGGCTGGTTTAGGATTATCAGTGAAGAATGGAAACATTGAGAACATGAAGTCAAAGTCTACTGTGAGCAGCTATCAGAATAGTTTCCACAGTGGAGGTTACCTTCATCCAACTATTTCTAGAATCAATTCTATTGTGGAGAATGAAGAAGAGTAGGAAATGCCGAATTATGTGACGCCTGGAGTCAAAATCCAGAGCTGGGTCACTTTTGATGTTCACTCTTGCATCCATGTCTCAAAGTAATTTGTTTTGTTTACCTTTTCAAAAAGCTTTCACTCTGCCCAAGGTGAAAGTTAATATTGTACGGGCTTATCTATTTGCTTTGCTCATTAAAATCATAAGTAAAAGTTGTCTTTGATCCCCACATTATGTCTTTATTTTCTTCTTTTTCTTGGAAAATGGTAATATAAAAACCATTTTTGGAATAAATAATAACTGAAAATAAATATGCATAATCACTTGATATATGTGTCAGTTTCTAAAAGCAATCATAAATCATATGTGCAGATTAATTAATAAACTCGTTGAATACAATGACCCTGCACTCTCTCCCAACTTTGAATATCCTATGTATAGGGCCGAAGAAGAAGAATATGATGACATTCCAGAAGAGGTTTCACGGTTGCTCGAGCGTGATGAAAATGCCATTTAATCAGATAAAGAGCCGTTGGAGATAATCAATTTTGGTTCAGAGGAAGAGTCGAAAGAAGTCAAGATTGGAGCATTGCTACATCCCGACGTGAAGAGAAGTTTGGTTGAACTATTTAAAGATTATGTGGATATTTTTGCTTGTTCTTACCAAGACATGCCTGGTCTAGATACTGATATCGTGGAGCATCATTTGCCACTAAAGCCAGAGTGCCTGCCAGTCAAGCAGAAATTGTGAAGAACTCACCCTGATATGGCAGTAAAAATTAAAGAAGTTTTAAAGCAGATTAATGACGGTTTTCTTGTGACATTAGTGTACCCTCAGTGGATTTCCAATATTGTCCCAATACCAAATAAAGCTAGAAAAGTTCACATGTGCATTGATTATAGAGATTTAAATAGAGATAGCCTAAAAGATGATTTTTCATTACCGCATATTGATATGTTGGTTAATAGTACAACAAAATTCAAAGTTTTCTCGTTCATAGACGGATTTTATGGATATAATCAAATTAGAATGGCTCTTGAGGACATGGAAAAAACAACATTTATCACACCCTGGGGAACATTATGTTAAAGAGTGATACCCTTCGGTTTGAAGAACGCTGGTGCAACGTACCCGAGGGCTATGACAACCCTATTCCATGATTTGATGCACAAGGAAATTGAGGTATATGTTGATGATATGATTTCCAAATCACCTACCGAAGAAGGGCATGTAGAAGATTTGTTGAAGTTGTTTAAGCGTTTGAGGAAGTATCGTCTCCGTTTGAATCCAAACAAATGCACCTTCGGTGTCCGATCAAGGAAGTTGTTAGTTTCATTGTCAGCCAAAAAGGAATTGAAGTTGACCCTGATAAATTCAAAGCAATTCAAGAAATTCTCGCGCCAAGAACTGAAAAGCAAGTTAGAGCCTTCCTTGGACGTCTAAATTTCATTTCCAAATTCATTTCCCATATGACTGCAACGTGTGAACCGATCTTTAAGTTGTTAAAGAAAGATCAAGGTTGTGTGTGGACAGATGATTGCCAAAGGGAATTTGAAAGTATTAAATAGTATCTGCTTGAACCTCCTATCTTGCTTCCTCCCGTTGAAGGAAGACCAATGATCATGTATCTGATAATGTTAGATAATTCTATTGGTTGTATTTTGGGACAACAAGATGAAATAGGAAAGAAAGAATATGGCATTTATTATCTCAGCAAGAAGTTTACTAACTGTAAGTCGCGGTATTCTATGCCAGAAAAGACATGTTGTGCTCTGGCCTGGGCGGGAAAGCGTTTGCAGCAATATATGTTGAATCATACTACTTGGCTGATTTCCAAAATGGATCTAATTAGGTATATTTTTGAAAATCCTACTCTTACTGGGAGAATAGCCCATTGGAAAATGTTGTTGTCTGAATATGGAATTGAATACCGTACTCCGAAGGCCATAAAAAGAAGTGTGTTAGCGTATTATCTTTCTCACCAACTGGTTGATGATTATCAGTCTGTTAAATATGATTTCCCTGATGAGGATGTTATGTTTCTGAAAGCGAAAGATTGTGATGAACCTTTTCCTGGGGAAGGTCCTGATCCTGAATCCCAGTGGGGTATGGTATTTGATAGAGCTGTGAGCGCTTATGGAAAAGGAATTGGCATTGTGATTGTCACTCCACATGGATCACACATTTCTTTTACTACAACGTTGACATTTGATTGTACCAATAATACGGCAGAGTATGAGGCTTGCATCATTGGTCTCGAGGAAGCCATTGATCTCAGAATCAAAGTTCTAGATGTATATGGTGATTCAGCTTTGGTAGTTAATCAGATTAAAGGAGAATGGGATGCTCGTCACCCTGGCTTGATCCTTTACAAAGACTATACTAGGAAATTATTACCCTTATTTAACAAAGTTGAATTCCATCATATTCCTAGAGATGAAAATCATATGGAAGATGCTTTGGCGACTCTGGCTTCTATGTATCAAGTGAATACTTGGAACAATGTTCCTCGTATCACAGTGCAACTTTTGGATAGACCGGCTCATGTGTTTGCAGCAGAGAAAGTGTCATATGAAAAACCTTGGTATTATGATATCAAGCATTTTCTCCAGACTCAGGAATACCCGGCTGGTGTGTCAAATAAACATAGAAAGACATTGAAAAGGTTGGCAAGCAGCTTTTTCCTCAACGAAGATGTGCTATACAAAAGAAATTATGACATGGTCTTGCTCAGATGCGTGGATATACATGAAACAGACATATTGATGCATGAAGTCCATGAAGATTCCTTTGGTACTCGTGCCAATGGACATACGATGGCAAAGAAGATGCTTAGATCAGGTTATTATCGGTTGACAATGGAATCTGACTGTTAATAATTTGCAAAGAAGTGCCATAAGTGTCAGATTTATGCTGACAAAATCCATGTTCGTCTGACACTTCTCAATGTTATTTCTTCCCCATGGCCCTTCTCTATGTGGGGTATTGACATGACTGGAATGATTGAACCTAATGCGTCAAATGGACATCATTTCATCTTGGTGGCAATTGACTACTTCACCAAATGGGTGGAAGCAGCTTCATATGCTAATGTCACTAAGCAGGTGGTGCTGCGCTTCATCAAGAATAATCTCATATGTCGGTATGGTGTGCCAAGCATGATTATCACCGATGACGGCTCAAATCTAAATAGTAAGATGATGACAGAACTTTGCAAACAGTTCAAGATTGTCCACCACAATTCATCTCCCTATAGGCCAAAGATGAATGGGGTTGTTGAAACTTCTAATAAGAACATCAAGAAGATCATTCAGAAAATTGTTGTTACTTACAAAGATTAGCATGAGATGCTCCCTTTTGCTTTGCATGGGTATTGAACGTCTGTCTGCACTTCAACAGGGGAAACCCTGTTCTCTCTTGTGTATTGCATGGAAGCAGTTCTCCCCGTTGAGGTTGTGATTCCCTCTTTACGTGTGATAATAGAAACTAAGTTGTTAGAGGCTGAATGGGTCCAAAATAGGTTTGACCAGTTGAATTTGATTGAAGAGAAAAGAATGACGGCCTTGTGTCATGGCCAACTATACCAGAAGATAATGAAGAAAGATTTTTATAAGAAATTCAATCCTCGTGAATTCAGAGAAGGCGACCTCGTGCTTAGAAAGATTGTGTCTTTCAACGCTGATTCTAGGGGCAAGTGGACTCCCAATTTTGAAGGCCCATATGTTGTCAAGAAAGCCTTCTCTGGCGGTACATTGATTCTTGAAACAATGGATGGTGAGTAGTTCCCACGTCCTGTGAATGCTGATGCAGTCAAGAAATACTTCACCTAGAAAAATAAAAGAACAGATCGCTAAGACGAAAACCTGAAAGGGCGGCTTAGGAGAATAGGAGTGTCTCGGTAGGATGAAAACCCAAAAGGGCGGTCTAGGAAAAAATTAGAGACAAATAGAATAAATTTTCCCGGTAGGTTGAAAACCCGCAAGGGCAACCTAGGAAAAATTTAGGGATTTCTTGGCAAGTAACTGCATTAGACAAGACTTGATCATTGAAGCAACAATCTTCTTGAATCCTCACCACTCTTCAATCGAAGTCGTTGCTCAGGAATTCAAAGTTTTTAGGGAGAATAGTGGTCATTTTATTTCAATGTATCTTTTCCAATATATATATTACCATTTTCCAAAATTTGTAATCATTTATGGAGTCTCGCCATTCGCAGACTACCATTCTATTAATAAAGTTTGAGCTTTTATCCAATTCTTTACAATTCTTATCTTGTACGGCTTACAAAGACTTCATTTATTATTGATAGTAATTTTCAAAGAAATTCTTATTTTTAAAGTAATTTTCAACTTACAATTCTTATTTTAAAAAGAATTTACAAATTACTTCTTGCTTTAGATTTTGTGATTCAAGGAGAGCAAAAATAGTGACTCCAAGGATGGACAAACTCTGAAATTTTGGAAGTATGAATCCCTTAGGAAAGGCTCTCCCAGGTCACTTTTGCTGGTTTGAGTATGATTTTCTTGTGCTTCTTAGATAATTGAAAATGATACTAATCGATGTATGGTACAGTATTGGGTTTGTAATCCCATTTTCCCCAGTCAAGTCCCGGTTCATTTTGATTTCAGGTTTGCATGGTCTAAGGTCTCTATCTCGTTTTCTCTAATGAGGCAAGCAGACAAGGGCAATGTCTTTTCTAAGAAATGTTGAAATAGTTATCAAATTTTGGGGTTTTCTCCCGCTAAGTGTTGGATTTAATTTAAAATCCCCATATGTTTCATTTCTTGTTGTTATATTTGACTTCTTAAATCCTCGGATAAGGCTATCCCCATGAAGTTTCATAATTATCCCTAGAGAAGTTGGTGCAATCCTCGCTCTCAGTATTGAAGAATGTATCTTGGTTTCCCATCGGCGATATGTTATTGCCCTCCCCGATGAAGTCAGTACAACATCCGCAGTTGATGTCTCAACAATATCGTATTGTTTCCCCCATTGAAATTAGTATCACAATCCCTAGTAGAACTACAGACCGTGAAACATTTTTTTCCCCATTGAAGTTTGTGTGATATTCCCCGGTGAAGCCTGGAGCAGGATGTTATACCCCGATATCTATGCTGATTTATTGTTATGATTTGATTATTTTCGATTATGTTCCTTCCCAGTGGAGTTAATCCATGGAGTAAGAATGTTTTTCCTCAGTCGGTGCTTACTTTCTCATGAAATTTTCATCTTGGATGTGTTTTAGCCGAGTATTGACTATACCCAAGTTGGTTTTGTCTGGTTATCCCCAGTGTTATATGTCTGTTTTGTCAGCATACACATGTTAACATTCATACATTCATACATACATCATGCATAGTTGAATTTAGAAAATCATTTCTCATTTGCATTCATTAATATTTTGTTGACATATTACTTTATTTTGAAGAGTTGTGTTATCCTCTCTCCAATAGAGTGTCAACCTTAAGCAGAAAGTATATCCTTGTGGAAGATTTTTTTTTTATCCTTCCTATTCAACCCATTGTCTGGATGGAATGTGGTTCCCTCTTGAGTTTATTTCTCATGAGATGTTATTTTGATTGACTGTTTCATTTCGATTTATTTCTGGTTTGAATGGGTGGTCCCCAGCAGTATTATTATTTTGATTTCGGCAAGCTTTGAGCCCCGGTTTGAGAATGTGCATTTATTTTAAACATGAAGATCTTTATCTCCTCAGCAGGAATATATTGGCATTTCCCCAGGAAGTCCTATTACTTTCCTCAGGAAGCCATATTTCTTTCCCCAGGAAACCATATTTCTTTCCCTAGGAAGCCATGTTTCTTTCCCCAGGAAATCATTATTGCAATTCTTTCTCGTAACAGCAAGCAACATGTCTCTTTATTTGAGCAACCTATACTTCCCCAGTAAATCTGTCAGTTCCCAGAGAAGATTTAGATTTGTTACTCCAATGAATGGTAGCCTTGTCATTATGGAAGGTAGTTTGTTGCTGAGATTTGTTACTCCAATGAATGGTAGCCTTGTCATTATGAAAGGTAGTTCGTTGCTGAGATTTGTTACTCCAATGAATGGTAGCCTTGTCATTATGGAAGGTAGTTTGTTGCTGAGATTTATTACTCCAATGAATGGTAGCCTTGTCATTATGGAAGGTAGTTTGTTGTTGAGATTCGTTACTCCAATTAATGGTAGCCTTGTCATTATGGAAGGTAGTCCGTTGCTGAGATTTGTTACTCCAATGAATGGTAGCCTTGTAATTATGGAAGGTAGTTCATTGCTGAGATTTGTTACTCCAATGAATGGTAGCCTTGTCATTATGGAAGGTAGTTTGTTGCTGAGATTTGTTACTCCAATGAATGGTAGCCTTGTCATTATGGAAGGTAGTTCATTGCTGAGATTTGTTACTCCAATGAATGGTAGCCTTGTCATTATGGAAGGTAGTTCGTTGTTGAGATTTGTTATTATGATGAATGGTAGCCTTGTCATTATGGAAGGTAGTTCATTGTTCATATTTGTTACTCCGTTGAATGGTAGCCTTGTCATTAAAGAAGGTAGTTTGTTGTTAAGATTTGTTAGTCCAATGAATGGTAACCTTGTCATTATGGAAAGTAGTTTGTTGTTGAGATTTGTTATTCCTATGAATGGTAGCCTTTTCATTATGGATGGTGGTTTGTCGTTGAATTTCTATTGCTCTAAAGAGGTTCGTTTGTTCCCAGTCGGGAGCACTGATGCTAATCATCCCCCCCCCCCCCCCCCCCCCTAATATTTGTATTTAGAGGTATTATCTTACCTCTTCTTTCCCAAGTGGGTCGATGTTTATTTTTGAAATCTCCTCTGTGAGTGGATAGTTCACAGTCATCTGTTGATCACAGTTATCCTCTATCTTCTCTCTAAGCTTTACTCCAATAAATTCAGGTCTCTTGTTCACCAGTGATTTATTTTTCTGGTCAGGTTTTCCATTTGATCTTTGTTTTTATTTTCTATATCCCTAGTGAGGTCTTGTGTCATTTTTGTAGTTGTTCATTTGCATTCATAATCATAAGCACTGCATGGCATCTTAGGGCCAAAAATAGGGCTTGTTTTATATTTAAGTATCTTCAATCGCGTCGACACGAAGATTTTTTTTAATCTTTTCATCTACGGATAGAAGAAACTTAAATAAGGGCAGTTGTTGTACCCCAATTTTTGCCCCTAAGATTCATCTATCATCTCATACCATCACAATGCAACAAGATCACACACTAGAGTTTGGTTCTTCTCCTTATCTTTAGCTTTGCTCATGGAGAATCACCAAGCACCTTGACTTGTATTTTGTGATCACCTATGTTTTGTATTTATTAACTTTTAACTAATAAATACAATGTATGTTTTCCCTAATTATGGATATCATAGGTGAAAGCAACACCTTCTGGCAAGTTGATCCATAGGTTCATGAGTTTATTTCCATGCCTTCTTCAACAAAGCTTTGTTGAGATTCAAGCTTAATTATTGAAGATATTTTGAAATAATATCATGACAAAGTCTATTATGATTCATCATGCCTCAAGTTGTCAAAAATAGTTCAAAGGTACAAGGGTTGATTGAAGAAGTTTGACCTAGTTGGACAAGTCTTTGGTTTCATTGATCACAAGTGCATATCTCCACCATTTCTCAAGATTTGGAAGTGGTTTTGGTTTTTATGGTTTCTCCTTATCATCCTCAACAACTTCCATTTACATGACAAAAGTATTTGTGCAAGAAAGTTGATCAAAATTGCAAAGGTTTCCTAAGGCATTTTTTACTCTAGGAGTATGGGTTTTGAACTTCAAAGGGGCATAACTTGCTCATCTTTTGGTATTTTTGTTTGACTCTAAAGACATACTTCTCTTTAAAGGGATATAAACAAATTAATTCAAAATTTTCAAGGAAATTTTGTGAGGAAGATACCTAATGGTGAAGAAAGATTACAAGTCCTCTAAACAAACCATAAAATTCCCATACATGACTTCAAAAGATCATAACTTGGTCAATTTCTATCACCTTGATTCCATTCTTTTTCCAAATTGATCTTAAAGATATGAACTTCAACCCTTATTTTAAGTTCAAAGTGTGAAAATGAATGGAAGATTCCCTAAGGATCCAAAATATTATAGGTCATTTTATGAATTTTTGCCAATTTCAACAAGTCATAACTTTCTCAATTTTTGGAGATTTTGAATGGTTCAAGATCAAAATGTCATTCTAGAGATCTAATTTATGCCATATTTTTTGGTCAAGAGAATAATTCAAAGGGAAGGCCATGTTTGGATGCAAGACATTATAGGTCATTTTTGAAGAAAAACTTAGAAATTTTATAAGTATAGAAAGTCAACCTCTTTTTCTCAACTTTGACTCATCACAATTTTCAGCTCAAGCATCCATTTAATTCCATTCTTTGCACATTATAAAGCTTGTGATATCATCCTTATAAAGCTTCAAGAATCATGTCCTAAGACTCCTTGAACTGAGAATTCCATTGATTTGAACTTGGTAACTTGAAACTGAAATTTCTTCAAAAGTCTGAATTTGAAATCCTTGATTTAGCTTCTAAATACATTTTTTATGCGCGCTTTGGCTTCTAAACGTGTATAGTGAACCTCCATAAGTGATTAGCTTATTAAAACACAAGGTTAGGATGAATTTTGATCAAATTACAAGTTACACTTTTCTTGTTTGCGACTTCACACGATTTCCCTCCAAACTTCATCATTTCACACGCTTGAGCATTCAATCAGCTTCCCTATAAATAGATGATCATCCCTCATTCATTTTCTCAAGCTTAGAGAGCCATAATCACCCTGCCAAACTTCCTCTTAAACTCAATTTTCTGCAACTTCGAATTTGCTCTTACAATCTTTCTCATTCATTTTTCTTTGTCAATTCACCTTCCTTGAACCTCACTGAAGCTACCAGAAGAAGAATTAATCTCTAACACTTCCTAAATTGTGCTAGCCAAGTCCAGTTTCAGAGCTATGCAACTTAACTTCAATAGGTAGATTCCTCCACCAATTCTCTCAAACTTTGATACTGTTATGAAACTCTCATCATCCTGATTCTAGTCGCAACACTTGTTTTCAACTGGAAGTACGTTTTGGTCATGAAATTTCAAATCCCTTTTCAAAACATATTTTCAAAAATGGTTGAGCTACAGTTTATATAAATTTTTCGCAAAGGTGCCACTGAAATCGTCTTGAAGAGACAAAGCAAATTTTACAGTTTCTGGAACCTGGAGATTCGTTGGTTGGAGGTTGAAGATGATCAACGTGTCATCTATCAACCAATGAATGCGTGCCACACATTTTTTAAAATTCGATTTAAATAAATGATTCCATGCTTTATTCAATAAAGACCATGATATGCACAACACGTCTGATCCATTGGATTATCTTACTAACGTGTTTCAACTCTCATCCATTGGTCCACATTTTTTTGACTTTATTTTATTTTCTGATTTTTATATTTAAATTGTTTTAAACTTCAAAAAATCATAGAAAATTCATTTTTACTTCAAAAAATCTGAAACAATTATGAAGAATACTTTTGATTTTTCTCTTTTTGATTATTATTTTTTCACAATTTTATTATGTTTTGATATTTTTTATACTTTTTCACATTATTTGAATTGTTTTAAATGTTTAAAAATACTTTTCTTAATTTTTAAATTTTGAAGAAAAAAAATATGGAAGGATCCAATAACCTTTTGACAAATATTGGTGACCTCATTTTATTTTTATTTCCGACTTTACTATTTTTCACAATTTTTGGTTTGTTTTGCCTATTTCTTTTAATTTTAAAAATAGTTTCTGACTTTAAAAAATTACCAAAATTTTTATATAAATATTTGAGCTTATTTTTTATTTTTCTATGGTCTTAGTTGATTTTTCTTGGATGTTTTGAATACAATTGTTATTTCCCCCCTTTATTTTCATTTAAAAATAATTTTAAAAATCTTTTCCTTTATTTTAAAATACTATTTTATTTTGTATTATATTCTGGATGATCTTGGACTATGAAATTTTGATCATAAGCTTTATTAACATCATTGGATCCATGGTGTTGAGTTTGACTCCACAAAAAATGGATGAATGATTTTAATAATAGTTTGATTAAATTTTTGGTTAAAATGTGGTTTAATTCTTACCTCATCCTTCTTCATCTTACCCCCTTCTTATTATACTAAATGTTATTGGAGAATGATTTCCATATCATTTCTCAAAACATATGGTACATAGATTGTTATTGATCGACCTCAAAATAGGTGGGACTTCTATATAAGTCCACTTATGATTGCTTAACATAGCGCTAAATTTTGTCCCGATTTGAGAAAATGATCATTCGTGGCCCAAACCCATGTTTGTAAGCCCAAGTATATTAATTTGAACCCTTTGATCCAATAACCTTGAGATTCATTGTTAGGAGGCTTAGGTCCTACCAATCCTCCAATGAATTTTCATCAATTTTGGTCAAATTGGATCACTTAAACATCATTGATCATTTATTGTTGCCTTAAGATTTAAATGAATGATATTGTTGTACCCCAAAATTTTCCCTCCCTTTTCTCAAGATATTTCCCACAAAGATCTTCAATTATTCAAGCTTGCATGAATATTGACTAGGTTAAGCCATCTCTTCAACATTGATGCCACAAATTAGGGTTTGAGTTTGCACAAGGAAAATTTTACTTCTAATATTTAAAATGACTTTCATGGATCATTATGGACCCTCAAGATTGCTCCTGTCAAGTTTCAAGTCTTGGATCACAAAATTGCTCAGTCAATTGATCAGGTGGTCTAAAATCAATTGTATTGGGTAAAAAGTCAACCATGGTCAACCTACAGTCAAACTTCAAGATTTTGGACCAATATCAACATTTAGAAGTCATATTTATCATTTTATTAAGATTGGATCACAATTCTCCAAGAAAATTATTCAAAACATCAAAAGGGCAAAATGGCCAAAATTAGGGTTTGGACTGAGAATGATCGATCTTTGACTTTTGACCTAGTACACGACTTATTGGTTTGAAACATGATCTCAAGGATTCAAGTACATCATTTTGACCTAATCTCATATTTCAATTCATCTCCCAAGATCAGTAGATTGATAGATGAAATTTGGTCAACTGATGAAAAAAGTCAATTGTACACTGAAAAGTCAAACTTTGACTTTTTGATCAAATTTTAGTTTCAAATATCAGATTTCATCAAGACATTCAAAATATGAAATTTGATCATCAAGAAATCAAGAAAGTCAAAATTCATTTTGAAAAGTCAAACTTTGCAAGACTTAGAAATTTTTCTAAGTGTTTTTTATACATGTTAATTTCATTACTTCATGACATATTTTCACCATAATTCAAGATAATTTAAGTTGTTACAAGTTTTCAAGTAACCAACAAGGCTGCATTTTTAAGTTAAAAATTGCAAGTTGCAAATCCTAAGCTTTGTCTTGTTTGAACTTTTCCCTTTGGCTCAATACTCAAACTTTGCCACTATGTTGTCTATAAATATGTCTTGTCTTTGTTACAAGCTGCATTAATCTGTCCACAAAACCAGAACTGCATCATGCTACATATCCTGCTGTCCAAAACCTGCATAGTAATGCCAAGAAAACTATCAAAAACCTGCTCCAAAACCTGCAATGATGCCCTGAAAAATGCATCATATCAGTCCCATATTTGCACAAACCTAGCACATAAGAGGTGCATCTAAAAAGAAATGAAACAGTGTACCCAAACAGTTCAAAAACTTATTTATTTCCCTCCTAAATTTCAGCCAATTTCATCTATAAATAAGTTGTTTCACAACACACAAAAAGGAAGAGTTTTTTTGAGATAAAAGAGGGAAGAGAAAAAAGAAGATTTGGAAAAACCTAGGATAATTCTTTGTAAACTATGCTCATCTACTTTCCTTCACAAAACAAAACAGAGAAACAGAAAAAACCTCAACCCATTGTTCAACCTTGCAAGCTTTCCCCTAAACCTACTATCCAAACACTTCATATACATGACATAGAAATTTTTCAAACACAAGAACATTTTTGTAATACCATTATCATCACCTTCCAAACACAAACAAAAATAGCATTTTGCAAAATGACTAGGTTGGAGAAATTCGGGAATTTTGTGGCACAGAGCAAGGATTGGAGAAACTTTAAGAAGGTCCAAAGGAGCTTGTTCAATCATCACTTCGCACCTGGAGGCATCCGTACATATTCTAAAGTTTTCGCTTCGAGAGGTAAACTTTTTTCCAAATTGTGATATCTTTATCCATACATCATTTTCTTTTTGTGTTCAACAGATATATAAATAAATACAGATCAAAATTTGTTATATATATTTACAGAACTATTTTGTGTAAACAATGTATTATTCTGGATAAATACTTAATTTATTAATAATTTGTAGTTTGTAACGAGTTAAAAAAATTATCAATCTTACCCTTCGATGTTATTGATAAACCGAGAGGTATGATGCACTAGTTTTGAAAATATTAAAATTTGAAAAGTTGGGGTTCGAACCCATATGTATAAGCATTTTCCCCTTAGTGTTTTAAAAACTGAGGGGTAAAGTTGATACTTTTCATGACGCCATTCATAAAATCGACTTTGTAGACAATATTAAATGCATTTTGCATCTCAGGTGAAACGTGTCATTTGTAGTAGTGTTACCTCAAAACATGTTTTGACCATGCTTTAGAATTGATTGAGTTGAAGAATGGTGGTGCATACTCAGCGGTGTTGCCTGATTTGGTGGTGCAAACTCAGTTTCTTCTTGTATCAAAGGCATTGACAGTTTGCATGTAGTCTTGTTGTGTCCATTCATTAAGAAGTTTCCCAAAAAGTACAACGCATTGAAAAACATCACAGAGGTAACTTTATTAAAGATGAACAACTTTGCTAACATCATTAGAATCCTTTTGTTGGTTGAGATCAACTCTGATATGAATAAAAAATTTCTTTAATAATAATGAAAACAATCTTAAAATAAAAAAAAAAGACAATAGTTATTCAAAGTAGATTCAACAAACCAAAAGTGGTTATTTGCTAAACTTTTTCCTCCTAGGCGATATGTTCCATAAGAAAAATAAGATGCAAGATTAGCTCTGGCTAGTTTTGTCTTTCCACATAATAAAATTCATGTAATGCAATCAACCAATTGTGAAAGCATTAGAAAGTATGTTGATGTATGTAACATTTTCAAAGCAAATTAAGTAACAAATATGGATAAATGCTTTCTACCCCCCTGCCATATAGCCGTGTTTTGATTTACTCCCCCTTAAGAATTTTTTTTGTGATCTCCCCTTAACAAACCAAGATTCCTTCACCATACCCCCCTAGCATTATTCTAGACAGAATATTTCTTTTGTGGTGTCCCATGTGGCTTTCTTTAATTTTTTTTAAATCCACAACATATTTTATTTTCTTATTATTTTAATATAGAAAGGAATTAAGAAAAAACAAACCTAAAATTTTTTCCACAACCAAGATTTGTACTCGCTACCATTAGGTTGGGAAGCGAAACAACCACCCACTGACTACATGCTTTCTGTTAAGCTTAAATTCCTCAAAATCAATTAATATAACACAAACCTGTTACGTTCTTTCCATGTCCATAATAATTTCATCTTTACCAAAAAAATGGATGAGAAATTGTGTTATAGTTCTCAACTCATTCACATGTTACATTGTTTTCCTCTTCTTTGATTTTCTAGATGTTGTTTTACGCATTATCTATGGACATCATCTTCCCTATATACGCCTCTTCTTCCCTAATTTGAAAACACTAACCTTCCTTTCAAAATAAATAGTAACGAATCAATAGAACTGCACTGAATTATTTTCCAAGAACAGTCAAGACAGCAGGCTGCGAAATTCAAAGTCACCAATTTTATCATCCATGTGGTTCAGAACTAAAGAATGTTTTGTCTGTTCAAGTGTTTAGATGGAATCTACTGTGATGTTCTTCTTCTAGCAAAGCCAACAGTTTGTTTTCTCGAAATTTCTACTAATCATAGTAAGTTAAATTCATAATCTCAAAGGACCGCTGGCGTTTATTCATCACTGACTATTTCTTCAAATCAAACCTCGTTGAAGATTTTTCTAATGCGGAGATGCTGGTAAGCATAAACATTTTATGAAAATGCTCTTGTTATTGTAATGGTTGTTTGGGAAATCTGAATTTTTTCAGAAATTAGGTTATATTTCTGGATCTGATGGGTGAATCAAAGGGGGGTATGTTTGTGGATCCGATGGGTGAATCATTGATGGATGTATTTATGAATTCCATGGGTGATTATATGAAGGATATATTTGTTTTATTTCCATGGGTGAATTCCATTGTGTGATCGGTGGAAATAGAACTGACTGTTTTTAGCTGGTTTTGCGAAATGTCGCGGAAGCAAGAGTCGCCACCGTCTTTTATTTTCTCCAACATGGACAGGACAAAAGCACAGCAAAATTCCTTATGAGAACTTTTCTCGGTTCGGGAGGTAGATTTATAGAAAGGGAAGGTGTTAGCACCCTTTCTATCCATGGTTATCCACGGGCTCTTAGATACTTGCTCTTATGTTTTCAAAATGTTTGCTTTTCAAAATGTGAGTGGGTTTGAAAAAGTTTCTTTGAAAGATTTCTGAATAACTCTTGTATCTGTCCTCAAGAGTGTTTGAAAAATTTGTTTTGAAAGCTTTTGGAAGTGTCAGTGTGAAAAGATTTTTGATTTGTTTTTTAGAGAGCAAGTACCCATGAGTCATCTACCTACCCTAAGGAATTAGGCTGTGTAAAAGTCCTTAAGGTAGTGCCATCCCACCATTGAGAGGTAGGTAGCACCACCGTTGGAGGTGTTCGGGTCAATTCGATTATAGGGACAGTGTGGTCACCGAAGCAACAGTTAGGACACCTTAGAAGTAACCCTAATGTCCTAGATCCTTTTTAATCCGAGGCAACCGTTTCGAGGCAACTGTTTCGAGGCAACTGGATCTTGGACATAAGAGCGACCGCTAAAACGTCCTATACTTGACGACCACGTTTCGAAGGCAACGAGTGAGGCGTACCCTAGAAGTGGTGTGTGTATTGTGTGTTGTTTTCATGTTATGTTTATCTTGGATTGGGCAATCGTGAGCTATGAGTTGTTTTTAATTACCATACATTCTTTCATGCGAGTTTAGCAGTTAGGAGTGCGGAAAATTAAAAGACGGAAAGATAAAAGCTACGCTATTACAAGGCGCGGGTCTATACATCGCCAAAATACAAAGACCCGTTTTTGATAAAAATGCGGAAAGTAAAAACAAACAGTAAACCTAATTACTATTACATTCCTTGAACAGTTACATAATAATCAATAAGAAAATAATGCGCGAAAAGAATTAAAATCAGGACGTCCGAGGGTTTTGACCCTTTGCTTGAAATTAAATTAAATTAAAGCCTAATTAATTATTTAATTAAAGAAAAGAAAGTGTGTTTTTTATGTTTTTGTATTTAATGAAATAAAGAAAATAAAATCAAGTGAAAACCCTAATTCTAAGTCTATTTTAATTATTAAGAAAATATTAAAGTTAACCTAATTTAAGCTAATTAATTAATTTACATTTATGCACAAGATTAATAGTAATTAATAATGATAATAATAATTAATTAAGGAAAACAAAAAAAATGTCAAAACCTAATTCTATGTATTTTTATTAATTAAGAAAAGTATTAGGATTTAAACCTAAATTAAACTAAAGTTAATTGTTAACATTTATTTACGAAAATAAATTAGTGATGAAATTAATAAATAATTAAATATATTTTACAATTTTGATTTTCTGTTTTTTATTAGGAAAATTAATTTGAGGTGAAATAATAATAATAATTAAAGTAATTAAAAGAAATTCAAAAGAAAAGAAAATTAAATTGAATATGCAAACCAAGGGGGGTGTCTGGCCCATGTGGAGGTGAACTTTGAGGAATTCTGGCCCATTAGCACAAGGCCTCGTTGACTTTCAGGATTGTGCACATGCTGTCTGACTTGGGTACACCATGGAATTCACCTTCTGGCCTTCAGATTGCTCATCAAGGCCACTTGGCAAGCATAGGCGTGGGGCTCATGGTAGGGCGTTGGATGAGGCACTGCACTAGAATACATTAGAACAAAAAATATCAATTATATGGGGGGACCTGGGAATCGAACCCAGGTCCCTATGCTTGCAAGACACGTCCTCCACCATCTGAGCTACCAAGCGCGTTTGTATACATAATAATAAAGAAATATAATATATGAAAAGTGCCCATTATGCTGAAACATTAAAAAACGCGCTAAGGTTTAAACTCCCCAATCACATGATGCCACGCCCATCTTCTTCCTCGTTTTCACCTGCAACATGAATAAGATAGCGGGGGTTTTAAACCCCCACAAAGCAAAAGTCCAGAAAATAGCGATTAGAGCTGTAAACCATATAAAAAAGCGCGAGGGTCTCAATGGATTCGTCTTGTTGCAACGAATTCGTCCATACAGGTTTGGAGGTCCAATTTTACCATACAAGGAAAACCCCAATATGGAAGCTCTGAAACTCTAATATTCTTCAATGGTGGATTTCGATTTAGGAAGATTTAGCACAATTAAACTATATCAACAACTTCAGGAAGGTGTCAGCAACATAAATCAATAATCAAAACATAGCAATGATGCATAGAAATTAGAATTTGATTATGGAAATATTTGTTAAAATCGTGACTCTGTTCTACCGTTTCCTTGGGTATGAGAGCTTGTTCTTGATGATAGTAGCTTCCTGGAGACTCAGGCAATGTGATTGAATCCTTTTTAGGCTTTGAAACGCGCTGCAAGTATGAAATCAGTTTCACAAATTTCTTTTGTTTTTTGCAATTTGGTTATGGAATATTAGCAGCTTTCACGTGTGTCCAACTTTAGGGTTAGCTTATGCCTTTGTATGTGAAAGAATTTAGGTCAAAACCTTGGCCCAAAAGTCCATGAATTAATGTTTGCAATCTTTGATTTTTAATCATGAAATTTTCAATATTTTTCAATGAAAACCTTGCCAAATATTGATGATTTTCCTTGTTTGATTGAGAAACGACTTTGCCAGCTTGCCCTGATCAGATTTGCTCCACCAAAGGATCCAAAACATATCTTTTTTTTTTAATTTTCCTATAATTAAAACCAATTAAATGAATTAATAATAATAATAATTCAATTAATTAATTAAAAATAAGAAAATAAGTTATTTTGAGCTCAATGGGTCGTGCATAGGCTTTGGGTAATGATTCAAGAAAGAATTTGAGGCCCATTAGCAAATTTGAAGCTTTTTAGGCAAAGTTGACTTTTGAAAGTTCCCAAACATTTCCCAACTTCTCCAATGCATATCTTACTCAATTTTGAAGCTATGACCATGTTCTTGGACATTTTGGAAAGGTCTTGAAGTCCTCTAACCAATGCCTTTTGTCCCATGTCATTTTGATTTACCAATCTCAAGTTATGGTCTTTGACTTAAAGTGCCTTTTTGTTGACTTTTGAAAATGACCTATAATGTTGAAATTGATAACTTTTTGTGAGGGCATTTCTTGGACTTGGAGTGTGAAGATGAGTTATAGGAAATATCACCCCCTTCAAAATGAGCATTGGATGAGATTTTTCTGATAAACCATGAAGAAGTTATGTCTTGGTCAATTTGCAGTTGACTTTTCAGCTGTCCAAAAATAGAAAGTTTTGCATCTTGAGACTTTTTGCGCCATGCTTGTGGAATCATGATCAAGACTTGATCAAATGATGATTGTGGCTTCAAAATAAGATGTTGACCAAAAATTTTGACTTTTGACTGTCAAATGACCATTTTACCCCTGCAGTTGACTGTGAAGCAATTAGGGCTTTTGACTGTGCAACTTGATGCTGTGAGTCTTGAAACTTGACATATGGATGCTTGACAATGTATATAGGCATATAGGACTTGATTGGACCCTTGAAAACCTCAATTTCTTTGCAAGAACCAAAACCCTAATTTTGACTGTGTTAGGAGGCAATTGGACTGTGTAACCCTTGAGAGATTTTGAATCATCTGGAGATTGATCTTGCCAAATCTTGAAGGATATGGGAGGGAAAATTTTGGGGTAAAACAGTTGCCCCTGTTCAATCTTCTTAGACCTGAGGATGTAGATTGGCTGGCGTGCCTTTCGTAATCCGAAGGTGGAAGATGATTGAACACTAAAGTGCCCAGAAATTTGCACTCACATAGTAGAATGTCAGCAGCGTGATGGCGGGAATGGGCTTACGGATGCCATTTGGAGAGCGGGTGGATAGGAGGATGGGCTTATAGATGCCATCTGGAGGTGTCGATCGCGTAAGAGATTCCTTAGCGAGAACTTGCGTACCTGAAAAAGAAAGATAATTACCTGGCCTGTTACAGGGGTTGATCTTCAAACTCTTCATGTGAATGTGCCCTGGATGGATACAGGTATCGAATCTTCAATCAGTTACTCACAGATGTGCCCTGGCTAGATACAGGAATCGAATCTGGAAATAATCGTCAACAGATACGCCCTGGCTGGATACAGGAATCGGATCTTCAAACTCTTCAGTCGTGCCCTGGTAGGATACAGGAATCGAGTCTGGAAAATAGTCGTCAACAGATACGCCCTGGCTGGATACAGGAATCAGATCTTCAAACTCTTCAGACGTGTCCTGGCAGGATACAGGAATCGAGTCCAGAAAATAGTCGTCAACAGATACACCCTGGCAGGATACAGGAATCGGATCTTCAAACTCTTCAGACGTTCCCTGGCAGGATACAGGAATTGAGTCCGGAAAATAGTCGTCAACAGATACACCCTGGCAGGATACAGGAATCGGATCTTCAAACTATTCAGACGTGCCCTGGAAGGATACATGAATCGAGTCCGGAAAATAGTCATCAACAGATACACCCTGGCAGGATACAGGAATCAGATCTTCAAACACTTCAGACGTGCCCTGGAAGGATACAGGAATCGAGTCCGGAAAAATAGTCGTCAACAGATACACCCTGGCAGGATATAGGAATCGGATCTTCAAACTCTTCAGACGTGCCCTGGCAGGATACAGGAATCAAGTCCGGAAAATAGTCATCAACAGATACACCCTGGCAGGATTCAGTAATCGGATCTTCAAAATCTTCAAACGTGCCCTGGCAAGATACAGGAATCGAGTCCGGAAAATAGTCGTCAACAGATACGCCATGGCTAGATACAAGAATCGGATCTTCAAACTCTTCAGACGTGCCCTGGCTGGATACAGGAATCGAGTCCGGAAAATAGTCGTCAACAGATACACCCTGGCAGGATACAGGAATCAGATCTTCAAACACTTCAGACGTGCCCTGGCAGGATACAGGAATCGAGTCCGGAAAATAGTCGTCAACAGATACGCCCTGGCTGGATACAAGAATAGGATCTTCAAATTCTTCAGACGTGCCCTGACAGGATACAGGAATCGAGTCCTGAAATAGTCGTCAACAGATACACCCTTGCAGGATACAGGAATCGGATCTTCAAACTCTTCAGACGTGCCCTGGCAGGATACAGGAATCGAGTCCGGAAAATAGTCGTCAATAGATACACCCTGGCAGGATACAGGAATCGGATCTTCAAACTCTTCAGACGTGCCCTGGCAGGATACAGGAATCGAGTCCGGAAAATAGTCGTCAACAGATACGCCCTGGCTGGATACAAGAATCAGATATTCAAACTCTTCAGACGTGCCCTGGCTAGATACAGGAATCGAGTCCGGAAAATAGTCGTCAACAGATACACCCTGGTAGGATACAAGAATCGGATCTTCAAACTCTTCAGACGTGCTCTGGCAAGATACAAGAATCGAGTCCGGAAAATAGTCGTCAACAGATACGCCCTGGCTGGATACAGGAATCGGATCTTCAAACTCTTCAGATGTGCCCTGGCAGGATACAGGAATCGAGTCCGGAAAATAGTCGTCAACAGATACACCCTGGAAGGATACAGGAATCAGATCTTCAAACTCTTCAGACGTGCCCTGGCAGGATACAGGAATCGAGTCCGGAAAAATAGTCGTTAACAGATACACCCTGGCAGGATTCAGGAATCGGATCTTCAAACTCTTCAGACGTGCCCTGGTTGGATACAGGAATCGAGTCCGGAAAAATAGTCGTCAACAGATACACCCTGGCAGGATACAGGAATCGGATCTTCAAACTCTTCAGACGTGCCCTGGCAGGATACAGGAATCGAGTCCGAAAAATAGTTGTCAACAGATACACCCTGGCAGGATACAGGAATCGGATCTTCAAACTCTTCAGACGTGGTTCTGGATGGATACAGGAATCGAGAAAGGAAAATAGTCGTCAACAGATACACCCTGGCAGGATACAGGAATCAGATCTTCAAACTCTTCAGACGTGCCCTGGCAAGATACAGGAATCGAGTATGGAAAATAGTCGTCAACAGATACGCCCTGGCTGGATACAAGAATCGGATCTTCAAACTCTTCAGACGTGCCCTGACAGGATACAGGAATCGAGTCCGGAAAATAGTCATCAACAGATACACCCTGGTAGGATACAGGAATCGGATCTTCAAACTCTTCAGACGTGCCCTGGCAGGATACAGGAATTGAGTCCGGAAAATAGTCGTCAACAGATACACCCTGGAAGGATACAGGAATCAGATCTTCAAACTCTTCAGACGTGCCCTGGCAGGATACAGGAATCGAGTCTAGAAAAATAGTCGTCAACAGATACACCCTGGAAGGATACAGGAATCAGATCTTCAATCTCTTCAGACGTGCCCTGGCAGGATACAGGAATCGAGTCCGGAAAAATAGTCATTAACAGATACACCCTGGCAGGATACAGGAATCGGATCTTCAAACTCTTCAGACGTGCCCTGCCAGGATACAGGAATCGAGTCCGGAAAATAGTCGTCAACAGATACACCCTGGCAAGATACAAGAATCGGATCTTCAAACACTTCAGACGTGCCTTGGCAGGATATAGGAATCGAGTCCGGAAAAATAGTCGTCAACAGATACACCCTGGCAAGATTCAGGAATCAGATCTTCAAACTCTTCAGACGTGCCCTGGCAGGATACAGGAATCGAGTCCGGAAAAATAGTCGTCAACAGATACACCCTGGCAGGATTCAGGAATCGGATCTTCAAACTCTTCAGACGTGCCCTGGTTGGATACAGGAATCGAGTCCGGAAAAATAGTCGTCAACAGATACACCCTGGCAGGATACAGGAATCGGATCTTCAAACTCTTATGACGTGCCCTGGCAGGATACAGGAATCGAGTCCGGAAAAATAGTCGTCAACAGATACACCCTGGCAGGATACAGGAATCGGATATTCAAACTTTTCAGACGTGCCCTGGCTGGATACAGGAATCGAGTCCGGAAAATAGTCGTCAACAGATACACCCTGGTAGGATACAAGAATCGGATCTTCAAACTCTTCAGACGTGCCCTGGCAAGATACAGGAATCGAGTCCGGAAAATAGTCGTCAACAGATACGCCCTTGCTGGATACAGGAATCGGATCTTCAAACTCTTCAGACGTGCCCTGGCAGGATACAGGAATCGAGTCCGAAAAATAGTCGTCAACAGATACACCCTGGCAGGATACAGAAATCGGATCTTCAAACTCTTCAGACGTGCCCTGGCAGGATACAGGAATCGAGTCCGGAAAAATAGTCGTTAACAGATACACCCTGGCAGGATTCAGGAATCGGATCTTCAGACTCTTCAGACGTGTCCTGGCAGGATACAGGAATCGAGTCCGGAAAAATAGTCGTCAACAGATACACCCTGGCAGGACACAGGAATCAGATCTTCAAACTCTTCAGACGTGCCCTGGCAGGATACAGGAATCGAGTCCGGAAAAATAGTCGTTAACAGATACACCCTGGCAGGATACAGGAATCGGATCTTCAAACTCTTCAGACGTGCCCTGGCAGGATACAGGAATCGAGTCCGGAAAAATAGTCGTCAACAGATACACCCTGGCAGGATTCAGGAATCGGATCTTCAAACTCTTCAGACGTGCCCTGGTTGGATACAGGAATCGAGTACGGAAAAATAGTCGTCAACAGATACACCCTGGCAGGATACAGGAATCGGATCTTCAAACTCTTCAGACGTGCTCTGGCAGGATACAGGAATCGAGTCCGGAAAATAGTTGTCAACAGATACACCCTGGCAGGATACAGGAATCGGATCTTCAAACTCTTCAGACGTGGTTCTGGATGGATACAGGAATCGAGTAAGGAAAATAGTCGTCAACAGATACACCCTGGCAGGATACAGGAATCAGATCTTCAAACTCTTCAGACGTGCCCTGGCAAGATACAGGAATCGAGTCTGGAAAATAGTCGTCAACAGATACGCCCTGGCTGGATACAAGAATCGGATCTTCAAACTCTTCAGACGTGCCCTGACAGGATACAGGAATCGAGTCCGGAAAATAGTCATCAACAGATACACCCTGGTAGGATACAGGAATCGGATCTTCAAACTCTTCAGACGTGCCCTGGCAGGATACAGGAATTGAGTCCGGAAAATAGTCGTCAACAGATACACCCTGGAAGGATACAGGAATCAGATCTTCAAACTCTTCAGACGTGCCCTGGCAGGATACAGGAATCGAGTCTAGAAAAATAGTCGTCAACAGATACATCCTGGAAGGATACAGGAATCGGATCTTCAATCTCTTCAGACGTGCCCTGGCAGGATACAGGAATCGAGTCCGGAAAAATAGTCATTAACAGATACACCCTGGCAGGATACAGGAATCGGATCTTCAAACTCTTCAGACGTGCCCTGCCAGGATACAGGAATCGAGTCCGGAAAATAGTCGTCAACAGATACACCCTGGCAGGATACAAGAATCGGATCTTCAAACACTTCAGACGTGCCTTGGCAGGATACAGGAATCGAGTCCGGAAAAATAGTCGTCAACAGATACACCCTGGCAAGATTCAGGAATCAGATCTTCAAACTCTTCAGACGTGCCCTGGCAGGATACAGGAATCGAGTCCGGAAAAATAGTCGTCAACAGATACACCCTGGCAGGATTCAGGAATCGGATCTTCAAACTCTTTAGACGTGCCCTGGTTGGATACAGGAATCGAGTCCGGAAAAATAGTCGTCAACAGATACACCCTGGCAGGATACAGGAATCGGATCTTCAAACTCTTATGACGTGCCCTGGCAGGATACAGGAATCGAGTCCGGAAAAATAGTCGTCAACAGATACACCCTGGCAGGATACAGGAATCGGATATTCAAACTTTTCAGACGTGCCCTGGCTGGATACAGGAATCGAGTCCGGAAAATAGTCGTCAACAGATACACCCTGGTAGGATACAAGAATCAGATCTTCAAACTCTTCAGACGTGCCCTGGCAAGATACAGGAATCGAGTCCGGAAAATAGTCGTCAACAGATACGCCCTTGCTGGATACAGGAATCGGATCTTCAAACTCTTCAGACGTGCCCTGGCAGGATACAGGAATCGAGTCCGAAAAATAGTCGTCAACAGATACACCCTGGCAGGATACAGAAATCGGATCTTCAAACTCTTCAGACGTGCCCTGGCAGGATACAGGAATCGAGTCCGGAAAAATAGTCGTTAACAGATACACCCTGGCAGGATTCAGGAATCGGATCTTCAAACTCTTCAGACGTGTCCTGGCAGGATACAGGAATCGAGTCCGGAAAAATAATCGTCAACAGATACACCCTGGCAGGACACAGGAATCGGATCTTCAAACTCTTCAGACGTGCCCTGGCAGGATACAGGAATCGAGTCCGGAAAAATAGTCGTTAACAGATACACCCTGGCAGGATACAGGAATCGGATCTTCAAACTCTTCAGACGTGCCCTGGCAGGATACAGGAATCGAGTCCGAAAAATAGTCGTCAACAGATACACCCTAGCAGGATACAGGAATCGGATCTTCAAACTCTTCAGACGTGCCCTGGCAGGATACAGGAGTCGAGTCGGAAAATAGTCGTCAACAGATACACCCTGGCAGGATACAGGAATCGGATCTTCAAACTCTTCAGACGTGCCCTGGCATGATACATGAATCGAGTCCGGAAAATAGTCGTCAACTGATACACCCTGACAAGATACAGGAATCGGATCTTCAAACTCTTCAGACGTGTCCTGGCAGGATACAGGAATTGAGTCCGGAAAATAGTCGTCAACAGATACACCCTGGAAGGATACAGGATTCGGATCTTCAAACTCTTCAGACGTGCCCTGGCAGGATACAGGAATCGAGTCCGGAAAAATAGTCGTCAACAGATACACCCTGGCAGGATACAGGAATCGGATCTTCAAACTCTTCAGACGTGCCCTGGCAAGATACAGGAATCGAGTCCGGAAAATAGTTGTCAACAGATACACCCTGGCAGGATACATGAATCGGATCTTCAAACTCTTCAGACGTGGTTCTGCCTGGATACAGGAATCGAGTCCGGAAAATAGTCGTCAACAGATACACCCTAGCAGGATACAGGAATCGGATCTTCAAACTCTTCAGACGTGCCCTGGCAAGATACAGGAATCGAGTCCGGAAAATAGTCGTCAACAGATACGCCCTGGCTGGATACAAGAATCGGATCTTCAAACTCTTCAGACGTGCCCTGGCAGGATACAGGAATCGAGTCCGGAAAATAGTCGTCAACAGATACACCCTGGCAGGATACAGGAATCGGATCTTCAAACTCTTCAAACGTGCCCTGGCAGGATACAGGAATTGAGTCCAGAAAATAGTCGTCAACAGATACACCCTGGAAGGATACAGGAATCGGATCTTCAAACTCTTCAGACGTGCCCTGGCAGGATACAGGAATCGAGTCCAGAAAAATAGTCGTCAACAGATACACCCTGGCAAGATACAGGAATCGGATCTTCAAACTCTTCATACGTGCCCTGGCAGGATACAGGAATCGAGTCCGGAAAAATAGTCGTTAACAGATACACCCTGGCAGGATACAGGAATCGGATCTTCAAACTCTTCAGACGTGCCCTGGCAGGATACAGGAATCGAGTCCGGAAAATAGTCGTCAACAGATACACCCTGGCAGGATACAGGAATCAGATCTTCAAACTCTTCAGACGTGCCCTGGCAGGATACAGGAATCGAGTCCGGAAAAATAGTCGTCAACAGATACACCCTGGAAGGATTCAGGAATCGGATCTTCAAACTCTTCAGACGTGCCCTGGCAGGATACAGGAATCGAGTCCAGAAAAATAGTCGTCAACAGATACGCCCTGGCTAGATACATGAATCGGATCTTCAAACTCTTCAGACGTGCCCTGGCAAGATACAGGAATCGAGTCCGGAAAATAGTCGTCAACAGATACACCCTGGCAGGATACAGGAATCAGATCTTCAAACTCTTCAGACGTGGTTCTGGTTGGATACAGGAATCGAGTCCGGAAAATAGTCGTCAACAGATACACCCTGGCAGGATACAGGAATCGGATCTTCAAACTCTTCAGATGTGCCCTGGCAAGATACAGGAATCGAGTCCGGAAAATAGTCGTCAACAGATACGCCCTGGCTGGATAAAGGAATCGGATCTTCAAACTCTTCAGACGTGCCCTGGCAGGATACATGAATCGAGTCCGGAAAATAGTCGTCAACAGATACACCCTGGCAGGATACAAGAATCGGATCTTCAAACTCTTCAGACGTGCCCTGGCAGGATACAGGAATTGAGTCCGGAAAATAGTCGTCAACAGATACACCCTGGAAGGATACAGGAATCGGATCTTCAAACTCTTCAGACGTGCCCTGGCAGGATACAGGAATCGAGTCCGGAAAAATAGTCGTCAACAGATACACCCTAGCAGGACACAGGAATCGGATCTTCAAACTCTTCAGACATGCCCTGGCAGGATACAGGAATCGAATCCGAAAAAATAGTCGTTAACAGATACACCCTGGCAGGATACAGGAATTGGATCTTCAAACTCTTCAGACGTACCCTGGCAGGATACAGGAATTGAGTCCGGAAAATAGTCGTCAACAGATACACCCTGGTAGGACACAGGAATCGGATCTTCAAACTCTTCAGACGTGCCCTGGCAGGATACAGGAATCGAGTCCAGAAAAATAGTCGTTAACAGATACACCCTGGCAGGATACAGGAATCGGATCTTCAAACTCTTCAGACGTGCCCTGGCAGGATACAGGAATCGAGTCCGAAAAATAGTCGTCAACAGATACACCCTGGCAGGATACAGGAATCGGATCTTCAAACTCTTCAGACGTGCCATGGCAGGATACAGGAGTCGAGTCGAAAAATAGTCGTCAACAGATACACCCTGGCAGGATACAGGAATCGGATCTTCAAACTCTTCAGACGTGCCCTGGCATGATACATGAATCGAGTCCGGAAAATATTCGTCAACTGATACACCCTGACAAGATACAAAAATCACATCTTCAAACTCTTCAGACGTGCCCTGGCAGGATACAGGAATTGAGTCTGGAAAATAGTCGTCAACAGATACACCCTGGAAGGATACAGGAATCGGATCTTCAAACTCTTCAGACGTGCCCTGGCAGGATACAGGAATCGAGTCCGGAAAAATAGTCGTCAACAGATACACCCTGGCAGGATACATGAATCGGATCTTCAAACTCTTCAGACGTGCCCTGGCAGGATACAGGAATCGAGTCCGGAAAATAGTTGTCAACAGATACACCCTGGCAGGATACATGAATCGGATCTTCAAACTCTTCAGACGTGGTTCTGGCTAGATACAGGAATCGAGTCCGGAAAATAGTCGTCAACAGATACACCCTGGCAGGATACAGGAATCGGATCTTCAAACTCTTCAGACGTGCCCTGGCAAGATACAGGAATCGAGTCCGGAAAATAGTCGTCAACAGATACGCCCTGGCTGGATACAGGAATCGGATCTTCAAACTCTTCAGACGTGCCCTGGCAGGATACAGGAATCGAGTCCGGAAAGTAGTCGTCAACAGATACACCCTGGCAGGATACAGGAATCGGATCTTCAAACTCTTCAAACGTGCCCTGGCAGGATACAGGAATTGAGTCCAGAAAATAGTCGTCAACAGATACACCCTGGAAGGATACAGGAATCGGATCTTCAAACTCTTCAGACGTGCCCTGGCAGGATACAGGAATCGAGTCCAGAAAAATAGTCGTCAACAGATACACCCTGGCAAGATACAGGAATCGGATCTTCAAACTCTTCAGTCGTGCCCTGGCAGGATACAGGAATCGATTCCGGAAAATAGTCGTCAACAGATACGCTCTGGCTGGATACAGGAATCAGATCTTCAAACTCTTCAGACGTGTCCTGGCAGGATACAGGAATCGAGTCCAGAAAATAGTCGTCAACAGATACACCCTGGCAGGATACAGGAATCGGATCTTCAAACTCTTCAGACGTGCCCTGGCAGGATACAGGAATTGAGTCCGGAAAATAGTCGTCAACAGATACACCCTGGCAGGATACAGGAATCGGATCTTCAAACTATTCAAACGTGCCCTGGAAGGATACATGAATCGAGTCCGGAAAATAGTCGTCAACAGATACACCCTGGCAGGATACAGGAATCAGATCTTCAAACACTTCAGACGTGCCCTGGAAGGATACAGGAATCGAGTCCGGAAAAATAGTCGTCAACAGATACACCCTGGCAGGATATAGGAATCGGATCTTCAAACTCTTCAGACGTGCCCTGGCAGGATACAGGAATCAAGTCCGGAAAATAGTCATCAACAGATACACCCTGGCAGGATTCAGGAATCAGATCTTCAAAATCTTCAAACGTGCCCTGGCAAGATACAGGAATCGAGTCCGGAAAATAGTCGTCAACAGATACGCCATGGCTAGATACAAGAATCGGATCTTCAAACTCTTCAGACGTGCCCTGGCTGGATACAGGAATCGAGTCCGGAAAATAGTCGTCAACAGATACACCCTGGCAGGATAAAGGAATCGGATCTTCAAACACTTCAGACGTGCCCTGGCAGGATACAGGAATCGAGTCCGGAAAATAGTCGTCAACAGATACGCCCTGGCTGGATACAGGAATAGGATCTTCAAATTCTTCAGAAGTGCCCTGACAGGATACAGGAATTGAGTCCAGAAATAGTCGTCAACAGATACACCCTGGCAGGATACAGGAATCGGATCTTCAAACTCTTCAGACGTGCCCTGGCAGGATACAGGAATTGAGTCCGGAAAATAGTCGTCAATAGATACACCCTGGCAGGATACAGGATTCGGATCTTCAAACTCTT
Organism: Vicia faba; assembly: GCA_948472305.1. NCBI lineage: Eukaryota > Viridiplantae > Streptophyta > Magnoliopsida > Fabales > Fabaceae > Vicia > Vicia faba. The sequence goes on from OX451736.1 coordinate 1,603,377,735, forward strand.
CAGACGTGCCCTGGCAGGATACAGGAATCGAGTCCGGAAAATAGTCGTCAACAGATACGCCCTGGCTGGATACAAGAATCGGATCTTCAAACTCTTCAGACGTGCCCTGGCTGGATACAGGAATCGAGTCCGAAAAATAGTCGTCAACAGATACACCCTGGTAGGATACAAGAATCGGATCTTCAAACTCTTCAGACGTGCCCTGGCAAGATACAGGAATCGAGTCCGGAAAATAGTCGTCAACAGATACGCCCTGGCTGGATACAGGAATCGGATCTTCAAACTCTTCAGATGTGCCCTGGCAGGATACAGGAATCGAGTCCGGAAAATAGTCGTCAACAGATACACCCTGGCAGGATACAGGAATCGGATCTTCAAACTCTTCAGACGTGCCCTGGCAGGATACAGGAATCGAGTCTGGAAAAATAGTCGTCAACAGATACACCCTGGCAGGATTCAGGAATCGGATCTTCAAACTCTTCAGACGTGCCCTGGTTGGATACAGGAATCGAGTCCGGAAAAATAGTCGTCAACAGATACACCCTGGAAGGATACAGGAATCGGATCTTCAAACTCTTCAGACGTGCCCTGGCAGGATACAGGAATCGAGTCCGGAAAATAGTTGTCAACAGATACACCCTGGCAGGATACAGGAATCGGATCTTCAAACTCTTCAGACGTGGTTCTGGATGGATACATGAATCGAGTAAGGAAAATAGTCGTCAACAGATACACCCTGGCAGGATACAGGAATCAGATCTTCAAACTCTTCAGACGTGCCCTGGCAAGATACAGGAATCGAGTCTGGAAAATAGTCGTCAACAGATACGCCCTGGCTGGATACAAGAATCGGATCTTCAAACTCTTCAGACGTGCCCTGACAGGATACAGGAATCGAGTCCGGAAAATAGTCATCAACAGATACACCCTGGTAGGATACAGGAATCGGATCTTCAAACTCTTCAGACGTGCCCTGGCAGGATACAGGAATTGAGTCCAGAAAATAGTCGTCAACAGATACACCCTGGAAGGATACAGGAATCGGATCTTCAAACTCTTCAGACGTGCCCTGGCAGGATACAGGAATCGAGTCTAGAAAAATAGTCGTCAACAGATACACCCTGGAAGGTTACAGGAATCGGATCTTCAATCTCTTCAGACGTGCCCTGGCAGGATACAGGAATCGAGTCCGGAAAAATAGTCGTTAACAGATACACCCTGGCAGGATACAGGAATCGGATCTTCAAAATCTTCAGACGTGCCCTGCCAGGATACAGGAATCGAGTCCGGAAAATAGTCGTCAACAGATACACCCTGGCAGGATACAAGAATCGGATCTTCAAACACTTCAGACGTGCCTTGGCAGGATACAGGAATCGAGTCCGGAAAAGTAGTCGTCAACAGATACACCCTGGCAAGATTCAGGAATCAGATCTTCAAACTCTTCAGACGTGCCCTGGCAGGATACAGGAATCGAGTCCGGAAAAATAGTCGTCAACAGATACACCCTGGTAGGATACAGGAATCGGATCTTCAAACTCTTCAGACATGCCCTGGCAGGATACAGGAATCGAGTCCGGAAAATAGTCGTCAACAGATACACCCTGGCAGGATACCGGAATCGGATCTTCAAACTCTTATGACGTGCCCTGGCAGGATACAGGAATCGAGTCCGGAAAAATAGTCGTCAACAGATACACCCTGGCAGGATACAGGAATCGGATATTCAAACTTTTCAGACGTGCCCTGGCTGGATACAGGAATCGAGTCTGGAAAATAGTCGTCAACAGATACACCCTGGTAGGATACAAGAATCGGATCTTCAAACTCTTCAGACGTGCCCTGGCAAGATACAGGAATCGAGTCCGGAAAATAGTCGTCAACAGATACGCCCTTGCTGGATACAGGAATCGGATCTTCAAACTCTTCAGACGTGCCCTGGCAGGATACAGGAATCGAGTCCGGAAAATAGTCGTCAACAGATACACCCTGGCAGGATACAGAAATCGGATCTTCAAACTCTTCAGACGTGCCCTGGCAGGATACAGGAATCGAGTCCGGAAAAATAGTCGTTAACAGATACACCCTGGCAGGATTCAGGAATCGGATCTTCAAACTCTTCAGACGTGTCCTGGCAGGATACAGGAATCGAGTCCGGAAAAATAGTCGTCAACAGATACACCCTGGCAGGACACAAGAATCGGATCTTCAAACTCTTCAGACGTGCCCTGGCAGGATACAGGAATCGAGTCCGGAAAAATAGTCGTTAACAGATACACCCTGGCAGGATACAGGAATCGGATCTTCAAACTCTTCAGACGTGCCCTGGCAGGATACAGGAATCGAGTCCGAAAAATAGTCGTCAACAGATACACCCTGGAAGGATACAGGAATCGGATCTTCAAACTCTTCAGACGTGCCCTGGCATGATACATGAATCGAGTCCGGAAAATAGTCGTCAACTGATACACCCTGACAAGATACAGGAATCGGATCTTCAAACTCTTCAGACGTGCCCTGGCAGGATACAGGAATTGAGTCCGGAAAATAGTCGTCAACAGATACACCCTGGAAGGATACAGGAATCGGATCTTCAAACTCTTCAGACGTGCCCTGGCAGGATACAGGAATCGAGTCCGGAAAAATAGTCGTCAACAGATACACCCTGGCAGGATACAGGAATCGGATCTTCAAACTCTTCAGACGTGCCCTGGAGGATACAGGAATCGAGTCCGGAAAATAGTTGTCAACAGATACACCCTGGCAGGATACATGAATCGGATCTTCAAACTCTTCAGACGTGGTTCTGGCTGGATACAGGAATCGAGTCCGGAAAATAGTCGTCAACAGATACACCCTGGCAGGATACTGGAATCGGATCTTCAAACTCTTCAGACGTGCCCTGGCAAGATACAGGAATCGAGTCCGGAAAATAGTCGTCAACAGATACGCCCTGGCTGGATACAGGAATCGGATCTTCAAACTCTTCAGACGTGCCCTGGCAGGATACAGGAATCAAGTCCGGAAAATAGTCGTCAACAGATACACCCTAGCAGGATACAGGAATCGGATCTTCAAACTCTTCAAACGTGCCCTGGCAGGATACAGGAATTGAGTCCAGAAAATAGTCGTCAACAGATACACCCTTGAAGGATACAGGAATCGGATCTTCAAACTCTTCAGACGTGCCCTGGCAGGATACAGGAATCGAGTCCAGAAAAATAGTCGTCAACAGATACACCCTGGCAAGATACAGGAATCGGATCTTCAAACTCTTCATACGTGCCCTGGCAGGATACAGGAATCGAGTCCGGAAAAATAGTCGTTAACAGATACACCCTGGCAGGATACAGGAATCGGATCTTCAAACTCTTCAGACGTGCCCTGGCAGGATACAGGAATCGAGTCCGGAAAATAGTCGTCAACAGATACACCCTGGCAGGATACAGGAATCAGATCTTCAAACTCTTCAGACGTGCCCTGGCAGGATACAGGAATCGAGTCCGGAAAAATAGTCGTCAACAGATACACCCTGGAAGGATTCAGGAATCGGATCTTCAAACTCTTCAGACGTGCCCTGGCAGGATACAGGTTTCGAGTCCGGAAAAATAGACGTCAACAGATACGCCCTGGCTAGATACATGAATCAGATCTTCAAACTCTTCAGACGTGCCCTGGCAAGATACAGGAATCGAGTCCGGAAAATAGTCGTCAACAGATACACCCTGGCAGGATACAGGAATCGGATCTTCAAACTCTTCAGACGTGGTTCTGGTTGGATACAGGAATCGAGTCTGGAAAATAGTCGTCAACAGATACACCCTGGCAGGATACAGGAATCGGATCTTCAAACTCTTCAGATGTGCCCTGGCAAGATACAGGAATCGAGTCCGGAAAATAGTCGTCAACAGATACGCCCTGGATGGATACAGGAATCGGATCTTCAAACTCTTCAGACGTGCCCTGGCAGGATACAGGAATCGAGTCTGGAAAATAGTCGTCAACAGATACACCCTGGCAGGATACAAGAATCGGATCTTCAAACTCTTCAGACGTGCCCTGGCAGGATATAGGAATTGAGTCCGGAAAATAGTCGTCAACAGATACACCCTGGAAGGATACAGGAATCAGATCTTCAAACTCTTCAGACGTGCCCTGGCAGGATACAGGAATCGAGTCCGGAAAAATAGTCGTCAACAGATACACCCTAGCAGGACACAGGAATCGGATCTTCAAACTCTTCAGACGTGCCCTGGCAGGATATAGGAATCGAATCCGGAAAAATAGTCGTTAACAGATACACCCTGGCAGGATACAGGAATTGGATCTTCAAACTCTTCAGACGTGCCCTGGCAGGATACAGGAATCGAGTCCGGAAAATAGTCGTCAACAGATACACCCTGGTAGGACACAGGAATCGGATCTTCAAACTCTTCAGACGTGCCCTGGCAGGATACAGGAATCGAGTCCGGAAAAATAGTCGTTAACAGATACACCCTGGCAGGATACAGGAATCGGATCTTCAAACTCTTCAGACGTGCCCTGGCAGGATACAGGAATCGAGTCCGAAAAATAGTCGTCAACAGATACACCCTGGCAGGATACAGGAATCGGATCTTCAAACTCTTCAGACGTGCCCTGGCAGGATACAGGAGTCGAGTCGGAAAATAGTCGTCAACAGATACACCCTGGCAGGATACAGGAATCGGATCTTCAAACTCTTCAGACGTGCCCTGGCATGATACATGAATCGAGTCCGGAAAATAGTCGTCAACTGATACACCCTGACAAGATACAGGAATCGGATCTTCAAACTCTTCAGACGTGCCCTGGCAGGATACAGGAATTGAGTCCGGAAAATAGTCTTCAACAGATACACCCTGGAAGGATACAGGAATCGGATCTTCAAACTCTTCAGACGTGCCCTGGCAGGATACAGGAATCGAGTCCGGAAAAATAGTCGTCAACAGATACACCCTGGCAGGATACAGGAATCGGATCTTCAAACTCTTCAGACGTGCCCTGGCAGGATACAGGAATCGAGTCCGGAAAATAGTTGTCAACAGATACACCCTGGCAGGATACATGAATCGGATCTTCAAACTCTTCAGACGTGGTTCTGGCTGGATACAGGAATCGACTCCGGAAAATAGTCGTCAACAGATACACCCTGGCAGGATACAGGAATCGGATCTTCAAACTCTTCAGACGTGCCCTGGCAAGATACAGGAATCGAGTCCGGAAAATAGTCGTCAACAGATACGCCCTGGCTGGATACAGGAATCGGATCTTCAAACTCTTCAGACGTGCCCTGGCAGGATACATGAATCGAGTCCGGAAAATAGTCGTCAACAGATACACCCTGGCAGGATACAGGAATCGGATCTTCAAACTCTTCAAACGTGCCCTGGCAGGATACAGGAATTGAGTCTAGAAAATAGTCGTCAACAGATACACCCTGGAAGGATACAGGAATCGGATCTTCAAACTCTTCAGACGTGCCCTGGCAGGATACAGGAATCGAGTCCAGAAAAATAGTCGTCAACAGATACACCCTGGCAAGATACAGGAATCGGATCTTCAAACTCTTCATACGTGCCCTGGCAGGATACAGGAATCGAGTCCGGAAAAATAGTCGTTAACAGATACACCCTGGCAGGATACAGGAATCGGATCTTCAAACTCTTCAGACGTGCCCTGGCAGGATACAGGAATCGAGTCCGGAAAATAGTCGTCAACAGATACACCCTGGCAGGATACAGGAATCAGATCTTCAAACTCTTCAGACGTGCCCTGGCAGGATACAGGAATCGAGTCCGGAAAAATAATCGTCAACAGATACACCCTGGAAGGATTCAGGAATCGGATATTCAAACTCTTCAGACGTGCCCTGGCAGGATACAGGAATCGAGTCCGGAAAAATAGTCGTCAACAGATACGCCATGGCTAGATACATGAATCGGATCTTCAAACTCTTCAGACGTGCCCTGGCAAGATACAGGAATCGAGTCCGGAAAATAGTCGTCAACAGATACACCCTGGAAGGATACAGGAATCGGATCTTCAAACTCTTCAGACGTGGTTCTGGTTGGATACAGGAATCGAGTCCGGAAAATAGTCGTCAACAGATACACCCTGGCAGGATACAGGAATCGGATCTTCAAACTCTTCAGATGTGCCCTGGCAAGATACAGGAATCGAGTCCGGAAAATAGTCGTCAACAGATACGCCATGGCTGGATACAGGAATCAGATCTTTAAACTCTTCAGACGTGCCCTGGCAGGATACAGGAATCGATTCCGGAAAATAGTCGTCAACAGATACACCCTGGCAGGATACAAGAATCAGATCTTCAAACTCTTCAGACGTGCCCTGGCAGGATACAGGAATTGAGTCCGGAAAATAGTCGTCAACAGATACACCCTGGAAGGATACAGGAATCAGATCTTCAAACTCTTCACACGTGCCCTGGCAGGATACAGGAATCGAGTCCGGAAAAATAGTCGTCAACAGATACACCCTAGCAAGACACAGGAATCAGATCTTCAAACTCTTCAGACGTGCCCTGGCAGGATACAGGAATCGAATCCGGAAAAATAGTCGTTAACAGATACACCCTGGCAGGATACAGGAATTGGATCTTCAAACTCTTCAGACGTGCCCTGGCAGGATACAGGAATCGAGTCCGGAAAATAGTCGTCAACAGATACACCCTGGTAGGATACAGGAATCAGATCTTCAAACTCTTCAGACGTGCCCTGGCAGGATACAGGAATCGAGTCCGGAAAATAGTCGTCAACAGATACACCCTGGCAAGATACAGGAATCGGATCTTCAAACTCTTCAGATGTGCCCTGGCAGGATACAGGAATTGAGTCCAAAAAATAGTCGTCAACAGATACACCCTGGAAGGATACAGGAATCGGATCTTCAAACTCTTCAGACGTGCCCTGGCAGGATACAGGAATCGAGTCCAGAAAAATAGTCGTCAACAGATACACCCTGGCAGGATACAGGAATCGGATCTTCAAACTCTTCAGACATGCCCTGGCAGGATACAGGAATCGAGTCTGGAAAATAATCGTCAACAGATACACCCTGGCAGGATACCGGAATCGGATCTTCAAACTCTTATGACGTGCCCTGGCAGGATACAGGAATCGAGTCCGGAAAAATAGTCGTCAACAGATACACCCTGGCAGGATACATGAATCGGATCTTCAAACTCTTCAGACGTGCCCTGGAAGGATACAGGAATCGAGTCCGGAAAATAGTCGTCAACAGATACACCCTGGCAGGATACAGGAATCGGATCTTCAAACTCTTCAGACGTGCCCTGGAAAGATACAGGAATCGAGTCCGGAAAATAGTCGTCAACAGATACGCCCTGGCTAGATACATGAATCGGATCTTCAAACTCTTCAGACGTGCCCTAGCTGGATACAGGAATCGAGTCCGGAAAATAGTCGTCAACAGATACACCCTGGCAGGATACAGGAATCGGATCTTCAAACTCTTCAGACGTGGTTCTGGTTGGATACAGGAATCGAGTCCGGAAAATAGTCGTCAACAGATACACCCTGGCAGGATACAGGAATCGGATCTTCAAACACTTCAGATGTGCCCTGGCAAGATACAGGAATCGAGTCCGAAAAATAGTCGTCAACAGATACACCCTGGCAGGATACAGGAATCGGATCTTCAAACTCTTCAGACGTGCCCTGGCAGGATACAGGAATTGAGTCCGGAAAATAGTCGTCAACAGATACACCCTGGCAGGATACAGGAATCAGATCTTCAAACTCTTCAGACGTGCCCTAGCAGGATACAGGAATCGAGTCTAGAAAAATAGTCGTCAACAGATACACCCTGGCAGGATACAGGAATCAGATCTTCAATCTCTTCAGACGTGCCCTGGCAGGATACAGGAATCGAGTCCGGAAAAATAGTCGTTAACAGATACACCCTGGCAGGATACAGGAATCGGATCTTCAAACTCTTCAGGCGTGCCCTACCAGGATACAGGAATCGAGTCCGGAAAATAGTCGTCAACAGATACACCCTGGCAGGATACAAGAATCGGATCTTCAAACACTTCAGACTTGCCCTGGCAGGATACAGGAATCGAGTCCGGAAAAATAGTCGTCAACAGATACACCCTGGCAAGATTCAGGAATCAGATCTTCAAACTCTTCAGACGTGCCCTGGCAGGATACAGGAATCGAGTCCGGAAAAATAGTCGTCAACAGATACACCCTGGCAGGATACATGAATCGGATCTTCAAACTCTTCAGACGTGCCCTGGAAGGATACAGGAATCGAGTCCGGAAAATAGTCGTCAACAGATACACCCTGGCAGGATACAGGAATCGGATCTTCAAACTCTTCAGACGTGCCCTGGCAAGATACAGGAATCGAGTCCGGAAAATAGTCGTCAACAGATACGCCCTGGCTAGATACATGAATCGGATCTTCAAACTCTTCAGACGTGCCCTAGCTGGATACAGGAATCGAGTCCGGAAAATAGTCGTCAACAGATACACCCTGGCAGGATACAGGAATCGGATCTTCAAACTCTTCAGACGTGGTTCTGGTTGGATACAGGAATCGAGTCCGGAAAATAGTCGTCAACAGATACACCCTGGCAGGATACAGGAATCGGATCTTCAAACTCTTCAGATGTGCCCTGGCAAGATACAGGAATCGAGCCCGAAAAATAGTCGTCAACAGATACACCCTGGCAGGATACAGGAATTGGATCTTCAAACTCTTCAGACGTGCCCTGGCAGGATACAGGAATTGAGTCCGGAAAATAGTCGTCAACTGATACACCCTGGCAGGATACAGGAATCGAATCTTCAAACTCTTCAGACGTGCCCTGGCAGGATACAGGAATCGAGTCTAGAAAAATAGTCGTCAACAGATACACCCTGGCAGGATACAGGAATCAGATCTTCAATCTCTTCAGACGTGCCCTGGCAGGATACAGGAATCGAGTCCGGAAAAATAGTCGTTAACAGATACACCCTGGCAGGATACAGGAATCGGATCTTCAAACTCTTCAGGCGTGCCCTACCAGGATACAGGAATCGAGTCCGGAAAATAGTCGTCAACAGATACACCCTGGCAGGATACAAGAATCGGATCTTCAAACACTTCAGACTTGCCCTGGCAGGATACAGGAATCGAGTCCGGAAAAATAGTCGTCAACAGATACACCCTGGCAAGATTCAGGAATCAGATCTTCAAACTCTTCAGACGTGCCCTGGCAGGATACAGGAATCGAGTCCGGAAAAATAGTCGTCAACAGATACACCCTGGCAGGATACATGAATCGGATCTTCAAACTCTTCAGACGTGCCCTGGAAGGATACAGGAATCGAGTCCGGAAAATAGTCGTCAACAGATACACCCTGGCAGGATACAGGAATCGGATCTTCAAACTCTTCAGACGTGCCCTGGCAAGATACAGGAATCGAGTCCGGAAAATAGTCGTCAACAGATACGCCCTGGCTAGATACATGAATCGGATCTTCAAACTCTTCAGACGTGCCCTAGCTGGATACAGGAATCGAGTCCGGAAAATAGTCGTCAACAGATACACCCTGGCAGGATACAGGAATCGGATCTTCAAACTCTTCAGACGTGGTTCTGGTTGGATACAGGAATCGAGTCCGGAAAATAGTCGTCAACAGATACACCCTGGCAGGATACAGGAATCGGATCTTCAAACTCTTCAGATGTGCCCTGGCAAGATACAGGAATCGAGCCCGAAAAATAGTCGTCAACAGATACACCCTGGCAGGATACAGGAATTGGATCTTCAAACTCTTCAGACGTGCCCTGGCAGGATACAGGAATTGAGTCCGGAAAATAGTCGTCAACTGATACACCCTGGCAGGATACAGGAATCGAATCTTCAAACTCTTCAGACGTGCCCTGGCAGGATACAGGAATCGAGTCTAGAAAAATAGTCGTCAACAGATACACCCTGGCAGGATACAGGAATCAGATCTTCAATCTCTTCAGACGTGCCCTGGCAGGATACAGGAATCGAGTCCGGAAAAATAGTCGTTAACAGATACACCCTGGCAGGATACAGGAATCGGATCTTCAAACTCTTCAGACGTGCCTTGCCAGGATACAGGAATCGAGTCTGGAAAATAGTCGTCAATAGATACACCCTGGCAGGATACAAGAATCGGATCTTCAAACACTTCAGACGTGCCCTGGCAGGATACAGGAATCGAGTCCGGAAAAATAGTCGTGAACAGATACACCCTTGCAAGATTCAGGAATCAGATCTTCAAACTCTTCAGACGTGCCCTGGCAGGATACAGGAATCGAGTCCGGAAAAATAGTCGTCAACAGATACACCCTGGCAGGATACAGGAATCAGATCTTCAAACTCTTCAGACATGCCCTGGCAGGATACAGGAATCGAGTCCGGAAAATAGTCGTCAACAGATACACCCTGGCAGGATACCGGAATCGGATCTTCAAACTCTTATGACGTTCCCTGGCAGGATACAGGAATCGAGTCCGGAAAAATAGTCGTCAACAGATACACCCTGGCAGGATACAGGAATCGGATATTCAAACTTTTCAGACGTGCCCTGGCTGGATACAGGAATCGAGTCCGGAAAATAGTCGTCAACAGATACACCCTGGTAGGATACAAGAAACGGATCTTCAAACACTTCATACGTGCCTTGGAAAGATACAGGAATCGAGTCCGGAAAATAGTCGTCAACAGATACGCCCTGGCTGGATACAGGAATCAGATCTTCAAACTCTTCAAACGTGCCCTGGCAGGATACAGGAATCGAGTCCGGAAAATAGTCGTCAACAGATACACCCTGGCAGGATACAGGAATCGGATCTTCAAACTCTTCAGACGTGCCCTGGCAGGATACAGGAATCGAGTCCGGAAAAATAGTCGTTAACAGATACACCCTGGCAGGATTCAGGAATCGGATCTTCAAACTCTTCAGACGTGCCCTGGCAGGATACAGGAATCGAGTCCGGAAAAATAGTCGTCAACAGATACACCCTGGCAGGACACAGGAATCGGATCTTCAAACTCTTCAGACGTGCCCTGGCAGGATACAGGAATCGAGTCCGGAAAAATAGTCGTTAACAGATACACCCTGGCAGGATACAGGAATCGGATCTTCAAACTCTTCAGACGTGCCCTGGCAGGATACAGGAATCGAGTCTAGAAAAATAGTCGTCAACAGATACACCCTGGCAGGATACAGGAATCAGATCTTCAATCTCTTCAGACGTGCGCTGGCAGGATACAGGAATCGAGTCCGGAAAAATAGTCGTTAACAGATACACCCTGGCAGGATACAGGAATCGGATCTTCAAACTCTTCAGACGTGCCCTGCCAGGATACAGGAATCGAGTCCGGAAAATAGTCGTCAACAGATACACCCTGGCAGGATACAAGAATCGGATCTTCAAACTCTTCAGACGTGCCCTGGCAGGATACAGGAATCGAGTCCGGAAAAATAGTCGTTAACAGATACACCCTGGCAGGATTCAGGAATCGGATCTTCAAACTCTTCAGACGTGCCCTGGCAGGATACAGGAATCGAGTCCGGAAAAATAGTCGTCAACAGATACACCCTGGCAGGACACAGGAATCGGATCTTCAAACTCTTCAGACGTGCCCTGGCAGGATACAGGAATCGAGTCCGGAAAAATAGTCGTTAACAGATACACCCTGGCAGGATACAGGAATCGGATCTTCAAACTCTTCAGACGTGCCCTGGCAGGATACAGGAATCGAGTCTAGAAAAATAGTCGTCAACAAATACACCCTGGCAGGATACAGGAATCAGATCTTCAATCTCTTCAGACGTGCGCTGGCAGGATACAGGAATCGAGTCCGGAAAAATAGTCGTTAACAGATACACCCTGGCAGGATACAGGAATCGGATCTTCAAACTCTTCAGACGTGCCCTGCCAGGATACAGAAATCGAGTCCGGAAAATAGTCGTCAACAGATACACCCTGGCAAGATACAAGAATCGGATCTTCAAACACTTCAGACGTGCCCTGGCAGGATACAGGAATCGAGTCCGGAAAAATAGTCGTCAACAGATACACCCTGGCAAGATTCAGGAATCAGATCTTCAAACTCTTCAGACGTGCCCTGGCAGGATACAGGAATCGAGTCCGGAAAAATAGTCGTCAACAGATACACCCTGGCAGGATACATGAATCGGATCTTCAAACTCTTCAGACGTGCCCTGGAAGGATACAGGAATCGAGTCCGGAAAATAGTCGTCAACAGATACACCCTGGCAGGATACAGGAATCGGATCTTCAAACTCTTCAGACGTGCCCTGGCAAGATACAGGAATCGAGTCCGGAAAATAGTCGTCAACAGATACACCCTGGCTAGATACATGAATCGGATCTTCAAACTCTTCAGACGTGCCCTAGCTGGATACAGGAATCGAGTCCGGAAAATAGTCGTCAACAGATACACCCTGGCAGGATACAGGAATCGGATCTTCAAACTCTTCAGACGTGGTTCTGGTTGGATACAGAAATCGAGTCCGGAAAATAGTCGTCAACAGATACACCCTGGCAGCATACAGGAATCGGATCTTCAAACTCTTCAGATGTGCCCCGGCAAGATACAGGAATCGAGTCCGAAAAATAGTCGTCAACAGATACACCCTGGCAGGATACAGGAATTGGATCTTCAAACTCTTCAGACGTGCCCTGGCAGGATACAGGAATTGAGTCCGGAAAATAGTCGTCAACAGATACACCCTGGCAGGATACAGGAATCGGATCTTCAAACTCTTCAGACGTGCCCTGGCAGGATACAGGAATCGAGTCTAGAAAAATAGTCGTCAACAGATACACCCTGGCAGGATACAGGAATCAGATCTTCAATCTCTTCAGACGTGCCCTGGCAGGATACAGGAATCGAGTCCGGAAAAATAGTCGTTAACAGATACACCCTGGCACGATACAGGAATCGGATCTTCAAACTCTTCAGACGTGCCCTGCCAGGATACAGGAATCGAGTCCGGAAAATAGTCGTCAATAGATACACCCTGGCAGGATACAAGAATCGGATCTTCAAACACTTCAGACGTGCCCTTGCAGGATACAGGAATCGTGTCCGGAAAAATAGTCGTCAACAGATACTCCCTGGCAAGATTCAGGAATCAGATCTTCAAACTCTTCAGACGTGCCCTGGCAGGATACAGGAATCGAGTCCGGAAAAATAGTCGTCAACAGATACACCCTGGCAGGATACAGGAATCGGATCTTCAAACTCTTCAGACATGCCCTGGCAGGATACAGGAATCGAGTCCGGAAAATAGTCGTCAACAGATACACCCTGGCAGGATACCGGAATCGGATCTTCAAACTCTTAAGACGTGCCCTGGCAGGATACAGGAATCGAGTCCGGAAAAATAGTCGTCAACAGATACACCCTAGCAGGATACAAGAATCGGATATTCAAACTTTTCAGACGTGCCCTGGCTGGATACAGGAATCGAGTCCGGAAAATAGTCGTCAACAGATACACCCTGGTAGGATACAAGAAACGGATCTTCAAACACTTCAGACGTGCCTTGGCAAGATACAGGAATCGAGTCCGGAAAATAGTCGTCAACAGATACGCCCTGGCTGGATACAGGAATCAGATCTTCAAACTCTTCAGACGTGCCCTGGCAGGATACAGGAATCGAGTCCGGAAAATAGTCGTCAACAGATACACCCTGGCAGGATACAGGAATCGGATCTTCAAACTCTTCAGATGTGCCCTGGCAGGATACTGGAATCGAGTCCGGAAAAATAGTCGTTAACAGATACACCCTGGCAGGATTCAGGAATCGGATCTTCAAACTCTTCAAACGTGCCCTGGCAGGATACAGGAATCGAGTCCGGAAAAATAGTCGTCAACAGATACACCCTGGCAGGACACAGGAATCGGATCTTCAAACTCTTCAGACGTGCCCTGGCAGGATACAGGAATCGAGTCCGGAAAAATAGTCGTTAACAGATACACCCTGGCAGGATACAGGAATCGGATCTTCAAACTCTTCAGACGTGCCCTGGCAGGATACAGGAATCGAGTCCGGAAAATAGTCGTCAACAGATACACCCTGGCAGGATACAGGAATCGGATATTCAAACTTTTCAGACGTGCCCTGGCTGGATACAGGAATCGAGTCCGGAAAATAGTCGTCAACAGATACACCCTGGTAGGATACAAGAAACGGATCTTCAAACACTTCATACGTGCCTTGGAAAGATACAGGAATCGAGTCCGGAAAATAGTCGTCAACAGATACGCCCTGGCTGGATACAGGAATCGGATCTTCAAACTCTTCAAACGTGCCCTGGAAGGATACAGGAATCGAGTCCGGAAAATAGTCGTCAACAGATACACCCTGGCAGGATACAGGAATCGGATCTTCAAACTCTTCAGACGTGCCCTGGCAGGATACAGGAATCGAGTCCGGAAAAATAGTCGTTAACAGATACACCCTGGCAGGATTCAGGAATCGGATCTTCAAACTCTTCAGACGTGCCCTGGCAGGATACAGGAATCGAGTCCGGAAAAATAGTCGTCAACAGATACACCCTGGCAGGACACAGGAATCGGATCTTCAAACTCTTCAGACGTGCCCTGGCAGGATACAGGAATCGAGTCCGGAAAAATAGTCGTTAACAGATACACCCTGGCAGGATACAGGAATCGGATCTTCAAACTCTTCAGACGTGCCCTGGCAGGATACAGGAATCGAGTCTAGAAAAATAGTCGTCAACAGATACACCCTGGCAGGATACAGGAATCAGATCTTCAATCTCTTCAGACGTGCGCTGGCAGGATACAGGAATCGAGTCCGGAAAAATAGTCGTTAACAGATACACCCTGGCAGGATACAGGAATCGGATCTTCAAACTCTTCAGACGTGCCCTGCCAGGATACAGGAATCGAGTCCGGAAAATAGTCGTCAACAGATACACCCTGGCAGGATACAAGAATCGGATCTTCAAACTCTTCAGACGTGCCCTGGCAGGATACAGGAATCGAGTCCGGAAAAATAGTCGTTAACAGATACACCCTGGCAGGATTCAGGAATCGGATCTTCAAACTCTTCAGACGTGCCCTGGCAGGATACAGGAATCGAGTCCGGAAAAATAGTCGTCAACAGATACACCCTGGCAGGACACAGGAATCGGATCTTCAAACTCTTCAGACGTGCCCTGGCAGGATACAGGAATCGAGTCCGGAAAAATAGTCGTTAACAGATACACCCTGGCAGGATACAGGAATCGGATCTTCAAACTCTTCAGACGTGCCCTGGCAGGATACAGGAATCGAGTCTAGAAAAATAGTCGTCAACAGATACACCCTGGCAGGATACAGGAATCAGATCTTCAATCTCTTCAGACGTGCGCTGGCAGGATACAGGAATCGAGTCCGGAAAAATAGTCGTTAACAGATACACCCTGGCAGGATACAGGAATCGGATCTTCAAACTCTTCAGACGTGCCCTGCCAGGATACAGAAATCGAGTCCGGAAAATAGTCGTCAACAGATACACCCTGGCAGGATACAAGAATCGGATCTTCAAACACTTCAGACGTGCCCTGGCAGGATACAGGAATCGAGTCCGGAAAAATAGTCGTCAACAGATACACCCTGGCAAGATTCAGGAATCAGATCTTCAAACTCTTCAGACGTGCCCTGGCAGGATACAGGAATCGAGTCCGGAAAAATAGTCGTCAACAGATACACCCTGGCAGGATACATGAATCGGATCTTCAAACTCTTCAGACGTGCCCTGGAAGGATACAGGAATCGAGTCCGGAAAATAGTCGTCAACAGATACACCCTGGCAGGATACAGGAATCGGATCTTCAAACTCTTCAGACGTGCCCTGGCAAGATACAGGAATCGAGTCCGGAAAATAGTCGTCAACAGATACACCCTGGCTAGATACATGAATCGGATCTTCAAACTCTTCAGACGTGCCCTAGCTGGATACAGGAATCGAGTCCGGAAAATAGTCGTCAACAGATACACCCTGGCAGGATACAGGAATCGGATCTTCAAACTCTTCAGACGTGGTTCTGGTTGGATACAGAAATCGAGTCCGGAAAATAGTCGTCAACAGATACACCCTGGCAGCATACAGGAATCGGATCTTCAAACTCTTCAGATGTGCCCTGGCAAGATACAGGAATCGAGTCCGAAAAATAGTCGTCAACAGATACACCCTGGCAGGATACAGGAATTGGATCTTCAAACTCTTCAGACGTGCCCTGGCAGGATACAGGAATTGAGTCCGGAAAATAGTCGTCAACAGATACACCCTGGCAGGATACAGGAATCGGATCTTCAAACTCTTCAGACGTGCCCTGGCAGGATACAGGAATCGAGTCTAGAAAAATAGTCGTCAACAGATACACCCTGGCAGGATACAGGAATCAGATCTTCAATCTCTTCAGACGTGCCCTGGCAGGATACAGGAATCGAGTCCGGAAAAATAGTCGTTAACAGATACACCCTGGCACGATACAGGAATCGGATCTTCAAACTCTTCAGACGTGCCCTGCCAGGATACAGGAATCGAGTCCGGAAAATAGTCGTCAATAGATACACCCTGGCAGGATACAAGAATCGGATCTTCAAACACTTCAGACGTGCCCTTGCAGGATACAGGAATCGTGTCCGGAAAAATAGTCGTCAACAGATACTCCCTGGCAAGATTCAGGAATCAGATCTTCAAACTCTTCAGACGTGCCCTGGCAGGATACAGGAATCGAGTCCGGAAAAATAGTCGTCAACAGATACACCCTGGCAGGATACAGGAATCGGATCTTCAAACTCTTCAGACATGCCCTGGCAGGATACAGGAATCGAGTCCGGAAAATAGTCGTCAACAGATACACCCTGGCAGGATACCGGAATCGGATCTTCAAACTCTTATGACGTGCCCTGGCAGGATACAGGAATCGAGTCCGGAAAAATAGTCGTCAACAGATACACCCTAGCAGGATACAGGAATCGGATATTCAAACTTTTCAGACGTGCCCTGGCTGGATACAGGAATCGAGTCCGGAAAATAGTCGTCAACAGATACACCCTGGTAGGATACAAGAAACGGATCTTCAAACACTTCAGACGTGCCTTGGCAAGATACAGGAATCGAGTCCGGAAAATAGTCGTCAACAGATACGCCCTGGCTGGATACAGGAATCAGATCTTCAAACTCTTCAGACGTGCCCTGGCAGGATACAGGAATCGAGTCCGGAAAATAGTCGTCAACAGATACACCCTGGCAGGATACAGGAATCGGATCTTCAAACTCTTCAGATGTGCCCTGGCAGGATACTGGAATCGAGTCCGGAAAAATAGTCGTTAACAGATACACCCTGGCAGGATTCAGGAATCGGATCTTCAAACTCTTCAAACGTGCCCTGGCAGGATACAGGAATCGAGTCCGGAAAAATAGTCGTCAACAGATACACCCTGGAAGGACACAGGAATCGGATCTTCAAACTCTTCAGACGTGCCCTGGCAGGATACAGGAATCGAGTCCGGAAAAATAGTCGTTAACAGATACACCCTGGCAGGATACAGGAATCGGATCTTCAAACTCTTCAGCCGTGCCCTGGCAGGATACAGGAATCGAGTCCGGAAAATAGTCGTCAACAGATACACCCTGGCAGGATACAGGAATCGGATCTTCAAACTCTTCAGACGTGCCCTGGCAGGATACAGGAGTCGAGTCCGGAAAATAGTCGTCAACAGATACACCCTGGCAGGATACAGGAATCAGATCTTCAAACTCTTCAGACGTGCCCTGGCATGATACATGAATCGAGTCCGGAAAATAGTCGTCAACTGATACACCCTGGCAAGATACAGGAATCGGATCTTCAAACTCTTCAGACGTGCCCTGGAAGGATACAGGAATTGAGTCCGGAAAATAGTCGTCAACAGATACACCCTGGAAGGATACAGGAATCGGATCTTCAAACTCTTCAGACGTGCCCTGGCAGGATACAGGAATCGAGTCCGGAAAAATAGTCGTCAACAGATACACCTTGGCAGGATACAGGAATCGGATCTTCAAACTCTTCAGACGTGCCCTGGCAGGATACAGGAATCGAGTCCGGAAAATAGTTGTCAACAGATACACCCTGGCAGGATACAGGAATCGGATCTTCAAACTCTTCAGACGTGGTTCTGGCTGGATACAGGAATCGAGTCCGGAAAATAGTCGTCAACAGATACACCCTGGCAGGATACAGGAATCGGATCTTCAAACTCTTCAGACGTGCCCTGGCAAGATACAGGAATCGAGTCCGGAAAATAGTCGTCAACAGATATGCCCTGGCTGGATATAGGAATCGGATCTTCAAACTCTTCAGACGTGCGCTGGAAGGATACAGGAATCGATTCCGGAAAATAGTCGTCAACAGATACACCCTGGCAGGATATAGGAATCGGATCTTCAAACTCTTCAGACGTGCCCTGGCAGGATACAGGAATCGAGTCCGGAAAATAGTTGTCAACAGATACACCCTGGCAGGATACAGGAATCGGATCTTCAAACTCTTCAGACGTGGTTCTGGCTGGATACAGGAATCGAGTCCGGAAAATAGTCGTCAACAGATACACCCTGGCAGGATACAGGAATCGGATCTTCAAACTCTTCAGACGTGCCCTGGCAAGATACAGGAATCGAGTCCGAAAAATAGTCGTCAACAGATACACCCTGGCAGGATACAGGAATCGGATCTTCAAACTCTTCAGATGTGCCCTGGCAAGATACAGGAATCGAGTCCGGAAAATAGTCGTCAACAGATACGCCCTGGCTGGATACAGGAATCGGATCTTCAAACTCTTCAGACGTGCCCTGGCAGGATACAGGAATCGAGTCCGGAAAATAGTCGTCAACAGATACACCCTGGCAGGATACAAGAATCGGATCTTCAAACTCTTCAGACGTGCCCTGGCAGGATACAGGAATTGAGTCCGGAAAATAGTCGTCAACAGATACACCCTGGAAGGATACAGGAATCAGATCTTCAAACTCTTCAGACGTACCCTGGCAGGATACAGGAATCGAGTCCGGAAAAATAATCGTCAACAGATACACCCTAGCAGGACACAGGAATCGGATCTTCAAACTCTTCAGACGTGCCCTGGCAGGATACAGGAATCGAATCCGGAAAAATAGTCGTTAACAGATACACCCTGGCAGGATACAGGAATTGGATCTTCAAACTCTTCAGACGTGCCCTGGCAGGTTACAGGAATCGAGTCCGGAAAATAGTCGTCAACAGATACACCATGGTAGGATACAGGAATCAGATCTTCAAACTCTTCAGACGTGCCCTGGCAGGATACAGGAATCGAGTCCGGAAAATAGTCGTCAACAGATACACCCTGGCAAGATACAGGAATCGGATCTTCAAACTCTTCAGACGTGCCCTGGCAGGATACAGGAATTGAGTCCAAAAAATAGTCGTCAACAGATACACCCTGGAAGGATACAGGAATCGGATCTTCAAACTCTTCAGACGTGCCCTGGCAGGATACAGGAATCGAGTCCAGAAAAATAGTCGTCAACAGATATACCCTGGCAGGATACAGGAATCGGATCTTCAAACTCTTCAGACATGCCCTGGCAGGATACAGGAATCGAGTCCGGAAAATAGTCGTCAACAGATACACCCTGGCAGGATACCGGAATCGGATCTTCAAACTCTTATGACGTGCCCTGGCAGGATACAGGAATCGAGTCCGGAAAAATAGTCGTCAACAGATACACCCTGGCAGGATACATGAATCGGATCTTCAAACTCTTCAGACGTGCCCTGGAAGGATACAGGAATCGAGTCCGGAAAATAGACGTCAACAGATACACCCTAGCAGGATACAGGAATCGGATCTTCAAACTCTTCAGACGTGCCCTGGCAAGATACAGGAATCGAGTCCGGAAAATAGTCGTCAACAGATACGCCCTGGCTAGATACATGAATCGGATCTTCAAACTCTTCAGACGTGCCCTAGCTGGATACAGGAATCGAGTCCGGAAAATAGTCGTCAACAGATACACCCTGGCAGGATACAGGAATCGGATCTTCAAACTCTTCAGACGTGGTTCTGGTTGGATACAGGAATCGAGTCCGGAAAATAGTCGTCAACAGATACACCCTGGCAGGATACAGGAATCGGATCTTCAAACTCTTCAGATGTGCCCTGGCAAGATACAGGAATCGAGTCCGAAAAATAGTCGTCAACAGATACACCCTGGCAGGATACAGGAATCGGATCTTCAAACTCTTCAGACGTGCCCTGGCAGGATACAGGAATTGAGTCCTGAAAATAGTCGTCAACAGATACACCCTGGCAGGATACAGGAATCGGATCTTCAAACTCTTCAGACGTGCCCTGGCAGGATACAGGAATCGAGTCTAGAAAAATAGTCGTCAACAGATACACCCTGGCAGGATACAGGAATCAGATCTTCAATCTCTTCAGACGTGCCCTGGCAGGATACAGGAATCGAGTCCGGAAAAATAGTCGTTAACAGATACACCCTGGCAGGATACAGGAATCGGATCTTCAAACTCTTCAGACGTGCCCTGCCAGGATACAGGAATCGAATCCGGAAAATAGTCGTCAACAGATACACCCTGGCAGGATACAAGAATCGGATCTTCAAACACTTCAGACGTGCCCCGGCAGGATACAGGAATCGAGTCCGGAAAAATAGTCGTCAACAGATACACCCTGGCAAGATTCAGGAATCAGATCTTCAAACTCTTCAGACGTGCCCTGGCAGGATACAGGAATCGAGTCCGGAAAAATAGTCGTCAACAGATACACCCTGGCAGGATACAGGAATCGGATCTTCAAACTCTTCAGACATGCCCTGGCAGGATATAGGAATCGAGTCCGGAAAATAGTCGTCAACAGATACACCCTGGCAGGATACCGGAATCGGATCTTCAAACTCTTATGACGTGCCCTGGCAGGATACAGGAATCGAGTCCGGAAAAATAGTCGTCAACAGATACACCCTGGCAGGATACAGGAATCGGATATTCAAACTTTTCAGACGTGCCCTGGCTGGATACAGGAATCGAGTCCGGAAAATAGTCGTCAATAGATACACCCTGGTAGGATACAAGAAACGGATCTTCAAACTCTTCAGACGTGCCTTGGCAAGATACAGGAATCGAGTCCGGAAAATAGTCGTCAACAGATACGCCCTGGCTGGATACAGGAATCGGATCTTCAAACTCTTCAGACGTGCCCTGGCAGGATACAGGAATCGAGTCCAGAAAATAGTCGTCAACAGATACACCCTGGCAGGATACAGGAATCGGATCTTCAAACTCTTCAGACGTGCCCTGGCAGGATACAGGAATCGAGTCCGGAAAAATAGTCGTTAACAGATACACCCTGGCAGGATTCAGGAATCGGATCTTCAAACTCTTCAGACGTGCCCTGGCAGGATACAGGAATCGAGTCCGGAAAAATAGTCGTCAACAGATACACCCTGGCAGGACACAGGAATCGGATCTTCAAACTCTTCAGACGTGCCCTGGAAGGATACAGGAATCGAGTCCGGAAAAATAGTCGTTAACAGATACACCCTGGCAGGATACAGGAATCGGATCTTCAAACTCTTCAGACGTGCCCTGGTAGGATACAGGAATCGAGTCCGGAAAATAGTCGTCAACAGATACACCCTGGCAGGATACAGGAATCGGATCTTCAAACTCTTCAGACGTGCCCTGGCAGGATACAGGAGTCGAGTCCGGAAAATATTCGTCAACAGATACACCCAGGCAGGATACAGGAATCAGATCTTCAAACTCTTCAGACGTGCCCTGGCATGATACATGAATCGAGTCTGGAAAATAGTCGTCAACTGATACACCCTGGCAAGATACAGGAATCGGATCTTCAAACTCTTCAGACGTGCCCTGGCAGGATACAGGAATTGAGTCCGGAAAATAGTCGTCAACAGATACACCCTGGAAGGATACAGGAATCGGATCTTCAAACTCTTCAGACGTGCCCTGGCATGATACAGGAATCGAGTCCGGAAAAATAGTCGTCAACAGATACACCTTGGCAGGATACAGGAATCGGATCTTCAAACTCTTCAGACGTGCCCTGGCAGGATACAGGAATCGAGTCCGGAAAATAGTTGTCAACAGATACACCCTGGCAGGATACAGGAATCGGATCTTCAAACTCTTCAGACGTGGTTCTGGCTGGATACAGGAATCGAGTCCGGAAAATAGTCGTCAACAGATACACCCTGGCAGGATACAGGAATCAGATCTTCAAACTCTTCAGACGTGCCCTGGCAAGATACAGGAATCGAGTCCGGAAAATAGTCGTCAAAAGATATGCCCTGGCTGGATACAGGAATCGGATCTTCAAACTCTTCAGACGTGCCCTGGAAGGATACAGGAATCGAGTCCGGAAAATAGTCGTCAACAGATACACCCTGGCAGGATACAGGAATCGGATCTTCAAACTCTTCAGACGTGCCCTGGCAGGATACAGGAATTGTGTCCAGAAAATAGTCGTCAACAGATACACCCTGGAAGGATACAGGAATCGGATCTTCAAACTCTTCAGACGTGCCCTGGCAGGATACAGGAATCGAGTCCAGAAAAATAGTCGTCAACAGATACACCCTGGCAAGATACAAGAATCGGATCTTCAAACTCTTCAGACGTGCCCTGGCAGGATACAGGAATCGAGTCCGGAAAAATAGTCGTTAACAGATACACCCTGGCAGGATACAGGAATCGGATCTTCAAACTCTTCAGACGTGCCCTGGCAGGATACAGGAATCGAGTCCGGAAAATAGTCGTCAACAGATACACCCTGGCAGGATACAGGAATCAGATCTTCAAACTCTTCAGACGTGCCCTGGCAGGATACAAGAATCGAGTCCGGAAAAATAGTCGTCAACAGATACACCCTGGAAGGATTCAGGAATCGGATCTTCAAACTCTTCAGACGTGCCCTGGCAGGATACAGGAATCGAGTCCGGAAAAATAGTCGTCAACAGATACACCCTGGCAGGATACAGGAATCGGATCTTCAAACACTTCAGACATGCCCTGGCAGGATACAGGAATCGAGTCCGGAAAATAGTCGTCAACAGATACACCCTGGCAGGATACCGGAATCGGATCTTCAAACTCTTATGACGTGCCCTGGCAGGATACAGGAATCGAGTCCGGAAAAATAGTCGTCAACAGATACACCCTGGCAGGATACAGGAATCGGATATTCAAACTTTTCAGACGTGCCCTGGCTGGATACAGGAAACGAGTCCGGAAAATAGTCGTCAACAGATACACCCTGGTAGGATACAAGAAACGGATCTTCAAACTCTTCAGACGTGCCTTGGCAAGATACAGGAATCGAGTCCGGAAAATAGTCGTCAACAGATACGCCCTGGCTGGATACAGGAATCGAATCTTCAAACTCTTCAGACGTGCCCTGGCAGGATACAGGAATCGAGTCCGGAAAATAGTCGTCAACAGATACACCATGGCAGGATACAGGAATCGGATCTTCAAACTCTTCAGACGTGCCCTAGCAGGATACAGGAATAGAGTCCGGAAAAATAGTCGTTAACAGATACACCCTGGCAGGATTCAGGAATCGGATCTTCAAACTCTTCAGACGTGCCCTGGCAGGATACAGGAATCGAGTCCGGAAAAATAGTCGTCAACAGATACACCCTGGCAGGACACAGGAATCGGATCTTCAAACTCTTCAGACGTGCCCTGGCAGGATACAGGAATCGAGTCCGGAAAAATAGTCGTTAACAGATACACCCTGGCAGGATACAGGAATCGGATCTTCAAACTCTTCAGACGTGCCCTGGCAGGATACAGGAATCGAGTCCGGAAAATAGTCGTCAACAGATACACCCTGGCAGGATACAGGAATCAGATCTTCAAACTCTTCAGACGTGCCCTGGCAGGATACAGGAGTCGAGTCCGGAAAATAGTCGTCAACAGATACACCCTGGCAGGATACCGGAATCAGATCTTCAAACTCTTCAGACGTGCCCTGGCATGATACATGAATCGAGTCTGGAAAATAGTCGTCAACTGATACACCCTGGCAAGATACAGGAATCGGATCTTCAAACTCTTCAGACGTGCCCTGGCAGGATACAGGAATTGAGTCCGGAAAATAGTCGTCAACAGATACACCCTGGAAGGATACAGGAATCGGATCTTCAAACTCTTCAGACGTGCCCTGGCAGGATACAGGAATCGAGTTCGGAAAAATAGTCGTCAACAGATACACCTTGGCAGGATACAGGAATCGGATCTTCAAACTCTTCAGACGTGCCCTGGCAGGATACAGGAATCGAGTCCGGAAAATAGTTTTCAACAGATACACCCTGGCAGGATACAGGAATCGGATCTTCAAACTCTTCAGACGTGGTTCTGGCTGGATACAGGAATCGAGTCCGGAAAATAGTCGTCAACAGATACACCCTGGCAGGATACAGGAATCGGATCTTCAAACTCTTCAGACGTGCCCTGGCAAGATACAGGAATCGAGTCCGGAAAATAGTCGTCAACAGATATGCCCTGGCTGGATACAGGAATCGGATCTTCAAACTCTTCAGACGTGCCCTGGAAGGATACAGGAATCGAGTCCGGAAAATAGTCGTCAACAGATACACCCTGGCAGGATACAGGAATCGGATCTTCAAACTCTTCAGACGTGCCCTGGCAGGATACAGGAATTGAGTCCAGAAAATAGTCGTCAACAGATACACCCTGGAAGGATACAGGAATCGGATCTTCAAACTCTTCAGACGTGCCCTTGCAGGATACAGGAATCGAGTCCAGAAAAATAGTCGTCAACAGATACACCCTGGCAAGATACAGGAATCGGATCTTCAAACTCTTCAGACGTGCCCTGGCAGGATACAGGAATCGAGTCCAGAAAAATAGTTGTTAACAGATACACCCTGGCAGGATACAGGAATCGGATCTTCAAACTCTTCAGACGTGCCCTGGCAGGATACAGGAATCGAGTCCGGAAAATAGTCATCAACAGATACACCCTGGCAGGATACAGGAATCAGATCTTCAAACTCTTCAGACGTGCCCTGGCAGGATACAAGAATCGAGTCCGGAAAAATAGTCGTCAACAGATACACCCTGGAAGGATTCAGGTATCGGATCTTCAAACTCTTCAGACGTGCCCTGGCAGGATACAGGAATCGAGTCCGGAAAAATAGTCGTCAACAGATACACCCTGGCAGGATACAAGAATCAGATCTTCAAACTCTTCAGACATGCCCTGGCAGGATAACAGGAATCGAGTCCGGAAAATAGTCGTCAACAGATACACCCTGGCAGGATACCGGAATCGGATCTTCAAACTCTTATGACGTGCCCTGGCAGGATACAGGAATCGATTCCGGAAAAATAGTCGTCAACAGATACACCCTGGCAGGATACATGAATCGGATCTTCAAACTCTTCAGACGTGCCCTGGCAGGATACAGGAATCGAGTCCGGAAAATAGTCGTCAACAGATACACCCTGGCAGGATACAGGAATCAGATCTTCAAACTCTTCAGACGTTCCCTGGCAAGATACAGGAATCGAGTCTGGAAAATAGTCGTCAATAGATACGCCCTGGCTAGATACATGAATCGGATCTTCAAACTCTTCAGACGTGCCCTGGCAAGATACAGGAATCGAGTCCGGAAAATAGTCGTCAACAGATACACCCTGGCAGGATACAGGAATCGGATCTTCAAACTCTTCAGACGTGGTTCTGGTTGGATACAGGAATCGAGTCCAGAAAATAGTCGTCAACAGATACACCCTGGCAGGATACAGGAATCGGATCTTCAAACTCTTCAGATGTGCCCTGGCAAG
Organism: Vicia faba; assembly: GCA_948472305.1. Lineage (NCBI taxonomy): Eukaryota > Viridiplantae > Streptophyta > Magnoliopsida > Fabales > Fabaceae > Vicia > Vicia faba. The sequence continues at coordinate 1,603,403,700 of OX451736.1, forward strand.
ATACAGGAATCGAGTCCGGAAAATAGTCGTCAACAGATACGCCCTGGCTGGATACAGGAATCGGATCTTCAAACTCTTCAGACGTGCCCTGGCAGGATACAGGAATCGAGTCCGGAAAATAGTCGTCAACAGATACACCCTGGCAGGATACAAGAATCAGATCTTCAAACTCTTCAGACGTGCCCTGGCAGGATACAGGAATTGAATCCGGAAAATAGTCGTCAACAGATACACCCTGGAAGGATACAGGAATCGGATCTTCAAACTCTTCAGACGTGCCCTGGCAGGATACAGGAATCGAGTCCGGAAAATAGTCGTCAACAGATACACCCTGGCAGGATACAGGAATCAGATCTTCAAACTCTTCAGACGTGGTTCTGGTTGGATACAGGAATCGAGTCCAGAAAATAGTCGTCAACAGATACACCCTGGAAGGATACAGGAATCGGATCTTCAAACTCTTCAGATTTGCCCTGGCAAGATACAGGAATCGAGTCCGGAAAATAGTCGTCAACAGATACGCCCTGGCTGGATACAGGAATCGGATCTTCAAACTCTTCAGACGTGCCCTGGAAGGATACAGGAATCGAGTCCGGAAAATAGTCGTCAACAGATACACCCTGGCAGGATACAAGAATCGGATCTTCAAACTCTTCAGACGTGCCCTGGCAGGATACAGGAATTGAGTCCGGAAAATAGTCGTCAACAGATACACCCTGGAAGGATACAGGAATCGGATCTTCAAACTCTTCAGACGTGCCCTGGAAGGATACAGGAATCGAGTCCGGAAAAATAGTCGTCAACAGATACACCCTAGCAGGACACAGGAATCGGATCATCAAACTCTTCAGACGTGCCCTGGCAGGATACAGGAATCGAATCCGGAAAAATAGTCGTTAACAGATACACCCTGGCAGGATACAGGAATCGAATCTTCAAACTCTTCAGACGTGCCCTGGCAGGATACAGGAATTGAGTCCGGAAAATAGTCGTCAACAGATACACCCTGGCAGGATACAGGAATCAGATCTTCAAACTCTTCAGACGTGCCCTGGCAGGATACAGGAATCGAGTTCGGAAAATAGTCGTCAACAGATACACCCTGGCAGGATACAGGAATCGGATCTTCAAACTCTTCAGACGTGCCCTGGCATGATACATGAATCGAGTCCGGAAAATAGTCGTCAACAGATACACCCTGGCAAGATACAGGAATCGGATCTTCAAACTCTTCAGACGTGCCCTGGCAGGATACAGGAATTGAGTCCAAAAAATAGTCGTCAACAGATACACCCTGGAAGGATACAGGAATCGGATCTTCAAACGTTTCAGACGTGCCCTGGCAGGATACATGAATCGAGTCCAGAAAAATAGTCGTCAACAGATACACCCTGGCAGGATACAGGAATCGGATCTTCAAACTCTTCAGACATGCCCTGGCAGGATACAGGAATCGAGTCCGGAAAATAGTCGTCAACAGATACAACCTGGCAGGATACTGGAATTGGATCTTCAAACTCTTATGACGTGCCCTGGCAGGATACAGGAATCGAGTCCGGAAAAATAGTCGTCAACAGATACACCCTGTCAGGATACATGAATCGGATCTTCAAACTCTTCAGACGTGCCCTGGCAGGATACAGGAATCGAGTACGGAAAATAGTCGTCAACAGATACACCCTGGCAGGATTCAGGAATCGGATCTTCAAACTCTTCAGACGTGCCCTGGCAAGATACAGGAATCGAGTCCGGAAAATAGTCGTCAACAGATACGCCCTGGCTAGATACATGAATCGGATCTTCAAACTCTTCAGACGTGCCCTAGCTGGATACAGGGATCGAGTCCGGAAAATAGTCGTCAACAGATACACCCTGGCAGGATACAGGAATCGGATCTTCAAACTCTTCAGACGTGGTTCTGGTTGGATACAGGAATCGAGTCCGGAAAATAGTGGTCAACAGATACACCCTGGCAGGATACAGGAATCGGATCTTCAAACTCTTCAGATGTGCCCTGGCAAGATACAGGAATCTAGTCCAGAAAATAGTCGTCCACAGATACGCCCTGGCTGGATACAGGAATCGGATCTTCAAACTCTTCAGACGTGCCCTGGAAGGATACAGGAATCGAGTCCGGAAAATAGTCGTCAACAGATACACCCTGGCAGGATACAAGAATCGGATCTTCAAACTCTTCAGACGTGCCCTGGCAGGATACAGGAATTGAGTCCGGAAAATAGTTGTCAACAGATACACACTGGAAGGATACAGGAATCGGATCTTCAAACTCTTCAGACGTGCCCTGGAAGGATACAGGAATCGAGTCCGGAAAAATAGTCGTCAACAGATACACCCTAGCAAGACACAGGAATCGGATCTTCAAACTCTTCAGACGTGCCCTGGCAGGATACAGGAATCGAATCCGGAAAAATAGTCGTTAACAGATACACCCTGGCAGGATACAGGAATCGGATCTTCAAACTCTTCAGACGTGCCCTGGCAGGATACAGGAATTGAGTCCGGAAAATAGTCGTCAACAAATACACCCTGGCAGGATACAGGAATCAGATCTTCAAACTCTTCAGACGTGCCCTGGCAGGATACAGGAATCGAGTTCGGAAAATAGTCGTCAACAGATACACCCTGGCAGGATACAGGAATCGGATCTTCAAACTCTTCAGACGTGCCCTGGCATGATACATGAATCGAGTCCGGAAAATAGTCGTCAACAGATACACCCTGGCAAGATACAGGAATCGGATCTTCAAACTCTTCAGACGTGCCCTGGCAGGATACAGGAATTGAGTCCAAAAAATAGTCGTCAACAGATACACCCTGGAAGGATACAGGAATCGGATCTTCAAACGTTTCAGACGTGCCCTGGCAGGATACATGAATCGAGTCCAGAAAAATAGTCGTCAACAGATACACCCTGGCAGGATACAGGAATCGGATCTTCAAACTCTTCAGACATGCCCTGGCAGGATACAGGAATCGAGTCCGGAAAATAGTCGTCAACAGATACAACCTGGCAGGATACCGGAATTGGATCTTCAAACTCTTATGACGTGCCCTGGCAGGATACAGGAATCTTGTCCGGAAAAATAGTCGTCAACAGATACACCCTGGCAGGATACATGAATCGGATCTTCAAACTCTTCAGACGTGCCCTGGCAGGATACAGTAATCGAGTACGGAAAATAGTCGTCAACAGATACACCCTGGCAGGATTCAGGAATCGGATCTTCAAACTCTTCAGACGTGCCCTGGCAAGATACAGGAATCGAGTCCGGAAAATAGTCGTCAACAGATACGCCCTGGCTAGATACATGAATCGGATCTTCAAACTCTTCAGACGTGCCCTAGCTGGATACAGGGATCGAGTCCGGAAAATAGTCGTCAACAGATACACCCTGGCAGGATACAGGAATCGGATCTTCAAACTCTTCAGACGTGGTTCTGGTTGGATACAGGAATCGAGTCCGGAAAATAGTCGTCAACAGATACACCCTGGCAGGATACAGGAATCGGATCTTCAAACTCTTCAGATGTGCCCTGGCAAGATACAGGAATCTAGTCCAGAAAATAGTCGTCCACAGATACGCCCTGGCTGGATACAGGAATCGGATCTTCAAACTCTTCAGACGTGCCCTGGCAGGATACAGGAATCGAGTCCGGAAAATAGTCGTCAACAGATACACCCTGGCAGGATACAAGAATCGGATCTTCAAACTCTTCAGACGTGCCCTGGCCGGATACAGGAATTGAGTCCGGAAAATAGTCGTCAACAGATACACCCTGGAAGGATACAGGAATCGGATCTTCAAACTCTTCAGACGTGCCCTGGCAGGATACAGGAATCTAGTCCGGAAAAATAGTCGTCAACAGATACACCCTGGCAGGATACAGGAATCAGATCTTCAAACTCTTCAGACGTGCCCTGGCAGGATACAGGAATCGAGTCCGGAAAAATAGTCGTCAACAGATACACCCTGGCAGGATTAGGGAATCGGATCTTCAAACTCTTCAGACGTGCCCTGGCAGGATACAGGAATCGAGTCCGGAAAAATAGTTATCAACAGATACACCCTGGCAGGATACAGGAATCGGATCTTCAAACTCTTCAGACATGCCCTGGTAGGATACAGGAATCGAGTTCGGAAAATAGTCGTCAACAGATACACCCTGGCAGGATACCGGAATCGGATCTTCAAACTCTTATGACGTGCCCTGGCAGGATACAGGAATCGAGTCCGGAAAAATAGTCGTCAACAGATACACCCTGGCAAGATACAGGAATCGGATCTTCAAACTCTTCAGACGTGCCCTGGCAGGATACAGGAATTGAGTCCAAAAAATAGTCGTCAACAGATACACCCTGGAAGGATACAGGAATCGGATCTTCAAACTCTTCAGACGTGCCCTGGCAGGATACAGGAATCGATTCCGGAAAAATAGTCGTCAACAGATACACCCTGGCAGGATACAGGAATCGGATCTTCAAACTCTTCAGACGTGCCCTGGCAGGATACAGGAATCGAGTCTGGAAAATAGTTGTCAACAGATACACCCTGGCAGGATACAGGAATCGGATCTTCAAACTCTTCAGACGTGGTTCTGGCTGGATACAGGAATCGAGTCCGGAAAATAGTCGTCAACAGATACACCCTGGCAGGATACAGGAATCGGATCTTCAAACTCTTCAGACGTGCCCTGGCAAGATACAGGAATCGAGTCCGGAAAATAGTCGTCAACAGATACGCCCTGGCTGGATACAGGAATCGGATCTTCAAACTCTTCATACGTGCCCTGGCAGGATACAGGAATCAAGTCCAGAAAATAGTCGTCAACAAATACACCCTGGCAGGATACAGGAATCGGATCTTCAAACTCTTCAGACGTGCCCTGGCAGGATACAGGAATTGAGTCCGGAAAATAGTCGTCAACAGATACACCCTGGAAGGATACAGAATCAGATCTTCAAACTCTTCAGACGTGCCCTGGCAGGATACAGGAATCGAGTCCAGAAAAATAGTCGTCAACAGATACACCCTGGCAAGATACAGGAATCGGATCTTCAAACTCTTCAGACGTGCCCTGGCAGGATACAGGAATCGAGTCCGAAAAAATAGTCGTTAACAGATACACCCTGGCAGGATACAGGAATCGGATCTTCAAACTCTTCAGACGTGCCCTGGCAGGATACAGGAATCGAGTCCAGAAAATAGTCGTCAACAGATACACCCTGGCAGGATACAGGAATCAGATCTTCAAACTCTTCAGACGTGCCCTGGCAGGATACAGGAATCGAGTCCGGAAAAATAGTCGTCAACAGATACACCCTGGCAGGATTCAGGAATCGGATCTTCAAAGTCTTCAGACGTGCCCTGGCAGGATACAGGAATCGAGTCCGGAAAAATAGTTATCAACAGATACACCCTGGCAGGATACAGGAATCCGATCTTCAAACTCTTCAGACATGCCCTGGTAGGATACAGGAATCGAGTTCGGAAAATAGTCGTCAACAGATACACCCTGGCAGGATACCGGAATCGGATCTTCAAACTCTTATGACGTGCCCTGGCAGGATACAGGAATCGAGTCCGGAAAAATAGTCGTCAACAGATACACCCTGGAAGGATACATGAATCGGATCTTCAAACTCTTCAGACGTGCCCTTGCAGGATACAGGAATCGAGTCCGGAAAATAGTCGTCAACAGATACACCCTGGCAGGATACAGGAATCGGATCTTCAAACTCTTCAGACGTGCCCTGGCAAGATACAGGAATCGAGTCCGGGAAATAGTCGTCAACAGATACGCCCTGGCTAGATACAGGAACCGGATCTTCAAACTCTTCAGACGTGCCCTGGCTGGATACAGGAATCGAGTCCGGAAAATAGTCGTCAACAGATACACCCTGGCAGGATACAGGAATCGGATCTTCAAACTCTTCAGACGTGGTTCTGGCTGGATACAGGAATCGAGTCCAGAAAATAGTCGTCAACAGATACAACCTGGCAGGATACAGGAATCGGATCTTCAAACTCTTCAGACGTGCCCTGGCAAGATACAGGAATCGAGTCCGGAATATAGTCGTCAAAAAATACGCCCTGGCTGGATACAGGAATCGGATCTTTAAATTCTTCAGACGTGCCCTGGCAGGATACAGGAATCGAGTTCGGAAAATAGTCGTCAACAGATACACCCTGGCAGGATACAGGAATCGGATCTTCAAACTCTTCAGACGTGCCCTGGCAGGATACAGGAATTGAGTCCAGAAAATAGTCGTCAATAGATATACCCTGGAAGGACACAGGAATCGGATCTTCAAACTCTTCAGACGTGCCCTGGCAGGATACAGGAATCGAGTCCGGAAAAATAGTCGTTAACAGATACACCCTGGAAGGATACAGGAATCGGATCTTCAAACTCTTCAGACGTGCCCTGGCAGGATACAGGAATCGAGTCCGGAAAATAGTCGTCAACAGATACGCCCTGGCTGGATACAGGAATCGGATCTTCAAACTCTTCAGACGTGCCCTAGCAGGATACAGGAATCGAGTCCGGAAAATAGTCGTCAACAGATACACCCTGGCAGGATACAGGAATCGGATCTTCAAACTCTTCAGACGTGCCCTGGCAGGATACATGAATCGAGTCCGGAAAATAGTCGTCAACAGATACACCCTGGCAGGATACAGGAATCGGATCTTCAAACTCTTCAGACGTGCCCTGGCAGGATACAGGAATCGAGTCTGGAAAAATAGTCGTCAACAGATACACCCTGGCAGGATACAGGAATCGGATCTTCAAACTCTTCAGACGTGCCCTGGCAGGATACAGGAATCAAGTCCGGTAAATAGTCATCAACAGATACACCCTGGCAGGATACAGGAATCGAATCTTCAAAATCCTCAGACGTGCCCTGGCAAGATACAGGAATCGAGTCCGGAAAATAGTCGTCAACAGATACGCCATGGCTGGATACAGGAATCGGATCTTCAAACTCTTCAGACGTGCCCTGGCTGGATACAGGAATCGTGTCCGGAAAATAGTCGTCAAGAGATACACCCTGGCGGGATACAGGAATCGGATCTTCAAGCACTTCAGACGTGCCCTGGCAGGATACAGGAATCGAGTCCGGAAAATAGTACTCAACAGATAAGCCCTGGCTGGATACAGGAATAGGATCTTCAAACTCTTCAGACGTGCCCTGGCAGGATACAGGAATCGAGTCCAGAAATAGTCGTCAAAATATACACCCTGGCAGGATACAGGAATCGGATCTTCAAACTCTTCAGACGTGCCCTGGCAGGATACAGGAATCGAGTCCGGAAAAATAGTCGTTAACAGATACACCCTGGAAGGATACAGGAATCAGATCTTCAAACTCTTCAGACGTGCCCTGGCAGGATACAGGAATCGAGTCCGGAAAATAGTCGTCAACAGATACACCCTGGCAGGATACAGGAATCAAATCTTCAAACTCTTCAGACGTGCCTTGGCAGGATACAGTAATCGAGTCTGGAAAAATAGTCGTCAACAGATACATTCTGGCAGGATTCAGGAATCGGATCTTCAAACTCTTCAGACGTGCCCTGGCAGGATACAGGAATCGAGTCCGGAAAAATAGTCGTCAACAGATACACCTTGGCAGGATACAGGAATCGGATCTTCAAACTCTTCAGACGTGCCCTGGCAAGATACAGGAATCGAGTCCGGAAAATAGTCGTCAACAGATACGCCCTGGCTGGATACAGGAATCGGATCTTCAAACTCTTCAGACGTGCCCTGGTAGGATACAGGAATCGAGTCCGGAAAATAGTCGTCAACAGATACACCCTGGCAGGATACAGGAATCGGATCTTCAAACTCTTCAGACGTGCCCTGGCAGGATACAGGAATTGAGTCCGGAAAATAGTCGTCAACAGATACACCCTGGAAGGATACAGGAATCGGATCTTCAAACTCTTCAGACGTGCCCTGGCAGGATACAGGAATTGAGTCCAGAAAAATAGTCGTCAACAGATACACCCTGTCAAGATACAGGAATCGGATCTTCAAACTCTTCAGACGTGCCCTGGCAGGATACAGGAATCGAGTCCGGAAAATAGTAGTCAACAGATACGCCCTGGCTGGATACAGGAATAGGATCTTCAAACTCTTCAGACGTGCCCTGGCAGGATACAGGAATCGAGTCCAGAAATAGTCGTCAAAAGATACACCCTGGCAGGATACAGGAATCGGATCTTCAAACTCTTCAGACGTGCCCTGGCAGGATACAGGAATCGAGTCCGGAAAAATAGTCGTTAACAGATACACCCTGGAAGGATACAGGAATCAGATCTTCAAACTCTTCAGACGTGCCCTGGCAGGATACAGGAATCGAGTCCGGAAAATAGTCGTCAACAGATACACCCTGGCAGGATACAGGAATCAAATCTTCAAACTCTTCAGACGTGCCTTGGCAGGATACAGTAATCGAGTCCGGAAAAATAGTCGTCAACAGATACATTCTGGTAGGATTCAGGAATCGGATCTTCAAACTCTTCAGACGTGCCCTGGCAGGATACAGGAATCGAGTCCAGAAAAATAGTCGTCAACAGATACACCTTGGCAGGATACAGGAATCGGATCTTCAAACTCTTCAGACGTGCCCTGGCAAGATACAGGAATCGAGTCCGGAAAATAGTCGTCAACAGATACGCCCTGGCTGGATACAGGAATCGGATCTTCAAACTCTTCAGACGTGCCCTGGTAGGATACAGGAATCGAGTCCGGAAAATAGTCGTCAACAGATACACCCTGGCAGGATACAGGAATCGGATCTTCAAACTCTTCAGACGTGCCCTGGCAGGATACAGGAATTGAGTCCGGAAAATAGTCGTCAACAGATACACCCTGGAAGGATACAGGAATCGGATCTTCAAACTCTTCAGACGTGCCCTGGCAGGATACAGGAATTGAGTCCAGAAAAATAGTCGTCAACAGATACACCCTGTCAAGATACAGGAATCGGATCTTCAAACTCTTCAGACGTGCCCTGGCAGGATACAGGAATCGAGTCCGGAAAAATAGTCGTTAACAGATACACCCTGGCAGGATACAGGAATCGGATCTTCAAACTCTTCAGACGTTCCCTGGCAGGATACAGGAATCGAGTCCGGAAAATAGTCATCAACAGATACACCCTGGCAGGATACCGGAATCGGATCTTCAAACTCTTATGACGTGCCCTTGCAGGATACAGGAATCGAGTCCGGAAAAATAGTCGTCAACAGATACACCCTTGTAGGATACAGGAATCGGATCTTCAAACTCTTCAGACGTGCCCTGGCAGGATACAGGAATCGAGTCCGGAAAATAGTCGTCAACAGATACACCCTGGCAGGATACAGGAATCGGATCTTCAAACTCTTCAGACGTGCCCTAGCAAGATACATGAATCGAGTCCGGAAAATAGTCGTCAACAGATACACCCTGGCAGGATACAGGAATCGGATCTTCAAACTCTTCAGACGTGCCCTGGCAGGATACAGGAATCGAGTCTGGAAAAATAGTCGTCAACGGATACACCCTGGCAGGATACAGGAATCGGATCTTCAAACTCTTCAGACGTGCCCTGGCTGGATACAGGAATCGTGTCCGGAAAATAGTCGTCAAGAGATACACCCTGGCGGGATACAGGAATCGGATCTTCAAACACTTCAGACGTGCCCTGGCAGGATACAGGAATCGAGTCCGGAAAATAGTAGTCAACAGATAAGCCCTGGCTGGATACAGGAATAGGATCTTCAAACTCTTCAGACGTGCCCTGGCAGGATACAGGAATCGAGTCCAGAAATAGTCGTCAAAAGATACACCCTGGCAGGATACAGGAATCGGATCTTCAAACTCTTCAGACGTGCCCTGGCAGGATACAGGAATCGAGTCCGGAAAAATAGTCGTTAACAGATACACCCTGGAAGGATACAGGAATCAGATCTTCAAACTCTTCAGACGTGCCCTGGTAGGATACAGGAATCGAGTCCGGAAAATAGTCGTCAACAGATACACCCTGGCAGGATACAGGAATCAAATCTTCAAACTCTTCAGACGTGCCTTTGCAGGATACAGTAATCGAGTCCGGAAAAATAGTCGTCAACAGATACATTCTGGCAGGATTCAGGAATCGGATCTTCAAACTCTTCAGACGTGCCCTGGCAGGATACAGGAATCGAGTCCGGAAAAATAGTCGTCAACAGATACACCTTGGCAGGATACAGGAATCGGATCTTCAAACTCTTCAGACGTGCCCTGGCAAGATACAGGAATCGAGTCCGGAAAATAGTCGTCAACAGATACGCCCTGGCTGGATACAGGAATCGGATCTTCAAACTCTTCAGACGTGCCCTGGTAGGATACAGGAATCGAGTCCGGAAAATAGTCGTCAACAGATACACCCTGGCAGGATACAGGAATCGGATCTTCAAACTCTTCAGACGTGCCCTGGCAGGATACAGGAATTGAGTCCGGAAAATAGTCGTCAACAGATACACCCTGGAAGGATACAGGAATCGGATCTTCAAACTCTTCAGACGTGCCCTGGCAGGATACAGGAATTGAGTCCAGAAAAATAGTCGTCAACAGATACACCCTGTCAAGATACAGGAACCGGATCTTCAAACTCTTCAGACGTGCCCTGGCAGGATACAGGAATCGAGTCCGGAAAATAGTCGTCAACAGATAAACCCTGGCAGGATACAGGAATCGGATCTTCAAACTCTTCAGATGTGACCTGGCAGGATACAGGAATGGAGTTCAGAAAAATAGTCGTCAACAGATACACCCTGGCAGGATACAGGAATCGGATCTTCAAACTCTTCAGACGTGACTTGGCAGGATACAGGAATCGAGTCCGGAAAAATAGTCGTTAACAGATACACCCTGGAAGGATACAGGAATCAGATCTTCAAACTCTTCAGACGTGCCCTGGCAGGATACAGGAATCTAGTCCGGAAAATAGTCGTCAACAGATACACCCTGGCAGGATACAGGAATCAAATCTTCAAACTCTTCAGACGTTCCTTGGCAGGATACAGTAATCGAGTCCGGAAAAATAGTCGTCAACAGATACATTCTGGTAGGATTCAGGAATCGGATCTTCAAACTCTTCAGACGTGCCCTGGCTGGATACAGGAATCGAGTCCGGAAAATAGTCGTCAACAGATACACCCTGGCAGGATACAGGAATCGGATCTTCAAACTCTTCAGACGTGCCCTGGCAGGATACAGGAATCAAGTCCGGAAAATAGTCATCAACAGATACACCCTGGCAGGATACAGGAATCAGATCTTCAAAATCTTCAGACGTGCCCTGGCAAGATACAGGAATCGAGTCCGGAAAATAGTCGTCAACAGATACGCCATGGATGGATACAGGAATCGGATCTTCAAACTCTTCAGACGTGCCCTGGCTGGATACAGGAATCGAGTCCGGAAAATAGTCGTCAAGAGATACACCCTGGCAGGATACAGGAATCGGATCTTCAAACACTTCAGACGTGCCCTGGCAGGATACAGGAATCGAGTCTGGAAAATAGTAGTCAACAGATACGCCCTGGCTGGATACAGGAATAGGATCTTCAAACTCTTCAGACGTGCCCTGGCAGGATACAGGAATCGAGTCCAGAAATAGTCGTCAACAGATAAACCCTGGCAGGATACAGGAATCGGATCTTCAAACTCTTCAGATGTGACCTGGCAGGATACAGGAATGGAGTTCAGAAAAATAGTCGTCAACAGATACACCCTGGCAGGATACAGGAATCGGATCTTCAAACTCTTCAGACGTGACTTGGCAGGATACAGGAATCGAGTCCGGAAAAATAGTCGTCAACAGATACAACCTGGAAGGATACAGGAATCAGATCTTCAAACTCTTCAGACGTGCCCTGGCAGGATACAGGAATCGAGTCCAGAAAAATAGTCGTCAACAGATACACCCTGGCAGGATTCAGGAATCGGATCTTCAAACTCTTCAGACGTGCCCTGGCAGGATACAGGAATCGAGTCCGGAAAAATAGTCGTCAACAGATACACCCTGGCAGGATACAGGAATCGGATCTTCAAACTCTTCAGACGTGCCCTGGCAAGATACAGGAATCGAGTCCGGAAAATAGTCGTCAACAGATACGCCCTGGCTGGATACAGGAATCGGATCTTCAAACTCTTCAGACGTGCCCTGGTAGGATACAGGAATTGAGTCCGGAAAATAGTCGTCAACAGATACACCCTGGCAGGATACAGGAATCGGATCTTCAAACTCTTCAGACGTGCCCTGGCAGGATACAGGAATTGAGTCCGGAAAATAGTCGTCAACAGATACACCCTGGAAGGATACAGGAATCGGATCTTCAAACTCTTCAGACGTGCCCTGGCAGGATACAGGAATTGAGTCCAGAAAAATAATCGTCAACAGATACACCCTGTCAAAATACAGGAATCGGATCTTCAAACTCTTCAGACGTGCCCTGGCAGGATACAGGAATCGAGTCCGGAAAAATAGTCGTTAACAGATACACCCTGGCAGGATATAGGAATCGGATCTTCAAACTCTTCAGACGTGCCCTGGCAGGATACAGGAATCGAGTCCGGAAAATAATCGTCAACAGATACACCCTGGCAGGATACCGGAATCGGATCTTCAAACTCTTATGACGTGCCCTTGCAGGATACAGGAATCGAGTCCGGAAAAATAGTCGTCAACAGATACACCCTGGCAGGATAAAGGAATCGGATCTTCACACTCTTCAGACGTGGCCTGGCAGGATACAGGAATCGAGTCCGGAAAATAGTCGTCAACAGATACACCCTGGCAGGATACAAGAATCGGATCTTCAAACTCTTCAGACGTGCCCTGGCAAGATACAGGAATCGAGTCCGGAAAATAGTCGTCAACAGATACACCCTGGCAGGATACAGGAATCAGATCTTCAAACTCTTCAGACGTGCCCTGGCTGGATACAGGAATCGAGTCCGGAAAATAGTCGTCAACAGATACACCCTGGCAGGATACAGGAATCGGATCTTCAAACTCTTCAGACGTGCCCTGGCAAGATACAGGAATCAAGTCCATAAAATAGTCGTCAACAGATATGCCCTGGCTGGATACAGGAATCGGATCTTCAAACTCTTCAGACGTGCCCTGGCAGGATACAGGAATCGAGTCCGGAAAATAGTCGTCAACAGATACACCCTGGCAGGATACAGGAATCGGATCTTCAAACTCTTCAGACGTGCCCTGGCAGGATACAGGAATTGAGTCCGGAAAATAGTCGTCAACAGATACACCCTGGAAGGATACAGAATCAGATCTTCAAACTCTTCAAACGTGCCCTGGCAGGATACAGGAATCGAGTCCAGAAAAATAGTCGTCAACAGATACACCCTGGCAAGATACAGGAATCGGATATTCAAACTCTTCAGACGTGCCCTGGCAGGATACAGGAATCGAGTCCGGAAAAATCGTCGTTAACAGATACACCCTGGCAGGATACAGGAATCGGATCTTCAAACTCTTCAGACGTGCCCTGGCAGGATACAGGAATCGAGTCCAGAAAATAGTCGTCAACAGATACACCCTGGCAGGATACAGGAATCAGATCTTCAAACTCTTCAGACGTGCCCGGGCAGGATACAGGAATCGAGTCCAGAAAAATAGTCGTCAACAGATACACCCTGGCAGGATTCAGGAATCAGATCATCAAACTCTTCAGATGTGCCCTGGCAGGATACAGGAATCGAGTCCGGAAAAATAGTTGTCAACAGATACACCCTGGCAGGATACAGGAATCGGATCTTCAACCTCTTCAAACATGCCCTGGTAGGATACAGGAATCGAGTCCGGAAAATAGTCGTCAACAGATACACCCTGGCAGGATACCGGAATCGGATCTTAAAACTCTTATGACGTGCCCGGGCAGGATACAGGAATCGAGTCCGGAAAAATAGTCGTCAACAGATACACCCTGGAAGGATACAGGAATCGGATCTTCAAACTCTTCAGACGTGCCCTTGCAGGATACAGAAATCGAGTCCGGAAAATAGTCGTCAACAGATACACCCTGGCAGGATACAGGAATCGGATCTTCAAACTCTTCAGACGTGCTCTGGCAAGATACAGGAATCGAGTCCAGAAAATAGTCGTCAACAGATACGCCCTGGCTAGATATAGGAATCGGATCTTCAAACTCTTCAGACGTGCCCTGGCTGGATACAGGAATCGAGTCCGGAAAATAGTCGTCAACAGATACACCCTGGCAGGATACAGGAATCGGATCTTCAAACTCTTCAGACGTGGTTCTGGCTGGATACAGGAATCGAGTCCGAAAAATAGTCGTCAACAGATACACCCTGGCAGGATACAGGAATCGGATCTTCAAACTCTTCAGACGTGCCCTGGCAAGATACAGGAATCGAGTCCGGAAAATAGTCGTCAAGAGATACACCCTGGCAGGATACAGGAATCGGATCTTCAAACACTTCAGACGTGCCCTGGCAGGATACAGGAATCGAGTCCGGAAAATAGTAGTCAACAGATACGCCCTGGCTGGATACAGGAATAGGATCTGCAAACTCTTCAGACGTGCCCTGGAAGGATACAGGAATCGAGTCCAGAAATAGTCGTCAACAGATACACCCTGGCAGGATACAAGAATCGGATCTTCAAACTCTTCAGACGTGCCCTGGCAGGATACAGGAATCGAGTCCGGAAAAATAGTCGTTAACAGATACACCCTTGAAGGATACAGGAATCAGATCTTCAAACTCTTCAGACGTGCCCTGGCAGGATACAGGAATCGAGTCCGGAAAATAGTCGTAAACAGATACACCCTGGTAGGATACAGGAATCAGATCTTCAAACTCTTCAGACGTGCCCTGGCAGGATACAGGAATCGAGTCCGGAAAAATAGTCGTTAACAGATACACCCTGGCAGGATACAGGAATCGGATCTTCAAACTCTTCAGACGTGCCCTGGCAGGATACAGGAATCGAGTCCGGAAAATAGTCGTCAACAGATACACCATGGCAGGATACCGAAATCGGATCTTCAAACTCTTATGACGTGCCCTTGCAGGATACAGGAATCGAGTCCGGAAAAATAGTCGTCAAAAGATACACCCTGGCAGGATACAGGAATCGGATCTTCAAACTCTTCAGACGTGCCCTGGCAGGATACAGGAATCGAGTCCGGAAAATAGTCGTCAACAGATACACCCTGGAAGGATACAAGAATCGGATCTTCAAACTCTTCAGACGTGCCCTGGCAAGATACAGGAATCGAGTCCGGAAAATAGTCGTGAACAGATACACCCTGGCAGGATACAGGAATCATATCTTCAAACTCTTCAGACGTGCCCTGGCAGGATACAAGAATCGAGTCCGGAAAATAGTTGTCAACAGATACACCCTGGCAGGATACAAGAATCGGATCTTCAAACTCTTCATACGTGGTTCTGGCTGGATACAGGAATCGAGTCCGGAAAATAGTCGTCAACAGATACACCCTGGCAGGATACAGGAATCGGATCTTCAAACTCTTCAGACGTGCCCTGGCAAGATACAGGAATCGAGTCCGGAAAATAGTCGTCAACAGATATGCCCTGGATGGATACAGGAATCAGATCTTCAAACACTTCAGACGTGCCCTGGCAGGATACAGGAATCGAGTCCGGAAAATAGTCGTCAACAGATACACCCTGGCAGGATACAGGAATCGGATCTTCAAACTCTTCAGACGTGCCCTGGAAGGATACAAGAATTGAGTCCGGAAAATAGTCGTCAACAGATACACCCTGGAAGGATACAGAATCAGATCTTCAAACTCTTCAGACGTGCCCTGGCAGGATACAGGAATCGAGTCCAGAAAAATAGTCATCAACAGATACACCCTGGCAAGATACAGGAATCAGATCTTCAAACTCTTCAGACGTGCCCTGGTAGGATACAGGAATCGAGTCCGGAAAAATAGTCGTTAACAGATACACCCTGGCAGGATACAGGAATCGGATCTTCAAACTCTTCAGACGTGCCCTGGCAGGATACAGGAATCGAGTCCAGAAAATAGTCGTCAACAGATACACCCTGGCAGGAAACAGGAATCAGATCTTCAAACTCTTCAGACGTACCCGGGAAGGATACAGGAATCGAGTCCGGAAAAATAGTCGTCAACAGATACACCCTGGCAGGATTCAGGAATCAGATCTTCAAACTCTTCAGATGTGCCCTGGCAGGATACAGGAATCGAGTCCGGAAAAATAGTTGTCAACAGATACACCCTGGCAGGATACAGGAATCGGATCTTCAACCTCTTCAAACATGCCCTGGTAGGATACAGGAATCGAGTCCGGAAAATAGTCGTCAACAGATACACCCTGGCAGGATACCGGAATCGGATCTTAAAACTCTTATGACGTGCCCGGGCAGGATACAGGAATCGAGTCCGGAAAAATAGTCGTCAACAGATACACCCATGAAGGATATAGGAATCGGATCTTCAAACTCTTCAGACGTGCCCTTGCAGGATACAGGAATCGAGTCCGGAAAATAGTCGTCAACAGATACACCCTGGCAGGATACAGGAATCGGATCTTCAAACTCTTCAGACGTGCTCTGGCAAGATACAGGAATCGAGTCCGGAAAATAGTCGTCAACAGATACGCCCTGGCTAGATATAGGAATCAGATCTTCAAACTCTTCAGACGTGCCCTGGCTGGATACAGGAATCGAGTCCGGAAAATAGTCGTCAACAGATACACCCTGGCAGGATACAGGAATCGGATCTTCAAACTCTTCAGACGTGGTTCTGGCTGGATACAGGAATCGAGTCCGGAAAATAGTCGTCAACAGATACACCCTGGCAGGATATAGGAATCGGATCTTCAAACTCTTCAGACGTGCCCTGGCAAGATACAGGAATCGAGTCCGGAAAATAGTCGTCAAGAGATACACCCTGGCAGGATACAGGAATCGGATCTTCAAACACTTCAGACGTGCCCTGGCAGGATACAGGAATCGAGTCCGGAAAATAGTAGTCAACAGATACGCCCTGGCTGGATACAGGAATAGGATCTTCAAACTCTTCAGACGTTCCCTGGCAGGATACAGGAATCGAGTCCAGAAATAGTCGTCAACAGATACACCCTGGCAGGATACAGGAATCGGATCTTCAAACTCTTCCGACGTGCCCTGGCAGGATACATGAATCGAGTCCGGAAAAATAGTCTTTAACAGATACACCCTGGAAGGATACAGGAATCAGATCTTCAAACTCTTCAGACGTGCCCTGGCAGGATACAGGAATCGAGTCCGGAAAAATAGTCGTCAACAGAAACACCCTGGCAGGATTCAGGAATCGGATCTTCAAACTCTTCAGACGTGCCCTGGCAGGATACGGGAATCGAGTCCAGAAAAATAGTCGTCAACAGATACACCCTGGCAGGATACAGGAATCGGATCTTCAAACTCTTCAGACGTGCCCTGGCAAGATACAGGAATCGAGTCCGGAAAATAGTCGTCAATAGATACGCCCTGGCTGGATACAGGAATCGGATCTTCAATCTCTTCAGACGTGCCCTGGTAGGATACAGGAATCGAGTCCGGAAAATAGTCGTCAACAGATACACCCTGGCAGGATACAGGAATCGGATCTTCAAACTCTTCAGACGTGCCCTGGCAGGATACAGGAATTGAGTCCGGAAAATAGTCGTCAACAGATACGCCTTGGAAGGATACAGGAATCGGATCTTCAAACTCTTCAGACATGCCCTGGCAGGATACAGGAATCGAGTCCAGAAAAATAGTCGTCAACAGATACACCCTGTCAAGATACAGGAATCGGATCTTCAAACTCTTCAGACGTGCCCTGGCAGGATACAGGAATCGAGTCCGGAAAAATAGTCGTTAACAGATACACCCTGGCAGGATACAGGAATCGGATCTTCAAACTCTTCAGACGTGCCCTGGCAGGATACAGGAATCGAGTCCGGAAAATAGTCGTCAACAGATACACCCTGGCAGGATACCGGAATCGGATCTTCAAACTCTTATGACGTTCCCTTGTAGGATACAGGAATCGAGTCCAGAAAAATAGTCGTCAACAGATACACCCTGGCAGGATACAGGAATCGGATCTTCAAACTCTCCAGACGTGCCCTGGCAGGATACAGGAATCGAGTCCGGAAAATAGTCGTCAACAGATACACCCTAGCAGGATACAGGAATCGGATCTTCAAACTCTTCATACGTGCCCTGGCAAGATACAGGAATCGAGTCCAGAAAATAGTCGTCAACAGATACGCCCTGGCTAGATACAGGAATCGGATCTTCAAACTCTTCAGACATGCCCTGGCTGGATACAGGAATCGAGTCCGGAAAATAGTCGTCATGAGATACACCCTGGCAGGATACAAGAATCAGATCTTCAAACTCTTCAGACGTGGTTCTGGCTGGATACAGGAATCGAGTCCGGAAAATAGTCGTCAACAGATACACTCTGGCAGTATACAGGACTCGGATCTTCAAACTCTTCAGACGTGCCCTGGAAAGATACAGGAATCGAGTCCGGAAAATAGTCGTCAACAGATACGCCCTGGCTGGATACAGGAATCGGATCTTCAAACTCTTCAGACGTGCCCTGGCAGGATACAGGAATCGAGTCCGGAAAAATAGTCGTCAACAGATACACCCTGGCAGGACACAGGAATCAGATCTTCAAACTCTTCAGAACTGCCCTGGCAGGATACAGGAATTGAGTCCGGAAAATAGTCGTCAACAGATACACCCTGGAAGAATACATGAATCGGATCTTCAAACTCTTCAGACGTGCCCTGGCAGGATACAGGAATCGAGTCCGGAAAAATAGTCGTCAACAGATACACCCTGGCAGGACACAGGAATCAGATTTTCAAACTCTTCAGACGTGCCCTGGCAGGATACAGGAATCGAGTCCTGAAAAATAGTCGTTAACAGATACACCCTGGCAGGATACAGGAATCAGATCTTCAAACTCTTCAGACGTGCCCTTGCAGGATACAGGAATCGAGTCCGGAAAATAGTCGGTAACAGATACACCCTGGCAGGATACAGGAATCGGATCTTCAAACTCTTCAGACGTGCCCTGGCAGGATACAGGAATCGAGTCCGGAAAATAGTCGTCAACAGATACACCCTGGCAGGATACAGGAATCGGATCTTTAAACTCTTCAGACGTGCCCTGGCAAGATACATGAATCGAGTCCGGAAAATAGTCGTCAACAGATACACCCTGGCAGGATACAGGAATCGGATCCTCAAACTCTTCAGACGTGCCCTGGCAGGATACATGAATCGAGTCCGGAAAATAGTCGTCAACAGATACACCCTGGCAGAATACAGGAATCAGATCTTCAAACTCTTCATACGTGCCCTGGCAGGATACAGGAATCGAGTCCGGAAAATAGTCGTCAACAAATACGCTCTGGCTAGATACAAGAATTGGATCTTCAAACTCTTCAGACATGCCCTGGCAAGATACAGGAATCGAGTCTGGAAAATAGTCGTCAACAGATACACCCTGGCAGGATACAGGAATCGGATCTTCAAACTCTTCAGACGTGCCCTGGCAGGATACAGGAATCGAGTCCGGAAAATAGTCGTCAACAGATACACCCTGGCAGGATACAGGAATCGGATCTTCAAACTCTTCAGACGTGCCCTGGCAGGATACAGGAAACGAGTCCAGAAAATAGTCGTCAACAGATACACCCTGGCAGGATACAGGAATCGGATCTTTAAACTCTTCAGACGTGCCCTGGCAAGATACATGAATCGAGTCCGGAAAATAGTCGTCAACAGATACACCCTTGCAGGATACAGGAATCGGATCTTCAAACTCTTCAGACGTGCCCTGGCAGGATACAGGAATCGAGTCTGGAAAAATAGTCGTCAATAGATACACCCTGGCAGGATACAGGAATCGGATCTTCAAACTCTTCAGACGTGCCCTGGCAGGATACAAGAATCAAGTCTGGAAAATAGTCATCAACAGATACACCCTGGCAGGATACAGGAATCGGATCTTCAAAATCTTCAGACGTGCCCTGGCAAGATACAGGAATCGAGTCCGGAAAATAGTCGTCAACAGATACGCCATGGCTGGATACAGGAATCGGATCTTCAAACTCTTCAGACGTGCCCTGGATGGATACAGGAATCGAGTCCGGAAAATAGTCGTCAAGAGATACACCCTGGTGGGATACAGGAATCGGATCTTCAAACACTTCAGACGTGCCCTGGCAGGATACAGGAATCGAGTCCAGAAATAGTCATCAACAGATACACCCTGGCAGGATACAGGAATCGGATCTTCAAACTCTTCAGACGTGCCCTGGCAGGATACATGAATCGAGTCCGGAAAATAGTCGTCAACAGATACACCCTGGCAGAATACAGGAATCAGATCTTCAAACTCTTCATATGTGCCCTGGCAGGATACAGGAATCGAGTCCGGAAAATAGTCGTCAACAGATACGCGCTGGCTAGATACAGGAATTGGATCTTCAAACTCTTCAGACGTGCCCTGGCTGGATACAGGAATCGAGTCCGGAAAATAGTCGTCAACAGATACACCCTGGTATGATACAAGAATCAGATCTTCAAACTCTTCAGACATGCCCTGGCAAGATACAGGAATCGAGTCCGGAAAATAGTCGTCAACAGATATGCCCTGGCTGGATACAGGAATCGGATCTTCAAACTCTTCAGACGTGCCCTGGCAGGATACAGGAATCAAGTCCGGAAAATAGTCGTCAACAGATACACCCTGGCAGGATACAGGAATCGGATCTTCAAACTCTTCAGACGTGCCCTGGAAGGATACAGGAATCGAGTCCGTAAAAATAGTCGTCAACAGATACACCCTGGCAGGATTCAGGAATCGGATCTTCAAACTCTTCAGATGTGCCCTGGCAGGATACAGGAATCGAGTCCAGAAAAATAGTCGTCAACAGATACACCCTAGCAGGATACACGAATAAGATATTCAAATTCTTCAGACGTGCCCTGGCAGGATACAGGAATCGAGTCCGGAAAATAGTTGTCAACAGATACACCCTGGCAGGATACAGGAATCGGATCTTTAAACTCTTCAGACGTGGTTCTGGCTGGATACAGGAATCGAGTCCGGAAAATAGTCGTCAACAGTTACACCCTGGCAGGATACAGGAATCGGATCTTCAAACTCTTCAGACGTGCCATGGCAAGATACGGGAGTCGAGTCTGGAAAATAGTCATCAACAGATACGCCCTGGCTGGATACAGGAATCGGATCTTCAAACTCTTCAGACGTTCCCTGGCAGGATACAGGAATCGAGTCCGGAAAATAGTCGTCAACAGATACACCCTGGCAGGATACAGGAATCGGATCTTCAAACTCTTCAGACGTGCCCTGGCAGGACACAGGAATTGAGTCCGGAAAATAGTCATCAACAGATACACCCTGGAAGGATACAGGAATCGGATCTTCAAACTCTTCAGACGTGCCATGGCAGGATACAGGAATCGAGTCTGGAAAAATAGTCGTCAACAGATACACCCTGGCAGGACACAGGAATCAGATTTTCAAACTCTTCAGACGTGCCCTGGCAGGATACAGGAATCGAGTCCGGAAAAATAGTCGTTAACAGATACACCCTGGCAGGATACAGGAATCAGATCTTCAAACTCTTCAGACGTGCCATGGCAGGATACAGGAATCGAGTCCGGAAAATAGTCGTCAACAGATACACCCTGGCAGGATACAGGAATCGGATCTTCAAACTCTTCAGACGTGCCCTGGCAGGATACAGGAATCGAGTCCGGAAAATAGTCGTCAACAGATACACCCTGGCAGGATACAGGAATCGGATTTTCAAACACTTCAGACGTGCCCTGGCAAGATTCATGAATCGAGTCCGGAAAATAGTAGTCAACAGATACGCCCTGGCTGGATACAGGAATAGGACCTTCAAACTCTTCAGACGTGCCCTGGCAGGATACAGGAATCGAGTCCAGAAATAGTCGTCAACAGATACACCCTGACAGGATACAGGAATCGGATCTTCAAACTCTTCAGACGTGCCATGGCAAGATACAGGAATCGAGTCCGGAAAATAGTCGTCAACAGATACGCCCTGGCTAGATACAGGAATCGGATATTCAAACTCTTCAGACGTGCCCTGGCAGGATACAGGAATCGAGTCCAGAAAATAGTCGTCAACAGATACACCCTGGCAGGATACAGGAATCGGATCTTCAAACTCTTCAAACGTGCCCTGGCAGGATATAGGAATTTAGTCCGGAAAATAGTCATCAACAGATACACCCTGGAAGGATACAGGAATCGGATCTTCAAACTCTTCAGACGTGCCCTGGCAGGATACAGTAATCGAGTCCGGAAAAATAGTCGTCAACAGATACACCCTGGCAGGACACAGGAATTGGATCTTCAAACTCTTCAGACGTGCCCTGGCAGGATACAGGAATCGAGTCCGGAAAAATAGTCGTTAACAAATACACCCTGGTATGATACAGGAATTGGATCTTCAAACTCTTCAGACGTGCCCTGGTAAGATACAGGAATCGAGTCCGGAAAATAGTCGTCAACAGATACACCCTGGCAGGATACAGGAATCGGATCTTCAAACTCTTCAGACGTGCCCTGGCAGGATACAGGAATCGAGTCTGGAAAAATAGTCGTCAACAGATACATCCTGGCAGGATTCAGGAATCGGATCTTCAAACTCTTCAGACGTGCCCTGGCAGGATACAGGAATCGAGTCCGGAAAAATAGTCGTCAACAAATACACCCTTGCAGGATATAGGAATCGGATCTTCAAACTCTTCAGACGTGCCCTGGCAGGATACAGGAATCGAGTCCGGAAAATAGTCGTCAACAGATACACCCTGGCAGGATACAAGAATCGGATCTTCAAACTCTTCAGACGTGCCCTGGCAGGATACAGGAATCGAGTCCGAAAAAATAGTCGTCAACAGATACACCCTGGCAGGATACAGGAACTGGATCTTCAAACTCTTCAGACGTGCCCTGGCAGGATACAGGAATCGAGTCCGGAAACTAGTTTTCAACAAATACACCTTGGCAGGATACAGGAATTGGATCTTCAAACTCTTCAGACGTGCCCTGGCAAGATACAGGAATCGTGTCCGGAAAATAGTCGTCAACAGATACGCCCTGGATGGGTACAGGAATTGGATCTTCAAACTCTTCAGACGTGCCCTGGCTGGATACAGGAATCGAGTCCGGAAAATAGTCGTCAACAGATACACCCTGGCAAGATACAGGAATCGGATCTTCAAACTCTTCAGACGTGCCCTGGCAAGATACAGGAATCGAGTCCGGAAAATAGTCGTCAACAGATACGCCCTGGCTGGATACAGGAATCGTATCTTCAAACTCTTCAGACATGCCCTGGCAAGATACAGGAATCGAGTCCGGAAAAATAGTCGTTAAAAGATACACCCTGGCAGGATACAGGAATCGGATCTTCAAACTCTTCAGATGTGCCCTGGCAGGATACAGGAATCGAGTCCAAAAAATAATCGTCAACAGATACACCCTGGCAGGATACAGGAATCGGATCTTCAAACTCTTCAGACGTGCCCTGGCAGGATACAGGAATCGAGTCCGGAAAAATAGTCGTCAACAGATACACCCTGGCAGGATTCAGGAATCGGATCTTCAAACTCTTCAGACGTGCCCTGGCAGGATACAGGAATCGAGTCCAGAAAAATAGTCGTCAACAGATACACCCTGGCAGGATACAGGAATCGGATCTTCAAACTCTTCAGACATGCCCTGGCAGGATACAGGAATCGAGTCCTGAAAATAGTCGTCAACAGATACACCCTGGCAGGATACCGGAATCGGATCTTCAAACTCTTCAGACGTTCCCTGGCAGGATACAGGAATCGAGTCCGGAAAAATAGTCGTCAACAGATACACCCTGGCAGGATACAGGAATCGGATCTTCAAACTCTTCAGACGTGCCCTGGCAGGATACGGGAATCGAGTCCGGAAAATAGTCGTCAACAGATACACCCTGGCAGGATACAGGAATCGGATCTTCAAACTCTTCAGACGTGCCCTTGCAAGATACAAGAATCGAGTCCAGAAAATAGTCGTCAACAGATACGCCCTGGCTGGATACAGGAATCGGATCTTCAAACTCTTCAGACGTGCCCTGGCTGGATACAGGAATCGAGTCCGGAAAATAGTCGTCAACAGATACACCCTGGCAGGATACAGGAATCGGATCTTCAAACTCTTCAGACGTGCCCTGGCAGGATACAGGAATCGAGTCCGGAAAATAGTCGTCAACAGATACACCCTGGCAGGATACAGGAATAGGATCTTCAAACTCTTCAGACGTGCCCTGGCAAGATACAGGAATCGTGTCCGGAAAATAGTCGTCAACAGATACGCCCTGGATGGGTACAGGAATTGGATCTTCAAACTCTTCAGACGTGCCCTGGCTGGATACAGGAATCGAGTCCGGAAAATAGTCGTCAACAGATACACCCTGGCAAGATACAGGAATCGGATCTTCAAACTCTTCAGACGTGCCCTGGCAGGATACAGGAATTGAGTCCGGAAAATAGTTGTCAACAGATACACCCTGGAAGGATACAGGAATCGGATCTTCAAACTCTTCAGACGTGCCCTGGCAGGATACAGGAATCGAGTCCGGAAAAATAGTCGTCAACAGATACACCCTGGCAGGACATAGGAATCGGATCTTCAAACTCTTTAGATGTGCCCTGGCAGGATACAGGAATCGAGTCCGGAAAAATAGTCGTCAACAGATACACCCTGGCAGGATACAGGAATCGGATCTTCAAACTCTTCAGACGTGCCCTGGCAGGATACAGGAATCGAGCCCGGAAAATAGTCGTCAATAGATACACCCTGGCAGGATACAGCAATCGGATCTTCAAACTCTTCAGACGTGCCCTGGCTGGATACAGGAATCGAGTCCGGAAAATACTCATCAACAGATACACCCTGGCAAGATACAGGAATCGGATCTTCAAACTCTTCAGACGTGCCCTGGCAGGATACAGGAATCGAGTCCGGAAAATAGTCGTCAACAGATACACCCTGGCAGGATACCGGAATCGGATCTTCAAACTCTTCAGACATGCCCTGACAGGATACAGGAATCGAGTCCGGAAAAATAGTCGTCAACAGATACACCCTGGCAGGATACAGGAATCGGATCTTCAAACTCTTCAGACGTGCCCTGGCAGGATACGGGAATCGAGTCCGGAAAATAGTCGTCAACAGATACACCCTGGCAGGATACAGGAATCGGATCTTCAAACTCTTCAGACGTGCCCTTGCAGGATACAAGAATCGAGTCCAGAAAATAGTCGTCAACAGATACGCCCTGGCTGGATACAGGAATCGGATCTTCAAACTCTTCAG
Organism: Vicia faba; assembly: GCA_948472305.1. Lineage (NCBI taxonomy): Eukaryota > Viridiplantae > Streptophyta > Magnoliopsida > Fabales > Fabaceae > Vicia > Vicia faba. Next base: position 1,603,429,208 of record OX451736.1, read on the forward strand.
ACGTGCCCTGGCTGGATACAGGAATCGAGTCCGGAAAATAGTCGTCAACAGATACACCCTGGCAGGATACAGGAATCGGATCTTCAAACTCTTCAGACGTGGTTCTGGCTGGATACAGGAATCGAGTCCGGAAAATAGTCGTCAACAGATACACCCTGGCAGGATACAGGAATAGGATCTTCAAACTCTTCAGACGTGCCCTGGCAAGATACAGGAATCGAGTCCAGAAAATAGTCGTCAACAGATACGCCCTGGCTGGATACAGGAATCGGATATTCAAACTCTTCAAACGTTCCCTGGCAGGATACAGGAATCGAGTCCGGAAAATAGTCGTCAACAGATACACCCTGGCAGGATACAGGAATCGGATCTTCAAACTCTTCAAACGTGCCCTGGCAGGATACAGGAATTGAGTCCGGAAAATAGTCGTCAACAGATACACCCTGGAAGGATACAGGAATCGGATCTTCAAACTCTTCAGACGTGCCCTGGCAGGATACAGGAATCGAGTCCGGAAAAATAGTCGTCAACAGATACACCCTGGCAGGACATAGGAATCGAATCTTCAAACTCTTTAGACGTGCCCTGGAAAGATACAAGAATCGAGTCCGGAAAAATAGTCGTTAACAGATACACCCTGGCAGGATACAGGAATCGGATCTTCAAACTCTTCAGACGTGCCCTGGCAGGATACAGGAATCGAGCCCGGAAAATAGTCGTCAATAGATACACCCTTGCAGGATACAGGAATCGGATCTTCAAACTCTTCAGACGTGCCCTGGCTGGATACAGGAATCGAGTCCGGAAAATACTCATCAACAGATACACCCTGGCAAGATACAGGAATCGGATCTTCAAACTCTTCAGACGTGCCCTGGCAAGATACAGGAATCGAGTCCGGAAAATAGTCGTCAACAGATACGCCCTGGCTGGATACAGGAATCGGATCTTCAAACTCTTCAGACATGCCCTGACAAGATACAGGAATCGAGTCCGGAAAATAGTTGTCAACAGATACGCCCTGGCTAGATAGAGGAATCGGATCTTCAAACTCTTCAGACGTGCCCTGGCAGGATACAGGAATCGAGTCTAGAAAATAGTCGTCAACAGATACACCCTGGAAGGATACAGGAATCGGATCTTCAAACTCTTCAGACGTGCCCTGGCAGGATACAAGAATCGAGTCCGGAAAATAGTCGTCAACAGATACGCCCTGGCTAGATACAGGAATCGGATCTTCAAATTCTTCAGACGTGCCCTGGCAGGATACAGGAATCGAGTCCGAAAAATAGTCGTCAACAGATACACCCTGGTAGGATACAAGAATCGGATCTTCAAACTCTTCAGACGTGCCCTGACAAGATACAGGAATCGAGTCCGGAAAATAGTCGTCAACAGATACGCCCTGGCTGGATACAGGAATCGGATCTTCAAACTCTTCAGACGTGCCCTGGCAGGATACAGGAATCGAGTCCGGAAAACAGTGGTCAACAGATACACCCTGGCAGGATACAGGAATCGGATCTTCAAACTCTTCAGACGTGCCCTGGAAGGATACAGGAATCGAGTCCGGAAAAATAGTCGTCAACAGATACACCCTGGCAGGATTCAGGAATCGGATCTTCAAACTCTTCAGACGTGCCCTGGCAGGATACAGGAATCGAGTCCGGAAAAATAGTCGTCAACAGATACACCCTGGCAGGATACACAAATCGGATCTTCAAACTCTTCTGACGTGCCCTGGCAGGATACAGGAATCGAGTCCGAAAAATAGGTTTCAACAGATACACCCTGGCAGGATACAGGAATCGGATCTTTAAACTCTTCAGACATGGTTCTGGCTGGATACAGGAATCGAGTCCAGAAAATAGTCGTCAACAGATACACCCTGGCAGGATACAGGTATCGGATCTTCAAACTCTTCAGACGTGCCCTGGCAAGATACAGGAATCGAGTCCGGAAAATAGTCGTCAACAGATACGCCCTGGCTGGATACAGGAATCGGATCTTCAAACTCTTCAGACGTGCCCTGGCAGGATACAGGAATCGAGTCCGGAAAATAGTCGTCAACAGATACACCCTCGCAGGATACAGGAATCAGATCTTCAAACTCTTCAGACGTGCCCTGGCAGGATACAGAAATTGAGTCCGGAAAATAGTCGTCAACAGATACACCCTGGAAGTATACAGGAATCGGATCTTCAAACTCTTCAGACGTGCCCTGGCAGGATACAAGAATCGAGTCCGGAAAAATAGTCGTCAACAGATACACCCTGGCAGGATACAGGAATCGTATCTTCAAACTCTTCAGATGTGCCCTGGCAGGATACAGGAATCGAGTCCGGAAAAATAGTCGTTAACAGATACACCCTGGAAGGATACAGGAATCGGATCTTCAAACTCTTCAGATGTGCCCTGGAAGGATACAGGAATCGAGTCCGGAAAATATTCGTCAACAGATACACCCTGGCAGGATACAAGAATCGGATCTTCAAACTCTTCAGACGTGCCCTGGCAGGATACAGGAATCGAGTCCGATAAAATAGTCGTCAACAGATACACCCTGGCAGGATTCAGGAATCGGATCTTCAAACTCTTCAGACGTGCCCTGGCAGGATACTGGAATCGAGTCCAGAAAAATAGTCGTCAACAGATACACCCTGGCAGGATACAGGAATCGGATCTTCAAACTCTTCAGACATGCCCTGGCAGGATACAGGAATCGAGTCCGGAAAATAGTCGTCAACAGATACACCCTGGCAGGATACCGGAATCGGATCTTCAAACTCTTCAGACATGCCCTGGCAGGATACAGGAATCGAGTCCGAAAAAATAGTCGTCAACAGATACACCCTGGCAGGATACAGGATTCGGATCTTCAAACTCTTCAGACGTGCCCTGGCAGGATACAGGAATCGAGTCCGGAAAATAGTCGTCAACAGATACACCCTGGCAGGATACAGGAATCGGATCTTCAAACTCTTCAGACGTGCCCTGGCAAGATACAGGAATCGAGTCCAGAAAATAGTCGTCAACAGATACGCCCTGGCTGGATACAGGAATCGGATCTTTAAACTCTTCAGACGTGCCCTGGCTGGATACAGGAATCGAGTCCGAAAAATAGTCGTCAACAAATACACCCTGGCAGGATACAGGAATCGGATCTTCAAACTCTTCAGACGTGGTTCTGGCTGGATATAGGAATCGAGTCCGGAAAATAGTCGTCAACAGATACACCCTGGAAGGATACAGGAATCGGATCTTCAAACTCTTCAGACGTGCCCTGGCAAGATACAGGAATCGAGTCCGGAAAATAGTCGTCAACAGATACGCCCTGGCTGGATACAGGAATCGGATATTCAAACTCTTCAGATGTGCCCTGGCAGGATACAGGAATCGAGTCCGGAAAATAGTCGTCAACAGATACACCCTGGCAGGATACAGGAATCGGATCTTCAAACTCTTCAAACGTGCCCTGGCAGGATACAGGAATTGAGTCCGGAAAATAGTCGTCAACAGATACACCCTGGAAGGATACAGGAATCAGATCTTCAAACTCTTCAGACGTGCCCTGGCAGGATACAGGAATCGAGTCCGGAAAAATAGTCGTCAACAGATACACCCTGGCAGGATTCAGGAATCGGATCTTCAAACTCTTCAGACGTGCCCTGGCAGGATACAGGAATCGAGTCCGGAAAAATAGTCGTCAACAGATACACCCTGGCAGGATACACAAATCGGATCTTCAAACTCTTCTGACGTGCCCTGGCAGGATACAGGAATCGAGTCCGAAAAATAGGTTTCAACAGATACACCCTGGCAGGATACAGGAATCGGATCTTTAAACTCTTCAGACATGGTTCTGGCTGGATACAGGAATCGAGTCCAGAAAATAGTCGTCAACAGATACACCCTGGCAGGATACAGGTATCGGATCTTCAAACTCTTCAGACGTGCCCTGGCAAGATACAGGAATCGAGTCCGGAAAATAGTCGTCAACAGATACGCCCTGGCTGGATACAGGAATCGGATCTTCAAACTCTTCAGACGTGCCCTGGCAGGATACAGGAATCGAGTCCGGAAAATAGTCGTCAACAGATACACCCTCGCAGGATACAGGAATCAGATCTTCAAACTCTTCAGACGTGCCCTGGCAGGATACAGAAATTGAGTCCGGAAAATAGTCGTCAACAGATACACCCTGGAAGTATACAGGAATCGGATCTTCAAACTCTTCAGACGTGCCCTGGCAGGATACAAGAATCGAGTCCGGAAAAATAGTCGTCAACAGATACACCCTGGCAGGATACAGGAATCGTATCTTCAAACTCTTCAGATGTGCCCTGGCAGGATACAGGAATCGAGTCCGGAAAAATAGTCGTTAACAGATACACCCTGGAAGGATACAGGAATCGGATCTTCAAACTCTTCAGATGTGCCCTGGAAGGATACAGGAATCGAGTCCGGAAAATATTCGTCAACAGATACACCCTGGCAGGATACAAGAATCGGATCTTCAAACTCTTCAGACGTGCCCTGGCAGGATACAGGAATCGAGTCCGATAAAATAGTCGTCAACAGATACACCCTGGCAGGATTCAGGAATCGGATCTTCAAACTCTTCAGACGTGCCCTGGCAGGATACTGGAATCGAGTCCAGAAAAATAGTCGTCAACAGATACACCCTGGCAGGATACAGGAATCGGATCTTCAAACTCTTCAGACATGCCCTGGCAGGATACAGGAATCGAGTCCGGAAAATAGTCGTCAACAGATACACCCTGGCAGGATACCGGAATCGGATCTTCAAACTCTTCAGACATGCCCTGGCAGGATACAGGAATCGAGTCCGAAAAAATAGTCGTCAACAGATACACCCTGGCAGGATACAGGATTCGGATCTTCAAACTCTTCAGACGTGCCCTGGCAGGATACAGGAATCGAGTCCGGAAAATAGTCGTCAACAGATACACCCTGGCAGGATACAGGAATCGGATCTTCAAACTCTTCAGACGTGCCCTGGCAAGATACAGGAATCGAGTCCAGAAAATAGTCGTCAACAGATACGCCCTGGCTGGATACAAGAATCAGATCTTTAAACTCTTCAGACGTGCCCTGGCTGGATACAGGAATCGAGTCCGAAAAATAGTCGTCAACAAATACACCCTGGCAGGATACAGGAATCGGATCTTCAAACTCTTCAGACGTGGTTCTGGCTGGATATAGGAATCGAGTCCGGAAAATAGTCGTCAACAGATACACCCTGGAAGGATACAGGAATCGGATCTTCAAACTCTTCAGACGTGCCCTGGCAAGATACAGGAATCGAGTCCGGAAAATAGTCGTCAACAGATACGCCCTGGCTGGATACAGGAATCGGATATTCAAACTCTTCAGATGTGCCCTGGCAGGATACAGGAATCGAGTCCGGAAAATAGTCGTCAACAGATACACCCTGGCAGGATACAGGAATCGGATCTTCAAACTCTTCAAACGTGCCCTGGCAGGATACAGGAATTGAGTCCGGAAAATAGTCGTCAACAGATACACCCTGGAAGGATACAGGAATCAGATCTTCAAACTCTTCAGACGTGCCCTGGCAGGATACAGGAATCGAGTCCGGAAAAATAGTCGTCAACAGATACACCCTGGCAGGACACAGGAATCGGATCTTCAAACTCTTCAGACGTGCCCTGGCAGGATACAGGAATCGAGTCCGGAAAAATAGTCGTTAACAGATACACCCTGGGAGGATACAGGAATCGGATCTTCAAACTCTTCAGACGTGCCCTGGCAGGATACAGGAATCGAGTCCGGAAAATAGTCGTCAACAGATACACCCTGGAAGGATACAGGAATCGGATCTTCAAACTCTTCAGACGTGCCCTGGCAGGATACAGGAATCGAGTCAGGAAAAATAGTCGTCAACAGATACACCCTGGCAGGATTCAGGAATCGGATCTTCAAACTCTTCAGACGTGCCCTGGCAGGATACAGGAATCGAGTCCGGAAAAATAGTCATCAACAGATACACCCATGCAGGATACAGGAATCGGATCTTCAAACTCTTCAGACGTGCCCTGGCAGGATACAGGAATCGAGTCCGGAAAATAGTCATCAACAGATACACCCTGGCAGGATACAGGAATCGAATCTTCAAACTCTTCAGACGTGCCCTGGCAGGATACAGGAATCGAGTCCGGAAAAATAGTCGTCAACAGATAAACCCTGGCAGGATACAAGAATCGGATCTTCAAACTCTTCAGACGTGCCCTGGCAGGATACAGGAATCGAGTCCGGAAAATAGTCGTCAACAGATACACCTTGGCAGGATACAGGAATCGGATCGTCAAACTCTTCAGACGTGCCCTGGCAAGATACAGGAATCGAGTCCGGAAAATAGTCGTCAACAGATACGCCCTAGATAGATACAGGAATTGGATCTTCAAACTCTTCAAACGTTCCCTGGCTGGATACAGGAATCGAGTCCGGAAAATAGTCGTCAACAGATACACCCTGGCAGGATACAGGAATCGGATCTTCAAACTCTTCAGACGTGCCCTGGCAAGATACAGGAATCGAGTCCGGAAAATAGTCGTCAACAGATACGCCCTGGTTGGATACAGGAATCGGATCTTCAAACTCTTTAGATGTGCCCTGGCAGGATACAGGAATCGAGTCCGGAAAATAGTCGTCAACAGATACGCCCTGGCTAGATACAGGAATCGAATCTTCAAACTCTTCAGACGTGCCCTGGCAGGATACAGGAATCGAGTCCGGAAAATAGTCGTCAACAGATACACCCTGGAAGGATACAGGAATCGGATCTTTAAACTCTTCAGACGTGCCCTGGCATGATACAGGAATCGAGTCCGGAAAATAGCCGTCAACAGATACGCCCTGGCTGGATACAGGAATCGGATCTTTAAACTCTTCAGACGTGCCCTGGCTGGATACAGGAATCGAGTCCGAAAAATAGTCGTCAACAGATACACCCTGGCAGGATACAGGAATCGAGTCCGAAAAAATAGTCGTCAACAGATACACCCTGGCAGGATACAGGATTCGGATCTTCAAACTCTTCAGACGTGCCCTGGCAGGATACAGGAATCGAGTCCGGAAAATAGTCGTCAACAGATACACCCTGGCAGGATACAGGAATCGGATCTTCAAACTCTTCAGACGTGCCCTGGCAAGATACAGGAATCGAGTCCAGAAAATAGTCGTCAACAGATACGCCCTGGCTGGATACAGGAATCGGATCTTTAAACTCTTCAGACGTGCCCTGGCTGGATACAGGAATCGAGTCCGAAAAATAGTCGTCAACAAATACACCCTGGCAGGATACAGGAATCGGATCTTCAAACTCTTCAGACGTGGTTCTGGCTGGATATAGGAATCGAGTCCGGAAAATAGTCGTCAACAGATACACCCTGGAAGGATACAGGAATCGGATCTTCAAACTCTTCAGACGTGCCCTGGCAAGATACAGGAATCGAGTCCGGAAAATAGTCGTCAACAGATACGCCCTGGCTGGATACAGGAATCGGATATTCAAACTCTTCAGATGTGCCCTGGCAGGATACAGGAATCGAGTCCGGAAAATAGTCGTCAACAGATACACCCTGGCAGGATACAGGAATCGGATCTTCAAACTCTTCAAACGTGCCCTGGCAGGATACAGGAATTGAGTCCGGAAAATAGTCGTCAACAGATACACCCTGGAAGGATACAGGAATCAGATCTTCAAACTCTTCAGACGTGCCCTGGCAGGATACAGGAATCGAGTCCGGAAAAATAGTCGTCAACAGATACACCCTGGCAGGATTCAGGAATCGGATCTTCAAACTCTTCAGACGTGCCCTGGCAGGATACAGGAATCGAGTCCGGAAAAATAGTCGTCAACAGATACACCCTGGCAGGATACACAAATCGGATCTTCAAACTCTTCTGACGTGCCCTGGCAGGATACAGGAATCGAGTCCGAAAAATAGGTTTCAACAGATACACCCTGGCAGGATACAGGAATCGGATCTTTAAACTCTTCAGACATGGTTCTGGCTGGATACAGGAATCGAGTCCAGAAAATAGTCGTCAACAGATACACCCTGGCAGGATACAGGTATCGGATCTTCAAACTCTTCAGACGTGCCCTGGCAAGATACAGGAATCGAGTCCGGAAAATAGTCGTCAACAGATACGCCATGGCTGGATACAGGAATCGGATCTTCAAACTCTTCAGACGTGCCCTGGCAGGATACAGGAATCGAGTCCGGAAAATAGTCGTCAACAGATACACCCTCGCAGGATACAGGAATCAGATCTTCAAACTCTTCAGACGTGCCCTGGCAGGATACAGAAATTGAGTCCGGAAAATAGTCGTCAACAGATACACCCTGGAAGTATACAGGAATCGGATCTTCAAACTCTTCAGACGTGCCCTGGCAGGATACAAGAATCGAGTCCGGAAAAATAGTCGTCAACAGATACACCCTGGCAGGATACAGGAATCGTATCTTCAAACTCTTCAGATGTGCCCTGGCAGGATACAGGAATCGAGTCCGGAAAAATAGTCGTTAACAGATACACCCTGGAAGGATACAGGAATCGGATCTTCAAACTCTTCAGATGTGCCCTGGAAGGATACAGGAATCGAGTCCGGAAAATATTCGTCAACAGATACACCCTGGCAGGATACAAGAATCGGATCTTCAAACTCTTCAGACGTGCCCTGGCAGGATACAGGAATCGAGTCCGATAAAATAGTCGTCAACAGATACACCCTGGCAGGATTCAGGAATCGGATCTTCAAACTCTTCAGACGTGCCCTGGCAGGATACTGGAATCGAGTCCAGAAAAATAGTCGTCAACAGATACACCCTGGCAGGATACAGGAATCGGATCTTCAAACTCTTCAGACATGCCCTGGCAGGATACAGGAATCGAGTCCGGAAAATAGTCGTCAACAGATACACCCTGGCAGGATACCGGAATCGGATCTTCAAACTCTTCAGACATGCCCTGGCAGGATACAGGAATCGAGTCCGAAAAAATAGTCGTCAACAGATACACCCTGGCAGGATACAGGATTCGGATCTTCAAACTCTTCAGACGTGCCCTGGCAGGATACAGGAATCGAGTCCGGAAAATAGTCGTCAACAGATACACCCTGGCAGGATACAGGAATCGGATCTTCAAACTCTTCAGACGTGCCCTGGCAAGATACAGGAATCGAGTCCAGAAAATAGTCGTCAACAGATACGCCCTGGCTGGATACAGGAATCGGATCTTTAAACTCTTCAGACGTGCCCTGGCTGGATACAGGAATCGAGTCCGAAAAATAGTCGTCAACAAATACACCCTGGCAGGATACAGGAATCGGATCTTCAAACTCTTCAGACGTGGTTCTGGCTGGATATAGGAATCGAGTCCGGAAAATAGTCGTCAACAGATACACCCTGGAAGGATACAGGAATCGGATCTTCAAACTCTTCAGACGTGCCCTGGCAAGATACAGGAATCGAGTCCGGAAAATAGTCGTCAACAGATACGCCCTGGCTGGATACAGGAATCGGATATTCAAACTCTTCAGATGTGCCCTGGCAGGATACAGGAATCGAGTCCGGAAAATAGTCGTCAACAGATACACCCTGGCAGGATACAGGAATCGGATCTTCAAACTCTTCAAACGTGCCCTGGCAGGATACAGGAATTGAGTCCGGAAAATAGTCGTCAACAGATACACCCTGGAAGGATACAGGAATCAGATCTTCAAACTCTTCAGACGTGCCCTGGCAGGATACAGGAATCGAGTCCGGAAAAATAGTCGTCAACAGATACACCCTGGCAGGACACAGGAATCGGATCTTCAAACTCTTCAGACGTGCCCTGGCAGGATACAGGAATCGAGTCCGGAAAAATAGTCGTTAACAGATACACCCTGGGAGGATACAGGAATCGGATATTCAAACTCTTCAGACGTTCCCTGGCAGGATACAGGAATCGAGTCCGGAAAATAGTCGTCAACAGATACACCCTGGAAGGATACAGGAATCGGATCTTCAAACTCTTCAGACGTGCCCTGGCAGGATACAGGAATCGAGTCAGGAAAAATAGTCGTCAACAGATACACCCTGGCAGGATTCAGGAATCGGATCTTCAAACTCTTCAGACGTGCCCTGGCAGGATACAGGAATCGAGTCCGGAAAAATAGTCATCAACAGATACACCCATGCAGGATACAGGAATCGGATCTTCAAACTCTTCAGACGTGCCCTGGCAGGATACAGGAATCGAGTCCGGAAAATAGTCATCAACAGATACACCCTGGCAGGATACAGGAATCGAATCTTCAAACTCTTCAGACGTGCCCTGGCAGGATACAGGAATCGAGTCCGGAAAAATAGTCGTCAACAGATAAACCCTGGCAGGATACAAGAATCGGATCTTCAAACTCTTCAGACGTGCCCTGGCAGGATACAGGAATCGAGTCCGGAAAATAGTCGTCAACAGATACACCTTGGCAGGATACAGGAATCGGATCGTCAAACTCTTCAGACGTGCCCTGGCAAGATACAGGAATCGAGTCCGGAAAATAGTCGTCAACAGATACGCCCTAGATAGATACAGGAATTGGATCTTCAAACTCTTCAAACGTTCCCTGGCTGGATACAGGAATCGAGTCCGGAAAATAGTCGTCAACAGATACACCCTGGCAGGATACAGGAATCGGATCTTCAAACTCTTCAGACGTGCCCTGGCAAGATACAGGAATCGAGTCCGGAAAATAGTCGTCAACAGATACGCCCTGGTTGGATACAGGAATCGGATCTTCAAACTCTTTAGATGTGCCCTGGCAGGATACAGGAATCGAGTCCGGAAAATAGTCGTCAACAGATACGCCCTGGCTAGATACAGGAATCGAATCTTCAAACTCTTCAGACGTGCCCTGGCAGGATACAGGAATCGAGTCCGGAAAATAGTCGTCAACAGATACACCCTGGAAGGATACAGGAATCGGATCTTTAAACTCTTCAGACGTGCCCTGGCATGATACAGGAATCGAGTCCGGAAAATAGCCGTCAACAGATACACCCTAGCAGGATACAGGAATCGGATCTTCAAACTCTTCAGACGTGCCCTGGCAGGATACAGGAATCGAGTCCGGAAAATAGTCATCAACAGATACACCCTGGCAGGATACAGGAATCAGATCTTCAAACTCTTCAGACGTGCCCTGGCAGGATACAGGAATCGAGTCCGGAAAATAGTCGTCAACAGATACACCCTGGCAGGATATAGGAATCGGATCTTCAAACTCTTCAGACGTGCCCTGGCAGGATACAGGAATCGAGTCCGGAAAATAGTCGTCAACAGATACGCCCTGGCTGGATACAGGAATCGGATCTTCAAACTCTTCAGACGTGCCCTGGCAAGATACAGGAATCGAGTCCGGAAAATATTCGTCAATAGATACGCCCTGGAAGGATACAGGAATCGGATCTTCAAACTCTTCAGACGTGCCCTGGCAGGATATAGGAATCGAGTCCGGAAAAATAGTCGTCAATAGATACACCCTGGCAGGACACAGGAATCGGATCTTCAAACTCTTCAGACGTGCCCTGGCAGGATACAGGAATCGAGTCCAGAAAAATAGTCGTTAACAGATACACCCTGGATGGATACAGGAATTGGATCTTCAAACTCTTCAGACGTGCCCTGGCTGGATACAGGAATCGAGTCCGGAAAATAGTCGTCAACAGATACACCCTGGCAGGATACAGGAATCGGATCTTCAAACTCTTCAGACGTGCCCTGGCAAGATACAGGAATCGAGTCCGGAAAATAGTCGTCAACAGATACGCCCTGGCAGGATACAGGAATCGGATCTTCAAACTCTTCAGACGTGCCCTGGCAGGATACAGGAATCGAGTCCGGAAAATAGTCGTCAACAGATACACCCTAGCAGGATACAGGAATCGGATCTTCAAACTCTTCAGACGTTCCCTGGAAGGATACATGAATCGAGTCCGGAAAAATATTCGTCAACAGATACACCCTGGCAGGATACAGGAATCGGATCTTCAAACTCTTCAGACATACCCTGGCAGGATACAGGAATCGAATCCAGAAAATAGTCGTCAACAGATACACCCTGGCAGGATACAGGAATCGGATCTTCAAACTCTTCAGACGTGCCCTGGCAAGATACAGGAATCGAGTCCGGAAAATATTCGTCAACAGATACGCCCTGGATGGATACAGGAATCGGATCTTCAAACTCTTCAGACGTGCCCTGGCAGGATACAGGAATCGAGTCCGAAAAATAGTCGTCAACAGATACACCCTGGCAGGATACAAGAATCGGATCTTCAAACTCTTCATACGTGCCCTGGCAGGATAAAGGAATCGAGTCCGGAAAATAGTCGTCAACAGATACGCCCTGGATGGATACAGGAATTGGATCTTTAAACTCTTCAGACGTGCCCTGGCTGGATACAGGAATCGAGTCCGGAAAATAGTCGTCAACAGAAACACCCTGGCAGAATACAGGAATCGGATCTTCAAACTCTTCAGACGTGCCCTGGCAAGATACAGGAATCGAGTCCGGAAAATAGTCGTCAACAGATACGCCCTGGCTGGATACAGGAATCGGATCTTCAAACTCTTCAGACGTGCCCTGGCAAGATACAGGAATCGAGTCCGGAAAATAGTCGTCAACAGATACACCCTGGGAGGATACAAGAATCGGATCTTCAAACTCTTCAGACGTGCCCTGGCAGGATACAGGAATCGAGTCCGGAAAATAGTCGTCAACAGATACACCCTGGCAGGACACAGGAATCGGATCTTCAAACTCTTCAGACGTGCCCTGGCAGGATACAGGAATCGAGTCCGGAAAAATAGTCGTTAACAGATACACCCTGGATGGATACAGGAATTGGATCTTCAAACTCTTCAGACGTGCCCTGGCTGGATACAGGAATCGAGTCCGGAAAATAGTCGTCAACAGATACACCCTGGCAGGATACAGGAATCGGATCTTCAAACTCTTCAGACGTGCCCTGGCAAGATACAGGAATCGAGTCCGGAAAATAGTCGTCAACAGATACGCCCTGGCAGGATACAGGAATCGGATCTTCAAACTCTTCAGACGTGCCCTGGCAGGATACAGGAATCGAGTCCGGAAAATAGTCGTCAACAGATACACCCTAGCAGGATACAGGAATCGGATCTTCAAACTCTTCAGACGTTCCCTGGAAGGATACATGAATCGAGTCCGGAAAAATATTCGTCAACAGATACACCCTGGCAGGATACAGGAATCGGATCTTCAAACTCTTCAGACATACCCTGGCAGGATACAGGAATCGAATCCAGAAAATAGTCGTCAACAGATACACCCTGGCAGGATACAGGAATCGGATCTTCAAACTCTTCAGACGTGCCCTGGCAAGATACAGGAATCGAGTCCGGAAAATATTCGTCAACAGATACGCCCTGGATGGATACAGGAATCGGATCTTCAAACTCTTCAGACGTGCCCTGGCAGGATACAGGAATCGAGTCCGAAAAATAGTCGTCAACAGATACACCCTGGCAGGATACAAGAATCGGATCTTCAAACTCTTCATACGTGCCCTGGCAGGATAAAGGAATCGAGTCCGGAAAATAGTCGTCAACAGATACGCCCTGGATGGATACAGGAATTGGATCTTTAAACTCTTCAGACGTGCCCTGGCTGGATACAGGAATCGAGTCCAGAAAATAGTCGTCAACAGAAACACCCTGGCAGAATACAGGAATCGGATCTTCAAACTCTTCAGACGTGCCCTGGCAAGATACAGGAATCGAGTCCGGAAAAAAGTCGTCAACAGATACACCCTAGCAGGATACAGGAATCGGATCTTCAAACTCTTCAGACGTTCCCTGGCAAGATACATGAATCGAGTCCGGAAAATATTCGTCAACAGATACACCCTGGAAGGATACAGGAATCGGATCTTCAAACTCTTCAGACATACCCTGGCAGGATACAGGAATCGAATCCAGAAAATAGTCGTCAACAGATACACCCTGGCAGGATACAGGAATCGGATCTTCAAACTCTTCAGACGTGCCCTGGTAGGATACAGGAATCGACTCCGGAAAAATAGTCGTTAACAGATACACCCTGGAAGGATACAGGAATTGGATCTTCAAACTCTTTAGACGTGCCCTGGCAGGATACAGGAATCGAGTCCGAAAAATAGTCGTCAACAGATACACCCTGGCAGGATACATGAATCGGATCTTCAAACTCTTCAGACGTGCCCTGGCAGGATAGAGGAATCGAGTCCGAAAAAATATTCGTCAACAGATACACCCTGGCAGGATTCAGGAATCGGATCTTCAAACTCTTCAGACGTGCCCTGGCGGGATACAGGAATCGAGTCCAGAAAAATAGTCGTCAACAGATACACCCTGGCAGGATACAGGAATCGGATCTTCAAACTCTTCAGACATGCCCTGGCAGGATACAGGAATCGAGTTCGGAAAATAGTCGTAAACAGATACACCCTGGCAGGATACCGGAATCGGATCTTCAAAATCTTCAGACGTGCCCTGGCAGGATACAGGAATCGAGTCCGGAAAAATAGTCGTCAACAGATACACCCTGCCAGGATACAGGAATTGGATCTTCAAACTCTTCAGACGTGCCCTGGCTGGATACAGGAATCGAGTCCGGAAAATAGTCGTCAACAGATACACCCTGGCAGGATACTGGAATCGGATCTTCAAACTCTTCAGACGTGCCCTGGCAAGATACAGGAATCGAGTCCGGAAAATAGTCGTTAACAGATACGCCCTGGCTGGATACAGGAATCGGATATTCAAACTCTTCAGACGTGCCCTTGCAAGATACAGGAATCGAGTCCGGAAAATAGTCGTCAACAAATACGCCCTGGCTAGATAGAGGAATCGGATCTTCAAACTCTTCAGACGTGCCCTGGCAGGATACAGGAATCGAGTCCGGAAATTAGTCGTCAACAGATACACCCTGGCAGAATACAGGAATCGGATGTTCAAACTCTTCAGACGTGCCCTGGCAGGATACAGGAATTGAGTCCGGAAAATAGTCGTCAACAGATACACCCTGGAAGGATACAGGAATCGAATCTTCAAACTCTTTAGACGTGCCCTGGCAGGATACAGGAATTGTGTCCGGAAAATAGTCGTCAACAGATACACCCTGGAAGGATACAGGAATCGGATCTTCAAACTCTTCAGACGTGCCCTGGCAGGATACAGGAATCGAGTCCGGAAAAATAGTCGTCAACAGATACACCCTAGCAGGATACCGGAATCGGATCTTCAAACTCTTCAGACGTGCCCTGGCAGGATACAGGAATCGAGTCCGGAAAAATAGTCGTTAACAGATACACCCTGGCAGGATACAGGAATCGGATCTTCAAACTCTTCAGACGTACCCTGGAAGGATACATGAATCGAGTCCGGAAAATAGTCGTCAACAGATACACCCTGGCAGGATACAGGAATCGGAACTTCAAACTCTTCAGACGTGCCCTGGCAGGATAGAGGAATCGAGTCCGGAAAAATAGTCGTCAACAGATACAACCTGGCAGGATTCAGGAATCGGATCTTCAAACTCTTCAGACGTGCCCTGGCAGGATACAGGAATCGAGTCCGTAAAAATAGTCGTCAACAGATACACCCTGGCAGGATACAGGAATCGGATCTTCAAACTCTTCATACATGCCCTGGCAGGATACAGGAATCGAGTCCGGAAAATAGTCGTCAACAGATACACCCTGGCAGGATACCGGAATCGGATCTTCAAACTCTTCAGACGTGCCCTGGCAGGATACAGGAATCGAGTCCGGAAAAATAGTCGTCAACAGATACACCCTGGCAGGATACAGGAATCGGATCTTCAAACTCTTCAGACGTGGTTCTGGCTGGATACCGGAATCGAGTCCAGAAAATAGTCGTCAACAGATACACCCTGGCAGGATACAGGAATCGGATCTTCAAACTCTTCAGACGTCCCCTGGCAAGATACAAGAATCGAGTCCGGACAATAGTCGTCAACAGATACGCCCTGGCTGGATACATGAATCGGATCTTCAAACTCTTCAGACGTGCCCTGGCAGGATACAGGAATCGAGTCCGGAAAATAGTCGTCAACAGATACACCCTGGCAGGATACAAGAATCGGATCTTCAAACTCTTCATACGTGCCCTGGCAGGATAAAGGAATCGAGTCCGGAAAATAGTCGTCAACAGATACGCCCTGGATGGATACAGGAATTGGATCTTCAAACTCTTCAGACGTGCCCTGGCTGGATACAGGAATCGAGTCCGGAAAATAGTCGTCAACAGATACACCCTGGCAGAATACAGGAATCGGATCTTCAAACTCTTCAGACGTGCCCTGGAAAGATACAGGAATCGAGTCCAGAAAATAGTCGTCAACAGATACGCCCTGGCTGGATACAGGAATCGGATCTTCAAACTCTTCAGACGTGCCCTGGCAAGATACAGGAATCGAGTCCGGAAAATAGTCGTTAACAGATACACCCTGGGAGGATACAAGAATCGGATCTTCAAACTCTTCAGACGTGCCCTGGCAGGATACAGGAATCGAGTCCGGAAAATAGTCGTCAACAAATACACCCTGGCAGGATACAGGAATCAGATCTTCAAACTCTTCAGACGTGCCCTGGTAGGATACAGGAATCGAGTCCGGAAAAATAGTCGTTAACAGATACACCCTGGAAGGATACAGGAATTGGATCTTCAAACTCTTTAGACGTGCCCTGGCAGGATACAGGAATCGAGTCCGAAAAATAGTCGTCAACAGATACACCCTGGCAGGATATAAGAATCGGATCTTCAAACTCTTCAGACGTGCCCTGGCAAGATAAAGGAATCGAGTCCAGAAAATAGTCGTCAACAGATACGCCCTGGATGGATACAGGAATTGGATCTTTAAACTCTTCAGACGTGCCCTGGCTGGATACAGGAATCGAGTCCGGAAAATAGTCGTCAACAGAAACACCCTGGCAGAATACAGGAATCGGATCTTCAAACTCTTCAGACGTGCCCTGGCAAGATACAGGAATCGAGTCCGGAAAATAGTCGTCAACAGATACGCCCTGGCTGGATACAGGAATCGGATCTTCAAACTCTTCAGACGTGCCCTAGCAAGATACAGGAATCGAGTCCGGAAAATAGTCGTCAACAGATACACCCTGGGAGGATACAAGAATCGGATCTTCAAACTCTTCAGACGTGCCCTGGCAGGATACAGGAATCGAGTCCGGAAAATAGTCGTCAACAGATACACCCTGGCAGGATACAGGAATCGGATCTTCAAACTCTTCAAACGTGCCCTGGTAGGATACAGGAATCGACTCCGGAAAAATAGTCGTTAACAGATACACCCTGGAAGGATACAGGAATTGGATCTTCAAACTCTTTAGACGTGCCCTGGCAGGATACAGGAATCGAGTCCGAAAAATAGTCGTCAACAGATACACCCTGGCAGGATACATGAATCGGATCTTCAAACTCTTCAGACGTGCCCTAGCAGGATAGAGGAATCGAGTCCGAAAAAATATTCGTCAACAGATACACCCTGGCAGGATTCAGGAATCGGATCTTCAAACTCTTCAGACGTGCCCTGGCGGGATACAGGAATCGAGTCCAGAAAAATAGTCGTCAACAGATACACCCTGGCAAGATACAGGAATCGGATCTTCAAACTCTTCAAACATGCCCTGGCAGGATACAGGAATCGAGTTCGGAAAATAGTCGTAAACAGATACACCCTGGCAGGATACCGGAATCGGATCTTCAAAATCTTCAGGCGTGCCCTGGCAGGATACAGGAATCGAGTCCGGAAAAATAGTCGTCAACAGATACACCCTGCCAGGATACAGGAATTGGATCTTCAAACTCTTCAGACGTGTCCTGGCTGGATACAGGAATCGAGTCCGGAAAATAGTCGTCAACAGATACACCCTGGCAGGATACTGGAATCGGATCTTCAAACTCTTCAGACGTGCCCTGGCAAGATACAGGAATCGAGTCCGGAAAATAGTCGTCAACAGATACGCCCTGGCTGGATACAGGAATCGGATCTTCAAACTCTTCAGACGTGCCCTTGCAAGATACAGGAATCGAGTCCGGAAACCAGTCGTCAACAAATACGCCCTGGCTAGATAGAGGAATCGGATCTTCAAACTCTTCAGACGTGCCCTGGCAGGATACAGGAATCGAGTCAGGAAATTAGTCGTCAACAGATACACCCTGGCAGAATACAGGAATCGGATGTTCAAACTCTTCAGACGTGCCCTGGCAGGATACAGGAATTGAGTCCGGAAAATAGTCGTCAACAGATACACCCTGGAAGGATACAGGAATCAAATCTTCAAACTCTTTAGACGTGCCCTGGCAGGATACAGGAATTGTGTCCGGAAAATAGTCGTCAACAGATACACCCTGGAAGGATACAGGAATCGGATCTTCAAACTCTTCAGACGTGCCCTGGCAGGATACAGGAATCGAGTCCGGAAAAATAGTCGTCAACAGATACACCCTAGCAGGATACCGGAATCGGATCTTCAAACTCTTCAGACGTGCCCTGGCAGGATACAGGAATCGAGTCCGGAAAAATAGTCGTTAACAGATACACCCTGGCAGGATACAGGAATCGGATCTTCAAACTCTTCAGACGTGCCCTGGAAGGATACATGAATCGAGTCCGGAAAATAGTCGTCAACAGATACACCCTGGCAGGATACAGGAATCGGAACTTCAAACTCTTCAGACGTGCCCTGGCAGGATAGAGGAATCGAGTCCGGAAAAATAGTCGTCAACAGATACAACCTGGCAGGATTCAGGAATCGGATCTTCAAACTCTTCAGACGTGCCCTGGCAGGATACAGGAATCGAGTCCGTAAAAATAGTCGTCAACAGATACACCCTGGCAGGATACAGGAATCGGATCTTCAAACTCTTCATACATGCCCTGGCAGGATACAGGAATCGAGTCCGGAAAATAGTCGTCAACAGATACACCCTGGCAGGATACCGGAATCGGATCTTCAAACTCTTCAGACGTGCCCTGGCAGGATACAGGAATCGAGTCCGGAAAAATAGTCGTCAACAGATACACCCTGGCAGGATACAGGAATCGGATCTTCAAACTCTTCAGACGTGGTTCTGGCTGGATACAGGAATCGAGTCCAGAAAATAGTCGTCAACAGATACACCCTGGCAGGATACAGGAATCGGATCTTCAAACTCTTCAGACGTCCCCTGGCAAGATACAAGAATCGAGTCCGGACAATAGTCGTCAACAGATACACCCTGGCTGGATACATGAATCGGATCTTCAAACTCTTCAGACGTGCCCTGGCAGGATACAGGAATCGAGTCCGGAAAATAGTCGTCAACAGATACACCCTGGCAGGATACAAGAATCGGATCTTCAAACTCTTCATACGTGCCCTGGCAGGATAAAGGAATCGAGTCCGGAAAATAGTCGTCAACAGATACGCCCTGGATGGATACAGGAATTGGATCTTCAAACTCTTCAGACGTGCCCTGGCTGGATACAGGAATCGAGTCCGGAAAATAGTCGTCAACAGATACACCCTGGCAGAATACAGGAATCGGATCTTCAAACTCTTCAGACGTGCCCTGGCAAGATACAGGAATCGAGTCCAGAAAATAGTCGTCAATAGATACGCCCTGGCTGGATACAGGAATCGGATCTTCAAACTCTTCAGACGTGCCCTGGCAAGATACAGGAATCGAGTCCGGAAAATAGTCGTTAACAGATACACCCTGGGAGGATACAAGAATCGGATCTTCAAACTCTTCAGACGTGCCCTGGCAGGATACAGGAATCGAGTCCGGAAAATAGTCGTCAACAGATACACCCTGGCAGGATACAGGAATCGGATCATCAAACTCTTCAGACGTGCCCTGGTAGGATACAGGAATCAAGTCCGGAAAAATAGTCGTTAACAGATACACCCTGGAAGGATACAGGAATCGGATCTTCAAACTCTTTAGACGTGCCCTGGCAGGATACAGGAATCGAGTCCGGAAAATAGTCGTCAACAGATACACCCTGGCAGGATACATGAATCGGATCTTCAAACTCTTCAGACGTGCCCTGGCAGGATAGAGGAATCGAGTCCGAAAAAATATTCGTCAACAGATACACCCTGGCAGGATTCAGGAATCGGATCTTCAAACTCTTCAGACGTGCCCTGGCAGGATACAGGAATCGAGTCCGGAAAAATAGTCGTCAACAGATACACCCTGGCAGGATACAGGAATCGGATCTTCAAACTCTTCAGACATGCCCTGGCAGGATACAGGAATCGAGTTCGGAAAATAGTCGTAAACAGATACACCCTGGCAGGATACCGGAATCGGATCTTCAAACTCTGCAGACGTGCCCTGGCAGGATACAGGAATCGAGTCCGGAAAAATAGTCGTCAACAGATACACCCTGCCAGGATACAGGAATTGGATCTTCAAACTCTTCAGACGTGCCCTGGCTGGATACAGGAATCGAGTCCGGAAAATAGTCGTCAACAGATACACCCTGGCAGGATACTGGAATCGGATCTTCAAACTCTTCAGACGTGCCCTGGCAAGATACAGGAATCGAGTCCGGAAAATAGTCATCAACAGATACGCCCTGGCTGGATACAGGAATCGGATCTTCAAACTCTTCAGACGTGCCCTTGCAAGATACAGGAATCGAGTCCGGAAAATAGTCGTCAACAGATACGCCCTGGCTAGATAGAGGAATCGGATCTTCAAACTCTTCAGACGTGCCCTGGCAGGATACAGGAATCGAGTCCGGAAAATAGTCGTCAACAGATACACCCTGGCAGAATACAGGAATCGGATCTTCAAACTCTTCAGACGTGCCCTGGCAGGATACAGGAATTGAGTCCGGAAAATAGTCGTCAACAGATACACCCTGGAAGGATACAGGAATCGAATCTTTAAACTCTTCAGACGTGCCCTGGCAGGATACAGGAATTGTGTCCGGAAAATAGTCGTCAACAGATACACCCTGGAAGGATACAGGAATCGGATCTTCAAACTCTTCAGACGTGCCCTGGCAGGATACAGGAATCGAGTCCGGAAAAATAGTCGTCAACAGATACACCTTAGCAGGATACCGGAATCGGATCTTCAAACTCTTCAGACGTGCCCTGGCAGGATACAGGAATCGAGTCCGGAAAAATAGTCGTTAACAGATACACCCTGGCAGGATACAGGAATCGGATCTTCAAACTCTTCAGACGTGCCCTGGAAGGATACATGAATCGAGTCCGGAAAATAGTCGTCAATAAATACACCCTGGCAGGATACAGGAATCGGAACTTCAAACTCTTCAGACGTGCCCTGGCAGGATAGAGGAATCGAGTCCGAAAAAATAGTCGTCAACAGATACAACCTGGCAGGATTCAGGAATCGGATCTTCAAACTCTTCAGACGTGCCCTGGCAGGATACAGGAATCGAGTCCGTAAAAATAGTCGTCAACAGATACACCCTGGCAGGATACAGGAATCGGATCTTCAAACTCTTCATACATGCCCTGGCAGGATACAGGAATCGAGTCCGGGAAATAGTCGTCAACAGATACACCCTGGCAGGATACCGGAATCGGATCTTCAAACTCTTCAGACGTGCCCTGGCAGGATACAGGAATCGAGTCCGGAAAAATAGTCGTCAACAGATACACCCTGGCAGGATACAGGAATCGGATCTTCAAACTCTTCAGACGTGGTTCTGGCTGGATACAGGAATCGAGTCCAGAAAATAGTCGTCAACAGATACACCCTGGCAGGATACAGGAATCGGATCTTCAAACTCTTCAGACGTCCCCTGGCAAGATACAGGAATCGAGTCCGGACAATAGTCGTCAACAGATACGCCCTGGCTGGATACATGAATCGGATCTTCAAACTCTTCAGACATGCCCTGGCTGGATAGAGGAATCGAGTCCGGAAAATAGTCGTCAACAGATACACCCTGGCTGGATACAGGAATCGGATCTTCAAACTCTTCATACGTGGTTCTGGCTGGATACAGGAATCGAGTCCGGAAAATAGTCGTCAACAGATACACCCTGGAAGGATACAGGAATCAGATCTTCAAACTCTTCAGACGTGCCCTGGCAAGATACAGGAATCGAGTCCGGAAAATAGTCGTCAACAGATACACCCTGGCAGAATACAGGAATCGGATCTTCAAACTCTTCAGACGTGCCCTGGCAAGATACAGGAATCGAGTCCAGAAAATAGTCGTCAACAGATACGCCCTGGCTGGATACAGGAATCGGATCTTCAAACTCTTCAGACGTGCCCTGGCAAGATACAGGAATCGAGTCCGGAAAATAGTCGTTAACAGATACACCCTGGGAGGATACAAGAATCGGATCTTCAAACTCTTCAGACGTGCCCTGGCAGGATACAGGAATCGAGTCCGGAAAATAGTCGTCAACAGATACACCCTGGCAGGATACAGGAATCGGATCTTCAAACTCTTCAGACGTGCCCTGGCAGGATAGAGGAATCGAGTCCGAAAAAATATTCGTCAACAGATACACCCTGGCAGGATTCAGGAATCGGATCTTCAAACTCTTCAGACGTGCCCTGGCAGGATACAGGAGTCGAGTCCGGAAAAATAGTCGTCAACAGATACACCCTGGCAGGATACAGGAATCGGATCTTCAAACTCTTCAGACATGCCCTGGCAGGATACAGGAATCGAGTTCGGAAAATAGTCGTAAACAGATACACCCTGGCAGGATACCGGAATCGGATCTTCAAACTCTTCAGACGTGCCCTGGCAGGATACAAGAATCGAGTCCGGAAAAATAGTCGTCAACAGATACACCCTGCCAGGATACAGGAATTGGATCTTCAAACTCTTCAGACGTGCCCTGGCTGGATACAAGAATCGAGTCCGAAAAATAGTCGTCAACAGATACACCCTGGCAGGATACCGGAATCGGATCTTCAAACTCTTCAGACGTGCCCTGGCAGGATACAGGAATCGAGTCCGGAAAAATAGTCGTCAACAGATACACCCTGCCAGGATACAGGAATTGGATCTTCAAACTCTTCAGACGTGCCCTTGCAAGATACAGGAATCGAGTCCGGAAAATAGTCGTCAACAGATACACCCTGGCAGGATACTGGAATCGGATCTTCAAACTCTTCAGACGTGCCCTGGCAAGATACAGGAATCGAGTCCGGAAAATAGTCATCAACAGATACGCCCTGGCTGGATACAGGAATCGGATCTTCAAACTCTTCAGACGTGCCCTTGCAAGATACAGGAATCGAGTCCGGAAAATAGTCGTCAACAGATACGCCCTGGCTAGATAGAGGAATCGGATCTTCAAACTCTTCAGACGTGCCCTGGCAGGATACAGGAATCGAGTCCGGAAAATAGTCGTCAACAGATACACCCTGGCAGAATACAGGAATCGGATCTTCAAACTCTTCAGACATGCCCTGGCAGGATACAGGAATTGAGTCCGGAAAATAGTCGTCAACAGATACACCCTGGAAGGATACAGGAATCGAATCTTTAAACTCTTCAGACGTGCCCTGGCAGGATACAGGAATTGTGTCCGGAAAATAGTCGTCAACAGATACACCCTGGAAGGATACAGGAATCGGATCTTCAAACTCTTCAGACGTGCCCTGGCAGGATACAGGAATCGAGTCCGGAAAAATAGTCGTCAACAGATACACCTTAGCAGGATACCGGAATCGGATCTTCAAACTCTTCAGACGTGCCCTGGCAGGATACAGGAATCGAGTCCGGAAAAATAGTCGTTAACAGATACACCCTGGCAGGATACAGGAATCGGATCTTCAAACTCTTCAGACGTGCCTTGGAAGGATACATGAATCGAGTCCGGAAAATAGTCGTCAATAGATACACCCTGGCAGGATACAGGAATCGGAACTTCAAACTCTTCAGACGTGCCCTGGCAGGATAGAGGAATCGAGTCCGAAAAAATAGTCGTCAACAGATACAACCTGGCAGGATTCAGGAATCGGATCTTCAAACTCTTCAGACGTGCCCTGGCAGGATACAGGAATCGAGTCCGTAAAAATAGTCGTCAACAGATACACCCTGGCAGGATACAGGAATCGGATCTTCAAACTCTTCATACATGCCCTGGCAGGATACAGGAATCGAGTCCGGGAAATAGTCGTCAACAGATACACCCTGGCAGGATACCGGAATCGGATCTTCAAACTCTTCAGACGTGCCCTGGCAGGATACAGGAATCGAGTCCGGAAAAATAGTCGTCAACAGATACACCCTGGCAGGATACAGGAATCGGATCTTCAAACTCTTCAGACGTGGTTCTGGCTGGATACAGGAATCGAGTCCAGAAAATAGTCGTCAACAGATACACCCTGGCAGGATACAGGAATCGGATCTTCAAACTCTTCAGACGTCCCCTGGCAAGATACAGGAATCGAGTCCGGACAATAGTCGTCAACAGATACGCCCTGGCTGGATACATGAATCGGATCTTCAAACTCTTCAGACATGCCCTGGCTGGATAGAGGAATCGAGTCCGGAAAATAGTCGTCAACAGATACACCCTGGCTGGATACAGGAATCGGATCTTCAAACTCTTCAGACGTGGTTCTGGCTGGATACAGGAATCGAGTCCGGAAAATAGTCGTCAACAGATACACCCTGGAAGGATACAGGAATCAGATCTTCAAACTCTTCAGACGTGCCCTGGCAAGATACAGGAATCGAGTCCAGAAAATAGTCGTCAACAGATACGCCCTGGCTGGATACAGGAATCCGATCTTCAAACTCTTCTGACGTGCCCTGGTAGGATACAGGAATCGAGTCCGGAAAATAGTCGTCAACAGATACACCCTGGCAGAATACAGGAATCGGATCTTCAAACTCTTCAGACGTGCCCTGGCAGGATATAGGAATTGAGTCCGAAAAATTGTCGTCAACAGATACACCCTGGAAGGATACAGGAATTGAATCTTCAAACTCTTCAGACGTGCCCTGGAAGGATACAGGAATCGAGTTCGGAAAAATAGTCGTCAACAGATACACCCTGTCAGGATACAGGAATCGAATCTTCAAACTCTTCAGACGTGCCCTGGCAGGATAGAGGAATCGAGTCCGAAAAAATATTCGTCAACAGATACACCCTGGCAGGATTCAGGAATCGGATCTTCAAACTCTTCAGACGTGCCCTGGCAGGATACAGGAGTCGAGTCCGGAAAAATAGTCGTCAACAGATACACCCTGGCAGGATACAGGAATCGGATCTTCAAACTCTTCAGACATGCCCTGGCAGGATACAGGAATCGAGTTCAGAAAATAGTCGTAAACAGATACACCCTGGCAGGATACCGGAATCGGATCTTCAAACTCTTCAGACGTGCCCTGGCAGGATACAGGAATCGAGTCCGGAAAAATAGTCGTCAACAGATACACCCTGCCAGGATACAGGAATTGGATCTTCAAACTCTTCAGACGTGCCCTGGCTGGATACAAGAATCGAGTCCGAAAAATAGTCGTCAACAGATACACCCTGGCAGGATACAGGAATCGGATCTTCAAACTCTTCAGACGTGCCCTGGCAAGATACAGGAATCGAGTCCGGAAAATAGTCGTCAACAGATACGCCCTGGCTGGATACAGGAATCGGATCTTCAAACTCTTCAGACGTGCCCTTGCAAGATACAGGAATCGAGTCCGGAAAATAGTCGTCAATAGATACGCCCTGGCTAGATAGAGGAATCGGATCTTCAAACTCTTCTGACGTGCCCTGGCAGGATACAGGAATCGAGTCCGGAAAATAGTCGTCAACAGATACACCCTGGCAGAATACAGGAATCGGATCTTCAAACTCTTCAGACGTGCCCTGGCAGGATACAGGAATTGAGTCCGGAAAATAGTCGTCAACAGATACACCCTGGAAGGATACAGGAATCGAATCTTCAAACTCTTCAGACGTGCCCTGGCAGGATACAGGAATCGAGTCCGGAAAATAGTCGTCAACAGATACGCCCTGGATGGATACATGAATCGGATCTTCAAACTCTTCAGACGTGCCCTGGCTGGATACAGGAATCGAGTCCGGAAAATAGTCGTCAACAGATACACCCTGGCTGGATACAGAAATCGGATCTTCAAACTCTTCAGACGTGGTTCTGGCTGGATACAGGAATCGAGTCCGGAAAATAGTCGTCAACAGATACACCCTGGAAGGATACAGGAATCGGATCTTCAAACTCTTCAGACGTGCCCTGGCAAGATACAAGAATCGAGTCCGGAAAATAGTCGTCAACAGATACACCCTGGCAGAATACAGGAATCGGATCTTCAAACTCTTCAGACGTGCCCTGGCAGGATACAGGAATTGAGTCCGGAAAATTGTCGTCAACAGATACACCCTGGAAGGATACAGGAATCGAATCTTCAAACTCTTCAGACGTGCCCTGGCAGGATACAGGAATCGAGTTCGGAAAAATAGTCGTCAACAGATACACCCTGGCAGGACACAGGAATCGGATCTTCAAACTCTTCAGACGTGCCATGGCAGGATACAGGAATCGATTCCAGAAAAATAGTCGTTAACAGATACACCCTGGCAGGATACAGGAATCTGATCTTCAAACTCTTCAGACGTGCCCTAGCAGGATAAAGGAATCGAGTCCGGAAAATAGTCGTCAACAGATACACCCTGGCAAGATACAGGAATCGGATCTTCAAACTCTTCAGACGTGCCCTGGCAGGATACAGGAATCGAGTCCGGAAAAATAGTCGTCAACAGATACACCCTGGCAGGATTCAGGAATCAGATCTTCAAACTCTTCAGACGTGCCCTGGCAGGATACAGGAATCGAGCCCGGAAAAATAGTCGTCAACAGATACAACCTGGCAGGATACAGGAATCGGATCTTCAAACTCTTCAGACGTTCCCTGGCAGGATACAGTAATCGAGTCCGGAAAATAGTCGTCAACAGATACACCCTGGCAGGATACAGGAATCGGATCTTCAAACTCTTCAGACGTGCCCTGGCAGGATACAGGAATCGAGTCCGGAAAAATAGTCGTCAATAGATAAACCTTGGCAGGATACAGGAATCGGATCTTCAAACTCTTCAGCCGTGCCCTGGCAGGATACAGGAATCGAGTCCGGAAAATAGTCGTCAACAGATACACCCTGGCAGGATACATAAATCGGATCTTCAAACTCTTCAGACGTGCCCTGGCAAGATACAGGAATCGAGTCCGGAAAATAGTCGTCAACAGATACGCCCTGGATGGATACAGGAATTGGATCTTCAAACTCTTCAGACGTGCCCTGGCTGGATACAGGAATCGAGTCTGGAAAATAGTCGTCAACAGATACACCCTGGCAGGATACAGGAATCGGATCTTCAAACTCTTCAGACGTGCCCTGGCAAGATACAGGAATCGAGTCCGGAAAATAGTCGTCAACAGATACGCCCTGGCTGGATACAGGAATCGGATCTTCAAACTCTTCAGACGTGCCCTGGCAAGATACAGGAATCGAGTCCGGAAAATAGTCGTCAACAGATACGCCCTGGCTAGATAGAGGAATCGGATCTTCAAACTCTTCAGACGTGCCCTGGCAGGATATAGGAATCGAGTCCGGAAAATAGTCGTCAACAGATACACCCTCGAAGGATACAGGAATCGGATCTTCAAACTCTTCTGACGTGCCCTGGCAGGATACAGGAATCGAGTCCGGAAAATAGTCATCAACAGATACGCCCTGGCTAGATACAGGAATCGGATCTTCAAACTCTTCAGACGTGCCCTGGCAGGATACAGGAATCGAGTCCGGAAAATAGTCATCAACAGATACACCCTGGCAGGATACAGGAATCGGATCTTCAAACTCTTCAGACGTGCCCTGGCAGGATACAGGAATCGAGTCCGGAAAATAGTCGTCAACAGATACACCCTGGCAGGATACAGGAATCGGATCTTCAAACTCTTCAGACGTGCCCTGGCAGGATACAGGAATCGAGTCCAGAAAATAGTCGTCAACAGATACACCCTAGCAGGATACAGGAATCAGATCTTCAAACTCTTCAGACGTGCCCTGGCAATATACAGGAATTGAGTCCGGAAAATAGTCGTCAACAGATACACCATGGAAGGATACAGGAATCAGATCTTCAAACTCTTCAGACGTGCCCTGGCAGGATACAGGAATCGAGTCCGGAAAAATAGTCGTCAACAGATACACCCTGACAGGACACAGGAATCGGATCTTCAAACTCTTCAAACGTGCCCTGGCAGGATACAGGAATCGAGTCCGGAAAAATAGTCGTTAACAGATACACCCTGGCAGGATACAGGAATCGGATCTTCAAACTCTTCAGACGTGCCCTGGCAGGATACAGGAATCGAGTCCAAAAAATAGTCGTCAACAGATACACCCTGGCAGGATACAGGAATCGGATCTTCAAATTCTTCAGACGTGCCCTGGCAGGATACAGGAATCGAGTCCGGAAAAATAGTCGTCAACAGATACACCCTGGCAGGATTCAGGAACCGGATCTTCAAACTCTTCAGACGTGCCCTGGCAGGATACAGGGAACGAGTCCGGAAAAATAGTCGTCAACAGATACACCCTGGCAGGATACAGGAATCGGATCTTCAAACTCTTCAGACGTGCCCTGGCAGGATACAGGAATCGAGTCCGGAAAATAGTCGTCAACAGATACACCCTGGCAGGATACAGGAATCGGATCTTCAAACTCTTCAGACGTGCCTTGGCAGGATACAGGAATCGAGTCCGGAAAATAGTCGTCAACAGATACACCCTAGCAGGATACAGGAATCAGATCTTCAAACTCTTCAGACGTGCCCTGGCAGGATACAGGAATTGAGTCCGGAAAATAGTCGTCAACAGATACACCCTGGAAGGATACAGGAATCGGATCTTCAAACTCTTCAGACGTGCCCTGGCAGGATACAGGAATCGAGTCCGGAAAAATAGTCGTCAACAGATACACCCTGACAGGACACAGGAATCGGATCTTCAAACTCTTCAAACGTGCCCTGGCAGGATACAGGAATCGAGTCTGGAAAAATAGTCGTTAACAGATACACCCTGGCAGGATACAGGAATCGGATCTTCAAACTCTTCAGATGTGCCCTGGCAGGATACAGGAATCGAGTCCAGAAAATAGTCGTCAACAGATACACCCTGGCAGGATACAGGAATCGGATCTTCAAACTCTTCATACGTGCCCTGGCAGGATACAGGAATCGAGTCCGAAAAAATAGTCGTCAACAGATACACCCTGGCAGGATTCAGGAATCGGATCTTCAAACTCTTCAGAAGTGCCCTGGCAAGATACAGGGAACGAGTCCGGAAAAATAGTCGTCAACAGATACACCCTGGCAGGATATAGGAATCGGATCTTCAAACTCTTCAGACGTGCCCTGGCAGGATACAGGAATCGAGTCCGGAAAATAGTCGTCAACAGATACACCCTGGCAGGATACAGGAATCGGATCTTTAAACTCTTCAGACGTGCCCTGGCAGGATACAGGAATCGAGTCCGGAAAAATAGTCGTCAACAGATACACCCTGGCAGGATACAGGAATCGGATCTTCAAACTCTTCAGACGTGCCCTGGCAGGATACAGGAATCGAGTCCAGAAAATAGTCGTCAACAGATACACCCTGGCAGGATACAGGAATCGGATCTTCAAACTCTTCACACGTGCCCTGGCAAGATACAGGAATCGAGTCCGGAAAATAGTCGTCAACTGATACGCCCTGGATGGATACAGGAATTGGATCTTCAAACTCTTCAGACGTGCCCTGGCTGGATAGAGGAATCGAGTCCGGAAAATAGTCGTCAACAGATACACCCTGGCAGGATACAGGAATCGGATCTTCAAACTCTTCAGACGTGCCCTGGCAAGATACAGGAATCGAGTCCGGAAAATAGTCGTCAACAGATACGCCCTGGCTGGATACAGGAATCAGATCTTCAAACTCTTCAGACGTGCCCTGGCAAGATACAGGAATCGAGTCCGGAAAATAGTCGTCAACAGATACGCCCTGGCTAGATAGAGGAATCAGATCTTCAAACTCTTCAGACGTGCCCTGGCAGGATACAGGAATCGAGTCCGGAAAATAGTCGTCAACAGATACGCCCTGGCTGGATACAGGAATCGGATCTTCAAACTCTTCACACGTGCCCTGGAAAGATACAGGAATCGAGTCCGGAAAATAGTCGTCAACAGATACACCCTGGAAGGATATAGGAATCGGATCTTCAAACTCTTCAGACGTGCCCTAGCAGGATGCAGGAATCGAGTCCGGGAAATAGTCGTCAACAGATACGCCCTGACTGGATACAGGAATCAGATCTTCAAACTCTTCAGACGTGCCCTGGCAGGATACAGGAATCGAGTCCAGAAAATAGTCATCAACAGATACACCCTGGCAGGATACAGGAATCGGATCTTCAAACTCTTCAGACGTGCCCTGGCAGGATACAGGAATCGAGTCCAGAAAATAGTCGTCAACAGATACACCCTGGCAGGATACAGGAATCGGATCTTCAAACTCTTCAGACGTGCCCTGGAAGGATACAGGAATCGAGTCCGGAAAATAGTCGTCAACAGATACACCCTAGCAGGATACATAAATCGGATCTTCAAACTCTTCAGACGTGCCCTGGCAAGATACAGGAATCGAGTCCGGAAAATAGTCGTCAACAGATACGCCCTGGATGGATACAGGAATTGGATCTTCAAACTCTTCAGACGTGCCCTGGCTGGATACAGGAATCGAGTCTGGAAAATAGTCGTCAACAGATACACCCTGGCAGGATACAGGAATCGGATCTTCAAACTCTTCAGACGTGCCCTGGCAAGATACAGGAATCGAGTCCGGAAAATAGTCGTCAACAGATACGCCCTGGCTGGATACAGGAATCGGATCTTCAAACTCTTCAGACGTGCCCTGGCAAGATACAGGAATCGAGTCCGGAAAATAGTCGTCAACAGATACGCCCTGGCTAGATAGAGGAATCGGATCTTCAAACTCTTCAGACGTGCCCTGGCAGGATATAGGAATCGAGTCCGGAAAATAGTCGTCAACAGATACACCCTCGAAGGATACAGGAATCGGATCTTCAAACTCTTCTGACGTGCCCTGGCAGGATACAGGAATCGAGTCCGGAAAATAGTCATCAACAGATACGCCCTGGCTAGATACAGGAATCGGATCTTCAAACTCTTCAGACGTGCCCTGGCAGGATACAGGAATCGAGTCCGGAAAATAGTCATCAACAGATACACCCTGGCAGGATACAGGAATCGGATCTTCAAACTCTTCAGACGTGCCCTGGCAGGATACAGGAATCGAGTCCGGAAAATAGTCGTCAACAGATACACCCTGGCAGGATACAGGAATCGGATCTTCAAACTCTTCAGACGTGCCCTGGCAGGATACAGGAATCGAGTCCAGAAAATAGTCGTCAACAGATACACCCTAGCAGGATACAGGAATCAGATCTTCAAACTCTTCAGACGTGCCCTGGCAATATACAGGAATTGAGTCCGGAAAATAGTCGTCAACAGATACACCATGGAAGGATACAGGAATCAGATCTTCAAACTCTTCAGACGTGCCCTGGCAGGATACAGGAATCGAGTCCGGAAAAATAGTCGTCAACAGATACACCCTGACAGGACACAGGAATCGGATCTTCAAACTCTTCAAACGTGCCCTGGCAGGATACAGGAATCGAGTCCGGAAAAATAGTCGTTAACAGATACACCCTGGCAGGATACAGGAATCGGATCTTCAAACTCTTCAGACGTGCCCTGGCAGGATACAGGAATCGAGTCCAAAAAATAGTCGTCAACAGATACACCCTGGCAGGATACAGGAATCGGATCTTCAAATTCTTCAGACGTGCCCTGGCAGGATACAGGAATCGAGTCCGGAAAAATAGTCGTCAACAGATACACCCTGGCAGGATTCAGGAACCGGATCTTCAAACTCTTCAGACGTGCCCTGGCAGGATACAGGGAACGAGTCCGGAAAAATAGTCGTCAACAGATACACCCTGGCAGGATACAGGAATCGGATCTTCAAACTCTTCAGACGTGCCCTGGCAGGATACAGGAATCGAGTCCGGAAAATAGTCGTCAACAGATACACCCTGGCAGGATACAGGAATCGGATCTTCAAACTCTTCAGACGTGCCTTGGCAGGATACAGGAATCGAGTCCGGAAAATAGTCGTCAACAGATACACCCTAGCAGGATACAGGAATCAGATCTTCAAACTCTTCAGACGTGCCCTGGCAGGATACAGGAATTGAGTCCGGAAAATAGTCGTCAACAGATACACCCTGGAAGGATACAGGAATCGGATCTTCAAACTCTTCAGACGTGCCCTGGCAGGATACAGGAATCGAGTCCGGAAAAATAGTCGTCAACAGATACACCCTGACAGGACACAGGAATCGGATCTTCAAACTCTTCAAACGTGCCCTGGCAGGATACAGGAATCGAGTCTGGAAAAATAGTCGTTAACAGATACACCCTGGCAGGATACAGGAATCGGATCTTCAAACTCTTCAGATGTGCCCTGGCAGGATACAGGAATCGAGTCCAGAAAATAGTCGTCAACAGATACACCCTGGCAGGATACAGGAATCGGATCTTCAAACTCTTCATACGTGCCCTGGCAGGATACAGGAATCGAGTCCGAAAAAATAGTCGTCAACAGATACACCCTGGCAGGATTCAGGAATCGGATCTTCAAACTCTTCAGAAGTGCCCTGGCAAGATACAGGGAACGAGTCCGGAAAAATAGTCGTCAACAGATACACCCTGGCAGGATATAGGAATCGGATCTTCAAACTCTTCAGACGTGCCCTGGCAGGATACAGGAATCGAGTCCGGAAAATAGTCGTCAACAGATACACCCTGGCAGGATACAGGAATCGGATCTTTAAACTCTTCAGACGTGCCCTGGCAGGATACAGGAATCGAGTCCGGAAAAATAGTCGTCAACAGATACACCCTGGCAGGATACAGGAATCGGATCTTCAAACTCTTCAGACGTGCCCTGGCAGGATACAGGAATCGAGTCCAGAAAATAGTCGTCAACAGATACACCCTGGCAGGATACAGGAATCGGATCTTCAAACTCTTCACACGTGCCCTGGCAAGATACAGGAATCGAGTCCGGAAAATAGTCGTCAACTGATACGCCCTGGATGGATACAGGAATTGGATCTTCAAACTCTTCAGACGTGCCCTGGCTGGATAGAGGAATCGAGTCCGGAAAATAGTCGTCAACAGATACACCCTGGCAGGATACAGGAATCGGATCTTCAAACTCTTCAGACGTGCCCTGGCAAGATACAGGAATCGAGTCCGGAAAATAGTCGTCAACAGATACGCCCTGGCTGGATACAGGAATCAGATCTTCAAACTCTTCAGACGTGCCCTGGCAAGATACAGGAATCGAGTCCGGAAAATAGTCGTCAACAGATACGCCCTGGCTAGATAGAGGAATCAGATCTTCAAACTCTTCAGACGTGCCCTGGCAGGATACAGGAATCGAGTCCGGAAAATAGTCGTCAACAGATACGCCCTGGCTGGATACAGGAATCGGATCTTCAAACTCTTCACACGTGCCCTGGAAAGATACAGGAATCGAGTCCGGAAAATAGTCGTCAACAGATACACCCTGGAAGGATATAGGAATCGGATCTTCAAACTCTTCAGACGTGCCCTAGCAGGATGCAGGAATCGAGTCCGGGAAATAGTCGTCAACAGATACGCCCTGACTGGATACAGGAATCAGATCTTCAAACTCTTCAGACGTGCCCTGGCAGGATACAGGAATCGAGTCCAGAAAATAGTCATCAACAGATACACCCTGGCAGGATACAGGAATCGGATCTTCAAACTCTTCAGACGTGCCCTGGCAGGATACAGGAATCGAGTCCAGAAAATAGTCGTCAACAGATACACCCTGGCAGGATACAGGAATCGGATCTTCAAACTCTTCAGACGTGCCCTGGAAGGATACAGGAATCGAGTCCGGAAAATAGTCGTCAACAGATACACCCTAGCAGGATACAGGAATCAGATCTTCAAACTCTTCAGACGTGCCCTGGAAGGATACAAGAATCGAGTCCAGAAAAATATTCGTCAACAGATACACCCTGGAAGGATACAGGAATCGGATCTTCAAACTCTTCAGACGTGCCCTGGCAGGATACAGGAATCGAGTCCGGAAAATAGTCGTCAACAGATACACCCTGGCAAGATACAGGAATCGGATCTTCAAACTCTTCAGACGTGCCCTGGCAAGATACAGGAATCGAGTCCGGAAAATAGTCGTCAACAGATACGCCCTGGCTGGATACAGGAATCGGATCTTCAAACTCTTCAGACGTGCCCTGGCAAGATACAAGAATCGAGTCCGGAAAATAGTCGTCAACAGATACGCCCTGGCTAGATAGAGGAATCGGATCTTCAAACTCTTCAGACGTGCCCTGGCAGGATACAGGAATCGAGTCCAGAAAATAGTCGTCAACGGATACACCATGGAAGGATACATGAATCGGATCTTCAAACTCTTCAGACGTGCCCTGGCAGGATACAGGAATCGAGTCCGGAAAATAGTCATCAACAGATACGCCCTGGCTGGATACAGGAATCGGATCTTCAAACTCTTCAGACGTGCCCTGGCAGGATACAGGAATCGAGTCCGGAAAATAATCGTCAACAGATACACCCTAGAAGGATACAGGAATCGGATCTTCAAACTGTTCAGACGTGCCCTGGCAGGATACAGGAATCGAGTCCGGAAAATAGTCATCAACAGATACGCCCTGGCTGGATACAGGAATCGGATCTTCAAACTCTTCAGACGTGCCCTGGCAGGATATAGGAATCGAGTCCGGAAAATAGTCATCAACAGATACACCCTGGCAGGATACAGGAATCGGATCTTCAAACTCTTCAGACGTGCCCTGGCAGGATACAGGAATCGAGTCCGGAAAATAGTCGTCAACAGATACACCCTTGCAGGATACAGGAATCGGATCTTCAAACTCTTTAGACGTGCCCTGGCAGGATACAAGAATCCAGTCCAGAAAATAGTCGTCAACAGATACACCCTAGCAGGATACAGGAATCGGATCTTCAAACTCTTCAGACGTGCCCTGGCAGGATACAGGAATTGAGTCCGGAAAATAGTCGTCAACAGATACACCCTGGAAGGATACAGGAATCGGTTCTTCAAACTCTTCAGACGTGCCCTGGCAGGATACAGGAATCGAGTCTGGAAAAATAGTCGTCAACAGATACACCCTGGCAGGATACAGGAATCAGATCTTCAAACTCTTCAGACGTGCCCTGCAGGATACAGGAATCGAGTCTGGAAAAATAGTCGTTAACAGATACACCCTAGCAGGATACAGGAATCGGATCTTCAAACTCTTCAGACATGCCCTGGCAGGATACAGGAATCGAGTCCGGAAAATAGTCGTCAACAGATACACCCTGGCAGGATACAGGAATCGGATCTTCAAACTCTTCAGACGTGCCCTGGCAGGATACAGGAATCGAATCCGGAAAGATAGTCGTTAACAGATACACCCTTGCAGGATTCAGGAATCGGATCTTCAAACTCTTCAGACGTGCCCTGGCAGGATACAGGGAACGAGTCCAGAAAAATAGTCGTCAACAGATACACCCTGGCAGGATACAGGAATCGGATCTTCAAACTCTTCAGACGTGCCCTGGCAGGATACAGGAATCGAGTCCGGAAAATAGTCGTCAACAGATACACCCTGGCAGGATACAGGAATCGGATCTTCAAACTCTTCAGACGTGCCTTGGCAGGATACAGGAATCGAGTCCGGAAAATAGTCGTCAACAGATACACCCTAGCAGGATACAGGAATCAGATCTTCAAACTCTTCAGACGTGCCCTGGCAGGATACAGGAATTGAGTCCGGAAAATAGTCGTCAACAGATACACCCTGGAAGGATACAGGAATCGGATCTTCAAACTCTTCAGACGTGCCCTGGCAGGATACAGGAATCGAGTCCGGAAAAATAGTCGTCAACAGATACACCCTGACAGGACACAGGAATCGGATCTTCAAACTCTTCAAACGTGCCCTGGCAGGATACAGGAATCGAGTCTGGAAAAATAGTCGTTAACAGATACACCCTGGCAGGATACAGGAATCGGATCTTCAAACTCTTCAGATGTGCCCTGGCAGGATACAGGAATCGAGTCCAGAAAATAGTCGTCAACAGATACACCCTGGCAGGATACAGGAATCGGATCTTCAAACTCTTCATACGTGCCCTGGCAGGATACAGGAATCGAGTCCGAAAAAATAGTCGTCAACAGATACACCCTGGTAGGATTCAGGAATCGGATCTTCAAACTCTTCAGAAGTGCCCTGGCAAGATACAGGGAACGAGTCCGGAAAAATAGTCGTCAACAGATACACCCTGGCAGGATATAGGAATCGGATCTTCAAACTCTTCAGACGTGCCCTGGCAGGATACAGGAATCGAGTCCGGAAAATAGTCGTCAACAGATACACCCTGGCAGGATACAGGAATCGGATCTTTAAACTCTTCAGACGTGCCCTGGCAGGATACAGGAATCGAGTCCGGAAAAATAGTCGTCAACAGATACACCCTGGCAGGATACAGGAATCGGATCTTCAAACTCTTCAGACGTGCCCTGGCAGGATACAGGAATCGAGTCCAGAAAATAGTCGTCAACAGATACACCCTGGCAGGATACAGGAATCGGATCTTCAAACTCTTCACACGTGCCCTGGCAAGATACAGGAATCGAGTCCGGAAAATAGTCGTCAACTGATACGCCCTGGATGGATACAGGAATTGGATCTTCAAACTCTTCAGACGTGCCCTGGCTGGATAGAGGAATCGAGTCCGGAAAATAGTCGTCAACAGATACACCCTGGCAGGATACAGGAATCGGATCTTCAAACTCTTCAGACGTGCCCTGGCAAGATACAGGAATCGAGTCCGGAAAATAGTCGTCAACAGATACGCCCTGGCTGGATACAGCAATCAGATCTTCAAACTCTTCAGACGTGCCCTGGCAAGATACAGGAATCGAGTCCGGAAAATAGTCGTCAACAGATACGCCCTGGCTAGATAGAGGAATCAGATCTTCAAACTCTTCAGACGTGCCCTGGCAGGATACAGGAATCGAGTCCGGAAAATAGTCGTCAACAGATACGCCCTGGCTGGATACAGGAATCGGATCTTCAAACTCTTCACACGTGCCCTGGAAAGATACAGGAATCGAGTCCGGAAAATAGTCGTCAACAGATACACCCTGGAAGGATATAGGAATCGGATCTTCAAACTCTTCAGACGTGCCCTAGCAGGATACAGGAATCGAGTCCGGGAAATAGTCGTCAACAGATACGCCCTGGCTGGATACAGGAATCAGATCTTCAAACTCTTCAGACGTGCCCTGGCAGGATACAGGAATCGAGTCCAGAAAATAGTCATCAACAGATACACCCTGGCAGGATACAGGAATCGGATCTTCAAACTCTTCAGACGTGCCCTGGCAGGATACAGGAATCGAGTCCAGAAAATAGTCGTCAACAGATACACCCTGGCAGGATACAGGAATCGGATCTTCAAACTCTTCAGACGTGCCCTGGAAGGATACAGGAATCGAGTCCGGAAAATAGTCGTCAACAGATACACCCTAGCAGGATACAGGAATCAGATCTTCAAACTCTTCAGACGTGCCCTGGAAGGATACAAGAATCGAGTCCAGAAAAATATTCGTCAACAGATACACCCTGGCAGGATACAGGAATCGGATCTTCAAACTCTTCAGACGTGCCCTGGCAGGATACAGGAATCGAGTCCGGAAAATAGTCGTCAACAGATACACCCTGGCAGGATACAGGAATCGGATCTTCAAACTCTTCAGACGTGCCCTGGCAAGATACAGGAATCGAGTCCGGAAAATAGTCGTCAACAGATACGCCCTGGCTGGATACAGGAATCGGATCTTCAAACTCTTCAGACGTGCCCTGGCAAGATACAAGAATCGAGTCCGGAAAATAGTCGTCAACAGATACGCCCTGGCTAGATAGAGGAATCGGATCTTCAAACTCTTCAGACGTGCCCTGGCAGGATACAGGAATCGAGTCCAGAAAATAGTCGTCAACGGATACACCATGGAAGGATACATGAATCGGATCTTCAAACTCTTCAGACGTGCCCTGGCAGGATACAGGAATCGAGTCCGGAAAATAGTCATCAACAGATACGCCCTGGTTGGATACAGGAATCGGATCTTCAAACTCTTCAGACGTGCCCTGGCAGGATACAGGAATCGAGTCCGGAAAATAATCGTCAACAGATACACCCTAGAAGGATACAGGAAT
This sequence comes from Vicia faba, assembly GCA_948472305.1. Classification (NCBI taxonomy): domain Eukaryota; kingdom Viridiplantae; phylum Streptophyta; class Magnoliopsida; order Fabales; family Fabaceae; genus Vicia; species Vicia faba. Next base: position 1,603,467,767 of record OX451736.1, read on the forward strand.
CGGATCTTCAAACTGTTCAGACGTGCCCTGGCAGGATACAGGAATCGAGTCCGGAAAATAGTCATCAACAGATACGCCCTGGCTGGATACAGGAATCGGATCTTCAAACTCTTCAGACGTGCCCTGGCAGGATACAGGAATCGAGTCCGGAAAATAGTCATCAACAGATACACCCTGGCAGGATACAGGAATCGGATCTTCAAACTCTTCAGACGTGCCCTGGCAGGATACAGGAATCGAGTCCGGAAAATAGTCGTCAACAGATACACCCTTGCAGGATACAGGAATCGGATCTTCAAACTCTTTAGACGTGCCCTGGCAGGATACAAGAATCCAGTCCAGAAAATAGTCGTCAACAGATACACCCTAGCAGGATACAGGAATCGGATCTTCAAACTCTTCAGACGTGCCCTGGCAGGATACAGGAATTGAGTCCGGAAAATAGTCGTCAACAGATACACCCTGGAAGGATACAGGAATCGGTTCTTCAAACTCTTCAGACGTGCCCTGGCAGGATACAGGAATCGAGTCTGGAAAAATAGTCGTCAACAGATACACCCTGGCAGGATACAGGAATCAGATCTTCAAACTCTTCAGACGTGCCCTGCAGGATACAGGAATCGAGTCTGGAAAAATAGTCGTTAACAGATACACCCTGGCAGGATACAGGAATCGGATCTTCAAACTCTTCAGACATGCCCTGGCAGGATACAGGAATCGAGTCCGGAAAATAGTCGTCAACAGATACACCCTGGCAGGATACAGGAATCGGATCTTCAAACTCTTCAGACGTGCCCTGGCAGGATACAGGAATCGAATCCGGAAAAATAGTCGTTAACAGATACACCCTTGCAGGATTCAGGAATCGGATCTTCAAACTCTTCAGACGTGCCCTAGCAGGATACAGGAATCGAGTCCGGAAAAATAGTCGTCAACAGATACACCCTGGCAGGATACAGGAATCGGATCTTCAAACTCTTCAGACGTGCCCTGGCAGGATACAGGAATCGAGTCCGGAAAATAGTCGTCAACAGATACACCCTGGCAGGATACAGGAATCGGATCTTCAAACTCTTCAGACGTGCCCTGGCAGGATACAGGTATCGAGTCCGGAAAAATAGTCGTCAACAGATACACCCTGGCAGGATACAGGAATCGGATCTTCAAACTCTTCAGACGTGCCCTGGAAGGATACAAGAATCGAGTCCAGAAAATAGTCGTCAACAGATACACCCTGGCAGGATACAGGAATCAGATCTTCAAACTCTTCAGACGTGCCCTGGCAAGATACAGGAATCGAGTCCGGAAAATAGTCGTCAACAGATACACCCTGGATGGATACAGGAATCGGATCTTCAAACTCTTCAGACGTGCCCTGGCAGGATACAGGAATCGAATCCGGAAAAATAGTCGTTAACAGATACACCCTTGCAGGATTCAGGAATCGGATCTTCAAACTCTTTAGACGTGCCCTGGCAGGATACAGGAATCGAGTCCGGAAAAATAGTCGTCAACAGATACACCCTGGAAGGATACAGGAATCGGATCTTCAAACTCTTCAGACGTGCCCTGGCAAGATACAGGAATCGAGTCCGGAAAATAGTCATCAACAGATACGCCCTGGCTGGATACAGGAATCGGATCTTCAAACTCTTCAGACGTGCCCTGGCAGGATACAGGAATCGAGTCCGGAAAATAGTCATCAACAGATACACCCTGGCAGGATACAGGAATCAGATCTTCAAACTCTTCAGACGTGCACTGGCAGGATACAGGAATCGAGTCCGGAAAATAGTCGTCAACAGATACACCCTGGCAGGATACAGGAATCGGATCTTCAAACTCTTCAGACGTGCCCTGGCAGGATACAGGAATCGAGTCCGGAAAATAGTCGTCAACAGATACACCCTAGCAGGATACAGGAATCAGATCTTCAAACTCTTCAGACGTGCCCTGGCAGGATACAGGAATTGAGTCCGGAAAATAGTCGTCAACAGATACACCCTGGAAGGATACAGGAATCGGATCTTCAAACTCTTCAGACGTGCCCTGGCAGGATACAGGAATCGAGTCCGGAAAAATAGTCGTCAACAGATACACCCTGACAGGACACAGGAATCGGATCTTCAAACTCTTCAAACGTGCCCTGGCAGGATACAGGAATCGAGTCCGGAAAAATAGTCGTTAACAGATACACCCTGGCAGGATACAGGAATCGGATCTTCAAACTCTTCAGACGTGCCCTGGCAGGATAAAGGAATCGAGTCCAGAAAATAGTCGTCAACAGATACACCCTGGCAGGATACAGGAATCGGATCTTCAAACTCTTCAGACGTGCCCTGGCAGGATACAGGAATCGAGTCCAGGAAAAATAGTCGTCAACAGATACACCCTGGCAGGATTCAGGAATCGGATCTTCAAACTCTTCAGACGTGCCCTGGCAGGATACAGGGAACGAGTCCGGAAAAATAGTTGTCAACAGATACACCCTGGCAGGATACAGGAATCGGATCTTCAAACTCTTCAGACGTGCCCTGGCAGGATACAGGAATCGAGTCCGGAAAATAGTCGTCAACAGATACACCCTGGCAGGATACAGGAATCGGATCTTCAAACTCTTCAGACGTGCCCTGGCAGGATACAGGAATCGAGTCCGGAAAATAGTCGTCAACAGATACGCCCTGGCTGGATACAGGAATCGGATCTTCAAACTCTTCAGACGTGCCCTGGCAGGATACAGGAATCGAGTCCGGAAAAATAGTCGTCAACAGATACGCCCTGGCAGGATACAGGAATCGGATCTTCAAACTCTTCACACGTGCCCTGGCAAGATACAGGAATCGAGTCCGGAAAATAGTCGTCAACTGATACGCCCTGGATGGATACAGGAATTGGATCTTCAAACTCTTCAGACGTGCCCTGGCTGGATAGAGGAATCGAGTCCGGAAAATAGTCGTCAATAGATACACCCTGGCAGGATACAGGAATCGGATCTTCAAACTCTTCAGACGTGCCCTGGCAAGATACAGGAATCGAGTCCGGAAAATAGTCGTCAACAGATACGCCCTGGCTGGATACAGGAATCAGATCTTCAAACTCTTCAAACGTGCCCTGGCAAGATACAGGAATCGAGTCCGGAAAATAGTCGTCAACAGATACGCCCTGGCTAGATACAGGAATCGGATCTTCAAACTCTTCACACGTGCCCTGGCTGGATAGAGGAATCGAGTCCGGAAAATAGTCGTCAACAGATACACCCTGGCAGGATACAGGAATCGGATCTTCAAACTCTTCAGACGTGCCCTGGCAAGATACAGGAATCGAGTCCGGAAAATAGTTGTCAACAGATACGCCCTGGCTGGATACAGGAATCAGATCTTCAAACTCTTCAGACGTGCCCTGGCAAGATACAGGAATCGAGTCCGGAAAATAGTCGTCAACAGATACGCCCTGGCTAGATAGAGGAATCAGATCTTCAAACTCTTCAAACGTGCCCTGGCAGGATACAGGAATCGAGTCCAGAAAATAGTCGTCAACAGATACGCCCTGGCTAGATACAGGAATCGGATCTTCAAACTCTTCACACGTGCCCTGGAAAGATACAGGAATCGAGTCCGGAAAATAGTCGTCAACAGATACACCCTGGAAGGATACAGGAATCGGATCTTCAAACTCTTCAGACGTGCCCTGGCAGGATACAGGAATCGAGTCCGGGAAATAGTCGTCAACAGATACGCCATGGCTGGATACAGGAATCGGATCTTCAAACTCTTCAGACGTGCCCTGGCAGGATACAGGAATCGAGTCCAGAAAATAGTCATCAACAGATACACCCTGGCAGGATACAGGAATCGGATCTTCAAACTCTTCAGACGTGCCCTGGCAGGATACAGGAATCGAGTCCAGAAAATAGTCGTCAACAGATACACCCTGGCAGGATACAGGAATCGGATCTTCAAACTCTTCAGACGTGCCCTGGCAGGATACAGGAATCGAGTCCGGAAAATAGTCGTCAACAGATACACCCTAGCAGGATACAGGAATCAGATCTTCAAACTCTTCAGACGTGCCCTGGAAGGATACAGGAATCGAGTCCAGAAAAATATTCGTCAACAGATACACCCTGGCAGGATACAGGAATCGGATCTTCAAACTCTTCAGACGTGCCCTGGCAAGATACAGGAATCGAGTCTGGAAAATAGTCGTCAACAGATACGCCCTGGCTGGATACAGGAATCGGATCTTCAAACTCTTCAGACGTGCCCTGGCAAGATACAAGAATCGAGTCCGGAAAATAGTCGTCAACAGATACGCCCTGGCTAGATAGAGGAATCGGATCTTCAAACTCTTCAGACGTGCCCTGGCAGGATACAGGAATCGAGTCCGGAAAATAGTCGTCAACAGATACACCCTGGAAGGATACAGGAATCGGATCTTCAAACTCTTCAGACGTGCCCTGGCAGGATACAGGAATCGAGTCCGGAAAATAGTCATCAACAAATACGCCCTGGCTGGATACAGGAATCGGATCTTCAAACTCTTCAGACGTGCCCTGGCAGGATACAGGAATCGAGTCCGGAAAATAGTCATCAACAGATACACCCTGGCAGGATACAGGAATCGAATCTTCAAACTCTTCAGACGTGCCCTGGCAGGATACAGGAATCGAGTCTGGAAAATAGTCGTCAACAGATACACCCTGGCAGGATACAGGAATCGTATCTTCAAACTCTTTAGACGTGCCCTGGCAGGATACAGGAATCGATTCTGGAAAATAGTCATCAATAGATACGCCCTAGCAGGATACAGGAATCGAATCTTCAAACTCTTCAGACGTGCCCTGGCAGGATACAGGAATCGAGTCCGGAAAATAGTCGTCAACAGATACACCATGGAAGGATACAGGAATCAGATCTTTAAACTCTTCAGACGTGCCCTGGCAGGATACAAGAATCGAGTCCGGAAAAATAGTCGTCAACAGATACACCCTGGCAGGACACAGGAATCGGATCTTCAAACTCTTCAGACGTGCCCTGGCAGGATACAGGAATCGAGTCCAGAAAAATAGTCGTTAACAGATACACCCTGGCAGGATATAGGAATCGGATCTTCAAACTCTTCAGACGTGCCCTGGAAGGATACAGGAATCGAGTCCGGAAAATAGTCGTCAACAGATACACCGTGGCAGGATACAGGAATCGGATCTTCAAACTCTTCAGACGTGCCCTGGCAGGATACAAGAATCGAGTCCGGAAAATAGTCGTCAACAGATACACCCTGGCAGGATACAGGAATCGGATCTTCAAACTCCTCAGACGTGCCCTGGCAAGATACAGGAATCGAGTCCGGAAAATAGTCGTCAACAGATACGCCCTGGCTGGATACAGGAATCGGATCTTCAAACTCTTCAGACGTGCCCTGGCAAGATACAAGAATCGAGTCCGGAAAATAGTCGTCAACAGATACGCCCTGGCTAGATAGAGGAATCAGATCTTCAAACTCTTCATACGTGCCCTGGCAGGATACAGGAATCGAGTCCGGAAAATAGTCGTCAACAGATACACCCTAGAAGGATACAGGAATCGGATCTTCAAACTCTTTAGACGTGCCCTGGCAGGATACAGGAATCGAGTCCGGAAAATAGTCATCAACAGATACGCCCTGGCTGGATACAGGAATCGGATCTTCAAACTCTTCAGACGTGCCCTGGCAAGATACAGGAATCGAGTCCGGAAAATAGTCATCAACAGATACACCCTGGCAGGATACAGGAATCGGATCTTCAAACTCTTCAGACGTGCCCTGGCAGGATACAAGAATCGAGTCCGGAAAACAGTCGTCAACAGATACACCCTGGCAGGATACAGGAATCGGATCTTCAAACTCTTTAGACGTGCCCTGGCAGGATACAAGAATCCAGTCCAGAAAATAGTCGTCAACAGATACACCCTAGCAGGATACAGGAATCGGATCTTCAAACTCTTCAGACGTGCCCTGGCAGGATACACGAATTGAGTCCGGAAAATAGTCGTCAACAGATACACCCTGGAAGGATACAGGAATCGGATCTTCAAACTCTTCAGACGTGCCCTGGCAGGATATAGGAATCGAGTCCGGAAAAATAGTCGTCAACAGATACACCCTGGCAGGACACAGGAATCAGATCTTCAAACTCTTCAGACGTGCCCTGGCAGGATACAGGAATCGAGTCCGGAAAAATAGTCGTTAACAGATACACCCTGGTAGGATACAGGAATCGGATCTTCAAACTCTTCAGACGTGCCCTGGCAGGATACAGGAATCGAGTCCGGAAAATAGTCGTCAACAGATACACCCTGGCAGGATACAGGAATCGGATCTTCAAACTCTTCAGACGTGCCCTGGCAGGATACAGGAATCGAGTCCGGAAAAATAGTCGTCAACAGATACACCCTGGCAGGATACAGTAATCGGATCTTCAAACTCTTCAGACGTGCCCTGGAAGGATACAAGAATCGAGTCCGGAAAATAGTCGTCAACAGATACACCCTGGCAGGATACAGGAATCGGATCTT